>JAWQUS010000024.1:20000000-21200000 GCA_036365455.1 Macrosoma leucophasiata | reverse complement strand
ATAAATGTCGTCGATTTATCAAAGGGCTTCGGTGTGAATGCGCTCGCGGCATCGACGATCACGCTCTGATAATTCCCGTTTGCCACTATTTATCTTAAGATTATCTATGACGTCTTTACTATCGATGTGATTTTTTCCTATTGATTCCTATGTTTTGTGCTATTAGGTCTCATCCGGTTCTAATGTAGTATTATTAATCAACGCCTCTTAAAGTATCGTCGGACCGGTTCGGAGATTGTCGTTGAAATAGAGGTGCTAGATTTGATACATGGGTCGAAGCGATTATGCTTTATTATATGCATTTTACTCGATAAACTGAATTTTAATTTGAAACCTATTAAAATATATTTGATGGGTTTCGTAATGGATGATTTGTTTGAATATTCATATTTGATGAGTGAACTGGATTTGAATATTGATTAAATCTTCAATAATGTGTGCGAAATATTTTTTTTTATTTATAACTAAAGGTAGTGTTACGCTCTTATTTTATGATGGAGGTAGCTAGAAGTCCCCGCGTGTGTAATCGTAGATAAGCCTATAAATCGTAAGTTAGGTTATTTCTGTTTCATGTTTTAGAGATACAGTGCTCATCAAGAAATTTTGCACATCGAGCTTATAAAAATGTCAATCGGCTAGTTTCGACTTCGTAGAGCGTTACCTCTGCTGCATACTGCCACACCTCGGACACTCCTCCAAAATTCCATACAAACGCTTTATTTGGTCTCTATTACACAGACATCAATCAGTGACGTGTATTTACACGCGCACCTGTGTGCGTAGCACGTAGAAAATACCAACCGTCGCCCATTAGAGGGGAGGAGGTTGGGTGATGCGGGGTAATCGGGCGGGACGTCGAAGTGTCCATTCTATACGTAGTATTATTACATATTCTCTGACACTGCCTAGGTAAACACTCATAGTCAGGTATTGGTCAAAACTTGATTAAAATGGTGGACAAACGTCATACAGGTAAGGTGCGAAAAAGATAACGCTCTACACACCCGAAATAAGCCGAAATCTCATTCCCGAAGTCGATGTGCAATATTTAAAAAAAAATGCGCGTTTCCGTGCTTCGGAGGTCACGTTAAGCCGTTGGTCCCGGCTGCTATCGATAGATAGCAGTGGTCAAACCTTGTCGGAGGCCTTATGGGCGGTTTGAAAACATCCGACAGCGGGTTGGCCACTTACCCGTATCTCCACCGACCCGCATTGTAGCAGCGTGTTTGAGTAAGCTCCAGGCCCAAAAAGGGGAGATACTCGTGCCCAGCAGTAGGTTTATAGGCATCAAGGGTTACCATTATTATTATTATTACTTACCATCAATGTGAACTGTATGCTTGGTGCCCACTTCATAACATAAATAAATGCGTTAAAAATATTGTAAAAAATATGAATTAAAATACATAATACAATTTTCTTATCAAATCATACTTTAATTAAGTCCAGGCTCCGTCAGTTTATCTAAAGCCTCGTGTTCCAGATCAAAATGAGTGTGCATATTAACAGACATGTCTCTGAACCTGTCTTTTATCGCGTCTATGTGAATGTTAACATGTGTTATGACGTCTAGTTGTGCCCTTGTGATTTTAATAACATTTATACCATGTTCTACATCTGATAACGACGCGACGTAAGATTAAACTGTTATAAGATTTGATTTTTTTTTTAAATATCATGCAGATTGGAGACTTGCGAGGTGTTTTTTCTTAAGTTTTTTTTCAATTTTAGTACGAGTACTTTACTGCATATACATCGGGAACTAGCGTCGGGACGAGTCGATCTGAAAAATGGCGATGAAATCGTTCCAATGTGGCGGTAGTTAGTGCAATAACGCAAGATGGGTAGCAGCGTCCTGTGATAACACCACCTCCACTGCGATCGCCAATCCGCCTGCCAAGCGTGATGACTGCAGATTAGCAGGATTAAAAGCATGTGTTTCTCCAAATGTTATGTACTCATTTACCTCTAAATACCCCAGGTAAATCAGAGGTAAATAAGCGAGGGGAAGTAAAATGAGGTGGGTGATCACGACTTTATGACTTTATGTACCTGTACACGTCTTTTACAATAAATAAACAATAAGATGCTACGTTGGGGGTCTTGGGTTTTATTCCCGGATCTACGACTTCTAATTTTTTTCAATAATTATTTTAATTAATTAAAAATAAATAGGTCTGAAGTTTTATTTTTAAATATGCAATAACTTAACATTCCACCTTCATTTCCAAAACAACTGTAATTAAAAAATACTTATATCTTCACCCATACATAACAGTAAAAACCTAAAAGAAGTCTATGGTATTTATGACTACGTAACTTCTCGCTTGTAATCATCGAAGGGGTTGGCAGAGATAAATGCATGCATTCAAGCATACATGCAAACATCCTCGATTCGCTGGTTATGATTTGGCCCTTGTAGGTAACAGGTGGGAAGAGATTTTATAAGCTTTCCATTTTTCACTTTGGGGACTAAAAAAGGAAGCGCGCATGGCCCGGCGGCTGGTGTAGATCATAAGCGATCTACTCGGTTAAGCACTACGGGCGCGGTCGGGTAGTGTGATGGGTGACCGTTAGTAGCAAATTAGAATGCGCGTTTCCGTGCTTCGGAGGGCACGTTAAGCCGTCGGTCCCGGTTGCTAACGATAGATAGCAGTCGTTAAACCTTATCGGAGGCCTTATGGGCGGTTCGAAAACATCCAACAGCGGGTTGGCTACTAACCCTACCTCCACCAATCCACATTGGAGCAGCGTGGTGGAGTAAGCTCCAGGCCTCCCCCCAAAAAGGGGAGAGACTCGTGCCCAGCAGTGGGACGTATAATGGGTTGTCATTATTATGTCTCTCGTCAGCACGGGGTCCAATTTGAACCCCGGACCTTTGTCAGGTTTGCGCGGGGACATGGGGGGTCCAACACGTAGAGGTCCTTTCGAGAATTCTGATCTACTTTGTAATGGGTTATATTCGGCGGGACCTCTCTCTAACTGCATCAAAAGTTAATACAGACACAGACAGACCCCGCAAAATATAACGGGACTATTGTAATGATAAGTGATTTGCCAAACTTTGGGCTATGTGGGTGAACAGGGGGGACTAGCTGGCTGGGCCTATGGAGTGAGATCCGGCACCTGCCTATATTCCCATTATTATTATTATATTACGTAAACTTGGTTTATGTGAGCTTAACAATTTTAATATCCAAGTATCATAGTCAAAGGGTTTAACAGTTCGCGTGACGGGATCGCGTGACGACGGGCGGCGTTCTGGTTTGAATGGGGCGTGATGTAATCACCTGATTATTGATTTTATTGAATATTTAAAGTGTCACTCACCTCTTATAAGGTAAACTTAACTGGTGGCAGAGTTGTAGTGTAGGAGCTCGAAGGCGTATGCACCACCGTATTATACCTAATCTATCTGCCGCCAAATGATAGTGTTCAGCACTATCGTGTGCCGGTTAGATGATAATGGCCCCGTAATAATTATCACAGGATAAAACCAAATACCCCTGTGTACATCTCCCGCGCCTACTACTCCACTTAGGCGGAGGACGTCGTGAAGCTCCTACGTCCAAAGCTGAAGTACACGCACGTTGGAGTCGCGCCGCAACGTCAAGTTCAAGTCGTTCGTGGTGCGTGTGCCGACATACCTGCTGCACCTCGTCATGGAGGAAAGCTTCTGGCCGCAAGATGTGGTGTTCCGTGGTTTCCGGGGACAAGTGCCACTCGAACGCACAATGACAAAACCCTTGTTTTGTTTGGGTTTTTAAAGATTAGGCACAAGCAGGTTGAAATATACAATTGTTAATTATAAACCGACTACAGTGGTATAAAAGTTCGATATTTCCCTAAATATGGAACTTTTCAACCACTTCCATATTTAGGGAAATATCGAACTTTTCAACCACTTCCTTTTCGTAGTCGGTTAATAATGAACAATCGTATAAGTTCATTAGCTCAGTTAAAGTATAATTGTCAAACGTCAAACGAGCTCGGGTCAAGGCACGGCCTGGTTCACACACACACAATACCTACTGTTCGCATTGTCAGCTTTTTCTGATATGATTGTTTTCTATAAATTGTTAGATAATGCGTTAACTTGTTTAATTTGTGTTTCTTTGATTGTTTTAGCTACATTATCTGTTATTAATAGGTTTAATTATAAATGACTGATGTCAACAATGTGTGTTGCCAGTGGATATATGGATTGAATCGTCTCTATGGGCCTCATAAGAAGGTCATGAAGAGAGCAATGGAGAGAGCTATTCGCGCAGCTAGCAGCGTTTCCCTGTGCCCTATGACGAATCAGAAACAAGGAGATCCGTATGAGAACCAAAGTTACCGTCATAGCCCACTGAATAGCGAAACTCGAGTGGCAGTGGGCACAACACATAGGTCGAAGAGTTTTCGCGAACCGCGGCGACCGCACACCGGTAGACAAAGAGTAGCCTATGTTGATATAAAACTATTTTTACAGATTTATCTCGCGTAACTTATTCTCTGTTCAATTGTGAACACTAAAGTTTAAACTACGCAAATGCTTACATTTGATTGGAACTAGGAACCTATTAAATTAGAATGAATTGATTTTCAAAATCATTTTAGGTACTATTATTACATAATATACGTGAGATAAATTCATAAAAATAGTTTTAAGTGTAAACCTAAGAACATATCAAGTATCATAAGTGTTACAGCTGGAGGACTGGAGGACTTACACAGGAGGATTTAATGACAGCCACCGATAGAGCTGTTACAGTGGCCAAGTTCTGAGCCCACATAATATAGGAATGTTTCGTCATCGAAACGCAAAGAAGAAGTGTTACAGCTTAATTTTGTTATACTCTATCTGCCTAAATTTCATCGAAATCCGTTAAGCTGCTTCAGCGTCATTGAGCAACAAACAAAGCAATATCCATACTTTCACATTTATAACATAAGTAAGATTAATTATAACATTACTGGTGGTAGAGCTCCAGTGACGGAGCTCGCGGGCGTAGGCACCACCGCATTACCTAATATACTTGCCGCTAAATGGTAGTGTTCAGCACTATCGTGTTCCGGTCAGGTGGTAATGTACGGCCCTGTAATTTCCGGCACAGAGGCATAAGACCTCAGGAGTGGTAACGCATCTGCATTTTGACCTTGGTCTTTGTGTGGGTGTCTATAGGCTGCTGTCATCACTTAACATCAATGTGAACTGCATGCTTGTTTACCACTTCCATTACAAAAAAAAAAAAGAACATCATTCAATTAATTTTTTATCTTAAGATCTAATTCTGATATATCTAAGATTAATCGATATTATTTCCTACGATATCTGTTATAAAATGTCTTTATGTAATTTCTTGGAAAAGTTATAACCTGTTTATTTAAACGGATATGAATATACCATTGAATAGGATAGTTTTTCTATAGGATTCATGCAGATGCTGAATAAACTTTCAATAGTGTATGAATAGCTATAAACTGCTCCAGTAATGGGTTCACTAGGGCTAATGTAGTTGCAATTTTATGTTTTGAGAGCCCGAACCCACTAGGACTAGGCTTCGTTGCCGGCTTTGTAATCAAGCAGTTAGTACGGTGTGAAGACGTGGTCAAAAGTGGTCAGGGGAGTCAGGTACCATGTATTTCAATACTTGTTTATGTAAGGAATATGGAAAATAAGCATGCAGTTCACATGGATGTTAAGTGATGACTGCAGCCACACCCCGGAAACTCGGCTAAATTCCATACAATCGCTTATTTTAGTTACCTACATATACACGGACATCAATCAGTAGACGCGCACTCAGAAATGTACAGTTCTCAACAATAAATATTGCCCATCGAGCCTAGGAAGAAGTCTTCGGCTTATTTTGGATCTGTAGAGCGTTATCTCTTTCGCATCGTACCTATTTGACGTTTGTCGACCATTTTGATTAAGTTTTGACCAATACCGGACTGTCAGTGCTTACGTAGGCAGTGTGCTCTACGAAGTCGAAACGAGCCGATCGTCTGTTTCACAGGCTCGATGTGCCAATATTAATTGTTGAGTACTGTACCACGTAGGGTTATGACCCAAAACAATCGTGAAATAGGTAAGTCGTCGCACTGACTACGTGACGAAATTAACTAGAAATAAATCGCTGAAGCGCTCATGGCTCCGCGGCTGGTGTAGATCGTAAGCGATCTACTTGGTTAAGCATTACGGGCGCGGTCGGGTGTGTGATGGGTGACCGGTAGTGGCAAATTAAATGCGCGTTACCGTGCTTCGGAGGGCACGTTCGTTAAGACATCGGTCCCGGTTGCTACCGATAGATAGCAGTCGTTAAACTTTGTCGGAGGCCTTATGGGCGGTTTGAAAACATCCGACAGCGGGTTGGCCACTAACCCGTTTCTCCACCAATCCGCATTGGAGCGGCGTGGTGAAGTAAGCTCCAGGCCTCCCCCTAAAAAGGGGAGAGAATCGTGCCCAGCAGTGGGACGTATAATGGGTCGCCATTATTATTATTATTTAAAGACCACTCGCTCGCTCGCTCGCAATCTCACTGTTTAAGATTATTCAACTGCCTCTCGAAGGAGAGGTGATGGATGAGGCGGGGAAATTGGGCAGGACGTCAAAGTGTCCATTCTATACGTAGTATTATTATATATTTTCTGCTGCAGCCTGAAATAGAAATCGCTGTGACAGAATAATAGTCAGACGCACGTTTTATATTATTAAGGTTCCATTTTCCCTAAAAATCTCGTTCCAATATTACTATCCAATTTTTGCGTCTATCCTACTCTATTCCACAGATTGCATAAAAGGAGATGGCAACACTAAAACAGTTACAAATGAACACTTTAAAGACCGCCCAAGAGCGTAATAAATACGCGATATGACAATGACATCGAATAATGGAACGTTTTCTCGTATGGAGTTACAACAGGCTGTCTGGTTTGGATTTCCATACACTTATCCAATATATGGATTAGGAACAATAACGCATAAGTTACTCTATGGACTTGAGTAACATAAAGAGATCAAATATCTTTTACTGGTGGTAGAGTTCCAAGTGTAGGAGCTCGAGGGCGTTGGCACCACCGCATTAACTAACCTATCTGCCGCTAAATGGTAGTGTTCGGCACTATCGTGTTTCGGTTAGATGGTAATGTATGGCCCCGTAATAACTATCACAGAGATATGATAATTTAGGTCTCAGGGCTGGTAGCGCGTCTGCATTTTGACCTCTGGTTTTTATGTAGTCTATAGGCTGCAGTCATCACGTAACATCAATGTGAGTTGCATGCTTGTTTGCCACCTTCCTTACATTAAAAAAAAAACTTTTAGTATGAGTTTGCGCAAAAGTGTAGTTAATTCCGCAAGTCTAAATTTGCGCACGTTTTTTGCTAGTGGTAGAGCATTAGTGATAGCGCTCGCGGGCAAAGCCACCACAGCATTATTTCTATTTGCCGCTAAGTGGTAGTGTTCAGCACTATCGTGATCCGGTCAGGTGGTAATTGAATTTACAGAATATCAAATAATTTCTAAGCGTAATGTATAAGAATGTATCTGAGAATCCACGGATTCGCACGATTAATTTTCTTGTATATTTAATTTCAGTTGCAATCACAGACTGGATTACCGCATTTCCTTAACCTACACCATCTTTGATTTTATATCTATAGTCAAAGATACGGTATTTGAAATATACACTGACTTTTTGCAGTGCGAAAATTTTCGTATATTGTTGTTTAAGTGCCTCAGTAATCTAGTAGCAGCAGGCAACTACTGCTATGCTGGCTTCAGAGAGAGAGAAAGGTGTGTTATCCTTTATATCTGGTGCAGTTGCGAATTTTACAATTTTTATTTATATGTAGCGACAAAAAAAATCATCATTCATCGAACTGCTGGACATACCTAAAACCCTACCTCATGGATTGTCACGAATAGAGGGCTGATGCATCCAGCGATTGAATGCTACCTTTACCAGCTTTGCTTTACACATCGTCTTACAGTATTCCGGACCTCCTTTGTCCCAACGGCCGTCAGTTCTTCCAATTATGTGCCCTCTACACTGTCACTTGAGTTTCAAAATTCGATACTACCGTGTCAGCTACTTTGGTTATCATGCGAATCATCTAATTTCTGATTTGATTACTCACAAAAGTCATCTAAAGCATACTCCACTGTTCTATGCGTGACCTTGAGCCTTCTTAAGAGACCCATAGTGAACCATCACGTTTAAATTCCACATGCCGTTATATTATTAATTTATTCATGTATTACATATAATTAGGTTCCTGCTGACCACTTTAACAACGTATTTTATAAAAGTACCGACAGTGAAAGACCATTGAAATGGAACAAATGAATGAATAAAAAAAAAATAATCATGAAAAACATAAAAGATACGAAACAAGTATAATACGAAAATAATTAATTATTTATAAATTCCTCAATTTTTCCATTTCAAAAAAGAAACGGAAAAAAAGAAAAGAATGTTCATAATAAAGGTTTTTGACTAAATTAGATGAGAGTGTTAAATTTTCCTACCGTATCTAGCACTACAAGTTTTCAATTTAAAAGCAGATGCGCGTTAAAATGTCGATCTATTAGCATCCAATCCAGATTCTAAGACAGCCTAAGCAAACATATCAATTATGTCTTGCACTTCATTATCTATACTCGATCACGCGACGTTTCCTTTAAATTAAGGCCAGTTAAAATGCATTGGAGTTGACTGGATCATCCCATTTGCTATCGTGTTGAGATCTGTACAAACAAACCTATTTGTTATGTAATTTATGTTTGAGTCGACGACCGGCATATAGTACGACTCAACAATCGTCAACTAGTCGACACTAGTGATGTCAATCATATTTTGGAATTGATTTTATAAACGTAAAAACATAACCACGCTTGTTATCCCGGAAGAGGTAGGCAGAAGTAAATACATGCATTTAAATAATTGCATGTAGGGATATGCAAATACCCACGATTCACCGGTAACGTATGTATGTAACATGTGGCGAACCTATAGACATCTCCGGGCACATGACCAAACTACGAGGTACTGGGATACTACCTTTACTGGTGGTAGAGCTCTAGTAACGGAGCTCACGGGTGTAGGCACCACCGTATTTCTTCTATCTGCCGTTAAATGCTAGTGTTCAGCACTATCGTGTTCCGGTTAGATGGTAATGTATGGCCCCGTAATAACAATCACAGAGACACAATAACTCAGGCCTCAGGAGTGGTAACGCATCTGCATTTTGACCTTGGTCTGTGTGTGGGTGTCTATAGGCTGCAGTCATCACTTAACATCAATGTGAACTGCATACTTGTTTGCCACTTTCATTACATAAAAAAAAACTTTCATCCTATTTGAAGGGTTACATTGCGATTGTTAGGTTAACTGGCTGCAATAGTAGAACGGGTCGTTACGTTACATTTCGACGCAGGGATTTGTTACTTTATAATTTGTAACTTTACTTCTCTCTGAAACTCAATGCATCAGAAAATGTATCCTCACTAGTTTAATTAATAAAGTAATTGTATCCCGTGGCGAATCTCGGGTTCAGATGCAATCGGCTCACTTTCCGAGAACAAGGCTGCTGTAATTTCCATCTGTACTGTCGTCGACATTATCTCTGTTTGCTTTATTTTTGTTCCTATGCCTTATTGTTTTAGTCTTTTTTCTCAAGCTTTGTAAAGATTTGTAATCGGATTAGAAGAAAAACGGCGTGCAGTTTAGATCTGCTTTTTTGGTTTTAATTTACGGGTTAAGACATTTATTTTCTTAACAAGAACTTTACCTTTTTTAATTTGAACGGTGAGTAAATATTGCAGTCCGGAAATTTATCGTACTTATTAGAAACAGAAATATGTTGTCTTTTTCTTAAGATTTATCATTATTTTTGATATATTACCAGTATTTAAATACACTGATCTCTATATTCAAAGGTAGATGGAGCGTGGAATCATAAATTATGTTACTAAATATAACTATTTTAATAATTTCAAAGGATATATTAATAATAGTGTACGTGATTGTACTTGCTCATTATTTTTGCGTACACTCATAATACCAACGTCTCCGGTCACCGTTCTAACCTCGTGTCGGGTATCTAAGCCCTTATGACGATGTTTAAATCGATTATTTATTCGAATACTCCGCAATCGATGCGCGCCAACCACATTACGCCCACTCCTCCGATCCGACTTGATCTCCTCACATCCCTCTGATTTCCCTCGTTTCTATTTATAAATCGATTTTATTGCCGTCTTTTATTAAGTTAAACTTACAGTTTAGTTGACTTTTAAAAACATCTCGATACTATAGATTGTAACTCAACGTATTAAATCGATACGATCGGTAAAAAATGGATTTGATTTCATTAGATACGTTTTATGAATAGGAACACGGTGAAAGTTCGTGTGCTGTAAATATCAATAACTATTAATGTGCTCCATTCAATAAGTTGATATAAAAGGAAAAAGATAGAAGAGAGACAGTTAAACAATGAGTTTGGATAAAAAGATGATAAAGACACAATCGCGCGCAACTAAAATCGACTTGGCCACTTTAAATTTGCGTCCGATCCGTTTATTTCCAAACGAAATTGGCATTCGTGTGGTTACAATAAGAAACAAAATTTGTTAGCGAAAGGTACATTCGTTTCTAGCATTTATAACAGCCTTTGACAATGTTGACCTTGACGCGCCATAGTTCACACAGTCCCTTCACTGTGAAAATGTGGAAAAAACATGACAATAGCTTGGCCCTCATGCATGTCTCTGGACAAGACAATCGATTACAATCATTCGTATGCAGTTTATTGATTATTGTCAACGGTAAATTGAATTGGGAAATAGGTGTTCTTCAAGGTAGCTTGTTAGTCCAGCACATTTTGTTAGTGGATGTAAAAAAATGTTGCGGAATTATATTTACAGATTTTTGTTTTATAATAAAATTGAAACTGTACTTGAAAAAGGTTTGAAACCTTTGTTTGCAAAAATATTAAATAATAAAAAACAAAATTAATTAATTACTTAATAATAGGTTTTTTATAACCTTATATGAAATCAAACCTTATCAGATATTTTACAGCTACTGGTGTCTATTTACATACTGAGTTGTTATTGGTGACTCACTGGTAAGTATTACTAGGCATGAGAATCAAGGTTTGATTCCCGGTTTGGGCTGTAAGCGATAGTAGATTTTTTTTATTCGAGAAGATGCTATTGTTTGCCCTGATTATGGAAATGTAATTTTTACTGGTGGTAGAGCTCCAGTGACGGAGCTCGCGGGCGTAGGCACCACCGCATTACCTAATATACTTGCCGCTAAATGGTAGTATTCAGCACTATCGTGTTTCGGTCAATGTACGGCTCTGTAATTTCCGGCACAGAGGCATAACACCTGATACCTTAGGAGTGAAAGCGCATCTGCATTTTGGCCTTTAGTCATTGTGTGGGTGTCTATAGGCTGCAGTCATCACTTAACATCAATGTGAACTGCACGCTTGTGTGCCACTTTTATTACATAAAAAAAATGTGTACCATGAAATTGAATAAGATTTTTTCTCATTTTACATGATTAAAAAATTACCATTACTGACGAATCGTCTGCCAACCCTGTCAGGAAATCAACCCGTGAAGCCTGTTTATAAAAAATATAATAATCTAGCCTTACAAAATGTTAATTGTCAAAGAAACCAGTACAAAAACCGCAATAGTCAAGAAGCTATCAAGAAATTTAAAAATGAGCTTAGGAATAAGGAACGCTTACGAGACTTAACCCTCGAACAAGGAAGTCCATAATTGGTGTTAAATCAAACATGGGCTAAAATTCTGCGTGAATGGAATCCGGCGATCAGAGATGAGCGCGGGTTCCGCCGGTGAGATGTTATCTCAGAACACCTAGACCTCCACAGGGACTAGCTAAGACTATTACAATGGAGGTGGCACTTTTGATAATTTTTTTTTTTATTTTTTTTTTTATGTAATTGAAGTGGCAAACAAGCATGCAGTTCACATTGATGTTAAGTGATGACTGCAGCCTATAGACACCCACACAAAGACCAAGGTCAAAATGCAAATGCGTTACCACTCCTGAGGCCTAAGGTGTTATGCCTCTGTGCCGGAAATTACAGGGCCGTACATTACCACCTGACCGGAACACGATAGTGCTGAACACTACCATTTAGCGGCAAGTAAATCAGGTAATGCGGTGGTGCCTACGCCCGCGAGCTCCGTCACTGGAGCTCTACTACCAGTAAAAATATTTTGTAAATATTTTGTATTTGCAGGTACAAGTTACTAGCCTTCCTAAAAGAGGACTTTTGAGTTATCTCCGTCTGACTTGCTAAGACTATTACAATGGACGTGGCACATTTGACAAAACATTGCATGGTACGAATGAAGTGAGAGTCAAGTATGAGTTAGTTGAATTACTTTTGGATTTATCAAGGTGATTGATGCATTGGATATGACATTTTTGACACAAAGTAATACAAAGAAAACGCCAGGAAGCCACTGAAAAGAAAACATAAGGCAGCATAGGCTAGGATTCAATATGAGTATTGTAATGGTGTAGGTTTTACTGGTGGTAGAGTTCCAGTGACGGAGCTCGCGGGCGTAGGCACCACCGCATTACCTAATATACTTGCCGCTAAATCTTAGTGTTCATCACTATCGTGTTCCGGTCAGGTGGTAATGTACGGCCCTGTAATTTCAGGCACAGAGGCATATCACCTAATGCCTCAGGAGTGGCAGCGCATCTGCATTTTGACTTCTGGTCATTGTGTGGGTGATTATAGGCTGCAGTCATCACTTAACATCAATGTGAACTGCATGCTTGTTTGCCACTTTTATTACATTAAAAAAAAAAAAAGAAGTAACATTTTGGTGAAATTATTAGAATGTTTTTTTTTTTTTTTTTTTTCTATTATGGTATTGACCTGTTTTTTTAAAGATGTAAATCGGGTAGCGTCCATTGCTACTTGCTGAGATTGTTGTCAATGGAAGTGGCACTTATCATATACTTTGGGCGTGTTTTAAATCAACGTTGCTTTGGAAAAGCTTTTGAATTCAGCTGCTGTATAAAAGGCGCAAGACAAATTATGTGTATTAGTTCTACACGAGTATTACAATGATTTTTTTTTTTTTAATATTTTATTGTTGCTTTTACTCATTGATGGTGGATTAAAAAATACCAAAAGATGTAAAAGTGAAAGACAAATTGCTACTTAGTGTGACTGAAGTCGACTATAATTATATTTCATCAGACAGGTTTAGATAAAAAAAGTTGTAATATGGCTATATGTAGAAGGTTAGATTTTAACGCACGGATAACATTCCATTAGTCTATGGAAATTGACATAAATACTAAACTTCTCAATATAGACCATCAGCGTTGTCACTTCTAAGGTCTAATCGTCTAGACTTGTCTTATATCAGTCTCCTCCAAAATTTCGTGGCTCAGTGCGCGTGCGCATGGAATTGAACGCCAAATCGCCGGTGCCCGGGCGCAGTAATTGCGGCTTATCTGTGCATTGTTCACGTAAGGGGCACAAGGCTGCGCGACCGTTGACGTGCGTTTCCACTATTGTCTGTCCGTTTGACGCTCTGCCTACATTATGCTGGTTTTATATGCATTCAGTTTAAAGCTTTTCCTGTATTAGGTTTGGGAATTCACGCCTTTATTTTCATAAAGGGGTAGAGTATTTAAGCAGACATCTACAGTTATATGCTAATATTTGTGTCATGTCTATAACATACACGGCGTACCTAAATACATGCATTTATTTGGTACATTACCTGAAAACTTTGACGACCTGTGTTCAATGGTGTGAGACGACCGTTTGATTCGAAGATTTTTTTTATGTAATTTATGTGGCAAACAAGCATGCAGTTCACATTGATGTTAAGTGATGACTGCAGCCTATAGACACCCACACAAAGACTAAGGTCAAAATGCAGATGCGTTACCACTCCTGAGGCCTAAGGTGTTATGCCTCTGTGCCGGAAATTACAGTGCTGTATATTACCACCTGACCGGAACACGACAGTGCTGAACACTACCATTAAGCGGCAAGTATATTAGGTAATGCGGTGGTGCCTATACGCCCGCGAGCACCGTCACTGGAGTTCTACCACCAGTAAAAAACTTGTCATCTATAGTCCCTTAACGTACATTTAGTATGTACTTAACAATTTCTCCTATGTACCTCAAGGTACTGTGACTTGTAATATCCCGGTATAGGGTGCCTCCTCGAGGATCTTAATATGCTCACCATTGTCTGATAATGTTCAAGGCAAGCTTTGCACCATCTATCCTCGCCCAGCAACCGCAACCAGTTTGCAGAGGTTCCAAATTGGACTGTTTTAAAAAAACTTCGAGCTAGGATTTTGTCCCCCCACAAGATGGGCCGACGACCTGGTGAGGGTCGCGGGCAATCGCTGAATGAGGGCGCGGCCCAGGACCGTTCGTTGTGGCAATCTTTGGGGAGGACTTTGTTCAGCAGTGGACGTCTTTTGGCTGAAATGATGATGATGATGAACTAGGTTTTTGTAAACACTACTTCCAGAGAGTAAAGTTTGAATTTCGTCCGAAGCTTGAATTTTTACAAAATGTAGGTACCATGTTTAAATTAAGTTTTATCTCACTACACCGACAAAAGACTTTTTCGCTTCTATAATGAATGCAGCGTGAACCCAGATGGGGCGATATCGCCCTTTGTTTCCTCTGTTTTTATGAGAACAATTATCATCGGATTATTTCTTTATTTATGACGGAGCGACTGACAATCGTGAGGAACTGGGCTTTAATTATAAATTAATTCGGGGATTTTAAATATTTAAATAAGATTTAATTGTCTCAGTAGTCTAAGTAAATGGGACCTATTATAAAGGTCTTAGAACCCGGTTTTTTAATGTCATGGAAGTGTCAAACAAGCATGCAGTTCACATTGATGTTAAGTGATGACTGCAGTCTATAGACACCCACAAATTACCAATTACCACTCCTGAGGCCTAAGGTGTTATGCCTCTGTACCGGAAATTACGGGGCCATATATTACCACCTGACCGGAACACGATAGTGCTGAACACTACCATTAGGTAGTTAGGTAGTCAGGTAGTAGAGTTCCAGTGTAGGAGCTCGAGGGCATAGGCACCACCGCATTACCTAATCTATCCGCCAAATGGTACCTAGTCTTCAACATTTTCGGTTAGATAGTCATGTATGGCCCCGTAATAACTATCACAGAGATAAAACAATTAAGTTCTCAGGGGTGGCAACGATTTTGATCTCCGGCCTTTGTGTGGGTACAGTCATCATTTAACATCAATGTGAACTGCATGCTTGTTCGCCACCTTCAATATATAAAAAAAAACTTAAGAGTTTTTCTTAGTTCTATAAAGTCTAAATTCTAAAGCATATTTGTAAATTTCATTATATTTAAAAAAATACGTTACTATTACACTATAATTATTTTTTTACTGTAAATAGAGTGAGGCATTTTTATCTGTTTTTAAGCTTTAGATATTTCGATACCCAACAATTGGTGATACAATACCTCCTCAGTGTTCCCATTAAACAAAAATTAATACCTGAAAAAATAAAACAAAAGCACAGTTTTCGTGGTTAAACCGCACGAGTATTCAACAAGACACTTCCCTTTGCTAAACGTTCCCTATTGTTCTTTTAGATAAATGCATTTTTTGTCTCAACAGCACAGACTTTTAAATCCATTTTGAAACTTATAATTAAAATAGACTTTAAACACAACATATTAAGTATAATATTTGATTGTAAAAACAATCTCAACCCTTTAAACGTCTTTATTCCATTTACGAATACTTTTTGCCTTTTAATTCAGAAGCGGTTATTTTGAAGATTTAAAGGTGAAAATCGTACGACTCTATTACCGTTGAATGGTATGAATGAAAGGATTAAGCGCAATTTGAAAGGCAAGCTTTTTTTTGTGTGCGATTATATCTTAATATGTTTATAATAAACGGGTAGGATCTAATCTGTAACTGTCTGTCTGTGACGTTTCACACCTTTGTGTTGGTTATTCTGATATTTTGTGAGTGATTGCTGTTTTTTTTTTTATAAATTAATTTTGTTAGTGATTTAGAATTAACCTCACATACGTGGACAAATATAATATAATTTTGACTTTATGCTGATTATTCAATTGATTAAAGCCCGATACAGATATTTTGGGGCGTGGTGAAAATAGGAAACTATCAAAACGTCACTTTATACCTATTTAGTGGAGTTTGTATAGTATTTTGATGATTTTGCAGTACAAAATGTAGCGGGTAGCAACATTTGAAGATTTTTTTTGTCTTTTGTTTTCTCTGCATCTGTAAATAAAAAGAACACTGTTTACATTTTAGGTATTATAAGCTTAACTAAGTGTGCATTCGTTCTTTTCCAATTTTGCTGCAACAACCTGCGAAATTAATAAAATAACATTTTTATATCGTCGTCAATATGGATATATATTTAGATAAAACAATCAGAATAATAATTAATTACTACTAGTAATAGTAAGTAGTTGGTGTACCTACTATTCTTTATTTTTTTCTTGTAGTCCTATTTTTTGTGTTCATAATTATATGAATGAAATGCACTTTAAAAATATAATATTATAAATCAAACAAAATTTTAAGCCAGCGGGCTCGACTAGCCGTACATAATGCTGTACTTACTCCAACGCTTTTATATGGAAGCGAGAGCTGGGTATGCAAGCAAGAGCATGAAAGTAAGTTGAACGCGGTCGAGATGAGATCTTTGCGCAAGATCTGCGGTGTATCACTCACCGATCGCGTTCGTAATGAAGATGTAAGAAAGAGACTTTGTGTGAATGATAGTATCGGTGTAAAAATGAAAAAAGAGCATGCTCCGATGGTTCGGGCATATAGAAAGAATGTCGAATGAGCGAATGACTAAACAGATATAACATGACAACAGGAAGACCAAGGCTGACCTACCATGACCAAATAGGCCGAGTTCTGTCTGATGGTGGGGTCAAAAGTCTTAGGAATCGGCGTGCATGTATGAAGAGAATGATGAAGGTAGACGAGGCACGAGAGGTTTGTCTGAACCGGGATATCTGGCGCTCTACACTCTCTGCCTACCCCGTTAGGGACCTGGCGTGAAGATACATACATACATACAAAATTTTAATGCTCAATGAGTAGGTATAAGTATCGGCACGATACAATAATATAAGTCTGTATTTTCTTTCGCGCCAATATAAGACCTCGGAAATCTCGCACGACTTCAATAATAAACACCTAGGAAGTGTAAATTGAAAAGATTCGTATGAATTTCAAAACAGTATGCATGATCACGAGCTAGTATTTCGGCTGATACCGATCGTATGCGGGTTCGAATCCCGGTGCTATGAATAATGAGTAACGGTTTCCCATTCTTTTTTTTTATTTGTGCTAAGTGACAACTGTTTTTTATAATGTTTGCTTATGGTTTCGGATTGATGTCTCAGATAAGTTTTTATAGTGCAAAGGTGTGTAAAAAGTAATGTTATGATAAAGTGAATATATTTTTTTTCTTTATGAAAGTGACTTTGTATTTTTGTTAGTGTTTTTTATGTCATGTATGTTATAACTTTTTATTCACAAAAATTATACATAAAGCGGACTTAGCGCCACTAGGCATTTTCTGCCAGTCAACTTATGGGTAGTTAAGATAACAACGAAAGTAGGTACAGCATTGGTACTAATATTTGAAAATAGGACAATAACACAAATACATTCTTAAAAACAAAATAACGAACGTACATAAATATAATATAACAAATTTCTATGTAAATACCTATATATGTTCATATCTAAGTATTATAAATATATAAACATATGGCTAAATATATATAGAATTATATTACGAATATCTCAATTAATGTCAGACTTGCGAAGCTTCTAATTTACCAAATTAAATAATGTATCTTTAAGACAGGTCCCTAACGGGGTAAGCAGAGAATGTTGACCGCCAGATATCCCGGACCTGACACACCTCCCGTGCCTCATCTACATACATTCATCATTATCTTCATACATGCACGCAGATTCCTAAGACTTTTGACCATACCATCAGACATGTGTCATAAAGAAGTGGCAAACAAGCATACAGTCGGAAGATAAATTAGGTAATGCGGTGGTGCCTATGCCTTCGAGCTCATTCACTCGGAACTCTACCACCAGTATTTAATTATTTTGCATATCATATTCTGGGCATAGTATACCAACAGGTATTTCAATTCCGAGCTGATTTTTTGAACCTATTTTTATGAATGAATAAATGATTTATTTATTTGTAAGAAATATAGAACATGAGATGTTACAAGAGATTACAATTCTTCCGCATCATTCACCATTATACTGGCATGCAAATTACAAAATATATAACAAAATATAATAATTTGTCATATTATTACTAAAACAATTCATTAACAACACATTATATTTAATGAAATAAACATTACAATAAACACATTGAAATTTACACATTATATTGCTATATTTGCCAGTTAATAATAATAATTATATTACTAAGAATGGACACGCACTGCCAAGGATAGGACGACATGGAAAGCTTTAGAGGAGGCCAATGTCAAAGGACAAGCTGTGAAAGAAAAACCAATTGAAAATTAAAAATTAAAAGTAGGTATAGGTCGCGCCACGTAAAAAAAACGCTGGAAGAAAGTAGAAGGGATGTGTTCGCGCATCGGTACACTCGCGCACGAAAGTATTAGCGCTATTGGTTTAGTTTTGATCTAGCTTTCGCTTGCGGTTTCGTGTATTGGTAGGCAGATTGAAAACGCCGCACCTCATACCACCAAATAGATCGATAAATCGTCTTCTGCGCAGCTTGACCGCCAGCGTTCTTTTTACCTGGCGCGACCTATACTAAGTTAGTAGTAAAATAGTTGGTGTATAAGATATATATAAAAAAAAATATTACTTAATTAAACATGTCAATACTGCAATAGATTTTCACATATTATTAAAATGTCATAAGAATTGAATGTCAAGAAATGTAAAAAAAAATGATTTATGTATTCTTGTAGCGAGTAAAAGAATTGGTCAACTAAAGTCAACTCTGCATCGGGAGTGTTGTTTAAGACATATCTATAAACTGCATTATTTTCTTCCATAATGTGATTGGCAAGCTTGTTAGCCACTTAAATGTCTACATGATTTATTGTCTCATACCAAGGTATGCTTAACAATGTATGAGTGCAAGTCCAGTGCAGAAAAATATCTGAGTCATAGATACAATATCCACAATTTACCAACTCACTGGTATTTCCAACCTGGCAGATGCCCAATGTTCACAATAAATGTAAAAAGCTTACTCGTGATTGTGTTTCTAATCAAATTATTTGTTTATTATTCATATTATATGTTTCTATATTTTTTTATTAAGTGGCGCCAGGACCTGACGAGAAGAAGAATTCTTCCGATAGTGCAGTCAGCCAACCGAACAACCGAATATCAATCCATTCCAATACGACGGTAGCGGTATAGATGTTTCAGAATTCAAATCAAATATCAAAAAACTGTATTTTTTATCTATAATATATTTTTTATCAAAAATATGATGAATAACGAGATTAAATAAGAGAAATCTCTTATGGTAAATGTATTTTCGCACACTTCGCTAGAGATTTGACGTGGTGATAAACAAAATATATCAGTCATACACAACACATAACAACATACAATTAACCTGCATCTACGAGAAAATACCACATCATTTGTTCGACGGTTTCAAATGATTAATAATTATAAATTAATTATAGTTGTTAACGAAGTACAGTGTATCGCCCGAGGCACTAACAATGTAAGGGGCACAATTAGCCGTAGATCGCTACCGAATTGAATGGGAACTGCGCGTACGCATGCCGTTTTAAATCGTTTGATTCACCGACGTTGAAATAGATATGTTCGGTATATAACATGTAAGTAGCTTTACACACATTTAAGTAGTAATACAAATATCTACTGGTGGTAGATCTTCAGTATTGGAGCTCGAGGGTGTAGGTACCGTATTGCCTAAATTATCTGCCTTCACTAGTTAGTGTTCAGCACTATCGTGTGTCGGTAAGATGGTAAGGTATAGCCACGTAGTAACTATCATAGAGGTATAAGAATTTACCCCTCCAGGGTGGCAACGCATTTGTATATTGACCTCCAGTTTTTGAGTCGCCAAATCCAGAATATTGTCGCTCGTTGACTAGTTGCACCTATTGGAGACAAGACATTGGAAACCAGACTTCAGCCGAAAAACGCCAACTGCTGGCCAAAGCTTAAGGCACAACAGGGTTGTGCGTCATTTGGAGGGGAGTGGGGGGGTTTGTAGGAGTTGATCTTGAATTTTTGTATACTAAAATCTTGATCCAGCTGAGGGTTTACCAGGAACTATGGCACCTGGGTTCGCACTTGACAGATTTTCTATGTGAACTGGTACAATCAGATTCCACCAATGTTTGCTTTAAGCTTATTTTTTCACTTTGATGACGTAAAAAAACCCTAGTTAACTAAGGGTTAATAGGATCAAATATAAACCGTTTTTGCCACACCAAAATCAAACCGTATCTGTGCGCACACGCATCGTAACGAACGAGATTAACAGCTTTCATCACACCGCCGTTCTTTATTCAAACCTTAATTCTATGACGTTTCAATTTTGACGGAACGCGGCCGATGAAATGAAAAAAAAAGAAACAAAAAACGATTTGTATGAGCGACCGATGTAAAATGATCTATAACTTTGAACTTTGAAAGAGTCGTGTGGTACTCTTAATGTATTTCATTTTCTTGGTGCATTTTTGAGTTATATTAAATGAAATTGGTGGCATTTTGTTTGATATAAATTAATTAAAGTGGCCGTGTATAGTGAAATAGAATAACAGTGCGAAAACTCGGCCTTTCAGGTTCCGTCCAAAACTTCATTGTTAATGTTCTGGTAAAGTAGCGATCGCTTTACTAGAATTACTGGCTGTAACTCTGACTGACTTCTGATAATTGACGAATACGAAATATTGTTTTACTTGATACTGGCAATATGCGTAACAGCTATGCCATTGCATCAAAAAAAAATAATTTGTAATTCAATACTGAGTTTTGGGGAGGGTTAGAAAGACATGGTCCTAGTTAAAATGGTTACTAAAGTGATGAATGTATGGATAATTCTTATTTGATTTGAACCAATTAGTGATGCTTACGCGCGAACCTTATGTTGAGATTGAGTTGTGAACGGTTTTTTTTTTTATTTTGTAAGCGGATTGAGAATATACGGGGTCGTAGTTGTGACGGGCGTGCCGTGTGTTAAATAAGATTTTATTTGAATGTTAGTAATAAAACTTCCTCGACTGCCTCAGTAGTCTTGTGGTAGCAGGCTACAACTACGCTGGGGTCCTGGGTTCGATTCCCAGGTCGGGGGCTATCAAAGATAACGGTGCGAAGTCTTTTATCTCGGGTTCTATTGGGATTTTTATACTTTCTGGAAGTTTCCCAGTACCTCGAAGTTTGGTGTGCCCGGTGTCAAGAGGCTCGCCACCTGTTACATGGCCCAAAAAACGTAACCGGCGAATCGAGGGTGTTTGCATGTACGCTTAAATACATGCATTTACCTTTCCCTACTGTTTTTTTTTACAAATATGACAAGGCCATTGGACATGGTTTGAGTAACAAACCATTAAAAAGACAAAACCTCACATACGTAATAATTTTTAACCCAGGGTAGGTTTCTTAAATGGTGATTTCTATAGTTCTCATTTGGCGCAAGTATCTTGTGTATAAATATTATTGCACTCTATTCTACCGCCGGATCAGGTTTGAATTTTCGATATTTTTTATTCAGAAGCTGATATTAAAAAAATACTATATAACACTATAAATTATGTAGTTAATTTAATAATTTGCACATTATCCATTGGAGGTCATGAAAATAAAAAAAAAAGAAAAATGTTATGTACAGTACTCAACAATTAATATTGCACATCGAGCCCGCGAAAGAGACGACCGGCTTGTTTCGACTACATAGAGCGTTATCTCTGCTGCACACTGCCCACGTAAGCACTGACAGTCCGGTATTGGTCAAAACTTGATCAAAATGGTCGACAAATGTCAGATAGATACGGTGCGAGAGAGAGAACGCTCTACAGACCCGAAATAAGCCGAAGTCTCGGGATCCTAAGCTCGATGTGCAATATTTATTGTTGAGCACTGTACTTATTAGTGATCTTACTGCCTTTCCATAAGATTGCCGCGTTTTACATCAACACGCCGATCTGTATGTAAACCAGTGAAATTTTGTAAGCGCTCGTTACTCCGTTGTATATACACAATTTTGTCTGTCTATCACAAATGTAAGCTCACAATGCGCGGTCATTATCCGAAATTCAATGCGAGCAAATCAATTAAAGCGAGTTCTTATTAAAATTATATTGGACTTGAATATACTGATTGCGTTATTGTCTATACAATTGTGTTTATTGCTATTTTCTGTTGGCATCTTATTGTATGAACGATGCAATATGGTTTTTGTCGTGTGACAACTGTAATTAGTCATAGAGTCAGTTTTTAATATTTTGAAGCTCTAGCAAGTAAATCTACTGGTAGTAGAGTTTAAGTGTAAGAGCTCGAGGGCGTAGTAATCTATCTCTCATAATATCTTATCACAGTGACATTACAACTAAGATCTCAGGTTGGCAACGCATCTGCATTTAGACCTCTGGTCTTTGTGTGGGTGTCTATAGGCTGTAGTTATCTCTTTACATCAATTAAAAAAAAAACCTTTTTTTTATCATTTTGAGGTATGGTACCATAAAACCGTAAGCGCCTTATCATAACAGGAAAGAAAAGCGATTTGCAGTGGCTTACTTATTCTAAGACGTTACTTGAAACATTCCTTGACTCACAGTCAGCTGTGGACACTTTATGAGGACGCCTCGAAATCCATATTCTTGGTTGTATTTTGACAGTAACTCATGTGTATGGATTATCATATAGATAATTCACAAAGACTTAAAAATCCATTTTTATAGAGAAATATGGTATTTCATTGTATTTCCAGACAGTTCCGACACGAAAAATGTATTGAGCGCAAGAATATAGCGTAAATGTACGAGTAAATACTCTTCGAAACTTCAAGCTAGGTCTTGCGGTAGCTTGGAGTTTGACAATTGCTTTCTTACCTCAAACGTAGGCAGAATGTCGAGTTGACGTTAAAGAATACCAATTCCATTGAGTGAGGTTGAGTTAAGGTCGAGATTACTCAGTTTATTAATTTACTTCATATAATTAGGCACCTGGAGAGCACTTTTACATCGTCATTTTTTTAAAAAACTAACCTAGAGTAAATAACGGCTAATAATAATCAAAAACACATAATAAATTAAATAGAAACTAAACAATTTTGTATAATATGGAACGCATAAATTATTTACAAATTCCTCCATTTTCCCATTTCAAAAGAAACTGAGAAAGAATGAATTCGGTCGTCATAATAAAGGTTAGTATTGACCTCAGTATTGACTGCACTTGGCAGAATTCCAAGTGCAGTCAATACTGAGAAGAACTCCGCCACTGAAGAAACTCAGTACAGCTTTTGAATTTAAACTTAACTCTAATACAGCCTGTAAATCCAAAGTACAGGTTTTCGAGATACCCTTACGACTTAGAATATGGGTGTTAGAATGTTTTTCACACATTACAAATCTTAAAACAATTAAAAGCAATGCAATTTAAACATCACCACCCATCACTGAACGCGTGACGACCGACATAACCGAACGCAATTAAAATCATTTGCCCAAACGCTTTCCCATATCCATTTCTCACGTATCAATTTTAGATTCGCAATACTATAACTACAGTATGTCAAATCGATAAATAAACATCGGTTATCGGTTTCAACAATCCTTTCATGCGAGCGGATTTGTGTGATTGATTGCTTACTGTGTATCAGGAAACTAGCGGGTTGATCACATGTGTGCTTTATGCGGTGGTAATAATAGCTATGTTTGATTGAAATTGGATAAGTGGAGAGTACCCTTTTATAGCAAACCTTAAGTAGCTGTTAGCTTTGTTTCGGTTTTTCGCTTGCTGCTATATAAAAACACTAGTTATTGCCGGCGACTTTGATCGCGTGGTTTTCGTAGTATATGGGTACAAGAAAGAAAGAAAGAAAATATTTGGCGCAAGGCCCACGACAAAGTGAACAATGTTTTTTTAATTTAAAAAACAAACATACAAAATAATAAAAGACAAAAGAAAGATTTAGATAAAAAAAAGGAAAAAAAGACAATTGAATTATGTGTGTCGACTTTCGATTATCTTTGGGACAGTTTCCATTAAAATCGATTTATCGGTTTGTTTTTCCCGACTGCAATAAAAGGAGGGTTATGTTTTTCAGGTGTATATGTATGTATGTATGTTTATACTTATAAGTTATCATCACAAATTTGATCCCCTTAGAGGACAATATGAAAAAATGTACCCTATGTTTAACACTTCGCCATAGGTTTGAGCCAAAATTAATTAAAATGGGTTTAGCCAGCTCGACTTTCCATACAAATTTTCATCCCCTATCGCAGGGGATGAAAATAAAAGGTTGATGTTTGAAAAAAAAGGAGCCAGTGTGTGTCCCTGCATTTCGTTCAGAATATCATACAAATCGGTAAAATGAAATGAAGTTTAAGCCATGAATGTATTTCTAATAAACAGACAGACTTTTTCAATGATTATTTGTATGGAAAACTAGCCGACCCGGCAAACTTCGTATTGCCTCAACTGATATAATGTGTCAAAGGTTTGATAGAAACGGACTATTTGTATGGGAAAATGAAGTTGTGGTTTTTACTATTTCCCTTCAATTCCTTCATATTTTCTTACCTTTTAAACCTTCCGTGGACAAAAATCATTCAAAACCAAAATTAGCCAAATCAGTCCAGCCGTTGTCGAGTTTAAGCGAGACTAACGAACAGCTTGATTTTTATATATATTTTGACGACCCGGTTAGTCCAGCGGTGCGAAAACACCGTTTGATTCGAAGGGTCGCGGCCTACAGATATTTGTTTCGGGTCTGGGTGTTTGTGTATGTGTTGTATGTGTACAACGGCACCCACGACACAGGTTTATACCTACTGTGGGGCTGTGAGTGTAAGCGTATTTTATTTTATTATTTATTATTTTATAGACAAAATTGGCAGTTGCTAAATTGCAGTAAGACGTCATGGTATGGGCCCTGAACTAAGAAGATTATGGGTATTGTTCCGTTAATAGAGGCATCAAATGATTAGATATGGACCCCTAATCCTGTTGCCGCGTGGGTCGCGGGGCATATGCCTTTAAAATGGGGATGCTTGCATGTTTAAAAACGTAAAACTGTAAGGAATTCTTTCTATTTTGGAACTCCCAAAGCAATAATTAAACTTAAATGTAAGTTATTTTTAAAGAAAAATGGAAAGAAAAATTTGACTTCAGGCGAGACTCGAACTCGCGGCCTACTGGGAATCTAGTCCAGCCGCTCTTCCAATTGAGCTACTGAAGTCCTGCCCGATTTGTCAAATCTTTCCTTCACATCTATTGCATTGCTTTATGGTAGCAGCAGCGCCATCTATTACTAACTATGCTAGTTAGGCAGGCAGGGCAGGACTTCAGTAGCTCAATTGGAAGAGCGGCTGGACTAGATTCCCAGTAGGCCGCGAGTTCGAGTCTCGCCTGAAGTCAAATTTTTCTTTCCATTTTTCTTTAAAAATAAAATATATTTCACAAGCATGTGTTAATGCGAAATAATATAAAACAATTAAATGTAAGTGTATACGTCTTTCTACTGTAATAATAATGATGACCGAATTTCGATCAAGTACTTTTATAGAAAATCGGCTTTGGCATACAGACAGATAGGCGCACGTAATTCATAATTCATAATTCTTTATTTGCCTCCATGTACAATTACGTATTGTTAAAACTAAACTAGCACTAGCAGCACTTCATTCCACGGTGACGACAATAATTCAACTGAATCCCTCTTACCATTGACAAGCCGATTTATACCATTGACAAGCTAATTGCTACCCCCAATTACTCGACTTCGTAAACAACATTCGAGTCGTTATCTTTACAATAGCTAGTTATGCACCCCCCGCACCCTTCGGTATTAAATTAAGAGGGCAGCTCAGCATTTGCATATAGTGCATGCTTGTACTTCCAGGTAATGCTGAGCAGCGTTCCCAGATGTATTATGTATCGTTTAGTCTAGACATAGGAATAAGACCACATTGTAGATGATTAGTATTAAAGCCTCCAAATCGGCAACACGTAGTTTTAATTAATTTTAATTGTGCTTTTTAAAAAAGCCTTTGAGAGCTCCCTAAATTTGACTAGCTAGCAGGCGTGATTCAAAATGTAAACAACCTAATTCCATTTAGGCACCTGTTTTGGCATAAACACCACCTCCTTTTGGACAAACACGTGATTTGGCACAAACATCTTAAATCTGTTTCACCTTAAATGATGCCTACTATATTTTGGGCACTAACAGTATCTTATTTTATTTATTTATTTATTTATTCGTTCATGTGCACAAGAAAATTGTTACATGAGGCGGACTTAATGCTATATAGCATTCTCTGCCAGTCAACCTTTGGGTTGTAAAGAAAACATAAATGGTGCAGAGCATTCAAGAAAAAAGAACAAAACAAAAAAAAATATTAAAAGGTATAATTTTAAAATATATATACAAGTATATAAATATATTGGCATATACTACTATAATATTCTAATACATAATATAAGTTATATTACATACTACTACATATAAATAATACATAATATATAAGGTAGTGCAGAAGATAGCTGTTAGGAAAGTATTAATAACTCAAAGCATCCTCAGGTAATGATCGCTGAGGAACCCTTCAACTTTGTCTTTCTATTCCAAACCGTGGACTTGATGGACAAATCAACAAATCGTACCAAAATTGGTCTTGTCCTGCCTTCTGAATTGCCGCCGAGTCTGTGACAGACTGTGATTGAACTTGAGTGAATGTCCTTGAGCTCAAAGTTTTGTGTATAATCTGGATTACCTTTTCAATCACCACCTCTCCAGGCTTCTCAGGCACCCCAGTAAATAGAAGAAACTTTTTTCTGTGCCGAGTCTCCATGAAATCAAGGCTTCTGCTAACATTGGCTATTTGTTGTTGGAGCTCGTTCAAAACACTCCCAACATGTAGTATGAAAGCGGTGAAATCATCAATGGGAGTGCCATGACTGCTGCCAGGTGAAGAGCTTTCTCCTCAAAATCACCCATACGTTTATTCAGAGACTCCATAGCTGTTCTCTGGAACTCAGCAATGTCAGAAATTGTGGTCATTATTTATCAGTGTTGTGGCAATCCAAAGACCAAATTTATGTGCAGTGAGTGAAATAGTCGCCGGCAAGTAAATACAATAAGACTGTTTAAGGCATGAAGATTCTCAAAATAACTTAAAACCGATTGTTATTATGTTAAATGGAAAAGATTTATAATGTTTTCATAAACTTTTATATACTATATATATTATAATTTAAATAAGAGATATAGAGCACATGTGTACTATTTATTTGCACTTACCCGAGACCTTATATAGTTAGCTGTATGCTTGTTTCCCACCTTCGTCACATAAAAATATTAAAACGTAACTTCACGCCTGTAATCCCGAAGGCAGCGGTAAATGCATGCATTCAAGCATACATGCAAACACCCACGATTCGCCGGTTACGTTTAGGCCCATGTAACAGGTGGCGATCCTATTGACATCTCCGGGCGCATTACCAAACTTCGAGGTGGATCCAAAAAATGGAAATATCTCAATAGAAAAGGAGATAAAGGACTTTACACCATTATCTCTGATAACTCCCAATCCGAGCGTCGAACCCAGGACCTCTAGTCTATCGAGGCAGTTAAAAAATATTAAGACTTATGAATTTTGAGCAACACCTAAGCAATACTCAGATGATTCGTAATCTCTTTGCCTACTTGTTTGATTGAAGACGATAACATACGGCAATGTCACAATGGCGCAAGCAAGGACGTTGGAAGATCTAGTGCATTGTCATCCGTCACGCTCTAGGTGCTGTATTAAAAACCAAGACTTGTACATTCACGTACAATACTCAAGAAGAAATATTGCGCATCGAGCCTACGAAAGAGACAATGGGTTAGTTTCGACTTCGTAGAGCGCTATCTATGCTGCACACTGCCTACGTAAGCACTGATAGTCCGGTATTGGTCCAAACTTGATTAAATAGTCGACAAACTCCACATAGGACATGAAAGAGATAACGTTCTACACACCCGAAATAAGCCGAAGTCTCCTTTTTATGGTCGATGTGCAATATTTATTAAGAATAATAATAATGTGCCACCGGCAGCGAGAACAGGGTCCAAGCCGTCGATGGTTAGGGTCACAGAGACAGGAATCTCCTCACTATACGTGCCGTGCCGAGGAGTACCGCCTTCTGCATCAGACCCTTGACCCAACTTCCTAGCTTGAGCCTCTTGAGGTGTTGGTCGAGGCTCTTTGCTATAAGTCCGTTGACCGTTACGACTATCGGCACAATGATGGCCGAATCTACGTCCCACATGGCGACAATCTCGTGAGCCAGATCAAGATATTTAAGTTCCTTGTCTTTCTCGGCCTTTGTCTTTTTTATATATATTTGTTTTTTATAATTATATATTTAAAATAATATTTAATAAGTTTGAAATAAATGAGTGGTATAATAATAAAAACTATAGCAGGCGGCAGCAAACGGGCCCCGCGCCTTAAGAAGCCCCGCGACTGTGCCCAAAAAAAAAATACAATTATGAAAAATATGTAATACACCAAAAAATATGTACCACAATACATACAGGGGGAATCCCCTAATATTGTTTTCTATTCCTTTTCGTAATTTCTATTTTATTAACATCCTAAATTTCAGTAGGCAATGTAACTCTAGGGCCCCGTGGTCACATTTGCTACGGGCCCCGCACAGGCTTTATCCGGCACTGATGGTAAATGAATACTGGGCCTATAGATATCTACATAAAAAGTAGACGTCAAAACGTTGATGTATTGTAGTATGCCGATGTATTTGCCACTTCATGACATACAAAATATATACATCTAACGGCCCGCACCGGCTTCATGGTCATCATCATTTCAGCCATAGCACCCGGCTTCGCACGGCTTCAATTTTGGTATTTATATAAGCTTCCGACTATAAATTGAGTTATAAG
Source organism: Macrosoma leucophasiata (assembly GCA_036365455.1). Lineage (NCBI taxonomy): Eukaryota > Metazoa > Arthropoda > Insecta > Lepidoptera > Hedylidae > Macrosoma > Macrosoma leucophasiata. The sequence goes on along the minus strand of JAWQUS010000024.1, from coordinate 21,170,730 downwards.
CTATCCTATCTTTCAAGTTGGATCAAAATGCACAAGGTGTGTAAAGTTTAATTAAAATCGATTAAGTAGCTTAAGAGTCTATAGCCGAAAAAAATCGTGACGCGTAATTTATAGTATTAAGATTAAAAAAACCCAACACCAAAGGATCTATAGAATGTTATTTACGGCAGTCTTCGAAAGAAAAACAACTTTGACGTATTCACATAAATATAATATTGTCAGATATTTTTTTTGGCTTGCGAACCAGCCCATTACCTACCTTTATGAAAAAAGATCTGACCTATTTATCCACATTAATCATGCCACAATTAAAATTTTGCTCACAGTAAAAAAAACAGGTATTATATAATACGCATAATATTTGCTTTCATTATAATACCTACGTTGTATATAAAAAAAGAAACAGGTAATAAATGTAACCTCGAGCGTACCGGATGAGATACGATCGTGGCAAAAACGTTGAGATTCAGATGCGAAGATGTGGTGCAAGGTCGTGGCACATCGGACAATAGAGTTACTTATAGATATATTACGCATTTATTTACGCTGCGGAACAAACAGGATTATATCTGATTATATCAGGAAGACCAAGATTGACCTATCATGACCAAATAGGTCGAGTTCTGTGTGATGGTGGGGTCAAAAGTCTTAGGAATCGGCGTGCATGTATGAAGAGAATGATGAAGGTAGACGAGGTTTGTCAGGACCGGGATATCTGGCGCTCTACAGTCTCTGCCTACCCCGTTAGGGACCTGGCGTGTAGATACATACATACATATCTGATTATTTTACTAAAGAAAATTCTGTTCAAAAACTCGATCAGCGCGTCGTATTTATTATTCATATTTTATTTATTAATACAAATAATACACCTACTATGTGGATGACGCACAAATAATGCCAAAATATCAAAACATATATGCTGTGTACTAGCCTGTGGTACGTTTTACAAAACAGTAGAGATTATCATAAAAGTTGTTATAAAATGGATTTGCCTCAGTAGCGTAGTGGTAGCAGGCCACTACTACTATGCTGGGGGTCCTGGGTTCAATTCCCGAGTCGAGAACTATCAGGGATAACGGTTTAAAATCCTTTATCACTGGTTCTATTGGAATTTTTCCATTTTCTGGAAGTTTCCCAGTACCGGTACCGGTAATGTGCTCGGAGATGACAACAGATTCGCCATCTGTTACATGGGCCATAACGTAACCCACGACATTTACCTCTGCCTACCCCTTCGGGTATTACAGGCATGAAGTTAAGTTTTTTTGTTATAAAATTCAGACTTAAATACATGTATTGCGGTGGAATTTCTACCATCGAGCGATCACTAGTTTAACCATGAATAGTAGCCATTTTCCAAATATCACGCGAGTGTTTTCGCAACAGGAAAAGTAGAATTACGCAGTATTTTTATGTCAATAATCTTAACGAAAGTGGCAAACAACCATACAGTTAGCATTAATGGCAAGTGACTACTGTAAACAACATCTACATAAATACCAGAGATGTCAGTGTAGATGCGTTTCCACTCCTGAGGTCTACAATGCTAGCCTTAGTGCCAGAAATAACATTAACATACATTACTAACTAATCGGAACACGATAGTGCTGATCACTACCATTTTGGCGGCAGCCAGTTTAGATAGTTTTTAGAACTTAATAATAATAATAATAATGGCAACCCATTATACGTCCCACTGTTGGGCACGAGTCTCTCCCCTTTTTGGGGAGGGGGAGGCCTGGAGCTTACTCCACCACGCTGCTCCAATGCGGATTGGTGGAGGTGGGTGGGTTAGTGGCCAACCCACTGTCGGATCTCGCCTCCTTTTAGAACTTAACCATCAGTAATTAATAATATATATTAGGTTTCTCAAGGAAATATTAATTATAAACTTCGAGACTAGTTTTTTTGTGAATATTTATTATTCTCTGACGAAAATTTCAGTCAGAGATTGCGAAAGAATAAGACGATGGATGAATTTAACCCGTATAGCTAGTAATATAGATATGTTCTTAGGTTTTCGCGAGCTACACTCATTGAAATAAAACTATTTTTACGGAACCACGGAAGCTGAAAAGCGATCGAAACGTCGGGTTGATTTTAAAAATCATTTTAGTTTAATATACGCGAGATAAATCCGTAAAAATAGTAATATAGAACTGTATTGTGCGGTTTAAAGAAAAATGTTGTGTTTGCATGTAGGCTTGAAAGCTTGTATTTACTTCTGCTTATCCCTTCGGGTATATACAGGCGTGAAGTTACGTAAAGAAAAAAAAAATAAAAGAAAAAACGATCTTGAACTTGTTGACACTTTGAACTTGAAGTCATTACGCAAATAAGTCAATAAAAAATAAAATTCTTGTCAATTAAAAAATATGTTACCTTTAGTATTTAATACGATTTTTACGGTTTATTTTTTTACCGTTTATTTTATCCTTTGTTTCTCGCTGACACGCGCTCACATTATCTTTGAAAATCTTTATAATTAAATGAATTATTTAAATGTTTGTAATACAATTAAACCGAAACGTTTGGACCGTGAAAATCATATCTAATGTGAAGAAAAACAATTTAACACTTATAGCTAATTTTGTTTAATTGGGCTAGGCAAGGAAAAAAAATAATGTCACGATCAACGAACTTCACACATGCTTTGTTTATTACTATTTTATTGTTTAAATTTTTGTAAAAATTTTAACAATGTTTTTTTTTGTTTGAAATATTTTATTTTTTGCAATAACACAAGCGAGTGAATTTTAGAAATTAAAGAAAAAAGGGAAAGATATTCCTGCCCGAATTCAAATTTTTTCTTTCCTTTTTTTTTAATTTCTAATTACTCATGATTGTATAATGATGCCCATGATTGCCCCGCAATAAATGTCATAGAGATATAACAACTTAGGTCTGAGAGGTTGCAACGCATTTGCAAAATGGTAGTGTTCAGCACTATCGTGTTCCGGTCAGGTGGTATAATGTACGGCTCTGTAATTTCACATACGGGCATGCAGTTCACATGAATGGTAAATATAAAACTGCAGCCTATAAACATCTACCTAACAGCTAACAACAAGAACTGGATTATCTAACTTATCTGCCGCTACATGGTAGTGTTCGGCACTATCGTGTTCCGGTTGGATGGTAATGTATGGCCTATATATAACTACCACAGAGACATGACACCTTAGGTCTAAGAAGTCACATCTGCATTTTGTCCTCTGCTTTTAATGAAGATGTCTTTAGGCTGTCACTTAACATCAATGTGAGTTGTTTACCACCTTCCTTCCATAAAAAAAGCTGGAAGCCAATATGCAGATGCATTGACACCCTCTACTGCCTATGTCGTCTTGCCTCTGTGCCTGTGATTACGAGGCCATACATTTTTCTACAGAAAATCTAGTATTAAGCTTAAATTGAATGCACTTTCACATCTAGTTATATTATTTGGAGTGTCAAACTTACTGACTTTGCATATTATTTTTTTCTTTTTCTCTATTTTCTTCTAGTTTTTGCTATTCTCATTTGAATGTAGATACGGAGAAGAATTTTGTTATAAGTCGATTGTGTTGTTTAAAGTTTTTTTTTTGTTATTTCTTATTTGGTACAATAAAAAATATATTGCAGCGTCGTCCTAAACAATATCAGAAAATTAAAATGTTCAATGTTTTTAAAAATTAATGACCCTATTGAATATTAAACCAACCTTACAATTTTATTGTTATAATTTTCTGAAATGTTTTATATTTTAATGAAATGATTTCAAGGTGTTGTGTTCATATGGTAATTTTTAAAACCTTATAGTTTGCTTACACACCCGATGAGGAGTTTTTAAATTTTGAAACTGTTTCGAAAAATGTTCTAGAATCTTTTAATATCTCACTCCAACAACTCGCTATAAATACTAGGTTGCATGAGAAATCGCTTGGAACCAGCGAACGTTAAATTTGTATTTAATAAAAATTTTGCAAAAGAAAAAATATTGTAAGAAGCCACATTCAAGAGATGATTATGCATAACAACTACACAGACTGAAAGACATCCAATAACACAATTTAATTAGCAAGTTTGATGATTTCTGTCAAATAATCGTCCATGTACTTTAACCTAATGGTACACTTTGTGAATTTATTTTCATACAGCATTCTAAATTATACTTCTTTTTGCTAATGTTTACGACGAATTTCAGAGACAGGACTCAGCTAGTCGTTCTAAAAATGTGTTAAATTATAATAAACATATCTTTTGTTCAGTGTTGATATAACGCGATACTTATAGCACGAATCTCGAGTCTGTGAAAATTACAAGCCAAAAAATAGTACTGAGATTCATGTAGGAGTCCACATGTAAAGTGCTCAATTGACTACATTATCCACGGTTGTCAAACAGTTTTGAAGTTTGATGGCAGTTTGTGTAAATTAATCTTTTGCTTTGTATTACAGTGATTTATGGATTTGAATATCATTGGTTGTTTGTGCCATATCGGTTCTTATGGATTTATGAAATATTGTTGTAAACCCGGTTTATTTAGTGTATGTATGTATCTTCACGAAAAATTTTGTTATAAGTCGATTGTGTTGTTTAAAGGTTTTAATAGGTTTTCAGGTTTAATTTTTTTAATTCTTCGTTTATTTAGTGGATAACTAAATTGAGGTTAATTTGTAATGGGTTTTGTTTATGTCCACTTCTGGTCGCTAATAGTATATATTTCAATAGCCTCACTTACGAGTGTGTGGAAGCACCACAACGAACCGAAACTGACCGCAATGCAAGGTCTTGACAATGACGCAGGTCACAATCCGATCCCTAATTTTTTGTGCACAATACGTGGGAGAAAAACTTGTTAATTTATTAGACTAATTAGTTAAAATTAACTCTAATTAGTTGATTTTAACGTTCTCGATTTTATTCGCCCGTAAATTTTTCGCGTTTTTGCTCGTAATCTGAATCACGGAGCACAAAAAATTGATGCATTTGCACTCGTCACGTACCTACACTGCATGCATAATGCTTGTAATTAAAATTTTATGTAAATTTTGTTATGTTTGTACCTTATAATTTGTTTTAAATTTTTCTTGATGCGTTCACCACGCGCCAAGAAATGTGTCTATATTTGACGGGACTTAAAACGGGCTAAGGAAAACCAATTTTAGTATAGAACTTGCAATATCAGGATAACTAGTTCAGCCGTTTTACCACTAAGCTACCGAAGTCCCTAATACGAGCGTGGAATTTTTCTAAATCGGTTAAAATCAAACAGGGAAAGAAAATTGACGCTCGGGTTAGGGACTTGAAAGTTAGAAGGTACATATAGGCATAGGAAGGGCAAAGAGTTAGTTTGTTTGCTTCAACGCGCTAATCTCAGACACTACTGGTTCGATTCGAAAAAAAGATTTCAGTGTTAGATAGTCTATTTATCGAGGAAGGTGGTAGACTATATAACATCACACTAAGATGAATAGGAGAGGACAGGTAACATTGCAAAAGCGCGAAGCCAGGGCCGCTAGTGATAAATAAAATCGAAAAAAAAAAAACAAATAAGCATGCAGTTCTCACCAGTGGTATGTGTATACTGCAGTATTTAGACATCTTCACAAAAAACACAACCATTTGGTGGAACATAGAATAGAATAGAATATTATTTATTGTACACCAAAATTGTAGGAAATACAGATGTTATTATAACAATAGTAGGCTATACAATATATAATAACCGACTAATTGCTTTCAGCAATAAGTCGGTCTTATTGCTGAAAGCAATCTCTTCCAGACGACCTTTTAAGGTGGAAGGAGAATCATCGTTCATATTGCAGCAGTAGGGTGTACATTCTCTAAAGTAATAAAGACTTAAACATTTATATTGCATAAATACATACATAATTCAATCAATAATAATAATTTGAAGCATACATATAACCACAACAATGCAAGGAATATTAAACATTATTTTCGCTGAGATAGTACTCTTTCCGCTGTTTTTTGAATGATTGAAGAGTCTGTACTTTACGTATCTCCAACGGCAGTGAATTCCACAAACGCACTGCCGTAACTGTGAAAGATTTAGAAACGAAGGAAGAGGAGTGAATGGGAAATTGGAGAAGATTTTTAAAAGAGCGTAGGGAGAGAGAATTGGATAGGCATAGGTAACTAAAACGACTCTTAAGATAAATTAGGAGTTTGGGGAAAGAATATTAGACAGTAAAGAAGACAGAGAATGTGCGTATAGATTAGGTATCCAGATCTGAGACAAGTAGCCGCCAATCGCGGGGAATATACCGACACAAGCGAAAGCGAAGCACGCATGGTCCGACGGCTGGTGTAGATCATAGGCGATCTACTCGGTTAAGCACTACGGGCGCGGTCGGATAGTGTGATAAGTGACCGCTAGTGGCAAATTAAATGCTCGTTTCCATGCTTCGGAGGGCACGTTAAGCCGTCGGTCCCGGTTGCTATCGATAGACAGCAGTCGTTAAACCTTGTCGGAGGCCTTATGGGCGGTTTGAAAACATCCGACAGCGGGTTGACCACTAACCTTCACCAATCCGCATTGGAGCAGCGTGGTGGAGTAAGCTCCAGGCCTCCCCCCAAAACGGGGAGAGACTCGTGCCCATCAGTGGGACGTTTAATGGGTTGCCATTATTATTATACAGACACATATTTTCGTAAGCCTTCATGAAGCGGGCGTTGTTCGCTAATTCCGTTCTCTGCCGGTAAACAAAACAAGACAATGTTGTATGGAATCGTGAGAAACATTGTCTGTGACATAATTCGCTGTAATAACATAATGCTACATAATTTGTAACTAGTGCAAGGCAACCACCCAAGGTCGCTAGAATGTCATATTGTCAAATTGATAAGACAGATTACAAGGTAATTATCGTTGTAATCCATTGTGATTATTATAATTGCGTTGTAATCTGTTTTTCGGTGTTTTTTTTTGTATCCGCTTGCAGTTTAATTAGGTTTCTGTTACGTTAATTTAAAATGAAGTTTTTGTTTTGTGTATGGTTTTTCGTGTTTTCTGTGTAATGTAAATGTTAGTAGTCTTATTTGAGTCACCAGTGTTTTGGAGATGATCAGATGACTTAGTATCGTTATTAAATGGTTATAGCTAGAAATTTTACAAACATTTTTTTTATGACATCGAAGTGGTAAACAAGTATACAGTTCACATTGATGTCAAGTGATGAATGCAGCCTATAGACACCGACACAAATACCAAGGTCGTAATTCAGATGCGTTACCACTCCTGAGGCCTAAGGTCTGGCTTGTTATGCCACTGTGCTGGAAATTACAGGGCCGTACATTACCATCTGACCGGAACACGATAGTGCTGAACACTACCATTTACCGGCAAGTATATAGAGCTCTAGTGACGGAGCTCGCAGGCGTCGGCACCACCGCATTACCTTATATCCATGTCGTTAAATGGTAGTGTTCAGCAGTATCGTGTTCCGGTCAGGTAGTAATGTACGGCCCTGTAATTTCCGGCACAGAGGCATAACACCTTAGGACTCAGGAGTGCTAACGCATCTGCATTTTGACCTTGGCTTTTGTGTAAGTGTCTATAGGCTGCAGTCATCACTTAACATCAATGTGAACTGTATGGTTGTTTACCAATTCCATTACATAAAAAAGTAACGATGAGGTATGTATTCGGTAACAAAATTGTATAAATGAAATAGCTAGTAGGTATATGCGCTCAAGTAAAAACCATCAACACTTATTCACAACTTCGAACTTGGGCAGTAGGCCAGGTAGTGTTACCTATATAAATATGGCTTCAAAACATGCGCATTAAATGGACCAAAAAGATTTCTTGATATCTGCGATTTCCAGTTTTTTATCCAAGGCCAAAGTAATTTTTCGAACCGCACCAAAACTTATAACAAAGCCAAGCCTAATCTTACGCATATCTCTGTTTATACGGATGTGTTTATGTCGAATTTTATTGCTTCTTAGTGCTACGATTCCCACATTTAAAACATAAGTATGTAATTAAAACGATACTTTACTATAACGTAAGTCATTATGTAGATCACTGTAATTCAAGATCGGGTTGTTTTATTTGTATAATCTGTATAAGATATGGTCGATTCGGTTTAATAAATTCAAACGGACTATTTCAAAACAATTAGTGAAAGTTGTAATATGAAACTACAATTATTTGAAATTAATACAAAAATGTTGATATGTGGGTATGGTGGGTTTGTTTCCATTACATTGGAATTTACATTGTTTTTACTATTTTTTTTTATGATGAAGATGGCAAACCATATAAATATATACTCCCCTTTACATATAAATATATACACTTATTCATAAACGTACATTAGAGACGTTGTAGCTATAGAATGCTTTGTCTTTGTCAGTTGCATCGTCAAATGTGCAGGATAGAAAAAGACAAAGGAGAGATTAGCAACACTTTAGCTAAAATATTGTTTATGAATAAGGGGGATAGCCTATAGACATCCACTTGAAAAAACAGAGGTCAAAATGCAGATGCGTTGCTACTCCTACTCGTCAGTTGTTATGTCTTTGCGATAGTTATTACATTACTTTACCTACCATCTAACCGGAACTACCATTGAATACTGCTGAATAGTGCTGAACTAACTACCATTTGGAGGCAGATTAGGTAATACTGTGGTGGCTACGCCTTCGCATCCCTACACTGGGACTCTATCACCTATGACAAGCCTAATAATCTTCAATATTTCTTATTTAATAAATGTGCGTGGCTTACCACAAAATTCTTCCCCAAAAGATGCCCATAAAGATGCGTAATTTGGGTGTACTTATCGTACGTTATTGCATTTATTACGGAAGAATTCTTCTCAACTAGTGGGCGACGGAGTCGTCACATCCCAACCCCTTCATTTATTATAGGAATTGTAAAACAATTTTGGTAAATTATCTGTATGTTATATATCTCTGCTCCAGCCTTCGATACTTATAGTAAAATGTATATTTTTTAAAACAAAATACGCAAACAATTATTTTATATCTAAAATGTCGTGTCGTGTAACAATGGTGACGTGCGTCTCCCGTGGCGTGCTATATTGTTCCGATGCGCACTTGCCTCAATTAGTGCGGTTGGTGCGCACTGTTTCTTACTCAAGTGCGCGCCAAGCCCTGCAGGAGTAAAGTTAAACATTAGTCTTATATAATTTATTATTTTTAAAGAAAAGAAAAGAAAAGTTTCACAAGTATGTGTTAATGCGAAATAATATAAAACAATTATTAGTCTTATATAATCAAACTATGACTATATTATATATTAATACCAATAACAATGTAGGCCTCAGGAGTGGTAACGCATCTGCATTTTGACCTTGGTCTTTGTTTAAGTGTCTATAGGCTGCAGTCATCACTTAACATCAAATGTGAACTGCATGCTTGTTTGCCACTTTTATCAAATGAAAAAAATAAATACACGGTTGCTGAAATGACGATCAACGACCTATCCGAAGTGAAACTTTTCTCTCTTTTTTAATTTCTAAATAGTTGTTATATCCATCAATTATATCAATTAAGTGTCCTGAAAGAAGGACAGCGGGAAATAATGGATAAATCGGCGTGCATGTGAGAAGAGAATGATGAAGGTAGAAGAAGCACGGGAGGTATGTCAGGACCTCCGTATCACACTCTCTTCCTACCCCGTAAAGGACTTACCGTGAAGATACATACATAATACACCGTATAACGGCATCACAATCTTTATCCTTATCTTTCTTTTTCTTCAATATCAAAACTTCATAGTCAAACCCAGAGAAAGACCTTATTCATCATCAGTAAAAACAAAATGTTATGAACATGCTCCCTGTTGATATCCGGCAATCTTCCTCTAAATTTTCTTTTAAAGTGAAGCTTAAGAAACACCTATTGAGTCAATTGTCTTAACCTGAAAGTGTGTCATCATAGTTACAAGTTTTTTTTTACAAATTATACATATTTATTTATACAACTATATTTATGTAAATTTATGTGTAATTTCAACATACTTAATTATTATTATGTAGTTATATAATATGTATCTTATTATCCATATATCTATTGTTATATTTAGTATAGCGTTAAATATTATTCGATAAAGTATTTATGTACTGTAAAAAAACGTATTAACGTTTTTTTTTCTCTAAGTAATTATTTTCATTTATGTATTATTTTCCGCACCCTACAATAAGCTTTCTCATGACCCCATGGTTGACTGTCAGAGAATGCCTAGTGGCATTAAGTCCGCCATATGTACAAGGTGCATAGAAGCATAAATAAATAAATAAACACACATATATTTTTTTTAATTTGTCGCAATAAATCACTAACAAATTTGGTAATAGAAATGTTTTTTTTTAATTTTCTATTTTGAAACTAAAAATATACTTCCTCGTTACAAAAACGTTACAAACCTTCAAAATATAACAAATTCAAATGAGAATTTTGAAAACAATTCATGGCCACGTAGACGTGATACCTAAGGTCTTAGTGGTGGCAACGCATCTGCATTTTGACCTCTGGTCGATGTGTGGATGTCTATAGGCTGCAGTCATCACTAACATCATTGTGAACTGCATACTTCTGTGCCATCTTCATTAGATCTGCTATATATGTATATAAAAATCAATTGCTGTTCGTTAGTCTCGCTAAAACTTGAGAACAGGTGGACCGATTTGGCTAATTTTGGTTTTGAATGATTTCTGAAAGCCCAGGGAAGGTTTAAAAGGTTAGAAAATATGTAGAAATTGAAGGGAATAGTAAAAACCACAATTTCATTTTACCATACAAACAGTCCGTATCTATCAAACTTTTGACACATTATTTCATTCTCAGGCAATACGAAGTCAGCTAGTAAACAAAATATTCTTAAACTTTTCGACTATTACCACGAGGCATGGCCTATCACCATGAAGGCATTTAAAATTCTCTCAAGATTATTAATTCACAGCTTGTTTATATCTGTTATTTGTAACTGTCATTATATAACCATGGAATTTGTATGAAGTTGAATGAACCATTCACTAATAAGATCAAATATCAAGACGCCCCTTTCGTGTTTACATCATCCATATATCATACACAAATTGTAGTGAACTGCGTAATCGGAGCCTATGATAATGAGACGCTTTATAAATTTTTATGTTCATTTTAAACTATCGAATTGTATATGTGTGTGGTCTTATTGTTTGTATTTTTTATGACAAGCATGCTGTTGACAAGGATGATGAACAGCTTCGTAATTTTTCTGTACAGGGGCGTAAGAGTTTAACCATAATATATGGCCCCGTAATAACTATCACAGAGACATACAACTAAGGTCTCAGTGGTGCCGACGCATCTGCATTATGACTTCTGGCACAGTGCTAATATGAACAGTGTGGAAACTACTCTCAAAACCTTGAAACGACACACTCACACAAACATGCGCATCGACGAGGCCTCTAAGCGGTTCTCGCGGTGCTGCAGTACTGAGTCACTCGCTACATCGAGTATCGATGCGCATGTTTGTGTTAGCGTGCCATTTCGAACGTTTTGTACGTAGTTTCCATACTGTTCATATTTTCATATTTGTACTGTGTACTTCTGGTCTCTTTGTGGGTGTCTATAGGCTGCAGTCATCACTTAACATCAATCTGAAATACATGCTTGTCACCTTCATTTCGACGACCCGGTTTGTCCAGCGGTGTGAGATGACCGTTTGATTCGAAGGGTCGCGGGTTCGATCCCCGCACCGGGACTAATATTTGTATGGCCTACAGATATTTGTTTCGGGTCTGGGTGTTTGTGTATATGATGTGTGTGTACAACGGCACCCACAACACAAGTTTATACCTACTGTGGGGCTTTGAGTGTAAGCGTAAAAAAAAATATATATAGTAGAAAGAAAATATAGAAGGTAGTAAAAAAATAATAACTGGAAACTAGAGATATATAACTGATAATACACCAGTAATTCTGATATACGGCTCGACTAGCCGTACATAATGCTGTACTTATTCCAACGCTTTTATATGGAAGCGAGAGCTGGGTATGCAGGAAAGAGCATGAAAGTAAGTTGAACGCGGTCGAGATGAAATCTTTGCGCAAGATCTGCGGTGTATCACTCACCGATCGCGTTCGTAATGAAGATGTAAGAAAGAGACTTTGTGTGAATGATAGTATCGGTGTAAAAATGAAAAAAGGCATGCTCCGATGGTTCGGGCATATAGAAAGAATGTCGAATGAGCGAATGACTAAACAGATATACAATGCGAATGTGGATGGTTGCAGAGGCCCAGGAAGACCAAGGCTGACCTACCATGACCAAATAGGTCGAGTTCTGTCTGATGGTGGGGTCAAAAGTCTTAGGAATCGGCGTGCATGTATGAAGAGAATGATGAAGGTAGACGAGGCACGAGAGGTTTGTCTGAACCGGGATATCTGGCGCTCTACACTCTCTGCCTAACCCGTTAGGGACCTGGCGTGAAGATACATATATACATATATATACATATATATTTCTGATAGCTGTCGACACGGGGATAGAAGCGTGGAATGCTACCACTTGACTGTTGTGTCAGTTAAATAAATAAATAAAGCACTAATTTAACGGAAATTAGTTAAATAATACCTATCACTTTTTCTGGTGGTAGAGCTCCAGTGAAGGAGCTCGCGGGCTTAGGTACCACCGCATCACCTAATATACTTGTCGATAAATGGTAGTGTTCAGCACTATTGTGTTCCGGTCAGGTGGTAATTTCCGGCACAGAGGCATAACACCTTAGGCCTCAGGAAATGTAACACATTTGACCTTGACCTTGGTCTTAGTGAGGTGTCTATAGGCTGCAGTCATCACTTAACATCAAAGTGAAGCTTGTTTACCACATTCATGACATAAAAATGAAATCAATCTGGACAAAATTCAGCTTAATATGTCTGCTTAAAAGCTTCCAGTATAATTGATGTTTTAATTTGTAAATACCTAAATATAATATAATCTTCACTATACCATTCCCCTACACCCAGATTCTCACACAAGACAAATGTCCCCACAAACACCAAAAGGGAAATCAAATTGATTGTTACCATTAGCAGTCGTGGTGAAACAGACCTTTATAAAATTCAAAACATACCAATGAATAATACCTCTATAATGACTACACAATATCACATAATTTAGTTTCCGTGCAACAAACCAAAAAGTTGATAAAAACGGCCTTATTACTACAGATATAAGGTTTAAGAAACCTTATGTTGTTTGTAAATAAAACTTTGTGAATCATTACCAAATCGGTCCGTATTAATTGAAAGACACGCGGACAGACAAACTGACAAATTAGATACAACGCATTGGATTCGAATCGATTTCGATTGTTTTTTGTTTTTTGACACAATTTTTTATCTGAGTGGCGGGTTTTTGTTTCTTGATCTTCCTTTTACAGTCTTTTGTCATCGTCTGGTACTAACGCTTCAGTGTATTACGATGAAAAAGGTAAATCTTAAATATATAATTACACTAGCTACTCGCCCGCGGCTCTGCCCGCGTGTAGGTCGCTTTTCGCATAACCTGTGGAAACTCATCAAATCATTCCATGGCATCCCACAGGAACATTTTTTCGGGATGTAAACTACCCTATGTGTTAATCCAAGTTACCCTCCATGTATGTATTTATGTATCTTCACGCCAGGTCCCTAACGGGGTAGGCAGAGAGTGTAGAGCGCCAGACATCCCGGTTCTGACAAACCTCTCGTGCCTCGTCTACCTTCATCATTCTCTTCATACATTTTCTCTACACCTTTTTTACCCTCCATGTGTGTGCCAAATATCATGAAAATCGTTTTCAGTCGTCAGTTTTTGCGTGAAGGAGTATCAAACAAACATAGAAACTTTCATAGTTATAATATTTACACGGTTATACGATTGCCCACTCGCCCCGGCTTCACAAAGGTGCAACTTATATTACGTACGAATACCGCAATATCCCGGCTAAGTGAGCACCTCCCCCATAAATAGCACCACCACTTTATTGAAATTGCTAAAATATAATAATATAATATTAGTTTCGAATTACCGCTTTCTCAAAGAGAGTATAGAACATTCTGTTGATACCTATTTTAATTATAAAGTAGGTATTTTTGGACCATTATTTATTTTATTTATGTTTACTTTGACATATTAATCAACGTATCAGTTGTTATTCGCTTTAATTTTTGGGTTATTCGTCATCTCGCACGACAAAATCTCTCACGATCGGGCGACTTGATATCTTTTGATTTTATATATTTCTGTCGTTAACTCGCCCGACCATAAAATTGTGAGGTAACTACGAACAGCCAACAACAAAAATCGTTTTTAAAAACGATTAATATTTTTTGGTTGGACTTTAAAATTAAAATTATTATATCATTATTTTGGAATGTACCTACATTTCAATCAAAATATGGAATAGAATCTACAATATCACAAAATAATTTGGCTTGTTACTATAACTACTTCTTATGACATACCTACAATAATTGTCAATATAATTTACGACCGATTTTTTTTAATGTATAAGTCAATTTTTTTTAATAATATTTTTTTAATGTCAAGATGAGTGAATCTAATGAAGAAATTCGATACATTTTAAAATTTTACTACAAAAAAGGTAAAAATGCAACGGAAGCCGCGAAAAAAATTTGCGGTGTTTATGGACCTAGTGCAGTGTCTGTGAAAGTAGCACAAATTTGGTTTTAGCGTTTTCAATCCGGAAATTTTGATGTCAAAGATGCACCTCGCTCGGGTCGCCCTATTACGGATAAAATGGATGCCATTTTTGAAAAAGTGGAGCAAGATCGACATATCAGTAGTTACGACGTAGCTGAAGAACTGAGAATTGATCACAAAACAGTTTTGGCGCATTTGAAAAAAGCTGGGTACAAAAAAAAAGCTCGATATTTAGGTACCTCACGAGCTCACTGAAAGAAACCTAATGAACCGTGTACTCATTTGTGATTCTTTATTACGACGTAATGAAACCGAATCATTTTTGAAGAAGCTGATAACTGGTGATGAAAAGTGGATCACGTACGACAAGAACGTGCGAAAAAGGTCGTGGTCAAAGGCCGGTCAGGCTTCACAGACTGTGGCGAAACCCGGGTTAACTCGCAATAAGGTGATGTTGTGTGTGTGGTGGAATTGGAAGGGCATTATTCATTATGAGCTATTACCACCAGGCAGGACTATCGATTCTGAACTCTACTGCGAACAACTGATGAGATTAAAGCAAGAAGTTGAGAGAAAGCGGCCGGAATTGATCAACAGGGGTGTGGTGTTTCATCATGATAACGCTAGACCTCACACATCTATAGCCACTCAGCAAAAATTAAGAGAGTTTGGCTGGGAGGTGTCAATGCATCTGCGGTATAGTCCTGACCTTGCACCTTCAGATTTCCACCTGTTTCGGTCTCTTCAGAATTCTTTATGCAATGTTAGGTTAACATCACGAGAGGACTGCCAAATCCACTTGTCGCGGTATTTTGATGAGAAGTCCCAAAATTTTTATACCAATGGGATCATGTCCCTACCTACAAGATGGCAAAAGGTTATCGAACAAAATGGTACATACATACTTTAGTTAAATTTAAATAAACTATATTAAAAAATGTTTTGAATTATCTTAAAAAATGCGAAGAAACTTTTTCCCCAACCAATAATATGCTTAAAAATAATAATATATATTGTTGCGGTCTACAAAATAATTTATATCGGCTAGTTATAATATATAAGCCAGTTGAATAATAATTAGATTTTTAGATCCGGTACGAACATTATAATGATTTAATATGCATTGTTACATTTAAAAAAAAGCTGTATTTATATTTGAGATCTAAAATTAGCATTTTTTTTGTCGGACTCTTCTTCAAATGTGTATCACACGAATGACGTTGGAATATGTTCATTAATTTTGCAAATTCGTCTACTTTTTGTCTGTCTGTCTGTCCGTGGTTTAGCGCAAAAACTATTGGACTTGAAATTTGGCATTTTTTTTTTATGTAATAAAAGTGGCAAACAAGCGTGCAGTTCACATTGATGTTAAGTGATGACTGCAGCATATAGACACCCACACAATGACCAGACGTCAAAATGCAGATGCGCTGCCACTCCTGAGGCATTAGGTGTTATGCCTCTGTGCCGGAAATTACAGAGCCATACATTACCACCTGACCGGAACACGATAGTGCTGAACACTACCATTTAGCGGCAAGTATATTAGGTAATGCGGTGGTGCCTACGCCCTCGAGCTCCGTCACTGGAGCTCTTCCAAAATTACCAGCATTAGTATACACCTTAATCACGTTGACAAAGTGGTAGAATAAAAACAGAAAAAATATTTAGGGTACCTCCCCTAATGTAACGCGCGGTTATTTTTTTTTATTTTTCGTTTTCTATACCGTTAGATAGGTCTTTGAAGAATGTTAGGGATGTTCTAATATCATTTTTCGATTTAGTTAGAAGATCTGGTGAAGGTCGTCGACAACTACTACTCTCTCTACTGGTCTCTACTGGTGGTAGAGCTCTAGTGACGGAGCTCGTGGTTGTAGGCACCACCACATTACCTAATATACTTGCTGCTAAATGGTAGTGTTCAGCACTATCGTGTTCCGGTCAGGTGGTAATGTAAAGCCCTGTAATTTCCGGCACATAGACATAACATCTTAGGCCTCAGGAGTGGTAACGCATCTGCATTTTGACCTTGGTCTTTGTGTGGGTGTCTATAGGCTGCAGTCATCACTTAACATCAATGTGAACTGCAAGCTTGTTTGCCACTTTGATTACATAAAAAAAATAGCTGTATGATGGCGGCCCAGGACCGTTCGTTGTGGCATTCTTTGGGGGAGGCCTTTGTTCACCAGTAAACGTCTTTTGGCTTAAATGATGATGATGATGCTGAGTCAGTACTACTTACTATGGATTACAGTCCTATGTGTGTATCTTCACGCCAGGTCCCTAACGGGGTAGGCAGAGAGTGTAGAGCGCCAGATATCCCGGCCCTGACATACCTCTCGTGCCTCGTCTACCTTCATCATTCTCTTCATACATTTACGCCGATTCCTAAGACTTCTGACCCCACCATCAGACAGAACTCGACCTATTTGGTCGTGGTAGGTCAGTCTTGGTCTTCCTGGGCCTCTACAACCATCCACATTCGCATTGTATATCTGTTTAGTCATTAGCTCATTCGACATTCTTTCTTTATGCCCAAACCATCGGAGCTATATGGAGCTTAATAATGTATTCTTACCATGGATTACAGTCCTAGTTGCCTCAATAGTCTAGTTGTAGCAGCCCACTGCTATACTGAATCCTGGGTTCGATTCCCGAATCGGTAAGGCTATTGGGATGATTCATAGTTCATTAACCTCTTGACACAAAAATAATATTTTGTTATTCTCTAATCTTATGTATACAATATGGAGGTTGTTTTCAAAAGAAATAAAATTCTTCACACTTCGATATAATCTATAAAGACGACTTTAATGTCGATGACAATAGCGTTATTGTCGAATGATTGTTAGAATTTTATTTTCACTGTGTTAATAATAATGTTCGCATAATAACACAATATATTTGTAAATTTTAGCTAGTTTTATTTCAAAAACCATAGAATTGTTATTCCTTTGATATTTATTATTGTTTTCACTATCTAATGTTTATTGATTTGTTAATAGTTTAATATTCCTTTAAGTCAGATGTTTCGTAGGGTCAAGTGAAATTTAAAATTGTCATTGTGTCTTTTCATTTGAGATAACTTCTAGAAAGCTGGGGTCAATGCGTCATTGATAGTAAATGCTGTGTTTACATTTTATATTATCTTTTATTTATTTTGTTTATTAGAACATTGTCTGCAAACTGGCAATAAAATATTGTCTATAGAAGTATGAACATATTTTTTTATCTAAAAACAAATCTAAATAAAAATTCAAAAATAAAAATAGGTAACGATTATTAAAAACGAGGTGAAACGCAAATAAGTAATTGTATAAGTTTTCATACTTGCCGCTAAATGGTAGTGTTCAACACTATCATATTGCGCTTAGATGGTAATGTACGGCCCTGTAATTTTCGGCACAGAGGCATAACACCTTAGGCCTCAGGAGTGGCAACGCATCTTTTGACCTTGATCTTTGTATGGGTGTCTATAGGCTGCAGTCAGTTAACCGAACAATGGCGGTCAAACCATTCCTTTGGAGCGATAATAAGTGCAATAACGCGGTATAGGTAGCACCGTTCTATGATATAAACGTAAACGTTTACTATTTTTATAATGAAACATGTGTTAATGCGAAATAATATAAAAACAAGTAAACGTTTACGTTAAACTACCGCCAATCCGCATGCCAAGCGTGATGATTATGGCATGTCCCCCCCATGAGGAGACTTTTGTCCAGCAGTGGATATGAATCGGCTGGTATGACGATATGAAGGATATGACTGCACACCGACTGTTCAGATGAAAATTAAAAGTTTGGATATTTCTTAACTAGTAGATAGGTACGTACATATTATATAAAGCGCTTTAATTTTCGTGATGTTCACATTCACGTTTTACTGAAAAAACATATGTAAAATTTTCTGGGCACTGTACCTGGGTACACTAAAATAGTATAAAAAATTATGTCTTTGATTAGACAAACAACTTTTTACTTTACCAGAATAGACACTATAACCAAAATACTTAAACTTGGACCCACATTTTCTGAGATACACTCATTACATAAATGCCGATGGTGGCGTGTAGTAGATAAGATCGGTTGAGATGCGCACGCGGCGTAAATCACGCGATCGGTATCGTCGCGCCGACATGCGCACTACGCCTAATTGTAGCTAAACTATTCTAGTAGGATAATGTTTTTTCAAAGTAGCATGAACCAATAAAATACGCTTAAAATACGCTTACACTCACAGCCCCACAGTAGGTATAAACCTGTGTCGTGGGTGCCGTTGTACACCTACAACATATACACAAACACCCAGACCCGAAACAAATCTGTAGGCCATACAAATATTTGTTCCGGTGCGGGGATCGAACCCGCGACCAAACGGTCATCTCACACCGCTGGACTTACCGGGGCGTCTCAAACGGTCATCTCACACCGCTGGACCAATGTTGGGTAAAGTATAGTTTGCTGAATATTTACGAATTTTTGAGACGCTAATTCATATATTAGTAGTTATTTTTGAGTCTCTTGAGTTTCTATTCTATTTAACATGCTTTCTGTAATGAATCTCCATTTATTTTGAATCTTGTGAACATAACACAAACATAACCAATATTAATGTTATTTAGAACATCGTTCCAGTGCATAAATTACATTTACCTACGTACTTTTCAAATAAATCCAAGAGGATTGCCCATAATTTGGCTCCTGGAGAGCACTTACACATCGTATTTATTTAAACTACCTAGAGTGAATAACCCCTAATAATAATCAAAAACACATAATAAATTAAAAAAGAAACGGAACAATCCCTACTATTCCTACTTCCCTACTAATATTATAAATGCGAAAGTAACTCTGTCTGTCTGTCTGTTACCTTTTCACGTCCAAACGACTGAACCGATTTTAATGAAATTTGGTACAGAGATAGAGCTGACTTTGAGAAAGAACATAGGCTACTTAGTTATTTATAAAACGACATCCACGCGGGCGAAGCTGCGGGCAACAGCTAGTTATATATAATATGGAAAGAATCAATTATTTACAAATTCCTCCATTTCAAAAGAAACTGAGAAAAAAATTAATTTGGTCGTCATAATAAAAGTTATTCACTTGGCAGAGTTCCAACTGCAGTCAATAAGGAAGGGAGAGGTTACAGTACTCGTATAGACGCTATGGGTCAACATTTTCAGAGCCATACTCTTTACATAAACGCGGATGGCACGTATCAGATATGATCGGTTGAGATGCGCACGCGGCGTAAATCACGCGATCGACCTCATCGCACCGACATGCGCACTACGCCTAATTGTAGCTAAACCATTCTAGTTGGATTGTGTTATTTGAAAAAAGTACACCGACCTCTAGTATAGTAGTCATTAGTAGTATGATTTGCTGAATATTTACAAAAGCTTTATGCTATCCATCTTTCAAGTTGGATCAAACTGCACACGGTGTGCAAAATTTGATTAAAATCGGTTACGTAGTTTAGGAGTCCATCGCAGACAAATAACGTATGTAGGAGTATGTTTGTATCATCACGCCAGGTCCCTATCGGGGTAGGCCGAGAATGTGGATCGCCAGATATCCCGGTCCTGACACACCTCCCGTGCCTCATCTTCATACATGCACGCCGATTCCTAAGACTTTTGTTCTCACCATCAGACAGAACTCGACCTATTTGGTCAGTCATGGTCTTCCTGGGCATTTGCAACCATCCACATTAGCTTTCTATATGCCCGAACCATCGGAGCATGCCTTGTTTTATTTTTACACCGATACTCTCATTCACACAAAGCCTCTTTCTTACATCTTTATTACGAACGCGATGAACAACGTGACGCATAATTTGTATATTATTAAGAAAGATATTAAGTATGTTTACAATTTAGTTTACATTGTGTCACATGTGATTGACGCATTGTCTCATACACCCAACAACGCGCTGTCTAGACATCGAAACGGATATGGAAAACTTAATCCTTATTTTTCACCTCGACACTATATGTGTGTGAGGCCTTTGTTTGAGTGACTGTTGATCGCACACATATACAAAGCTACTGATATGTATGTGATTGTCGAGAAGATAATACACTACTTATATATAAGACCTTGACCCTATAGAGTCAATGCAGAGTAATTTCACGCCTATATTCCCCGAAACAGTTGATAGAGGTGATAGAGGAGATGAATAATGATAATATATAATAATGGTAACCATTATACGTCCCACTGCTGGGCACGAGTCTCTCCCCCTTTTTGGGGGGAGGCCTGGGGCTTACTCCACCACGCTGCTCCAATGCGGGTTGGTGGAGATACGGGTTAGTGGCCAACCCGCTGTCGGATGTTTTCAATAAGGCCTCCGACAAGGTTTAACGACTGCTATCGGTCGATAGAAACCGGGACCGATGGCTTTACGTGCCCTTCCAAGCACGGAAACGCGCATTTTAATTTGCCACTAGCTGTCAACCATCACACACCCGAGGGCGCCCGTATCGCTTAACCAAGTAGATCGGTTACGATCTACAACAGCCGCGGGGCCAAGCATGCTTCCTATGCATAAATTAATGCACTGAAATCATGCATAGACCAATCATTCGCCATAAGTTATTCACCAACCGATGACTAGAGCGAAAGATGCACCTAATCTCATATGTCTTATGTGTTCCTCCGTAACTCCCTAAGCTGAGTTTCGGGTCCACAAGGCAGTCTCCCTTAGGCAACTGCAACAACTGTGCTAACTTTATTTGACCTGAGAGCGCCTTTTCTACTCGCCGATTGCTAGTGCCGTCTCAAGGCTTTCCGTCTGCATGAGTCCATTAAAAAAACATAAGTTTTTTGGAGGCTCAATAGATGTTGAGGTTGACATTCACCGAGAACAAATGACGAAGGTTTTTTTTATGGCAAAAACGTTGACAGACAAGCAGAAAAGCCAACCGATGGAAAATGGTCACCTCCGCGTTGAACTTTTGCAAACACTGGAGATTTGCCAACGCGCTGCGTTCTCTGAGAGATAATTATAAAGATATTGTAGCGCCGGTCGACCAAAATTGTCTGTAATGGTGGTGGTGTTCAGAAATGAACGAGTAAATTGTGGCACTATGACATCTGCTGAAACAAATAATTTCTCAAAAGGAATTGATCCTTGACCCGGGTATCGACCGCAAAACATCAGCAATAGTGACATGCCACCAATGAGCCACAGAGGTGCCTCGGTGGTGTTAAATTTGGAATATAATTTTAATAAACTTCTCAAGTGTAACAAGTCGAGCCCCATCAACATAATAGTAATATTTATTTTTCGCAGTAACACTTGCGAGTGAACTTTAGAAATTAAAGAAAAAGCGGAAAGAAAATTTGACTTCGGGCAGGAATCGAAACTGCGACCTAGGGATAACCAGTCCAGCCGCTTTACCACTAAACTACCGAAACCAAATTTTTCTTTTCGTTTTTTCTCTAATTCCCATCAATTAATAGTTAAGCAGTGTAGACGTGCCAGATCACGTCAATATCGATCAAGTACAGATAGTTTGATTCCAAACTTGTTGTTTTATAAATTGGACTTTTGTCAAGAGATTTCGATCTATTTTCACCTCCTCTCAGGATTGCACTCCTGCATCATCGATATAGCTACTTATGCGCGTCAACTTTAAATAATATTGTACATTTTAAAATATTCTTATTCCATAAAAAACCATTAATAATATCTAAATGAATGAACCACCAAGCATCCCACACAATTATCTCACGAAATCAACTCTCAGATGATCCCCAAACTTGAAATGACACCACGCCGTTAATTTTCACATTCACATCCAAATTATAAACAGTAGCATTGACCATTGACCGTCTAAGACATCTGCTAATGAATTTACTACGCTTCTATACTGGTAACACCGTAACCTTGAGCTGAAACAGGACTGTCACCGTTCCTTTCTTTGTTGAGGTCAAAGCACAATGGCTGGATCTACCCTGGCCTTTTAATGCTTAAGACTAATTGGTATATCCAGCTAACGGCACATTGTCATTCAAAATCCAACTAACGCTTTCATAGTTAAGGTTCAATTTCATTTGTAACAATAGTTTGGAGTTAAGGCCATTTGGTTTTGAGGAGTTATTCTAATGTGGAATTTGGAGGCCGCAATTGTTCGGATTCGCCCAACAATATTGGATTGGTTCCAACGAGCGATGGTAACAATGGCTATTTGTTGGCAGTCGGCGAGGTCTTGGCTTGAAGATCGCTTCCGATCTGCACTTTGTTTGAGACGGCGTGAAGATTTGCCATTTGCGGTTAAGGTTAACTTTTTTTTTTTTATCTCCATTTAAAGAGCTTGGTCAAAGACCATGACGCTCTATACGTTCACATGAATTACATTCTTCATTAAAAAAATAATTAAACAACATTAGCTCATTGACAATTGATATAGTTGCAACAGTAAGGTTGAGGTAATTATTTAAGGTTAACATTATTCCTATAGAAAAATAGTTGAATTGGTGGTAGAGGTGTAGCTATGAAGTTTTAACTCGTTTCATCAGTATGTAACTGTTCAGTGTTATGGTGTTCAGATCATTATGCAAGCGATAAGTAGGTATACCCACACTCTAGAGTCTAGAGCTATGATCTGAATGCTCCAGAGTCTAGAGCGTCACCAGCCGACTATATAGAGGGGGGCAGTTTGGCTATAGGTTGGATCTAGGACTAGTTTTTGTTAAAAAATATTTATTGGGTTTCTGTAAGATTAACCAAGAAGCCAGTACAAAATACATCAGCAAATTAGAAGCAAGTAAACGCAATATTTTGTCAAAAGATAATCATTTCGCAAAAAATGTTATGTGATTCTCGTTGAGGTAATTTTTGTTTTTATTTAACGAAGGTGGCAAACAAGCATGCCGCTCACATTGATGTTAAGTGATGACTGCAGCCTATAGACATCTACATAAAAACTAGAGGTCAAAAAGCGTTGCCACCTCTCAGAACTAAGGTGTCATGTCTCTGTGATAGTTATTACGAGGTAATCCAGTTAACATCGGACAGATAATTGAGTTTTACTTTTACATTAACCATCTTAGTTCGGCCGGTTACGGTGAGCAGTTGGTAGCAAAGTTATGACGTCATTTAACAATTTTCATTTGGAAATCCCATGCAACCCATTTTTAGGGTTTTGTACTTAACAATGAACCTTAAAGTTTCGCCAAGTCCATCGGTGCGGACGGACAGACAGACATACGGTTGCAGCCGTAGGCAGCGGAAGCGCAAAAACTATTAGTACTAGAGACTTGAAATTTGGCACAACTAACTATACACCTTAATCACGCCGACAAAGTGGTAGTATAAAAACATGAAAAACAAATAGTAGCAAGGTAAGGGTTAGAGTCTTGGAACGCGCCTATATTTATTTTTATTTTCGATTGTTATATAGTATGGGTATCGTTAGATAGGTCTTTTAAAAATATTATGGATGTTCAAATATCATTTTTCGATTTAGTTAACTGTTCGTGACCTATTAAAATGCAAACTGCAAATTATCGTTAGAGTCAAGTGTCCCCCCCTGCCAACTAAACGGTTGTTGTTCGAAATTCAAACGTTACGGCAATAGTAGCTACATATAACAAAATTAAAAGATCAACTATCACACTTAAGTTGGCCTTGCAAGTTTGCAAATTCGACCAATTGTATTTAACTCCAAAATTTCGAACTACTCCTTAGAATTTATTTTTTTCATTACATCTATTACTCTGTAACTATGGTATCCTACACTGTACGAGGCCCGACACGAACTTGACCGGTTTTTTTGCCTAACGGCTTAACATATTTGTTAAAAATATATTTTATTTAAAGAAAAATGGAAAGAAAAATTTGACTTCAGGCGAGACTCGAACTCGCGGCCTACTGGGAATCTAGTCCAGCCGCTCTTCCAATTGAGCTACTGAAGTCCTGCCCGATTCGTCAAATCGCGCAGGTCTCGCCTGAAGTCAAATTTTTCTTTCCATTTTTCTTTAAATAAAATATATTTCACAAGCATGTGTTAATGCGAAATAATATAAAACAAATATTTGTTAAAAGCTGAACTAAGATGATGGAACCCAGCCTAAGGTCACGAAATAAGAAAACAAATGAATATATTTAGCACGGCATGTCCAGTTAAGCGTAAGTTGGTTAGATAATATCAATTAGTGGCAGCATTGTGATTTGGTGAGTCGCGATATGCACGCCGAGGGGACGCGCCTTGTCGGACCTTTATCGGAGATCGCTTACGACACGCTCGACGAGCATATGTGCGCGCTTTTAGGGAAAATATTTTGATTATAACAGCAAAAATATCTTAAGACCACCCAACTTCAACTCTATTTATTTTATGTAATGGAAGTGGCAAACAAGCATGCAGTCCTCATTGATGTTAAGTGATGACTCCAGCCTATAGACACTTACACAAAGACCAAGGTCAAAATGCAGATGCGTTACCACTCCTGAGGCCTAAGGTTTTATGCCTCTGTGCCGGAAATTACAGGGCCGTACATTACCACCTGACTGGAACACGATAGTGCTGAACACTACAATTTTGCGGCAAGTACATTAGGTAATGCTGTGGTGCCTATGCCTGCGAGCTCCGTCACTGGAGCTCTACCATCAGTAAGCGACAATATTTTGATTATTGCAGAAAAAATGTTTTAAGACCTATCAACTCTATTCTCTATTTCATAGGAAGAAGTATTCTTGCATAAATTCATACTTACCCATATAATTCCCAGCCAGCGTTATGTACGAGGAAATCGGTTGAAATAACATTCAACAATAACCCCCAATCGGACACTTTCCGTGCATCTAAAACAAGCGCCATCACAAAATAGCATGAGTTTGTTTGTTACACTGTCACCCGAGAACTACTTAACCAATCATCATGAAACTTTGTTTGTACACATATCATTATTGGAGATATTAAAAGTAACGAAGGATACTTTTTATTAAAAAACGTTCAACGTTCGAAGTCGCAGTCAAAAGTTAGTGTTGTTATATTTTCACACACCATTCATTTTGCAAGCATGTTGTTTATAAAAAAATGTTTTTGTTTTCACATATTTATGAATGTAATAAAAAATATGAAACGTCAAAAGTGTAATTAAATATTTTTAATTAAAAGAACTGCTCTTACAATTTGTATATCAAACAAATCATCAAGCTTTCACTTGACATTCAAAATAAATCGATTTAAATAAGAATCGATCGAATAATCTGAATTATATTTCATTTTATTGCCGACATTAATTACTTCGATACACATTCTAATTACCCAATGTTCGAATGCTCGTTTAATTATCGCTTCAATTCGATAGATAAAGCGAATAAAAATCAATTGCATCAATAAATTGTTTATTGAAATATTTGTGATAATCATTTTTTTTAATAGCCTTTCACCTCTTAGATAAAATTTATCATGTCGACTTATTTTAAACAGAATACGAACTATTGGAAGCAATAACCGTTTGGCCGATTTCAAATTGACGATAAACGTTAAACTGGACTTCGATTGTGTGTATGGAAGAAGAATTTAGTTACACTCCATAAATAATAGTATAACGTACGGTGGTAGGATGATTGCGCACTACAATCTTGAGACGCTGCGTTTTCAAAATTTTTAGTATGCACATCATGTGTGTTCGTATATAGATAAGATGGAAGTGTTCGTAACTGCATATGTACAACCTAATTATATACTTCCCTCAAACCACGATTGAAAGGAATGCCACAAAGAATTTTCCTATAAAAAGAACAATTTCTAAAAATTGTTTCCTTTTTATGATGTCTTTTATGTAACCTAGGTAGCAAACAACCATGCAGTTAGAAATAGAAATAGAAAATATTTTTATTTCGAATAGATCTTTACATATACTTTCAAAACGTCAATAAATTATAAACTACCTAGAGCGAATAACCATTACATATAGTAAAAGCTAAATCATATATTAATAGTAAATTAAAAATTAGAATTTAAACCACTTGGTTAAAACATAATAATCATAAAATTTTTCAATTCCTTCAACGATAATAAATGAAGAAAAAGAAAAACATATTCGTCAAGATCAATGTTATTCACTTCGCAGAGTTCCAAGTGCAGTCACTACTGAGAAGAACTCGGCTACCCATCAAACTCAGTAAGAGCTCTTTTAAATGAGAGCTTAAATCTAGTACAGATTATCGTGAAAAATCAAATAATGTCAACGTCCATAGCATAGATGCAAATAAACTGCTATCTACTAAATGTGATGTAGCCCCTGCAAACCAGAACAGACCAGTCCCCACCAACAGCACCCGTTCACGAGTATGACGCATGTGACAGCCATTGCCCTCCTCGACCATTTTAGAGGGAAGTGAGCAACCCGCCACACGCCGCCGCCAAAGTTGACATGGATGTTAAGTGTGTAAAATGTAGACGTGTTGCCACCGCTGAGATTTAAGTTGTTACATCTCTGTGATTATGGGGCCATACAATACCATCTAACTGGAACACGATAATGATGAACACTACCATTTGGAGGCAGATTAGGTAATACGGTGGTGCTTACTCCCTCGAGTTTCTAGAATTATTAACTAACTATTAACTAATACCAGTAAATTTTTATATGTAGTTGTAAATTAGTATGTTATTATTGATAATTCTTAAGTTTGATTGTAAATAGCTTATTTGTCACTGTTAAGGTTTAGACCTTGGATAAAAAAGAAAGTTTTACTGGTGGTAGAGCTTCAGTGACGGAGCTCGCGGGCGTAGTCACCACCGCATTACTAAATGGTAGTGTTCAGCACTATCGTGTTCCGGTCAGGTGTAATTTCCGGCACAGAGGCATAACACCTTAGGCCTCAAGAGTGGTAACACATTTGCATTTTGACCTTGGTCTTTGTGTGGGTGTCTATAGGCTGCAGTCATCACTTAACATCAATGTGAACTGCATGCTGGGTTGCCAATTCCCTAACATAAAAAAAATGTAATAATAAAATCTCCTGTTGTGCAATACAGTGAGCATAGGTCCTCATTGTTACGAATCTCTTAATAACCTTGTAAATTGTATTACAATTAACAAAGCCTCAACTACCTTTTAGGCGATTTGAGCCAAGTTTTATTGTGGACTAAATTTTTATGAAGCATTCGTAAATAATTGATATGTTTCCGTTCTTCATTAAACATATAGATGAAATATAAAGGGCTTTACATATTGAAGGTGTGAAATAAAATACAAGTGAATCGTTATGTTCGGAAACTCTCACAGTTTCCGAAAAGTGTTATTAGATTTGAATTTTAATTGTTTTTATGTTGGTAAAAGCACCTTATACCGTCAATAATGTGTTTTTAACAAGCATACGTTTGCTGTTCTTTAGTGAATACTTCAGGGTATGCGACATCTCTATGAAATTAAGTTCTAAAACCAGATGCTTTGCCAGTCCTAATAAAATATTCATTTATTTATTTATCACCATAAAAAAATCGTAAAAAATAGTCAAGACAATTCTTAGTTATAAATTGTGTAACTATCACGATTTTGTTTTATATATTTAGATATATATTATTTGCCATACACATCAGGTGTGGTGCATTACATTTTCTTTTTTTAATGTTATGATAGTGGCAAACAAGCATGCAGTTCACATTGATGTTAAGTGATGGCTGCAGCCTATAGACACTTACACAATACAATGACCAGAGGTCAAAATGCAGACGCGTTGCCACTTATGAGGCCTAACGTGTTCTGGCTGTGTGCCGAAAATTACAGGGCCGTACATTACTACCTTACCGGAACACGAGAGTGCTAAACACTACCATTTATTATGATATAGAATTCTTTGTTTCTCAAATGTAATTTCCCTCCTACCTTAATGCACTTTTAAAATAAAAAAATAAAATAAAATACGCTTACACTCACAGCCCCACAGTAGGTATAAACCTGTGTCGTGGGTGCCGTTGTACACATACAACACATACACAAACACCGTTTTGACAGTTCTTATTGGCTAGTAGGTTGACTGGTACAGAATACCACTGAGTTTCTTCAGTGGCGGAGTTCTTCTCAGAATACTGAGAAGAACTCCGCCACAGACATATAGGCAGAAATCCAGGTGCAGTCAATAGACTGCACTTGGAATTGTGCCTAGTGAGTAACCTTTATCGTGATGACCAAATTCCTTCTTTCTCAGTTTCTTTTGAAATGGGGAAATGAAGGAATTTGTAAATAATTGATGCTTTCCATATTATACAAAATTGTTAAGTTTCTATTTAATTGATTATGTGTTTTTGATTATTATTAGTGGTTATTCACTCAGTTAGTTTAAAAAAAATGACGATGTAAAAGTGCTCTCCGGGAGCCTAATTGAATGAACTGAATAAACTAGGTATAAAGTCCGCCTCTGTACAAAATGTATGTGCAAAAGTATAAATAAATAAATAACGCGGTGGTGCCTACGCCCACGAGCTCCATTACTGCAGCTCTACCACCAGTAGAAAGTAAAATAGCTAATATGAAAGTAAGATAAAGATAAAGGAACACCGCACAGTTTTGCGTCGAACGCACCACTAAGGTCCTCGGCCGTGATTTACCGCCGCGCGCTCGATCACCGATAGCGTTTTACTTATTGTTACACCGCACTTTGATCGGCTAACGACGCGTCCGATATGCTATATCGTATTTATACGCGCTGTCACCGCCCTTTATTGCGATAAATATGAGCGTTTTTTAAGACACCTGTTGCGTTGGAGCGTGTAGGCTCACCTTTAATAGCACTGGGTGTGTAGAGTTATGGAAATGGCTAATGGTACTGCGAATGAGAAGACAAGAAGGCTCAAGGTCACTCAGAGAGCAACGGAGAGGTGCTTGGAGTTTCTCAGCGAGATCGAATCAGAAATGAGGAGATCCGCATGAGAACATTTTTACTGTTGGTAGAGTTCCAGTGACGGAGCTCACGGGCGTAGGCACCACCGCATTACCTAATATACTTGCCATTAAATGGTAGCGTTCAGCACTATCGTGTTCCGGTCAGGTGGTAATGTACGGCCCTGTAATTTCAGGCACAGAGTTATAACACCTAGGCCTTAGGAGTGGTAACGCATCTGCATTTTGACCTTGGTCTTTGTGTGGGTGTCTAAAGGCTGCAGTCATCACTTAACATCAATGTGAACTGCAATGGTTACTACTTCCATTACATAAAAAAAACTTGAAAATCAAGTAGAATTGTACTAAAGTAAGAAGCGTTTACATGTTTCAGCTAAAGTACTATCCTGAAGTACTCTAAACACTAACTATATGTAAGGTTGGGGAAAAAGTTTCTTCGCATTTTTAAGATAATTCAAAACATTTTTTAATATAGTTTATTTAAATTTAACTTAAGTATGTATGTACCATTTTGTTCGATAACCTTTTGCCATCTTGTAGGTACGGACATGATCCCATTGCTATAAAAATTTTGGGACTTCTCATCAAAATACCGCGACAAGTGGATTTGGCAGTCTTCTCGTGATGTTAACCTAACATTGCATAAAGAATTCTGAAGAGACCGAAACAGGTGGAAATCTGAAGGTGCAAGGTCAGGACTATACGGCGGATGCATTAACACCTCTCAGCCAAACTCTCTTAATTTTTGCTGAGTGGCTATAGATGTGTGAGGTCTAGCGTTATCATGATGAAACACCACACCCCTTCTGTTGATCAATTCCGGCCGCTTTCTTTCAACTTCTTGCTTTAATCTCATCAGTTGTTTGCAGTAGAGTTCAGAATCGATAGTCCTGCCTGGTGGTAATAGCTCATAATTAAAAATGCCCTTCCAATCCCACCACACACACAACATCATTTTATTGCGAGTTAACCGGGGTTTCGCCACAGTCTGTGAAGTCTGACCGGCCTTTAACCACGACCTTTTTCGCACGTTCTTGTCGTACGTGATCCACTTTTCATCACCAGTTATCAGCTTCTTCAAAAATGATTCGGTTTCATTACGTCAATTCTAACTGCAAATAATGTTTTGTAACTGCAAACAAAGCTAAGTAAGTGAAAATATGCAGTAAATATCGATTTTATATTGATTTTAACTGTTAATGAAATTGTGTACAATACATGGCCGGAGGTCCATACATTTTTGCAACATCTTCTTTTACAATAACTTAAACTTTAACAAATATCGTGGTGCAACACAAGCTAAGATAATGTAAATCGGCCCTATAGAGACATAACAACTAACGTCTCAGGGATAGCAACGCATCAGCATTTTGACCTACTATTTTGGTGTAAATTTCTATATGCTGCAGTCATCACTTTTTTTCATATTATTATGTATTGGAAGTGGTAAACAAGCGAGCAGTTGCACATTGATGTTAAGTGATGACTGCAGCCTATCGACACCCATACAAAGACAAAGGTAAAAAGGCGGATGCCTTACCACTCCTGAGGCCTAAGGTGTTATGCCTCTGTGCCGGAAATTACAGGGCCGTACATTACCACCTGACCGGAACACGATAGTGCTGAACAATACCATTTAGCGGCAAGTATATTAGGTAATGCGGTGGTGCCTACGCCCGCGAGCTCCGTCACTGAAGCTCTGCCACCAGTAACCACCATCACTTTTTTTTTTAATTATTAAAGCATTGCTGTTACGCTTATTGCCTGTGTGAAGTAAAACGATATTTTGTATTCGTATTTTAAGAAGCGTAAAAGTAATAAGTAATAATTTATTAAGTCAGCCAAGAGAGTACTACAGTCAGTTATTCGAGTAAAACGATGGCTACTTTACCAGAAAATTTACGATGAAGTTTTGGAGGCAACCTGAAAGGCCGTGTTTTCGCACTGTTATTCTGTTTCACTATACACGGGCACTGTAATTAACCTATATCGAACAAAATGCCACCAACTTTCTTTATTTCGCCTGAATCACAGGTTCAACCTAGTTCAGGTACGAATACAAACCATCCCTTATTTTATATAGTTAAGAAATTTCATGTATATCTTCTTTGTGATCTATTTTATAAATAAACATTTTTTTTTTTTTATTATATTTATTATAACTCAAAAATACACCAAGAAAATGATTTAAAATAAGAGCGACCGCCTCTTTCAAGGTTTCCGCCAAAAAAAAAAAACCAGTCATCACTTAAGATCAATGTGAACTGCATGTATATTTGCCACACTCACAAAAAAGATATTAGGTAGAGGTATCATTAGTCTAGACAAAAGAATAATTTATGATTTGTTCAGTGCACAAATTATTTCCTAAAATTACAATTAATCTTTATCATTTTATTAAAAGAATAACTTTATCTTTCGTTAACTTCTCGCAACAATAATCTTCACTTCGTTTATTTAATAAATTTTTGAATTTTAATATCAATTCTCATGAAGTTTAACTATATGTACAGTTATCTACATATTCATATGTATTCTAACAAAGTATGGAAAAAACGGGCCAAGCGCAAGTCAGCAAGGCACAATGAAGAGTTCCATTTCTACTAGTCGTACTTATACCTATTTTTTATGTTACAAAGATGGCAAATAAACATGCAGTTCACATTGATGTTAAGTGATGACTGCAGCTTATAGACATCTACACAAAAACCAGAGGTTAAAATGCAGATGCGTTGCCACCACTGAGACCTTAGGTATTCTGTCTCTGTGATAGTTATTATGGGGCCATACATTACCATCGAACCGCAGCACGATAGTGCTGAACACTACCATTTAGCGGGAGATAAATTAGGTAATGCGGTGGTGCCAAAGCCCTTGAGCTCCTTCACTGGAACTCTACCACGAGTAATATTATTTTCATCGATTATTTCTCGTTTGTATGTATGTTTGTTGAAGCGCGCATGGCCCAGCGGCTGGTGTAGATCGTAAGCGATCTGTTCGGTTAAGCACTACGGGCGCGGTCGGGTAGTGTGATGGGTGACCGCTAGTGGCAAATTAATTGCGCGTTTCCGTGCTTCGGAGGGCACGTTAAGTCGTCGGTCCCGGTTGCTATCGATGGATAGCAGTCGTTAAACCTTAGGAGGCCTTATGGGCGGTTTGAAAACATCCGACAGTGGGTTGGCCACTAACCCACCCACCTCTACCAATCCGCATTGGAGCAGCGTGGTGGAGTAAGCTCCAGGCCTCCCCCCAAAAAAGGGGAGAGACTCGTGGTTGACTCGCCCAGCAGTGGGAGGTATAATGGGTTGCCATTATTATTATTATTATATGTATGTTTGTATGTATCTTCACGCCAGGTCCCTAACGGGGTAGGCAGAGAGTGTAGTGCGCCAGATATCCCGGTCCTGACATACCTCTCGTGCCTCGTCTGCCTTATTTCTCGTAAAGTTATTGAATCTACAAAGCCGTGGTTGTTTCCCTTTTTGATTCATTGTATTATCACAGTCTAAAGAAAACGAACGTGTTAATTATTATTATTATGTACTAGCTGTGCCCGCGACTCCGTCCGCGTGAGAATTATGTCCTACCCGGATGATGTCGAGGGCGCAGCTTGTATAAAAGTAGCCTAAGTTACTCCTTATTACATCAGCTATCTGGCACTGAAAGTCCCGTCAAAATCGGTCTAGCCGTTCCCAAGATTAACCGGAACAAACAGATAGACAGACAAAAATTGTGAAAAATGTTGTACTGGTATATGTATCGTGTGCATTTAGTAAAAAGCGTTTTTTTTTTTTTATGTAATCGAATTGGCAAACAAGCATGCAGTTCACATTGATGTTAAGTGATGACTGCAGCCTATAGACACCCACACAAAGACCACGATCAAAATGCAGATGCGTTACCACTCCTGAGGCCTAAGGTGTTATGCCTCTGTACCGGAAATTACAGGGCCGTACATTAATTGCGGTTATTTTAATATTACAAACTAACACTCCAATTTTATTTATTTGTACAGATATACCATAACCGTTTCTTTAACTGCCTCGGTAGTATAGTGGTAGTAGTAGGCCACTACTAAAATGCTGTGGTCCTGTGTTCGACTTCCGGTGGCTGCCAGAGGGGGGTGTGAAATCCTTTATCTCTGGATCTATTTAAATTTTGTGATTTTCTAAATTTTCTACAATTCTAGGGCTTCTTGGAATTTTTGTGTCACATAAGTACGACCGATAAAAACATTTTTTTTTAAATTATTATTATTACTTCGGAGTTTGGTAATGTGTCTAGATATGTCAACAGACTCGCCACGTGCTACGTGGGCAAAAACGTAACCGGCGATACGATATAGTTTACATGTTTGTTTGTATGCATCCATTTACCACTGCCTATACCTTCGGAGATTACAGGTGTACAGTTGCGTTTTACTTTCACCGTGAATTTTCACATACGTCCAAATATCACCGTGTTTAGCTGGCAGAAGGAAGGGTCACTTCCTTTTTTTTCTACTCGGA
Source organism: Macrosoma leucophasiata (assembly GCA_036365455.1). Taxonomy (NCBI): domain Eukaryota; kingdom Metazoa; phylum Arthropoda; class Insecta; order Lepidoptera; family Hedylidae; genus Macrosoma; species Macrosoma leucophasiata. Next base: position 21,136,672 of record JAWQUS010000024.1, on the reverse strand, counting down.
TTAACCCTCATTTGAACCCGCCGTCTAGGGGAAAAGACGGCAGGTAGTGTGAGACTCGTACTCACTAAAACCCCGCGGTGTTCCGACTCGTCCGCCATCAGTGATGGGGTCACGGGAACGCTTACGCACACACCCGCGACCCCGCCGGCGGCTGCTCGTCTCCGAGCCCTCCACAGGTTGGGCTCTTTGGCTCCAACCAACACTAGTGGCGTGCGGAACACGTGCACGCCACCCAGAAGGACACGGATGGAGGAGTCACTAACCTAACCTAACTAAGGATGGGTTGCACCACGATATCTGTTAAAGTTATTTTAACATTTCACCTCCCTATTTAACTTTAACAGATTTCTTTAAGTTGAGAAGGATGTGGAATTTTACAATAACTTTGACTTTAACAAATAGCGTGTAGCGTGGTGCAACCCAGGCTAAAAGTTTCACTTAAAAGCTAAATAGTTAGTCGCATAATGGTCTCCTACTAGTCTAGAATCATAATCAGAAACTCATTTATTCATTTAGGGTGACAGGAACCTCTTGTGACACGTCAAAAACAAACAAAATAAATTAAAGTGAATAACAATTGATATAGATGTCAATCAAGATAAAAAATATATATAGTCAAGAATATCACTAAGATAAAACTATAATATATTAATAATAATATATTAAGTATCTCGACTTGTCTCACGAGATTGTCGCCATGTGGGATGTGGACTCGGCTGTAATTGTACCGATAGTCGTCACGGTAAACGGACTCATGGCGAAGAGCCTCGACCACCACCTTAAGAGGCTCTCGCTGGGAAGTTGGATCAAGGGCTTGGTGCAGAAAGCGGTACTCCTCGACACGGCACGTATTGTGAGGAGGTTCCTCTCTCTCAGCCCCTAACCGCCGACAGCTTGGACCCTGCTCCCGCTAACGGCGGCAACCATTTTGTATTTTTTTATATATACGTTGTTTTTTTTGTTTTCCTTTATATAAATGTATATATAAAAAAATATATAGCGAGATTATGAATAAATGAGTGATATATTAATAATAATATATTAATTATATATATATATATATATATATATATATATATATATATATATAAGATAATATACTAATGTAAAAAGTATATCAGTAGAATGTCTCATTTCCCCTTTACAAACTGATAACAAAGAGTAAAAAGAAAAGAAAAGAACCGCAATATTTTTCAAAGATATATCCAATGGTGGAATGCGCGTGAAAAAAATTATCCCCAGTTTAGGTAAAGGGGAGGTACAATATTATTTTTTATACAAAATTAGTTCGCACCGCTTTGTCCCCGTAACCTAAATGTATATTCATACCAAATTACAGCTTTCTAGTAGGTACTTAGTCTCTGAGATAAGCGGACATATGAACAACGACTGATGGTCGAACATGGCGAAAATATGAGGGTTCTTTGTAGGCAACGGAACCCTAATTATTATAAATTATGGTGAAGCCTTCCGCAAAAATGTATGAAGAAAAATGATTAGAAATAAAAAAAATGTGTACGCGCATATCGGTCGCATTCTTTTGGCTGGTATGTTTAAAAATGTTTTTTGCTATTAATATTAAGGCGAATAAATTAATTTTAAAATAAAATTATGTGTGTTGATACTGTATGAAAACGAATTATGAAGTAGGTGGAAGAATACGAGAGTGAGTCATGTTACCGTCATACAGCAACTCGGGCCACCGGCCGCGGTGGACCGGAGGGGAGTAGCCATATGCAGGCTTTCCCCTCCGTCAAAGTGCAAGCCCAATTGGGGCTATCCCTTTCGCATAGAAGTTTAAATGTGTGAGTAAAATTGTTTATGTATTTTAATTTTATTAATTTCAGTAATAAACGCTATGGCTACTCCCCTCCGGTTCGCCGCGGCGGCCGGTGGCCCGCGTTGCTCTGTGTTTACGGTGTCAGAAGCGTATATACTGCGCAAAAATTTAAAATTAAATGTATGAAGATATTTTTTTTGATTATTTTTAAATTATTTAAACTGCCTCGGTAGCCTAGTGGTAGCAGGCCACTACTACTACGCTGAGGTCCTGGGTTCGATGCCCGGGTAGAGGGTTATCAGAGATTATGGTGTAAAGTCCTTTATCTCTTTATCGATTTTCTGGAAATTTCCCAGTACCTCGAAGTTTGGTAATGTGCCCGTAAATGTCAACAGTTTCACCACCTGTTACATGGGCCAAAAACGTAACGGACGAATCGTGGGTGTTTGCATGTATGCTTGAATGCATGCCTACTCCTTCGGGGATTAACGTTTTTACGTTTTTTCTGCTGGCGTCGGGACGTACGATTCCACCCTTAGTGGAAGAATTATCTCTTCCAGTAGAAGATAATTCTTCCACTACTGGGGGTAGTGCAGTTAGTCAACCGAACAATGCCAGTCGAGCCATTCCAAGAGTGTAAGTACAGTAACGCGAGATGGGCAGCAGTGTCCTGCAATGAAACCTTATTATTTGGGGCTTTGGTACAGGAGTGGACATCTTTGAGCTGATATAGACGACCCGGTTAGTCCAGCGGTGCGAAACCACCGTTTGATTCGAAGGGTCGCGGGTTCGATCCCCGCACCGGAACAAATATTTGTATGGCCTACAGATATTTGTTTCGGGTCTGGGTGTTGGTGTATGTGTTGTGTGTGTACAACGGCACCCACGACACAGGTTTATACCTACTGAGGGGCTGTGAGTGTAAGAGCAAAAAAAAAAAATATGACGAACCTCGAAATAAGATCGGATCGTTTTGAAATTCTCACCAAAACTGATTCTTAAAACAATTAAAAAGAGTGTGATTAAAAAAAACATTTGTATTTAAGAATTTGATTTCATCATTGAAAAAAATATTTAGCAATCTCTCGTGCCTACCCCGTACTGAGATTGGCGTTATGGCTTACACTAATTGACCTATTGTTTAACCATGTGATATGACGTGCCCTTTTCTTATACGAGACTCTATCAGACATGGGAGGCCGATGTGATTCTATAGAACTGCACTGACAGTTATATAAATTGAACTTTTACTGGATGGAGCTCGCGGGCGTAGGCACCACCGCATTAAATTATGTATTACATTATACTTGCCGCTAAATGGTAGTGTTCAGCACTATCGTGTTCCGGTCAGGTGGTAATGTACGGTTCTGTAATTTCCTACACAGAGGCATAACACCTAATGCCTCAGGGGTGGCAGCGCATCTGCATTTTGACCTCTGGTCATTGTGTGGGTGTCTATAGGCTGTAGTCATCACTTAACATCAACGTGAACTCCAGGCTTGTTCGCCACTTCCATTACATAAAAAAAAAATATCTGTAAATAATAAGAGTTTTTTACGACGGATGAAAGTAATCGATAACAAATTACAGGGTCCATATCGCACCATCTCACGGTAGCCCGGATTAGGTATCGCGGGGACATCACTATAATAAATTTAGTGCGCAAGACTTTAACAACCATGCAACAGTTTAACAATTTTTGTTAGAAAGGAGATGGTACCAAAAATGTATGGAGATGTTCGCGATTAATGTACAGTTCGTAAAATAATAGTTAGAATTATTCTGCACAATTGACGACTTTCAATTTTAGTTAATGCTGTGTAGCTATTTCGTTTAAAAACAATTAAGTTTATACAAAAATATATCGATGGCGATTGAAAATTCTTTTGACAAGTTTGTCATCTCATATCGCATAATCAGTAAAAAAGAACTCGATTAAACAATTTCATCTTTGTTTAAATCAAATTAACTTTATTATCCCTTAAATATTTGAAATATTCGCTTTCTTTTTATGTACTGTACATCCACTGGGAACACCACGTTACCACTCCTTTCAGTGTAAAATTATTAAAAGAAGCTTTTGTTGTAAGTCGTTAAAAGGCGTTGGGACGTCACGACCCCATATAGTGGAAGAGAAATTCTCCTCTACTAGAGAGCGATAGAGTCGCTAGTGCAGCCAGTAAACCGAATAAACTACCACCATCACGATCTAGTGACGCAATGTTGTAAGCGTCATTGGGATAGGCTTTGTCCAGCTTTGAACAAATTTCGGCTGAATCAATATGCCACCAAAATTATAGTATGCCTAAGGGACCCCTACCCATCCGATCCTCGGCTTAGGGTACATACCTACACAAAAATTATAGCCAAAATGCAGATGTTTAAGTTTATGATCTCAGTTGCTTTAACATAAAAGGCTATTACACGACACGGTATTCAGGGTCCGACAGAAAGGGTGGGCGTGGCCTCGCGCCGGGTTGCCGCTCATTACACTATCCGGTCGACAGCGCCCTAACTCAATTACAGTACAAATACACGGGCCGCTTCGGTCGCCCTAATTAGGGCTCTAACTCCCTAAATGTTATTACACTACCCTGATCCTTGCTATCGTACCCTGAATACCGTGCCGTGTAATAAGTCCTATAGTGGATACCTGCGAATTAGACCTTTGTACATAAAAAATAATTCAATGCCTATGCTCTCGAGCTCAATCTTTGTAGTTTTACCAATAGTTACTGAGAAAAACAACCCAGCCAAATAAACATAACGGTAACAATACGACCAGCAACTTGGAAACAAAAAAGTGAGACAACAAATCACTTAGCTATACACCATCACACGAAAGCTGCAGATAAACATCGGGATATCTTTAAAGTGATCTGTAAAAGCGATCATGTGTACAAAAATATTTATTATTACAAATTATGAACGGAACTGAATCATGGTTCAATTTTTAATAATTTATGGAGTACTATTATTTATAACTGCCTCAGTAGCGTAGTGGTAGTAGGCCACTACTATTACGCTGGAGGTCCTGGGTTCGATTCCCGGGTCGGGGACTATCAGAGATAACGGTTTAAAATCCTTTATCTCTGCTTCTATTGGGATTTTTCCATTTTCTGGAAGTTTCCCAGTACCCCGGAGTTTGGTAATGTGCCCGGAGATGGCAACAGGTTCGCCACCTATTACATGGGCCAAAACGTAACCGGCGACCGTGGGTGTTTGCATGTATGATTGAATGCATGCATTTACCTCTGCCTACCCCTTCGGGGATTACAGGCGTGAAGTTACGTTACGTTTTATTATTTATATACGTATTTACCACAAGTGAAACTACCACCAGTAACATTACTTTTTTATTTAATAAAAGTGGCAAACAAGCATACAGTTCACATAGATGTTAAGTGATGACTGCAGCCTATAGACACCCACACAAAGACCAGAGGTCAAAATGCAAATGCGTTGCCACTCCTGAGGCCTAAGATGTTATGCCTCTGTGCTGGCAATTACAGGGCCGTAGATTACCACCTAAGCGGAGCATGATAATGCTGAACACTACTACCATTTAGAGGCAATTATATTAGGTAATGCGGTGGTGCCTACGCCCGCGAGCTCCGTCACTGGTGGTTCACTGGTGGTAGATCCACTTTTTGAAGAAGATCAAATAGAAGAAGGTTGTGAATTGGACTTTCATTTCAATGTAGGGTTCCGGTGTAGGGACTCGAGGGTGTAGACACCAAATCACCTAATCTATCTTCCGCCAAATGGTAGTGTTCAGCACTTTCATGTTCCAGTTAGATGGTAATGTATGCCTCCGTAATAACTATGCTCAACAAAGGTCTCAGGGGTGGCCACGCATCTGCATTTTGACCTCTGGCATTTGTGTTGATGTTTGTAGGATATTTTTTTGAATTATTGTAAAATTATAAGAACATAATATGCATAAGAGATCTTTTTAATTTTGATTTGATGCGTTTTGTTACCAAGTTTTTATCAAATAACCTTACAATGTAACTTCACACCTGTAATCCCCGAAGGGGTAGGCAGAGGTAAATGCATGCATTCAAGCATACATGCAAACTCCCACGTTTCGCCGGTTACGTTTTGGCCCATGTAACAGGTGGGGAGCCTGTTGACATCTCCGGACACATTACCAAACTTCGAGGTACTGGGAAATTTCCAGAAAATGGAAAAATCCCAATAGAACCAGAGATAAAGGACTTTATACCATTATCTCTGATAACCCCCTACCCGGGAATCGAACCCAGGACCTCAGCGTAGTAGTAGTGGCCTGCTACCACTAGGCTACCGAGGCAGTTCAAATAACCCTTGTGTAATATCTTGTGTTTTGATTGAAAAAAAGCCACTAAAGCCATCATTTAACCCACGATTGTGCACCTTTTGATATTATTTTTTAATATAGCACGTACTTATTTGCGTCACTAATTAACATACGTGTACCAAATCTCAATCCAATCGGCTCATTACTTTCGTGACAGATGGACAGACAGACGCACGAGTGATACTATAAAACCTTTTATATTTTGAGCTACGGGACCTTAAATAGATAACCGAGAATTCTTTTACAACTATAGATTATGAGAAACATTTGCATAACACAAATAAAACAGAGGTAGCATTGTCCTAAATAAATAGACATATTAGACAAAAAACAATTTGTTTTTTTTTTAACCTAAAAATAAGTTCAACACAAATATTTAGGCTGATAAATGTCAAGCAAATATTTAAAACATTTACGTGACATTATTCAATAGTTTACTGTTATTTTAACCAGTCGTACAACAAATTCATTTTTATGGAACAACATCAAAATTGGAAATCGATTTTAATGATGGACATGTATCAAAACGAAACAAGCAGTGGACATCTCGACGGGGTATCGAGTGATTATTTTAACAACCACATCGATTGTCTCCGTAATCGATTTGGTTAGTGAATATAAAGTTTAGTGTACATGAATACTTTGAAACAAATAAATACATTCTAACACAATAATGATATAAGCTTTTGCTATAAATATTAAAAGCTTATTTGTATAAATGATTTATTCTAAAAATTTAAGCTATTTATAATAATAGGTTGGGGAAAAAGTCTTTTCGCATTATAGTATGTATGAACTTGTAATAAAATCTCTTTGGCTGTGGTACTTGTATCTGGCTGGTTTTGGTATCATTGAAAGTTAAAATTTTAAAGAACATAATTCAAATAATCCAAATTCAAATTAGGCAAATGTGTGATTTTCATTTGTTTTTCGTACTGTCAAGATGAGTGAATCCAATGAAGAAATTTGATACATTTTAAAATTTTACTACAAAAAAAATTGTGCGAAAAAAATTGCGAAAAAAATTGCGACGTTTATGGACCTAGTGCAGTGTCTGTGAGAGTAGCACAAATTTGGTTTAAGCGTTTTCAATCCGGAAATTTTGATGTCAAAGATGCACCTCGCTCAGGTCGCCCTATTACGGATAAAATGGATGCCATTTTTGAAAAAGTGGAGCAAGATCGACATGTCAGTAGTTACGACGTAGCTGAAGAACTGAGAATTGATCACAAAACAGTTTTGGAGCATTTGAAAAAAGCTGGGTACAAAAAATGCTCGATATTTGGGTACCTCACGAGCTCACTGAAAGAAACCTAATGAACCGTGTACTCATTTGTGATTCTTTATTACGACGTAATGAAGCCGAATCATTTTTGAAGAAGCTGATAACTGGTGATGAAAAGTGGATCACGTACGACAAGAACGTGCGAAAAAGGTCGTGGTCAAAGGCCGGTCAGGCTTCACAGACTGTGGCGAAACCCGGGTTAACTCGCAATAAGGTGATGTTGTGTGTGTGGTGGGATTGGAAAGGCATTATTCATTATGAGCTATTACCACCAGGCAGGACTATCGATTCTGAACTCTACTGCGAACAACTGATGAGATTAAAGCAAGAAGTTGAGAGAAAGCGGCCGGAATTGATCAACAGAAGGGGTGTGGTGTTTCATCATGATAACGCTAGACCTCACACATCTATAGCCACTCAGCAAACATTAAGAGAGTCTGGCTGGGAGGTGTTAATGCATCCGCCGTATAGTCCTGACCTTGCACCTTCAGATTTCCACCTGTTTCGGTCTCTTCAGAATTCTTTATACAATGTTAGGTTAACATCACGAGAGGACTGCCAAATCCACTTGTCGCGGTATTTTGATGAGAAGTCCCAAAATTTTTATAGCAATGGGATCATGTCCCTACCTACAAGATGGCAAAAGGTTCTGAAACAAAATGGTGCATACATACTTTAGTTAAATTTAAATAAACTATATTAAAAAATGTTTTGAATTATCTTAAAAAATGCGAAGAAACTTTTTCCCCAACCTGACGTACATTTTTGGGCCACTAATTTACATGCGTGTATCAAATTTCAAATTAATTGGTCGAATATGTTCCAACCAAATTTACTACGATAGACTGAGAGGCAGACAGATGGTCGAGTGACTTTATAGAGGTTCTGTTTTCTCTTATGGTACGCACCCAAAAAGTACCTACTTAGTTGTAGAATGTGGCCTTTTAATGTTGTTCCTCGTGTTTTGCTTGCAGTTCATATTGATGTTAAGTGATAACTGCAAGTTATAGCTTAATCCCTTCACGGGTTCCCGAGAAAAAGGGTCTAGACAGACAGACGAATGGACGGACAATATAGTGATCCTGTAAGTGCTTTTCCTTTTGAAGTACGGAACCCCGGAAAAGTGTTCTCTTACATATGTGTATACTATGCTTTATAACACAAAGTATAATTAGAAAGTAGGTAACAAAACAAAGATGACACAGATTGTGTAATTGTAATTTTTATGATCATATTAAATTAAACGGTGGATCGTAATTTATTTTGTGTTACATAAATTATAGGTTTTTTTGATGAAAAGATAAAAATATATCTTCAGTTTAGTAATTTTTATTTTTTAATGTTTTAGCCTGCAACTGCCTCGGTAGCCTAGTGGTAGCAGGCCACTACTACTACGCTGAGGTCCTGGGTTCGATTCCCGGGTAAGGGGTTATCAGAGATAATGGTGAAAAAGCCTTTATCTCTGGCTCTATTGGGATTTTTCCATTTTCTGGAAATTTCCCAGTACTTCAAAGTTTGGTAATGTGCCCGGAGATGTCAACAGGCTCGCCACCTGTTACATGGGCCAAAACGTAACCGGCGAATCGTGGGTGTTTGCATGTATGCTTGAATGCATGCATTTACCTCTGCCTACCCCTTCGGGGATTACAGGCGTGAAGTTACGTAATGTTTTAGTAAAACTGAACAGCTGGGCTAAAATGTCTGCTAATTGTAGAAGATTGGTGCCAAAATACATTTTTCTGCAAGGTAACTTGCCCAATTCAGAGATCTTTGACACTACATTTCTATAATTTTAATATTTTAGTTCTACATACATGTTAAGATAGACATAACATTTATTGTGGTGTTAAAGGATAATAAAATTATGGAGCAACTGTTTTTTTGCGCGATATCAGGCTTGTGAAAATTATTGTGAGTAAGGTTCCTCTTGAAATTTGGATGGATACTTAAGAATTATCTCGTTTGTACCTCCATTGGATTAATTAATTGAATAACTCACGTGGTATTGTGAACTGGGAGGTATCCTAAGTAAATTACTTTGTCATGTTTTTATTCTACCACTTTGTTGGCGTAATTAAAGTGTATACTTGTGCCAAATTTGAAATCTCTAGTGCCAATAGTTTTTGCGCTGAACCGCGGACGGATAGACAGACAGACAGACAGAAAAACGGACATGGCGAAATTATAAGGGTTCCTTGTTTACTACGGAACCCTAAAAAGGGACCACCCCGGGATACGCTACTATAAAATTAAATAAATTATAATCTGGATAAATCCAACAAAGTAGCTTTTCTATGAAGCTCTAATTAATGCTTATCACATTAAATCATTTAAAATAATTTACTTCTTTAACACTATTTTGAAAAGACCAAAATTAATATCACATTTGTACATTCCAGCCACCCATAAAAATGTAACACTCAACTATAAATAATAAACAACGAGAAAATCCTTCGTCTATAACGCGGTAAATCATCGCAGCACATCTAGACGCACCATCTCGTACGTTTATAGCTAATTCCTGTTTGGGACCACAAAAATGTCAGATTTACGATATCGGAGCGGCATCCGACGGCGTACCGTGAAATGGCGACCGATCCCGCGATACCGGCCAGTCGTAACTCGTATGCGAATTCGATGGCGATCGCGTTCGTCTTTTTGCGATTGCGATTTTGATGATAGTTTTATAGCTGTGTGGTTTATGTTCTTTTATGTTATTGGGAATGATTGTTTTTTATATGATGTAACGTTAAACTGCTTGTAATGACAAGCGATATAATGATATTTATTATTTTAGGGTTTATTAGTTGAGTAACTTAACGAGGTAGCGTTTAATTTTTTCATTGCATTATTTTTGTTCCTATTGGGACAAAAATAATGGAATGAAAATATTTAACCCCTTATTCATAAACGTATTTTAGCTAAAGTGTTGCTAATCTCTCCTTTTTTTTTTCTATCTTGCACAGTTGACAATGCAACTGACAAAGACAAAGCATTCTATAGCTAAAACGTATCTAAAGTACGTTTATGAATAAGGGGGTAACTTTTTGTTTTTTTTTAGCCACTCTTTTAAAGATTATAAAGCGAATATAATTTGTTTTATTGTTTTAAGAAATGTTAATGATTAATTGGTGTATATGAAGAAGGTTGTATTCAAGTTATAGATGAATAAATCTGATTGTGCTACTGACATTATGTTTTACTGAAGAGTAGTGATTTTCCGTTATTTAGTAGTTGTAATCAATAATTTTTCCTACTTATCAATATCAATATTTCAGTGGCATTTATCGGTATATCGTGAAATGGCGACCGACCCCGCGATACCGGCCAGTCATAATTCGTATGCGATTTTGATGGCGATCGCGTTCGTCTCTTTGCGATTGCGAATTTGATGATAGTTTTATAGCTGTGTGGTTTAGGTTCCATTTTATTATTGGGAGTGTTGTTTTTTATGTAATGTTATGTTAAAATAATTTGCTGGTAAAGAAACAAAAAAAAAAGTTTTTATTATAACTAACTTAATGTGGTTGTTAAGTCATCGAAGTGGTATAAAAGGATACAGTTCACGTTGATGGCAATTGAATACTGTAACTGCCTTTAAACGAATTAAAAATATATAAGATATTTCAGTATAAATGCGCTGCCATTCCTAAAGCCTAAGCTATTATGCCGGCATCACCGGTAATTAGCTTCACAATGAAGAAATCGGACAAAGTTCAAAGGAGATCCGCCACTTTGTATGGGGCATTGGTACATAATTGTGTATCAATTAAACTTTTCGTCCTCAGATATTAGTACTTGAACTACTATTTAAAACATATTTCACTTCGTTGACGCGTGGGGTTCATGAGATATACCAATTTAAAAATTGTAAGAATGAAGTCGTTTTTCCGCCAATTTTTTTTTTGTTTCGTACTAATAGGCGCTAATTTAAAATTGACGGTTTGTAGATTGCTATTATCGCTAAGAAAATGATTTGTACACTAAATAATTACGCTTGTATCCACAAATACCTACCTATGAATGCTTTTTACTGAACACCGAGCACTTTTTTTTGGCAAACTCCAGTCTGCTTTTGTAGATTATAATAAATTGTTTACAGAAAAATTAACGAACACGATCAACTGACTTGAACAGAAACCTCTAGCACTACCTACGTAATCCAAATCGCAAAAGCACTCGAAATCGTTTCAAGAAGCACATAAACAAGCCAGTAGTCAAAACACAGAGAAGTCACAGAACGCCAAGTGAATGACGTGACGTCAATCATCAATGACGTGACAGACATGAGGTGACATATCAAAGCGTCAAAAAAGGATGTGTCAACATAGGCGGCTGTCACAAAATATCGATGTTTAAGAATATCGATCCATTGATCGGGTCACTTAGTCTTTTGTGTTGATTTTAAAACCTAAATTAATGTATTTCAGTAAATCCTCATCTGGTTGTTGGCAAATTAAAATGAAATCTAACGTGTACTTTTACTTATTTTTCTATTTATTATGTAACCGATTTTTTTTATATGATTATTCGATGCTTTCTGATACAATAATTATATCCTACGCCATTTCGTTACGTTCCTTTCTACGCCATCATAAATATCAAAAGTGCAGATTTTTTCAAAAACTGTTTTAAATACTTTTCCGGTGGTTTTCAGTACAATATTATACTGAAAAATTTACAGCTCTATGCGCACAAATTTTATGTAAAGTATTTGTTTGTGTACAATCTATGTACCACTTTGGCTGATCTCCTTTAATCAAATATTGTCGTATACTATTTCCTTTTGAGGGCAAAGTGTCACAATCCATCACACTTACAGGTCACGTCAAATATCATTCAGCTAATTAGTAAATAACACTAAACCCTCGGCTTGTGACGATCAGTCCCGCCCACAGTTTGCTGCCACCTTAGAAGCTGATGCTCCGTAAATCGGGCGGTTAACGCGCGTGTCACGACCCGGGTGGTCCGCTATGTACCGTGGACGGTTTATGTCACATTGTGACATTTTTTTATCGTGCAGTACGAATAAGTCCGCATTGACACCATAATTTTATCACAGAGCCTAAAACAATTAAGGTTTCACTAGAATCTGCATTTTGACTTCGAAATCTAAACCGTTAGGTGCAGATTTCTGTAGGCTGTAGTATTCACTTTTTTATGTTATGAAGGTGTCAAACAAGCATGCAGTTCACATTGATGTTAAGTGATGACTGCAGCTTATAGACACTTACACAAAGACCAGAGGTCAAAATGCAGATGTGTTGCAATCCCTGAGACCTTAGTTATTATGTCTCTGTGATAGTTATTACGGAGCCATACATTACCATCTAACCGGAACACGATAGTGCTGAACATTACCATTTAGCGGCAGATAAATTAGGTGAAGCGGTGTTGCCTACGCCCTCGAACTCCTACACTGGAACTCTACCACAAGTAACTTACTTACTATCAAAGTGAACTTTATGCTTTTTTCTCACTTTTTTATGTAATGAAAGTGGCAAACAAGCATGCAGTTCACATTGATGTTAAGTGATGACTGCAGCCTATAGACACCCACACAAAGACCAAGGTCAAAGTGCAGATGCGTTACCACTCCTGAGGCCTAAGGTGTTGTGTTACGCCTCTGTGCCGGAAATTACAGGGCCGTACACCACCACCCGACCGGAACACGATAGTGCTGAACACTGCCATTTAGCGACAAGTATATTCGATAATGCGGTGGTGCCCACGGCCGCGAGCTCCGTCACTGGAGCTGTGACCAGTGAAATACATTTTGTACAAGTACATTAAACTATTTCCTTTACTTACGAACAGTCTTTCGTCTATTACAACCCAATATTCGCGTTATTCCCACATGACACACTCTTGCATAACACTATCCCGGTCGATATGTCGAGTTCATCGCTGCTATAATTTTGCGATATCTCATTGTTTAGTACCAGCGTCGCTAAGTGCTGAGAACCACGACAGATGTGTGTAACTGGACGTAAAATATAATTATCTATTTATGGGAATAACTGGTGGAGTTCCAGGTGTTGGAGCTGGAAAACACCTGCAATGTATAATTTACCTGCTGCGAAAAGGTAGTTCAATACTATTGTGTTCTGGTTAGATGGTGATCAAAGGCAAAACAGTGTGACAATAGATGGTGCTGCTGCCACCATAAGGCAATGAAATAAATGTGAAGGAAAGATTTGACAAATCTTGCAGGACTTCGGTAGCTCAGTTGGAAGAGCGGCTGGACTAGATTCCCAGTGGCCGCGAGTTCGAGTCTCGCCTGAAGTCAAATTTTTCTTTCCATTTTTTTTTTAAATAAAATATATTTCACAAGCATGTGTTCATGCGAAATAATATAAAACAAAGGCAAAACAACTTAGGTAACTGGCGTGGCACGTCAACTGCATTTTGATCTCCAGTTTTGTGTAGATGTCTACAGGCTATCAGCACTACAGTAGCACCAGTGCACCAGGTTGCAGTAGTCACTTACCATCAATGTGGACTGTATGTTTGTTATAAACCTGTGTCGTAGGTGCTGTTGTATACATACAACACACACAAACACCCAGACCCGAAACAAATATCTGTAGGCCATATAAATACTTGTCCCGGTGCGGGGATCGAACCCGTGAGCCTCGGTTAAAACGGTCGTCACACACCGCTTCACCAAATGGCTCTTCATATGCAATCTTCTTTATATCAAAATGCGATGCAATCTTCATATTGGAAACTATTCGAATCCAATGAAAAATCCAATGAAGTATGTCTGTTCATGAGTATCTACCGAAATACTCATGAACAGACATACTTCTGTATTTACGAAACAAACAAAGTATTAAGGTGGCGTCACACTGAACTTTATTAGTAATAAATAAAAATAAGTACGACTTAAAAAATGGGTTCAAAAGGCGATCGTATATTTGAAAATCAACTATCAATGTCACACTCGTTTTAGGACGTCGCCCAGGCAATAAACATCGATTCACTCGAGTTATAAATTATGTTTAGTTTAATATGGACCCATTTTGAACTATTACTGTGTTATAAAACTTTAATTTTGAATGGAATTCAGGTCGTTATAATGATAGTAATAAAATTTGTTTGTTTGATTGCTAGAAGATTAATTATAGAAATATTGTGTAGTCTTTAGTTTGACTGTAGCGTGGGTTGCTGCGCGTGAGAGTGGAGTTTGATTTTGGAGTTGCTTGTTGTGGATTTTTATAATGTTATAGAAGTGGCAAACAAGTATACTATAGCTCATTTTGATGTCTATAAAATTCACGCAATAACCAATCCAATGTCAAGAAGAGGCAAACAATCGTATAGTTGACATTAATGGTAAGTACGTTTTAATAGAACTCTACTAAATGTGGATGCGTTGCTCTTGTTTTGCATCTGTTATGGTAATTATGGAGGCGTACTTAAAGTTTTTTTTTTTACTTTAAATTTCATGATTGATAAAAGAACTTAACCGACCTTTTTTTTCAAAGGATAAAATTAAATATAATTGAGTCCTTAATAATAGTGTCAAACCAAGATTTCTACGTAAAAACTAAAGAATAAAAGGCAAATCTCTTGTCACTATTGAGGACTATTGTAATTTTTAAATCTGTCTTATGAAAATTGTTGTATTTTTGTTTTTCGCAATAACACTGACATGAATTATAAAAATATCGATGTGTGTGCTTATACCTTTAATATGTATTTGGTACTTATCATTTGGTTAAGATTATAATATTTTTGTACTATTTTACATTAAGGTGCGTACCAAATTCATTCATAGATCGTATTGAAGTTGTCTGTAAATGCAAGGAGAGCTATAAATTTCATTCAAATCTAAACGAGTAAAGACACGGGCATAAAGATGTTGATTTATAAAGTGACAACTGTCTTAGTGTGACCATACTTCCATAGGGACTTTGGATCTAATTAAGAAAAGTGGAAAAAATAAACGGTTTTTGTATGTTTAGCGAACAAACTAAGAAATTGTTGGGATTGAAATATATTTAACACATGAATGTATATTAAAAGCTATTGGTAATCTACTAAATAGTAGGTTTATGAGTTCCTTGATTTGTATTTCTATTTATTTTAATTTCATGTGTTAGTAAGCTAAGTGTACTATAAAATGTTGTATATTGAGAGATGATATTGTAAAATGAAGTTGATGGAAATTTGCACATGTATTTAGGCACACACATATACCTATTTATATTTTACAATTATCAAAAAATATTTACGAAAGGAAGTAAAACCAAAGAAATTAACTGACTATTTTTCACAAAATTCCTTTAGGAAAGTAGGTAGATGTATCACACTTATTTAAGTGGTAACACATGTTAATATTATATTATCTTTTGTTAAATATTTAACTTACTGTTGAGTAGCAGAAAATAATTTTATGTCACGAAACAAACGAAACAGTGACTGCCCTATATGTCACCTATCTGCTAACCTCATTGCGGATTGTCCATAAAAGTTCTAATTTATGCTCACCCTATCACCAAAAGCTCACGCTTCGATCAATAAACTGAGTCAGTATTGTGTTGATTCATAGTTCTTATCAACCCGATGGTATCTGGTCAGCAGCGTGTGTGGTCCATCCAATTTGTAATGTCACACTGATATGATACCTAGGATGTTGACAGTAATAGACCTGTTATTATGATACTTGTTTTATAAAGTAGGAGGTACACAAAAGTATCTAAGCCTTTTCATTTTCAATGGCAAGGGCATGCCGTTGATCAAGGCGTTCTTTGGCCGCATAAACCCTAATAAGATTTAATTTTAAGCCCTAATAAGATTAAATTTTAGGGATAATTTTATATACACTTTTAATTTTTTTATATAGGTAAGTACTTATTGTGTTTAGCATGGAAGCCTTCAAAAATATCATTGATATTTAATATTACGAGCACACAATCTTGAACACACTCTATATTCAAAACAAAACAAACAAGACGCACTCTATATTCTGTTATGTTGTAATATCGTGTAAGTAGTTAGTATAGTAAGTTTCAAATTAGGAAAAAAAAATACTCGGTATAAGAAAAAGATTTTTTTTTCTATAAGTATCAATTTTAGATTTGATACTCATGGAATACCCATTTCGATTTTCAATCCTAAAGATTAATTTATTTTTTGTTCCGTTTTGTCGAGAAGACAATATTCGCAAAACTTTTTGTATGCATGTATGTATCTTCACGCCAGGTCCCTAACGGGGTAGGCAGAGAGTGTAGAGCGCCAGATATCCCGGTCCTGGCATACCTCTCGTGCCTCATCTACCTTCATCATTCACTTCATACATGCACGCCGATTCCTAAGCCTTTGACCGCACCATCAGACAGAACTCGACCTATTTGGTCATGGTATGTAAGTATGACCTATACTTGTCAGTCTTGGTATTCTTGGGCCTCTGCAACCATCCACATTCGCATTGTATATCTGTTTAGTCGTTCGCTCATTCGACATTCTTTCTATATGCCCGAACCATCGAAGCAAAGGTACCTTTTTTCATTTTTACACCGATACTAACATTCACACAAAGCCTCTTTCTTAAAAACTTTTGTAGCATATGAATATTCATAACTCTGGTAAATTACCAAAAAATTACCGACTCTTTTTGTTTTTGCTTGTGCGTTTTGCGAGCGTTAATTATCTAGCATCATTATAATATCAACTAATCTATCTGTCGTTAAGTAGTAGTATTGTAGTAGTATTTTACTGGTGGTAGAGCTCCATTGACGGAGCTCGCGGGCGTAGGCACCACTGCATTACCTAATTTACTTGCCGCTAAGTGGTAGTGTTCAGCACTATCGTGTTCCGGTCAGGTGGTAATGTACGGCCCTGTAATTTCCGGCACAGAGGCATAACACCTTAGGCCTCAGTAGTGGTAACGCATTTGCACTTTGACCTTGGTCTTTGTGTGGGTGTCTATAGGCTGCAGTCATCACTTAACATCAATGTGAACTGCATGATTGTTTGCCACTTCAATTACATAAAAAAAAAAAAAGTGTTACCATGTTTCAGTTACATGGTAATGTATCTACAGCTCCATTTTATCTTTAGACCCATCCGAAATTTAATTTTCTTATGTTTGAGATCGATAACTGCCTCGGTAGCCTAGTGGTCGCAGGCCACTACTACTACGCTGAGGTCCTGGGTTCGATTCCCGGGTAGGGGGTTATCAGAGATAATGGTGAAAAAGCCTTTATCTCTGGTTCTATTGAGATTTTTCCATTTTCTGGAAATTTCCCAGTACCTCAAAGTTTGGTAATGTGCCCGGAGATGTGAACAGGCTCACCACCTGTTACATGGGCCTAAACGTAACCGGCGAATCGTAGGTATTTGCATGTATGCTTGAATGCATGCATTTACCTCTGCCTACCCCTTCGGGGATTACAGGCGTGAAGTTACGTTACGTTGTGATCGGTTTTTTTATTGTTTATTTGTTTAGATGAATATTAAAAACAACGCCCTATTTTTTAAAATAAGATCTATTTTTAAGAAAATTAACCGTTGTCCTTAATTTTCATATTCCACTAACAACCCCCATATTTTTAAAAGCGGTATTAATATCTCCACTTTTAATTTCTTAGGTGATACGAATCGTCGGGAGAGCTAGATCTTATATAGATCTCGCATTTGATAAGCTTTAAATAAATTATTTTGCCCACGAACATAAAATCGATTTCAAATTCGCGCATCCATCAAGAATCTAAGATCACAATCATTGCATAAATCGATTGTTAATTAATACTATCGAATAATAATCGCAACGCCCACACGTATCGACAATGGTTTTGGTATTGTTCTTACATTTCGTAACTACCCGAATGTGTTGATGGTGGATGTAGATGATAATTTTAGACTATAATAAAGATTGCTCAACGGTGCAGTTTTCACGTTCGTCCCTGCCCAGAACGTGTAAATTGTGGAACGAACTTCCCTCTGAGGCGTTCCCTAGGTGCTACAATATGGGGTTCTTCAAAAATGTCGTGCTTCAGGGCTGGCAGCGCGTTGGCAACTTCCCTGGTGTTGCAAATGTTCATAGGCGACGGTGAACATCAGGTGGCCCGTTTGCTTGTCTGTCAACCTTCAGACATAAAAAAATGGTGTGGTCGTTTTCTCTTTATTGTCTCGTGTGACCTAATTATAGACTGATTATACAGATTAAAATATACCTTTTGAGCTTTTAACTTGATCTTCCTTCTTGCGTCGTGTGTCCTCAATGCTGAGTGTCGTGACCTTGACGAATAAAATTTGGACAATACCAGAGAATATGTAATAATACAACGTATAGAATGGACACTTCGACGTCCCGCCCGATTTCCCCGCATCACCCAACCTCCTCCCATCTTACGTGCGACGTTTCGTATTTTACACGTGCTACGCACACAGATGCACCTGTAAATACCCGTCACTGATTGATATCTATGTAATAGAGACCAAATCAAGCGGTTGTATGAAATTTTGGCGGAGTGTCCGCGGTGTGACAATACTACGCCATAGGGGTTCAGGTTCCCACTGCAGAATCATTTCGTTCATCCAGATATGCTGCAAACCTTATTTTTACGCATATTTATAATTTAGAGAATATATATCCACTAGGTTGCCTATCAAAATTTGGCCGCAAGTATTTGGAAATTATTTTATTTTTGACACCCAACTCTTATTTGCGGCTGATTTAATTTGGCTCTAGTATATCATAATAATAAGAAAAACATAGCTTTAATTTGATATGTAAATAATACATGTACGTTACGGACGTAAGAAGTTATCGAGGCTGAACGAAAATATGTAAGAGGGGCAACGGCAATCGTGATTTTTCAGTCTTTATACAGACATATGGCCATGAAGTGGACAATAATTAATTGATCGGTTTGCAGCATATCTGGATGAATGAAATGAATCTACAGTGGGATCCTTACCTACCATATCGTCCTATCCTCGGCGATGAGGATGGCTTGGATATCGAAGTTTTTTTATTTTTTATTTTTTTTTTTTCGATAGGACAGTGTTACTGTTGGCATAGTGCCTCTAAAGTGTAACCGGACAAAAGAGGCGCATAGCTCCTATGGGAGCTCGGCCTGGATTAACGTAGTTGGCACTTCAGCGCGAGTGCCTTGCGGCCGCACTGTAGTGCCCACTGCGTGGGGGGAGGGTGGCGACGAGCCTAAGGGCACCTCCGAACGAGGTACGGGCCTCGGCTTAGGGCGTCTGCCAGGGGGGGTTAATACTCGGCTCGGACTTGACCTGCGCACGGCAGAACGTGCGCTGGTCGTGAGAAATATGGGTCCTCGTCGGCGCCGGCGCGGACGGTGTATCTGTGTGGTGTGTGACTGTGTGTTCAGTGTGCGGGAGTCCTCTTCTGACAGAGGGGGGTTATTGACGGTAAAATCGTCATCGGGGTCGCCAAGTACATGGCGAGGCCTTCTCGTGACCTTCCTCCGGGAAGTTGCGGGGATGTTTTTGGGAATGTAGTCGCACGCTTGTACGACTAGTGGGTTCGGGTGGTGCGGTGCTTTGTCGAAGTAGCGACGCGACGCGCACTTAAAGTAGTGAGATATCGTTGGTAACTCAAGGTCTTTATGGAGATCAATATTGCGAACGTATCGGGGCGCGCCCGTTGCGATTCGCATAAATCGGTTTTGAATCCTCTGTAGTTTATCGATATTCGTTTTACTAGTGTGCGCGAAGACGACGCTAGCATAGGACATTATAGGACGTATACAAGCTTTGTAAATTGTCACTTTATGACGAAGTGCCATTTTACTAGCTTTTCCTATAAGTGGATAGAGGCGACCTAGTACGAAGGCCGCACGGTTTCGGACCACTTTTATGTGCTCCGCGAAAGTCATAGTGGAGTTAAATGTGACACCCAAGTATTTGACAGTTTTTTGCCATGGTATTGGCTTGTCATACATAGTAATTTCCCTTGGTCTAAGGGACGGGATGGGATGGGACTCAGTTGCGCCGCGGTAGAACACCACGGCTGCACTTTTAAGTGGATTGACGTCTATGCGCCATAGGCGAAACCATTTTCCAAGCTGCCTGGCGGCTTTTTGGAGACGTTCAGTGGCACGATCTAAATTCCTGCCGGTCGTATATAGAGCGGTATCATCCGCGAAAAGTGCTAACTCTACCTTACGTGGTCGTGGTACATCACTAGTAAATAGTGAGTACAATAGAGGGGAGAGCGCTGAGCCTTGTGGCACACCAGCTCGAAGAGGTCGGGAAGTAGATAGGGTACCTTCTACCCTGTATCTGAATGTGCGATTTGTGAGATAATCGCGTATCAGTCTAACTAATCGGTCGGGCACCCCTAACCGATAGAGCTTACAGATAAGCCCTTGGTGCCACACTTTGTCAAATGCCTTGGCGACATCGAAAAAGAGGGCTGCGGTTGGATGGGGTCTACGAAACTGGAGACCGGTCAGGATGTGCTCCGTCAGACGGTGCACTTGATGAACGCACGAGTGTTTTGGTCTAAAACCGAACTGCTCGTCCATCAGTATCTTTTTAGTGAGTGCCACTTCTTTTAATCTAGCTAATATAAGCTTTTCGAAAATTTTGCCTAGAGTGTTGAGTAAGCTAATAGGGCGGTAACTGGACGGTTCGGTACGAGGCTTGCCCGGTTTGTGAATACCGATAACCGTTGCCGCTTTCCAGATGTTCGGAAATGCGCAGTTACTTAATAGTACATTATAAATGCAGACAAGTAAGTATAATAATGCGGGGGAGAGGTGTTTGACCATTTTGTTGGTAATACCATCTTCCCCGGGAGATTTTTTACTATGTAAATGGTGCACTATCTCCGTGACTTCCTCTAGGGTGACAGGGGGGATCGGATCGCCATCAGGGGGACGAGACAGTGCGGTCTCTACTTCCCTTTCCACCTCTTTGCGGTGTTTGGCATTTATTGGCGCTGTACTTGGTGTACATTGCGCTTCCAGGCTGTCTGCTAAGCATTCGGCTTTTTCTGAGTCGTCAAACGCAGGTACGTTTGTGTTGGGACGGTTTAGGGGGGGCATGGTATTAAATACGTCGACCTCGATATATCGAGCAAAGCCCCAGTAAGCCTGGTGGCCCGGCTCGAGTTCGGACGTCTTTTTCCCCCACTGATCGTTGCGGATCTCGGTCATGCGCTCTTTAACCTCTCTTTCGAGGGAGCGCAATGTCCTCCGGCACTCTTCGGTGGGGTACGTATCGTAAGCTCTGATGGCGGCTCTTTTTTCCGTGATCAGCTCTCTGACATCCTCCGGGAGCTCCCAGCGACGATCGTTCGCCACTACGATCTCCCTTGAGCAGTCTTTGACGACTGTCTGGATGTGAGCAGTCACTAAATCAATGGCAGAGTTAGCGTCATCTAGCGACTCTATATTGTCTGGGATTTGGTCAAGGAGAGGGGAGCTGGTGGCCTCAAAGGCGTCTCCCAGTCTTCCCCAATCAATGATGGTCTTGGTCTTAGGGACCGCCGCCTCAGGCTGACCCAAGTGGATCAGGACTGGCCTGTGATCTGACTCCAGGTCGTGTATTGTTTCAATGGAGCGAAGGGTTAGCGTAACCCCCTTCAAAACAGAGATATCTAAGACATCGGGTCTGTAATTTATACTATATGGATAATGAGTAGGCTCTATTGGTCCACAAATTTCATAATTAAAGACGTCTGTCAGTCCGTCTAGTTTTCGACCGTTACTATTGGTAACAGCAGAGTTCCAACGTGTATGCTTACTGTTAAGGTCGCCGCCTATGAATACGGCGCTACCTAGATCGAATAGAGCCTCCAGGTCGTCTCTAAGGATTGTCTTTAGTGGGCTTAGGTAATCCGACACTATGACTAACGGACTGTGACCTGTCATTGCTATCTTACACACTGAGGCCTCGATATTCTCCAATTGTGGAGTTTCGAGGGGAACACAGTGTAGGCTATTTTTATAATAAATGATAGTCCCACCGCCGCGTTTATTTAACCTATCGTTCCGCACCGAACGATAGTTCGCGATCTTAGGGGTGCTTCTAGCCGGAGCTAAGAATGTTTCCTGTATTAGGAAAACATCTATCTCATGTGACTGCGCAAACTCCCTGACCTGATCTAGTTGACGACTCAGGCCGTTTGCGTTATATATTGCGAGACTTAATGCTCGCGGTTTGCACCTACAGGTGGACTTATCCATTGTAGGTGCCTAAGGGGTGGGAGGAGGGACGGGGAGCGGCGGTGAATTTATACTCGCCGATCCTATCAAGTAGGTCGGCGTAGTGCGTAATCACCGCGCACCTGTTTCGGTGATCGCCGTTTGTGCCTGCGATGGCGTGGGCGAATTCACGGAACTCCTTCATGTCGAAGGTTCCTAGAAAGTCGAAGGCCTCCGCGATTACGTGCGCGTCGGCCGACATTGGGGGAGCGGACTTAGGTTTGATGGGCCTGGCCGCTGGTGGGGGGCGCCTCTGTCCCATAGGTTGGGGGGCGGCCACCTTGGGGGTGTGCGCCTGCGACACCATGCTCGGGGGCTTGGCCCAGGCATTGGGGGTCGCAGGGGGCGCGGCGGAAAAGTGCGGTGAGTCACTTATATGGACGACTCGTTTGTTGTTAGGAGTCGGAGTTGGCCGCTTGACCACCGCGATTTTAGCCTGCACCTGCGATGGCGCGGGTGCGTGGGCTTGCGGCGGTGCGGCCCTGGCGCTAGGGGCCTTGCGGCCCCTACCGCCTCTGGTGCCACGCGCTTTGCGGCGTGGGGCGCGTGGGCAACCGCGGTAATTCGCGGTGTGCCCCGTCTGGCCGCATAGTATGCAGCTCGGGGGCTCCTCGCACGGTTTGGGGCGAGGGCAGTCTGCCGTGCCGTGGTCCCCGGTGCATTTAACGCACCTGGGGCGGGCATAGCAATTACGGGCAGAGTGTCCGTAGAGTTGGCACCTGTGGCATTGTCCGAGGAGCCCACGGTTGCGTGGTGCTTCTACACGGATGCCAGTGAGGCTGCACACTGAGACCAACCCATAGATGCTCTTTCCATGGGGGGTCAGAGGGAGCGTGACAAGAACCATGTCGTATGGTTCTTTCGTACGGCCTTCATACATACGGTGCACCTCTTGCACCGGGAAGTTCTGGGCCAGCAGGTCCTCTTTAATGAGGTCTGTGCCCAGTTCTCTAGGGACGCGTCGTATGACGACGCGGAGCTGACGCTCTTCTTCAAGAGCGTAGGTATGGAAGCCGATGTTATCGGCTCTCAGAAGGCGCGTGAGTGCACGGTGGTCCGCGCCAGTGCAACAGAGAATACGAATTCCCTGTGGGGTGTTCGTCGCATGGGTGAATGCGACCTTTTGTGCGCGCATGATGCGCGACACGCGGTCCCATTCCCCCTTTTCGCGCAAGTAAATGAGCGGAGGCGGCTTCGGCTTTTTGGCCGGCGCCTCGGGGACTTGGGAGGGCCCCTGGGATGGTTGGCTGCGCGAGATGTCGCGCGCCTCGCCATCATGGGCCATGGGGACGGGAGAGGGGCTCGTAGGGCCCTCTGGGGATAGGGGCGTCTCAGCGGCCCTCTTCGGAGGCGGAGGGGAAGCCATCTTGCGCCCCTTACGCTTTCCGGAAACCGGAACAAAATCGGAATCGTCCGAGTCCACTTCGGACTCGGAGCGGGAGGGCGGGAGCACCGAAGTCATTTCGGCGTCCGGGGAGAGCGGCGACTCTAAGTCAGCCTGCGTCAGGGCGGGGGACTCCTGCGCCAGATGGGCCTGCAGGTCCTCAAAAATGGCGCTGTGCTGCTTCCGGAGAAACTGCAGCACTGCTGCCAGCATTTGGCTGGTATCAGCCATATTTGCGCTATGCGCAGAAGGTGTAACTCCCTGCCCGCTCGGGGCAGGGAGGTGTGTGCCTTTCACTTCTCTGATCCGGGATTTGTGAGTCCCGGTTGTGTACCTATATCCTAGCTAGTGTATTAACAACCACTTACCTCGGTCCGGTCGGCTTGCGCCCGGACGGATAGTCCTAACACTAAACGACCAGACACCACAACTAACTAAGATGCGTTACCTACGTCCCTACGTAACCGCTTGAACAGTCCGTAGCGTAGCACGTCGGAGCACTGAGCACTAAACGCACGCGAATTGACACTACCGAAGCAAGAAGACCTACAACGCAGCACCAAGAAGCGTTCGCGGCGAGAGGGCTTAACGGGGCAACACAAAAATGGACTTGTCCGAAATGGACTTGTCCGGACTGAGAGCTGTGATAGTAGCTAGTCACGTCACGTGAGTGAGTGGGAGCGCGATATATTCTTATTCAGTTCGGATGGAGCGCGACAAGCGTGCGCTCGAAACGGCAACTGAGTAAGAACTTGGATATCGAAGTGTCGAAGCATGTACCTATATACCTATATACAGTATTCAACAAGAAATATTGCATATCGACCTTAAGAAGAGGACTTCGGTTTATTTCGGATCTGTAGAGTGTTATCTCTTTCGCACCTTATCTATGTCACGTTTTCCGAGCATTTTGATCAAGTTTTGACCAATACCAGACTATCAGTGCTTATGTAGGTAGTGCGCAGCAGAGATAACGCTCTACGAAGTCGAAATAAGCCGATTGTCACTTTCGTAGGCTCGATGTGCAATATTAATTGATGAGCACTGTAATTGAAGCGCGCATGGCTCCGCGGCTGGTGTAGATCATATGCGATCTACTCGGTTAAGCACTACGGGCGCGGTCGGGTAGTGTGATGGGTGACCGCTAGTGGCAAATTAAATACGCGTTACCGTGCTTCGGAGGGCACGTTAAGCCGTTGGTCCCGGTTGCTATCGATAGATAGCAGTCGTTAAACCTTGTCGGAGGCCTCATGGGCGGTTTGAAAACATCTAACAGCGGGTTGGCCACTAACCCACCCACCTCCACCAATCCGCATTGGAGCAGCGTGGTGGAGTGAGTTTCAGGCCTCCCCCCAAAAAGAAAGGAAGAGACTCGTGCCCAGCAGTGGGACGTATAATGAGTTGCCATAATTATTTTTATTTACTGTAATTGAAATCGTTTTGTGTAGCTGTCAAAAGGCAGCAGAATCTGTATATTACTTACCGTCAATATGACCTGCCTGTAATAGCCTAGTTGCAAAGCAATAGCCTTCTTTTGCTTTGCAACTCTGTACTATTCTGTATCCTATGTACGTATTTTAATGTAACAAATACTGTTTTTTTTTAAAGTAAATTACGCCTACACTCACATTAGTTCAGTTTAAATTTGCCCTCCAGCATGGCACGTTCACATTCAGTTTCGAAGCGATTTCTCACAACGAGTTGTGAACAAAAAAAAGTGTCCACAAAAGCAATTTTGACGGCTTTGCGAGCGGAAGTCGATCGATCACGCTTTGCCGATATTTGTCGTCAGTTTAACAGTTTATCGATGATCGATCATAGCTACTGTTTGAACATTTTGTGTTAAATGCGATAATAGCTTTCAAATTGATAAAAGAGCAGGTAATCGATTTAAAATTTTAAAATAGAATCGATTAGATTGATCTCTTTTTGTTGCTTTTTTGTCTAATTGTTCAAAATTCAATTTGAACTTCTTTTTTATCAAAAATATTTGATGCAAGATTTAGTTTTAAAAAAAAACGACTATAGGTCTTATTAGACCACACTTAAATATTAGGTACCTACACATGATAAAAAACTTGTGTTGTTCATGTACATTGGGGTACGCTTGCGGGCGTAGGCACCACCGCATTACCTAATATACTTGCCGCTAAATGGTAGTGTTCAGCACTATCGTGTTCCGGTCAGGTGGTAATGTACGACCCTGTAATTTCCGGCACAGAGGCATAACACCTTAGGCCTCAGGAGTGGTAACGCATCTGCATTTTGATCGTGGTCTTTGTGTGTGTATCTATAGGCTGCAGTCATCACTTAACATCAATGTGAACTGCATGCTTGTATGCCACTTCGATTACATAAAAAAAAACATTGTTACAAATAAACATTTATTTCTTTCTTTCTTTAAATTACCTCAGTCACGTAAAAATATAAAAAAACAATTTTGAAATAGTAAGTCAAGAATATTTTGCTCCTGCTTTGGATGTTGGTAAAAATCTGGCATATTTATAATGCAAGATGAATGTTCACTCGTCAGGGTTTGAACCCGCGACCCGCGTCGGTATTGTTTCACTGGGTTTCTGAGATCGTGACATAGAAACCCGTGTCAGAATATATTTGACGTCGCGAAACATTTTAAAATGTTAAAATCGTGGACCGTTTATACCTGTCAGAGATATGTGCATCTTGCACTGTCCACGAAACAGCTTAAGGCGTTGCGGAGTGACACATAAGACATAAGTGTTTAGGGGCGGTGTGACCTGACCAGGATAACACTGATCCCCCGTCCAGCGATAAAACTACCGCCACTGGTGACGGAGCTCGCGGGCGTAGGCACCACCGCATTACCTAATATACTTGCCGCTAAGTGGTAATGTTCAGTACTATCCTGTTCCGGTCAGGTGGTAATGTATGCCCCTGTAATTTCCGGCACAGAAGCATAACACCTTAGGCCTGAGGAGTTGGCAACGCATCTGCATTTTGACCTCTGGTCATTGTGTAAGTGTCTATAGGCTGCAGTCATCACTTAACATCAATGTGAATTGCATGCTTGTTTGCCACTTTTATTACATAAAAAAAGACTGTTGTGGGCGTCTTTGGCGAAGGCTTTGTCCAGCAGTGGACGTCTTTCGGCCGGAGTGATGAACGGATATGTTTCTAGCACCAGTTAAAATAAAACCGGACTATGTAAACTATCTTTGAAGCAAGCGGCGCCTCTCGCCTCAAATGTTGTCTAACTAGAAAAAACTTCTAGTTTGTTTGTGTGAAATTTTAAGTCAAATTGTCGAATGCCATTGCGTTCGTCATGAATATTTAGGAGGTATTTGTAAGTGTCAAACAGAGAGGTGAGAGGCTAAGTTATACATTAGATCCTCTAATTGTTTGGTGAAACTTATATTGCCTTTTCTGTTTCGTTGTTCTATTCCAAGGATTTTTGTAATGAACATGTGATTTAAATCTATACATATATTATTTTTTTATGTAATGGAAGTGGCAAACAACGTTCACATTGATGTTAAGTGATGATTGCAGCCTATAGATACCTACACAAAGACCAAGGTCAAAATGCAGATGCGTCACCACTCCTGAGGCCTAAGGTGTTATGCCTCTGTGCCGGAAATTACAGGGCCATACATTACCACCAGACCGGATCACGATAGTGCTGAACACTACCATTTAGCGGCAAGTATATTAGGTAATGCGGTGGTGCCTTTACCCGCGAGCTCCGTCACTGGAGCTCTACCACCAGCAATATGAACGTTATGTAACGAAATTGAAAAAATGCAGTTCACATGGATGATAAGTGGTGACTGTAGTCTTTAGACGTCTACACAAAAACCAGATGTCACAATGCAGTTGCGATCCCTGATACCTTAATTGTTATGTCTCTGTATTAGTTATTACGGGGCTATACATTACAATCTAACAGGAACACTTAACACTACCATTTGGCGACAGAATGATTAGGTAAGGCAGTGGCGTGTACACCCTCGAGCTCCTACAATGTAGCTCTTCCACCAGTAAAATGTTCTATGTACCATTCATTTCAATAAATCAATATAGGTTTATTCAGAAATGGCGTTTCGAGTCCTTCAGGGCTGGCAGTGCGTCGGCATCTCTCTTAATAATAATCATAATGGCAACCCTTGATACGTCCTACTGCTGCGCACGAGTATCTTTCCTTCTTGGGAAGAGGCCTGGAGCTTACTGCACCACGCTGCTCAAATGCGGGTTGGTGGATATAAGGGTTAGTGGGCAACCCGCTGTCGGATATTTTCAAACCGCTTTAAGGCCCCCGACAGGGTTAAATGACTGCTATCTATCGATAGCAACCGGGACCGACGACTTAACGTGCCCTCCGAAGCACGGAAACGGCAACGGTACTGTATTGTACTGTAAATGTCCATAAGCGAAGGTAACCATTTTCCATCAGGTGGACCGGCCCGTCTGTCAGCTTTTTGATTTGATATACGATTAAAAAACAAGCACCTTCAAATTAATAACACTCAAATATTTATTGACACTTACTATCCATATCTTATATGAAAATCAACGAAATATTTACGTAAAACACATACATATAAACAAAACAGAATGGCGCCTCGGTAGTCCGTGCCGGGGAACAGTAAGGCACGTCATTGTATGCAAATATACCAACGTGTTCATTTTAAAAGAGAAAAAAGACCTGAATCCTCCCTCGTGGTCTTTATTTTATATTATCGCGAAAGCATAACACGAAGCTGGGCTTCGATGTCGGTTGGAGAAAGTCTTAAGTGGCTGTGGTTTTGCTTGGAAATCTTTTACTTCGAGACGGGGATATTTCTTGGATCTATATTTGTTGATAATTAGTGGCAATTTTTTTATTGAGAGCTTAAGTTTAAACATCTGCATGAACATCAGATATTTTAATGTAGATGTATACAGGCTACAGCGTTACACCTACCATTACTGTTGGCAGAGCTCCAGTGACAGAGCTCGAGGGCGTAGGCGCATTACCTAATATACTTGCCGCTAAACGATAGTGTTCAGCAATATCGTGTTCCGGTCAGGTGGTAATGTACGGCTGTAGTTTCCGGCACAGAGGCATAACATCTTAGGCCTCAGGAGTGGTAACGCATTGCATTTTGACCTTAGTCTTCGTGTGGGTGTCTATAGGCTGCAGACATAACTTAACATCAATGTGAACTTTTTACTTGTTTGCCATTTCCATAACATAAAAAGAATCACTGGGAATTATTTGCTTGATACCCATTTTCATGACGTATAGTTATATTCCATAATATCACAGACCAATCAGCCTTCTTTCTAGTCGATGCTTATTGTGAATTGCATGTGTCTGTGTGGTAATAGCATGCATTCATGCATGCAAACAGTAACTCATCCTTGACTTTAAGAAAATACATAAACAATTTCACGCACACACTTAAACATATTGGCATAGGCCAATTTGGTCTTGTACTTCGACAAAGGGGAAAGCCTGCATGTGGCTGCTTCCCTCCGGTCCGCCGCGGCCGGTGGCCCGTTTTGCTATGGGTAATTTAGTCAGAGTTAGGTGTGAGTAGTGTTTAATGTCGTGGGTGTATGCAGGCTTCGGGACGTGACGGCCTCATCGTCCTTTAATGGATGCTTCCGCTAGTGTAGTGAGTTAACCGAGCAATGGCGGACACACCATTTTAATAGTATAATAATGATGGTAAATGCAATAACGTTGGATGGGCAGCAGCATCTCGCGACAAACTGCAGCTATTGCAATCGCGTATTGAATGGTGGTAGAGCCAGTGAAAACTGGTGGTAGAGCTCCAGTGACGGAGCTCGCCGCATACTTGCCGTTAAATGGTAGTGTTCAGCACTATCGTGTTCCGGTCAGGTGGTAATGTACGGCCCTGTAATTCCCGGCACAGAGGCATAACACCTTAGGCCTCAGGAGTGGTAACGCATCTGCATTTTGACCTCTGTCTTTTCTGTGTGTATCTATAGGCTGCAGTCATCACTTAACATCAATGTGAGATGCATGCTAAAAAAAATAAAATGAATATTGAGTATTAAACACGCGTGCCAGGTGTGACAATTATAGCATATTCCTCTTATAGGGAGCTCTTGTCTTACAGTGGGCATTCTTCGATGACGATGAATGAAATTCAACCAATAGGCCAATCGAGTGTTAATAAGACCTAGATCCTAAAAAATCCTATAAACTAGACAGGGATGAGAAAATCAACAAAGTGATATAGTGAGATCACGTGGGCGTTTATTGCGTCCCACATGGTGACACTTTTACGATAATAGCTCTGTTGTTCCGGGTAAGATGGACGAGCGGTTGGGACGCGGCGTTTTAACGCTGAAATAACAAGTTAATATTATTAAACATTATCCCGCTTATTCATAAACGTATTTTAGCTGAAGTGTTGCTAATCTCTCCTTCGTCTTTTTCTATCCTGCACATTTGACAATGCAACTGACAAAGAAAAGCATTATATAGCTAAAACGTATCTAAAGTACGTTTATGAATAAGGAGGTTTATCTTTAGAATGGATATCATCAACACCATCATTTCAGCTAAAAGACGTCCTGTTGGGCAAAACTCACCCCGTAAGAGGGATGTGTCATTATCGGATGATGGAGCTCGCGGGCGTAGGCACCACCGCATTACCTAATATACTTGCCGCTAAATGGTAGTGTTCAGCACTATCGTGTTCCGATAAGGTGGTAATGTATGGCCTTGTAATTTCCGGCACAGAGGTATAACACCTTAAGGACCAGGAGTGGTAACGCATCTGCATTTTGACCTTGGTCTTTATGTGGGTGTCTATAGGCTGCAGTCATCACTTAACATCAATGTGAACTGCATGCTTGTTTGAAACTTCCATTACATAAAAAAGAAAATTCTCCATGCGGGTGGGAGTTTGCAATGGTGGTAGTTTTTTTTTTGCAAGACGTTTATTCCCATCCCGCAGTATTTACTACGGCAGTAAATATCCTATGAGAATGGTTTCGGCAGCATGGCAGTAGCGGAAGAAGAAGAAGATATTGTCGTCACGTCTCGTGCCTCATTATGGACATACGCTGTTGGACATACATTTTTTAGCATTTGCGAACATGTGCAGTTTGTGCAGCTTTAGGGTTGACATACTTGTTGCAGTCCATTTGGAAACTTCGAGAGATAGGACAGAGTTTCTTATACTTAAATATTATATATTTTTAGTTTTTACCCGCGACTTCGTCAGCGTTTTGTTAAATCATAACATATTGTAGCCTAAATGTTATTCCAATGTATAACCTAGATTACTGCAATTTTTTCATTCAAATTCGGCTAGTAGTTTTTTTGTGAAAGATTAACAAACATCCATCCATTTATACTCACAAACTTTCACATTTATAATAATATTAGTAGGATAATGAAAACAAAGAAATATTTTTATTATTATTTATATTATATTATTTTTTACACGGGCCGCTCCGGTCGCCCTCATTAGGGCCCTAACTCCCTAAATGTTATTATACTACCCTGACCCTTGCTATCGTAGGCCCGAATATAGTGCCGTCACAGTACAAATATGAACAGTATGGAAACTACGTATAAAACGTTCGAAACGGCACACTAACACATGCGCATCGACGCTCAATGTAGCGAGTGACTCAGTACTGCAGCACCGCAAGAACCGCTTAGAGGCCTCGTCGATGCGCATGTTTGTGTGATGTGACGTTTCAAGGTTTTGTACGTAGTTTCCACACTGTTCATATTTGTACTGTGACGGCACTATATTCAGGCCTACGATAGCAAGGGTCAGGGTAGTGTAATAACATTTATGGAGTTAGGGCCCTAATGAGGGCGACCGGAGCGGCCCGTGTATTTGTACTGTGATTGAGTTAGGGCCCAAACGACCGGATAGCGTAATAAGCAGCAACCCGGTGCGAGGCCACGCCCACCCTTTCTGCCGGACCCTGAAGACCGTGTCGTGTAATAGCCTTTTTACCTGGTCATTCTCGCGTGAGTCAATCAAACAGTTAGTTTTCTATATCACTTAAATTAACCGCATTTTTTAAATAAAGTTTTTAAGTGATAACAAAACTACTATGAACTTAATTGTATTCACTATAAGTAATTATAGTTTTCAGTGGTTTAATCTAAATTCTATAAAACCTTAAATGTATCATGTAAGGATTAAATCAATATCGTGATATAATGAAGCCATGTGGGCGTATATAGCGTTCTACAAAAATGATGCTATTACGATAAATAGTTCTGTTGTTCCGGAACAAAATAGACGGGCGTTTCGAACGCGGCGTTTTGACAAAACACCGCGTGTGTTACAAAGGTGGCAAACAAGCATGCAGTGCACATTGATGATAAGTAAATAAAATAAAATACTTGCCGCTAAATGGTAGTGTTCAGCATTTTCGTGTTCCGGTCAGGTGGATTAATCCTTAATTAATCTTATCCTGTAATTTCCGGCACAGAGGCATAACACCTTAGGCCTCAGGAGTGGTAACGCATCTGCATTTTGACTTTTGGTCTTTGTGTGAACTACATGCTTGTTTGCCACTTTCATTACTTAACCCTCTGGGACGCAATTTATCGGCGAGGGCCTGAAGGGTTAAAAAAGAAACGGCAAACAAGCATGCAGCTCACTTGCATGTTAAATGATGACTGCAGCCAATAGACATCTAAACATAAACCAGAGTAAACAATCCAAAAGAAATGGAAAAGCAAACAAAATACCAACAAATATGAATCAGTTCCTTCCATTTGAAAATCACAATCCGTTAGAGCAGGGGCGTCGAACTCTCGAACTCTTGTGAGAGTGACATTTTGTATAGTTTGTTCTGAAATGGTTCTGTACCTGCGAAATAGTGTAGTCCGAGAGTTTTACGAGCGCCTCGAATATTACGGCTATGTAAAATAGTGTTTTACGGCGGGCCACGCGTTGGTATGCGTGTGTTAGGGTCATAGATAATTGGGACAGACGTGACAAGCGTCATGTTTGGTTGGAATCCTTCCTCTAAGTGCCCTAACTCACTAGGACGCCATGGCGACATCGCCGGCTACGTATCCAAGCTGCTAGTATAGATATATTTTTTTTTTTAAATGTAATGAAGTGTCAAACAAGCATGCAGTTCACATTGATTTTAAGTGATGACTGCAGCCTATAGACACCCACACAATGATCAGAGGTCAAAATGCAGATGCGCTGCCACTCCTGAGGCATTAGGTGTTATGCCTCGGTGCCGGAAATTACAGGGCCGTACATTACCACCTGACCGGAACACGATAATGTTGAACACTACCATATAGCGGCAAGTATATTAGGTAATGCGGTGGTACCTACGCCCGCGAGCTCCGTCACTGGAGCTCTACCACCAGTAAAACATGATACCTAACTCACCTGGTCACCTTTTGGCGACGTCTCCACACCATGCTAACTGCTTCGATACGTAGCCGGTGACGTCGGCATGGCATCCTAGTGAGTTAGGGCCCGAAGAATTTCATCAACGGACATTGGTCCTTGCTGGGGATACGGGCGGCCTATGTAAAGTTCAAGCTGGCTTAAATATGTTAATATGATGGAGCAATACTTAGATACATATATATTTATTTATACATAAGAAAAAAAAATATTTTTAAACGTCATTTGAGTAACGAATACAGTAAGCGCAAAACTTAGGCTGGGTTGCATCATCTTACTACTGTTAAAATGCCGGCTTAGTGAAAAAAAATAGTTGCAACATTTGATTATTGTTAAATGACGTCATGTTTTTAAGTTTCAATGTAACTGACCGAGCTGCGATGGTTAATGTTAGAGTTGACCTCAAAAGTATCTGTCAAATGATCTGCTGAAGAGTATCTCTGAAGAGTCTGTCAACCCTGTAAACTTTAACAATGTCAAAAATACGCTTGTGCAACGCATTATAGTATTTGTTAAAGTCAATGTAACTTTAACAAATATTTCGGTGCAACCTTTACATTTTAAGTGAAGTTAAAAAAAAAAGAAAAATTATTTATTTACCAAAAAAACGTATGTTACATGAACAGATGTGCTGACGGCCCTCACACTAGATTTAATCTGTATCGTGAGGTACCAGAAATACGATTTCTATAGTTATATATATTATAGTATATTATAGTATTAGTGCAGTAAGGAATCTTCATATATATATATATGTATATATATATAATAGTTAGTTACAAACTTTGTGAAGAAGGCGATTTTATGATATGGAAGTGATATAATTATATTTTACTAGCTGACTCGGCAAACTTCGTATTGCCTGAGAATGAAATAATGTGTCAAAGGTTTGATAGATACGGACTATTGTATGGGAAAATAAAATTGTGGTTTTTACTATTTCCCTTCAATTCCTTCATATTTTCTTACCTTTTAAACCTTCCCTGGACTTCCAAAAATCATTTAAAACCAAAATTAGCCCAATCAGTCCAGCCGTTCTCTAGTTTAAGCGAGACTAATGAACAGCAATTGATTTTTATATATATAGATGTCTAGGGAAAAATGTCTTAAATGCCCTCAATGTCTTATCGCCTTTTTTTCACTGTGTATATTTTTGCTTACTTTTTTTGGGTAAACACAAACATGAAATAACGAGTAAGATATGCATATAAAGCTGTCCAATTGTCTGTCACGTCTATTTCACAATTGATCTATGTCCTCTGCTTTTTGCATTGAGCGTATAAGATTTGAAGTTAAAGTGGTTTAAACTATAAAATGGTGGCAAAAACTTGGTATTGTCAGGTTAGAGTTCCATTGTTAGGTTTATGTTTGAAACCTGAAGATGTATTGGATCTGGAATGACTGGACATCAAACATGACCGCCTTGTGCTTAATGGTTGGTTGCTTATTGGTGGAACAGTGAACAGTTATGCTGGTATTACATTTTAATGGTGAACAGTATCCACTGTGTTCTCTTCCTAAACAGCTATGATACTTACAAAGATCACCATATTAAAATGCAAAAGAAAAATTACTTAAATTTGGGTAATCTGAACAGTTTGTTACGATCATGACAAATAAAAAGTCAGTTTTAAATTACAAGTGATTGCAGCCTAAATATAGATAAAACTGGAGAGAGAGGAGAGGAGAAGTTTTTTTTTTTTTTTGAGTTTATATTGATTGTAAGTGATATAGCCTATAAACATCTACATAAAAACAGAGACCTCAATGAAGATGCGTTGCTACTCCTGAGGTCTAAATTCTCTGTGTTGAAAATTACAAAGCCGAACATTACCATCTGAAAGAAACACGATAGATTAGGTATTATAATGCGGTGGTGCTTATGAGCTCCATCATTGGACCTCTACTATCAGTAATAATAATAATAATAACCTGGCAACCCTCTTACGAAAAAGTAACATTCCAATCTGCTCCGATTTTATACAATTTTATTTTGCACTCAGTTCTTATTTCTTTTGTAAACAGTGATCAGTTACTTTATAAATACAAAATAAATGCAGTGAATGATGATTTCGAGCATAACAAACTCTATATATGTACAAAAATTGTAATGAAAAAATATGATGACAGACAGTGCAGTGATGACAAATACTGACAATAAATAAATTGTAAAATATGTACAGTGCAAATTAATATAAAACGTTACACGATGGCAACCAACACCAAAATCATGGAATGTTAACAAGGGCCAGAGCCAGAGATGCAGCACGAGCACACCCACCTCCACCGGAGTCGTCGCTGAGCTCCGCCTCGCAGCCGCCGGACGCCGCTCGCATTGCGAGTGCTGTGTCACCGGCCACTGCAGTTGCGTCGAGCTCCAGCGACGAGTACTTCTCCCCGACGCCGTCACCACCACCTGCGCGTCGTCGAGGGAGACCCCGGCCGCCGACTTGCTTAGGACTTCGGGACCAACCGGTCCCGAGTGGGGTCCCCGCTGTCGGTGGTAATGTGCCGCGCATGAAATGGACACCGAAAATTAATGAAAACGTCATGCGCGCATATTTCGGGGCTACAGAGGGGGGAACCAACCTTACTGCGTATCGTAGCCGTATGCTGCCTCTGTTTCAGACCCTCGAACCATCAGTCA
Organism: Macrosoma leucophasiata; assembly: GCA_036365455.1. NCBI lineage: Eukaryota > Metazoa > Arthropoda > Insecta > Lepidoptera > Hedylidae > Macrosoma > Macrosoma leucophasiata. Next base: position 21,100,639 of record JAWQUS010000024.1, on the reverse strand, counting down.
ACGTGTTGAGCCAACGTCTATCGGATCAGGTGCGTGTCATTCAGCGTGGACGCATGCTGGATGACAGTGTACTTGATCGGCTACGCACCGAGATGCAGGGTTACCGCTCAACCCCCGCCCCACCACTACCTACGGTACCGACGCAAAGAAACAATAACGCGAATGCACCGGAACCCGATGATGGGGAGGAGGTAGACCAGGTAACAACTGTAAGTACCCGATGCATTGATCAATTGAGGAGCGCCTTGGAGCATGCTCTTCGTGAATATCGGTCCACTTTGCCCGCGGATAGGCCACGTTTGCCTCGGTTGCCCATGCATAAACGGAATGTGGCGCTAGTGTGTGCTCTGAATTCGCTGTTGCCAGAATACATTGACAACAGCGAAAACCTCAGTGATACTCATTCGATCCTGTACTGCGCGGCTGTCGCGGTGTGCCGTGTAGCTCGTGTCAAGTTACCAAGTCCTGATACAGCTACGCGGCCGAAACCTACAACACCAGTTTGGCAGTGCCGGATCGAGCGGCGTATCGCTGAGGCCAGAGCACTCATTGGCAAGCTGATCTGCTTCAGGATGGGCAATACACGCCCAAGGGTAGTGCGTTTTGTGAGGCGGGCGTTTTCAGGGACTGGAGTCAGCCCCCAGGACTATCCAGCTCGCCTCACAGAGCGCATTGACTTCCTGAAGCAGAAAGTTTATGCATGGGCAAACCGGATTAGGCGTTATAAAGAACGCGTGGACCGGTATGAACAGAATAGCATGTTCCAGGGTGATCAAAGGCGGGTCTATAGACTGTGGGAGCGGCCTAACCAAGGAGTGGCTGACCGGGGTCGGCCGGATGATGACGCTATGCTTTCATTTTGGCGAAGCATCTGGTCGGAACCGGTCGGTCACTCTGAGGGTGGCTGGATGCGGAATGTTGAAAGAGCGTGCGAACCAATTCAGGAAATGAATTCCATAAATATAACAGAAGAAGACGTAGCCAATGCAGTCCGTCCGATGCCGAACTGGAAATCGCCGGGACCGGACGGACTGCACAATTTTTGGTTAAAGTGGCTGCGTAGTTCGCACGCTCGTTTAGCAGTCCAGTTTCAGTCATCTCTGGAATCAGGCTCTCTCCCACAGTTTCTAACGACTGGTGTGACCCACCTGCTCCATAAATCAGGTAGTACCGCGGAACCCAAAAATTATAGACCAATAACTTGTCTACCGACGGTTTATAAGGTTCTTACATCCATTCTGAGAGTTAAAATAACTAAACACATTGAAGACTCCTCCATCTTGTCTCTCTCTCAGAATGGATGTAGGAGTGGGTCCCGCGGTACTAAGGAGCTACTCCTCATAGACATGGCAATTAGCCAGCAGGTTCGTCGCAACCGAAAGAGTCTGTCGACATGCTGGATAGATTATAAGAAGGCCTACGATTCCGTGCCGCATACATGGCTCATGCGGGTCCTGGAGTTGTATAAAATTCATTCAACTCTTCGGGCCTTTCTGGGCTCATGTATGCTGCAGTGGAGTACGGTTCTTCGCTATCCAGGGTCTCGGCAGCCCCTGGCGGTTGGCGAACCTGTGAGAATTGCCAGGGGCATTTTCCAGGGCGATAGTCTGAGCCCCTTATGGTTTTGCCTGGCCCTGAATCCTCTCAGCACGCTGCTAGAGGCTTCGGGGCTTGGCTATCGGTTGCGAAGAGGTGGTCGGACGATATCTCACCTGCTATACATGGATGACCTGAAATTGTTCGGTTCCAGTAATGCCAACCTATCTGAGCTACTGAAGGTAACTGAAAACTTCAGTAACTCTATTAGGATGGAATTCGGAATCGAAAAATGCGCTGTTATGCATGTACGACAGGGGCAGATAATGGAATCCGAGGGAATGAATCTCCCGGGTTCCATCCCGTTCCGAAACCTCTCTGCCACCGAGAGCTATAAGTACTTGGGTATGGCGGAGGCCTTAGGTATACGCGAGGTCGAGATGAGACAATCGTTGAGGGAACGTTTCTTTGGTCGCCTGACAAAAGTACTGAAAAGTCTTTTGTCGGGCGGTAATAGGGTGCGCGCCTTCAACGGTTGGGTCATGCCGGTCTTGCTGTACTCCTTCGGCATACTCAAGTGGACTCAGACCGAACTGGATGCCCTTGACAGGCGAGTTCGCTCTTTACTGACAGCGCACCGCATGCATCACCCACGGTCTTCGGTGATGAGATTATACATCCCACGGAGATGTGGGGGTCGTGGCGTTCTAAGCGCTAAGACCCTACACAACCGTGAGGTGTGTAATCTCCGAGAATACTTTCTGACCGCCGGCGGAGAGATGCATCGGGATGTGGTGGCGGTCGACAGCGGACTCACCCCACTCTCTTTGGCTAAAAAGAACTGGCGCAAACCTGAGGTGCTCACGACTAGCGACCGCAGGATTGTATGGCAAGGCAAGGAGCTACACGGGCGTTTTTACCGGGCCCTCCATGGGCCCGATGTAGATTTCTTAGCGTCTGTGGCCTGGCTGCGATTCGGTGACCTCTTTGGGGAAACCGAAGGTTTTGTTTGTGCAATTATGGACGAAGTGGTAATGACCAACAACTACCGGAAGTTTATCCTGAAGGATGGAACGGTCGACATATGTCGGGCATGCCATCGACCGGGTGAATCAATCAGGCATATCGTTTCCGGCTGTTCGAGTCTTGCCAACGGCGAATACTTGCACAGACACAACCAAGTAGCCAGGATAATCCATCAGCAACTTGCCTTGAAATACGGTCTTGTAGCCGCGGAGGTGCCGTACTACAGGTATGTGCCCGACCCAGTTCTGGAAAATGACCATGTCACGATGTATTGGGACCGATCTATCATCACTGACAGGACTATTGTTGCCAATAAGCCTGATATAGTGGTGATAGATCGCTCGGAGCGCCGCGTAATGATGATCGACATCACCGTCCCGCATGATGAGAATCTCGTGAAAGCCGAAAAAGACAAGGAAATAAAATATCTTGATCTGGCTCACGAGGTTGTCGCCATGTGGGATGTGGATTCGGCCATCATTGTGCCGATAGTCGTATCGGTGAACGGGCTGATAGCGAAGAGCCTCGACCAACATCTCAAGAGGCTCTCGCTAGGTGGATGGATCAAGGGTCTGATACAGAAAGCAGTACTCCTCGGCACGGCACGCATAGTGAGGAGGTTCCTGTCTCTGTGTCCCTAACCACCGGCAGCTTGGACCCTGCTCTCGCTGCCGGCGGCACACTATTTTTTAATTTTTTATATATATATTTGTTGTTTTTTTTTTTTCATACATATATATGTAAAAAATTATAAAATAAGTTGATACAATAAATAAGTGGAATAATAATAATAATGGCAACCCATTATACGTCCCCCTGCTGGGCACGAGTCTCTCCCCCCTCTTTTTTTTGGGGGGGAGGCCTGGAGCTTACTCTACCGCGCTGCTCCAATGCGGATTGGTGGAGGTGTTGGGGTTAGTGGCCAACCCCTGTCAGATGTTTTCAAACCGCCCATAAGGCCTCCGACAAGGTTTAACGACTGCTATCTATTGATAGCAACCGGGACCGACGGCTTAACGTGCCCTCCGAAGCACGGAAACGCGCATTTAATTTGCCACTAGCGGTCACCCATCACACTTCCCGACCGCGCCCGTAGTGCTTAACCGAGTAGATCGTTTAGGATCTACACCAGCCGCCGGGCCATGCGCGCATCAGTAAACTATACGCAAATATCTGTAGCCCATAAAACTTGTCACTACGCGGGGATTGAGCCCCCCATGAATCTAGCTGTCACACACCGTTGGAGCAACTATGTCTTCAACATACGCCATAAATCCATAAAAATAGTTTTATAACAAACAAAAGCATTGTTCCCACGTGTCGAAGAGAGAGCCAGGCGAGACATCCGACACAGATCGTCGTCAAATATTGAACGGTACGTGTTTGCGCGTTTGTGCGCGTGTTTGATGGTGGTAAAAGCCGTGACTGCTGACTTTAGATGGCGCCGATGTTGGTTCTGAGTAATGTTTTTGACACCTCAAAGTTCTTAAGGATTTATCATTAAAGTAAAGCATGCAAATGGTATTGTTTTATGGTTCTGTACTCTACAAACGCAAATTGCGGAACGAACTTCCCTCTGAGGTGTTCCCCCGGCGCTACAATATGGGGCTCTTCAAAACTGGCGTCAAAAGAGTCCTCCAGGGCTGACAGCGCGTTGGCAACTCCGCTGGTGTTGCAAATTATCATAGGCGACGGTAACCACTTTCCATCAGGTGGCCCGTCTACTTGTCTGTCAATCCTTTGACATAAAAAAAAGAATCATTACTCTAGCCGCAAAGACGCCGACAACGATGTTATGCTTACTGGTGGTAGAGCTCCAGTGACGAAGCTCGCGGGCGTAGGCACCACCACATTACCTAATATACTTGCCGCTAAATGGTAGTGTTCAGCACTATCGTGTTCCGGTCAGGTGATAATATACGGCCCTGTAATTTCCGGCACAGAGGCATAACACCTTAGGCCTCAGGAGTGGTAACGCATCTGCATTTTGACCTTGGTCTTTGTGTGGGTGTCTATAGGCTGCAGTCATCACTTAATATCAATGTGAGCTGCATGCTTGTTTGCCAATTCCATTACATAAAAAAAAATGCGTCATTAGGGGAGAGTGTGCTATAATCGCCACGCTTGGCAGGCGGATTGGCGATCGTAGTAACGATAGTTTTATCGCGGGACGCTGCTGCTCATCTCGCGTTGTTATATTTACTACCGCCCTATTGGATAGGTTTGACCGCCATTGTTCGGTTGACTGACTGCACTATTGGAAGGGTTCTCTTCCAGTAGAATTAAATTCTTCCGCTAATTGGCGGTAGGGTCGTCACGTCCCGACGTTACTATCACATAGGCATAACAACTTAGGTCTCAGAGGTGGCAACGTATCTGTATTTTGACCTCTGGTTTTCGTTTAGATGTTTATAGGCTGCCGTCATCTTTAAATATCACGTGAGTTGTATCCTTGTTTTTCACCTTCGTTAATTACAAAAAAAAAACATAATAGGAAAAGACCTTACCACAGTCTAAAGAACGTATCTGTTAATTACCTATTTTTTATTCTGTGGTACTATAGTGCTGCTACGTGGTCCTGGGTTTGATCTCTAGGTCGGGGCAATAGAGTAACACGGCCCACCGGGAGTAGCCATACGCAGGCTTTCCCCTCTGTCAAAGTACATGCACAAGTGTCCCTGTACCTGTCGCCTAGATGTTTAAATGTGTGTATGTCACACGTATTTCCCCCCGCTAAAAATGGCAGACTGTTTTGAATCGGTAATAAACGCTATGGGTACTCTCTTCCGGTCCGCCGCGGACGGTGGCAAAACAGTTTAGACAAAAAGTTTAAAAATGAATTGTTAAACTACCGGGCGTTGGCTTTCGACGGGACGCTATTTGGTGAGACATTGATACTTCACATAGATTTGTAGTGTATCGCTCACTGATCACGTTCGCAATGAAGATGTAAGAAAGAGATTATGTGTGAATGAGAGTATCGGTGTAAAAATGAAAAAAGGTATGCTCCGATGGTTCAGGCATTTAGAAAGAATGTCGAATGAGCGAATGACTAAACAGATATACAAAGCGAATGTGGATGATTGCAGAGGTCCAGGAAGACCAAGACTGACCTACCATAACCAAATAGGTCGAGTTCTGTCTGATGGTGGGGTCAAATCTTAGGAATCGGCGTGCATGTATGAAGAGATTTTTGAAGGTAGATGAGGCACGGGAGGTGTGTCAGGACCGGGATATCTGGCGTTCCAGAGAGAGTTGCTCCGGCAGAGAGTGCTGCCTACCCCGTTAGGGAACTGGCGTGAAGAAACATACATACATACGTTGATGGTTTAAAAAAATATGCAATAGGTACAGGGGTGCTACCGCCTATTTTTAATGCTGCTAACATTGTCATTGCTGTCAAATTTTCATGTCGATTTGTAGCTCCTTCAAAAGTAGTATTGATAATCTGATTGATATTCTCGTTTTCGTAGGTGATAAACAAGCGATAATGGTAGATAATTTCCATTATTGTTATTTAGTTAAAGTAAGAATCGACATTAAAATTTGACAGCAATGACAATGACGACAGAAATATCGATAGGCGGTCGCAGCCCAGGTCAGATTGATTCCGGTTGCCCGTGAAAGTGTTACTCTTATGACAGAGGATGATCGCATCGGAGGAGAGCGGTAGTAAGTAAACATTGCTACCGCGCGCGGTAAATACTCTTTGTTTGGTCGTAACACACGGATGGTACTTTGTACAGAGGCCGAGTATGCTTTTTGTTTTTAACCGCCTTTGTAAAAGAAGCAGGATTTAGGTTTGGCTGTATATGTATGTTTTTGAGTTCTGTACCTCAAAATCGGTAAATAACAAAGAATGTCTCCTTTCTTTTTCTTTTCCTCAACTTAATAAAGTAAGTTTGGAAAATACTTACTACTAATATAGATTTTAAACTATAGTTTTTGTAAAAGATTTTATTTATTTCGTAAATGCACTTCCAGAATCGTAATTTTTACAAAATCAAAAAAAGTATATTTTTAATTATTTTTCGATAACGCCGAGAAACGAATAGATAAACTGCAGCTAAAACAATATGAAAATTTATTTAAGAATAAATGATTTGATGTCAAAACTATTTAAGAATATATAATTGTATTTATAATTTTATATATAATTTGATATGATTTGAAAACAACCTCAGACACTGAGCATGAATCACTCTCAAGACATCGAATATTTCAGACCGATATAACACACGATGCATAACAATCGATTACGAGTGTGAACATTATTTATTTTTGATCCGAATCAGATAGTCGGATCAATTGTATTGAAAAGCGTTTTGTTAAAAAACAATATACACATATCCAGTTTTTCATTCTTTTGAACAGGAGTACCTTAATACGTATTTTATATATTACTTTGTTTACTGATGGTAGAGTTCTAGTGAAGGGGCTAGAAGGCCTAGGCACCACCGCATTACCTAATCTATCTGCCGTCTACAGTGGTTAGTATCCAGTCAATTCAATTAATAAAACAAAAAATGAACATTTGATTTGACAGGAATTCTATAAGTTAATTGTGGCGTGTCCAGTTACAAAAGAAAAAAAACGGCCAAGAACGAGTCGGACGCAGGGTTCACAGGGTTCCCTACAATTATTTAATTTCCCATCCCACTGATACGAGTATTATAAATGCGAAAGTTTATATGTGTGGATGGATGATAGTTACTTTTTTACGTAAAAACTACTGAAAGGATTATAATAAAACTTTACAATAATATAGCTTAAACATTAAAATTACACATAAGCTACAATTTATAAAGATATTGTGCGTAAAACAAATCCTGCGCAGACGAAGTTGCGGGCACCTAATGGTGTTAGCCTAATTAATTATCGAATAACCGAGCTAAGATCGGATTTTTTTTGGAAAATCGTGTACCCTTCATAGGCGATTCCACTAGCAAATGGCCGGATTTTTAAATGATACTGGCACGCTTTACAATAAGTAAGACACAGTTGATTAAATTCTAGGCCCATAACCGAAAGTGAACACGATTCAGAGAAGGCGTGGTCCAACATGGCCACGTTAAACAAATATCACCGATGCCCAAATATAATGTAATAAATATAATTTACAATGTTTGTAAGTGTAATCTTGGCCCTTGATCGCGGAGACGCCCGCGTTCCAACCGACGTGGGTACAGAGTAGCTGCACGTGTAGAGGCTGTATTGTGGTCTATTAGAAGCATCTTATACTGGTGTAGAGTCCCAGTGAAGGAGGGCGTAGGTACCATCGCATTACCTACTTTATCACCACCATCGTGTTCCGGTTAGATGGTAATGTATGGCCTAGTAATAACTAAAACTCAAACTCAAAAATTTATTTATACACTTGGAAATAATAGAATTTGCTTGTGCTAGGACAAACTTCAAAACATAAAATTAAAACAAATAACAACTGATACGTTGATTTATAAGTCAAAGTAAACAATAAATAAATAAATAATGGCCCAAAAATACTTAATAATATAAATAGGTATCAACTGAATGTTCCATACTCTCTTTTACAAACGGCAAGATAAAAGATTTGAAAGATAAAAGCTAAATAAAAGAATACGGTACATTCTTTGTCATTCACTGGCAGAGTTCCAAAGCCCAGATGGTTTAAAAAAACCTGCCAAAACAAATCTCGGTAGGGTCTTTTCAAAATATGTATGTTCACTTACAACTATTTTCACAATCTATGAATGAATGAATGAATGAATTATTGAATTTATTTGCTAGAAATATAGTGCATGAGATCTTCGGTATAATACAATAATTTCCTTTCATATTTCACCATTTCATTGGCATGCAAATAATAGAACATAATATATTTTATCAATTACTACATCTAAACAATCTAAACATTCAAACTATCCCAGAGACATAATAACTAAGGTCTCAGGGGTGCATTTTGACCTCTGCTCTTTTTGTGGGTGTCTATAGGCTGCAGTCATCACTTAATGTCAACGTGAACTGCATGCTTGTTTGTCACTTCCATTACATAAAAAAATACAGTACCTTCCAAATCGGACATTATGTATCTAAATTATTTAAATTGCAATATTTTGCTAGATTAATAACAAAAAGGAACACTCTAAATATATCTTACCTGTACAAATTATAAAAGAAATAAAATTGTTAGCGTTACATATGACCTGGGCAGTCCGAGTCAGGTTGTACAAATATATCTTATCTCCGTACTTAAGAAATTAATAATTAAATACACTAATTTATTGCCAGAGGGGGTGGCCAAGCACGCCCCGGGTTTCATCGGCTGATACATATTTTTTAATAAATATTGCATTGGATAAAATTACCTGGGAACAGAGCTATTAAAATATTGTTTTATTGATTTTAATGTTTGATTGGAGATATGAGAGGTTGCGTTAAATATCGTGGATTTGCGAAAGTGTCACCAGATGGTTCGGTAAAAGTATTTTATTATTATGTTATTAAAGTAGCAAACAAGCTTACAGTTCACATTGATGTTAAGTCAATATTGTAGACTATAGAACTCATCATAAGAACCGGAGATTTTAATGTTGATGCGATGCCATTCCTGGATTTCAGCTGACCGGAAAACAAAAGCGATGAAATATTTTGGGACAAGTAGATAAGGCAATGCGGTGGCCTATGCTCTCGAATCCCGTTATTGAAGCTCTACCGAAGATGTAGTGTCTTATATGTTTCTCATTTTCTTCTTATCCTCTTATTCAACTTTATACATATAGTAGAATAAATGAAAATAAAAACAAACAAGTTTTTTAGTAATTAAAATTTGTCAATTATAAAAATATGCTGTGATAAGATTTTTTGCTATTTACTCACTTGACACAATATCAAAAGTTTTACGCCATTTGTTTTGTACTGGAAGCATTTTTAGTAAACACAATCTACAAAAAAAAATAGGTGCAATGAAACGATTAAAGAACCTGAAAAACAGCCAAAACTTTGACTTTTTTTTGTTTAACGAAAAAAAAATGATCGTTTTTATACCTTAAACCAGAGGTTCCCAAACTATTTTTTCTTGTAGACCCCTCTCATTTTTTTTCTGGCTTCCGTGGACCCCCTTCTTGCTACATTTATATCACATTCCCATATTTCCAAATATTATTTACGCCAATGTAGACCCCCATCGAGTCCCATGGACCCCAGGGGGTCTATATGGACCACTTTGGGAATCACTGCTTTAAACTAAGCAGTATTTTGTTAATCAGAAAAATCAAGATCAAAACCTGAGTTTTTGCAGTAATTTACACTAAAACTAAGACAGTTTAAATGAAATAAGATGAAGAAATATAACCCTTTAGATATTTGCATCTTAGATCATCACTTAAGCCTGCAGTCGCATTTATAAAATTATCTATAACTGCAATCTGTTACCATCCCACGGTCGCAGAATAAGTAGAACCAGAAGGGCAACTTCGTAAAACGCTCTTATAGGCGCGATTACGAGGTTCTCAACGAAAAGCAAACAGTTTGTCTATCGCGAAATTTTCTGTTATTTAAAGACGTTAAAAAGTATTTTATTAATATACCTAATGAAGGTGGCAAACAAGCATGCAGTTCAAATAGATGTTTAGTGATGACTGCAGCTTAGAAACACCAACACAAAGAGCAGAGCTCAAAGTACAGATGCGTTGCCACTCCCGAGTAGTAAGATCGTTTGCCTCTGTGATAGTAATTACGGAGGCATAAATTACCATCTAAACGGAACACGATAGTAATGAACACTACCATTTGGCTGCAAATATATCAGGTACATACTTTCATAGTTCCATTAAAACACGACAATGTTGTTATTTCGATAAGCGCAATGGTGAAGTAATTTCTACCAAACCAATCCATTTGAGATTAACGTAAGCTCGTGTCTACTTGTTTGTACTTATTTCACTTAAAGTATGAAGTTGATCTTCTGGTTTTATATATTCTTTGCCACAGTAAAGTGCAGATCGATCGGGCCGTCGCATTTTGTGTCATAGGTGACAGATAAGAAATAAAAATGGCTGCCGATAGCAGCGACACCTGCGCGGACATCGTTCGCATCGGTCAGGCGATGCGTGAGGTCGTGTAGCGGATGAGATTGTGCAAACTTGCACAATTCATGCATTTTTTTTATTTTTGTGATAGCACCAGCTCTTAACTGAATTTAAAACGTAATTTTACTTCTGGATTCCTCGAAAAGGTAAATTCATGCATTGAAGCATAAATATAAAAACACTCCCGATTACCCAGTTTTGTACCATGCAATACGTGGTGAGCCTATTGACAACTCCGGTATTATTACCACACTTTGCGAATAGCGCTGGGACACTTGGATCCTAAAGATGAAAAATCCTTACAGCACTTCCCTGAGGGACCAAATCTCGGACCTTACCATAGCAGTAGCAGCTTGCTACCACTGGGCTACTGAGGCAATAATCTTTACCAAATCTGTTAGTACTAAATTATAGTCTAAGAGATGTTTTATTTTTTGATTCTATGTTAAATGGATACGTCCATTATTTAACATCAATAAAAAGAAAAAGTACATTGTACGCCTCAGAAGGAAATGAATGAATGAATCAATGAAATAACTGTATTGAAGCAGTCCTGAGACATGCCCATAAAAAATTAAAAACATCAAAATATAAACAAAAACGAAAATGAGTTGGTACACGAGAACGAATAAAAAAAAAAACATAGTCAGTTAAAATATAAATACCAAAAAAACATAAAAAACTACAATGCGCATCTCGGTACCAACCGTGTATAATTACATTAATTACCTATTAAAAACATTGTACAATTATATACCTATTTAAAAAAATAATATATATATATTTGGCCATGTCTCACGGCTGCACCAAATGGATTCCAGTTCAGCATTGTGCCTAGCCGAAGCTCAGCGCTGGTTTTCAAGTGGAAGCCATTCGGTGACGTACAGATTCCACATCCAAGGACGTTGGTGTAATTATACATCATTATTAGAAATAAAAAAGTATATACATTTAGGAACATTGTAGCACAGGCCGCGCTGCAGTGCGGCCGTTGTGTCACAGGTAAAGATAAAATTTTAATAAGTGTGAATCGCGTCAATTTGAGGTAAAGATATATTAGCTAATATTATAAAAAAACTTTGATTAACGGTTCGAACGTAAGAATATTTGATGAAACAATGAAAGCAGCCGGTAAGTTGAAACATAGTGCTATTATTATTTTGTGTCAAGTGCCTACATAAGCTCGACAGATTATTTTTAGTTAATCTTTCAAGGATCGTAAGGCCACTGGCGCCCAGACACAATGGAATGGAAAAAATGGATGTTAAGTGACATCTATGACTCTGTAATTGCCGGCACAGAGGCATAACACCTTAAGCCTCAGGAGTGGTAACGCATCTGCATTTTGACCTTGGTCTTTGTGTGGGTTGCTATAGGCTGCAGCCATCACTTACCATCAATGTGAACTGCATGTTTGTTTACCACTTTCATGCCATGAAAAAAAAAACAGGAGTGTGAAGTTAAATTCAGAAAAAAAAATCAAAATTTGAATTGGAACTTATTGTTTGAACCATTCTAGGGTGTAAAAGTGACATGCGTTTAGCAAAGACAAATGCGTACGGTCGGGACTCGCGCACTCGCAATGCATCACACTAGAACGGGTTTTGATAAAAACTGTTCCGTTTGCGTTTTCCATTCATAATACTGTTCAGTGAGTGACAAACTGAAACGTAAATGTATAATTCTACAGTCAGGAATTCTGAAAATATGTTTTATTTGTAATGGTAGCTATTTTTTTTTAATTTAATGGAAGTGGTAAACTAGCATGCAGTTCACATTGATGTTAAGTTATGACTGCAGCCTATAGACACCCACACAAAGACCAAAGTCAAAATGCAGATGCGTTACCACTCCTGAGGCCTAAGGTGTTATGCCTCTGTGCCGGAAATTACAGGGCCGTACATTACCACCTGACCGGAACACGATAGTGCTGAACACTACCATTTAGCGGCAAGTATATTAGGTAATGCGGTGGTGCCTACGCCCGCGAGCTCCGTCACTGGAGCTCCACTCATCTCATATGTATATGGTTTCTTTCGAATATAACTCAGGATTTCGCAAACTTAAAACAAAACGAAAGAACGTAAAAGAACTACAGGTTTTATTTCTCATCTCAACTATGTGTATTAAAATGAAAACAAAGCAATTAACATACGAGTATGAACAAAAAAAATATATGTACCTGCCGAATTGAGAACCTTCTCGTTTTTTGAACTCGGTTAAAAAGCGGTGAGACTTGTATGTTGGAATTCTGTCTAAAAGTTGGTCTCGTAGTTCTGGCTGGTCACATGTACAAAAACTGTGTTTTATTTAGACTGCACTGATCCAAAATTATCCGTGCGTTTTATTTCGGATTCGGTTACGTATAGAAATAACCGGTCAAGTGCGTGTCGGGCCACGCGCAGTGTAGGGTTCCGTAGTTACAGAATACAGAATAATAGATGTAATGAAAAAAATATTTTCTATGGAGTTGTACGAAATTTTCGAGTAAACTTCATTTGGTCGACTACTACTCGAAAATTTCCAAGGCCAACTTAAGTGTGAGAGTTTTCCTTTTAATTTCGTTATATGTAGCTACTATTGCCGTAACGTTTGAATTTCTAACAACAACCGTTTAGTTGGTAGGAGGGGGACACACACTTGACTCTAACGAAAATTTGCACTTTAAAGCTTAATAAGTCACGAACAGTTAACTAAATCGAAAAATGATGTTTGCACACCCCTAACATTTTTGAGAAAGACCTATCCAACGATACCTTACTATATATGGAAATAGAAAAAAAAAAGCATCCACGCGTTACATGTAGGCGAGGTTACCCTAAATATCCCTAAATATTTGTCGGCGAAATTAAGGTGTATACTTGTGCCAAATTTCAAGCATCTAGTAGCAATAGTTTTTGCGCAGACAGACAGACAGGCAGGCAGACGGACATGGCGAAACTATAAGGGTTCCTTGTTTACTACGGAACCCTAAAAGTCGGATATGTATCCGATACTTATGGTTACGTTGGAGCTCCATAACATCCCTACTACAATACAGCCAAAATATTGCCCTGCATAATATCGAAACCTTATGAATATAAAACACATATCAATTACTAACCTAATCGCAAGTACAAAAGAAAGCATACAAGTCATACATAATCTCAATATTAAATTAAACAAAGAACAATGCCAAATGCCCTTCACCTGGTTATGCTAATGTATTACTCATACGAATATTGGAATGGATTAAACTGTCTACCAATATGGATCCGGTGGGTGGAACGGGGTTCCGATTCGGATCTCTGTGTCAGTGCACTGTGCACTATGACTGATTTTATATTTCACACCTGTTTTGAATCTCTTTTAAGCGTAAAAGTTGGTAATGTCTTAAAAGGTTTGTAAAATTTATTTTTCTTAAGCATTGGTTAATTTAGTTGGCGTCAGCGACAATTTCCGAAATAAAATAAAAAAAATTAGTATCATTTAAAAATATCAGTCAAATACGTAACCAATGGCTGTATTCATCATCATAATATCAGCCGAAAGATGTCCACTTCTGCACCAAAGACTGCCCATAAGGGGGTATATGTCATAATCGCCACGCTTGGCATGCGGATTGGCGATCGCAGTGGCGGTAGTTTTATCGCAGAACGCCTAGTAATAACTATCACATATATATGACTTCTGCGGGGCTCCCTTTATTGCCGTTTGTTCGATCGTCGAACAAGTGAGATTTTTTTTCTCATCAGAGTGCCTAGTGCGAGATTTCCGATCGCGATTTTCGATCGCGATCGCGTAAAAGTAAACGCAGATTTTACGCGTTTACTCTTACGCGATCGAATTCGCGCAAGAGTAAATAAAATCTCGCACTAGGCACTCTGTTTGACCCTCAAACAAGTGAGAATTGTAAAAATATTACTCTCAGCAAAAAAAATCCAAAAATCCTTCGTCTTAACCTGGCTAAGTCGACAGCACCCATGGTCCCCATCACGCCCCTTTAGTTCGACGGTCGAACAGACGAGAAAAAAAATCTCCCGGGGCTCAGGGGTATTTGTGTAGATATATCTATATATACCTGCAATCGTCACTTAACATCCGTGTGATGCATGCTTGAATGCTAACTTAGTTAGATAAAATAAATCGGATTTCTGTATTTCTGTCCCAATGCATTGTCCATATTGGAGAATAGGTCTTATTCCCATTAGTTAGTTCATTCTTTCGGTCGAACTAGTGAGAATATTTTTTCCCTCTGTTCGACCGTCGAATTAGTGTTTTTTTTAAACGACAGTGCCCTGCAACACTGCCTTTGTTTAGGTATAATAAATAATCCAACGGCTTCCAAATATCTCTGCTTATAAAATAAGAAGTACGCATGTAAAGAATATTGGACATATTCTTTACATGCGTATCTGAATCAGAGTTCTCCGAAGAAAGTGCACAGGAACAATGTCACCATGGCGTCTGCGGTGGATGACAATTGACATGCGCGGTGCGACTTCTGTGGTTTTTAGTCAGCTTATTGTTGTCGTAGGTCGTTGGTATGCTGTTAAGTTACTCATGATCAGGGTGTAAAGAAAGGAGCGGTGCGTTAATCTTGAGTTCCTTTTTCGAGGTGGATATTCTTATAGACACATTCAGTGTTGGCAGTGATTGTGGGTAAACTCTTACTCATGTTAATTGTTCATGTAATATTCGTTTATTGTTTTTTTATTAAATAAATAATAAAATAAATAAAAACTACTACTCTAATTATAAACCTATGTCATGGGTGCCGTTAGTCTAGCGATGTGAGATGACCGTTTGATTCGAAGAGACGTTGGTTCGATCCCCGCACCGGGACAAATATTTGTATGGCATACAGATATTTGTTTTGGGTCTGGGTGTTTGAGTATGTGTCGTATGTGTATGTACAACGGCACCTACGACACAGGTTTATACCTACTGTGGGGTTGTGAGTGTAAATGTATCTATACAAATAAATAAAATTGGAGTGTCTGTTAGTAATATAAAAATAACCGCTTTGACTAAATGCGTAATATGTATGTCTACACGGTACATGCACCAAAACATTTTTTTTTACAATATTTCTTTGTCTGTCTGTTTGTTCCCGCTAATCTTGGGAATGACTGGACCAATTTTGAAGGGACTTTCACTGGCAGATAGCTTATGTAATAAAGAGTAACTAAGGCTACTTTTATACTAGCTGCGCCCACGACCTCATCCGGGTAGACATTAAACAATCATAAATTTTCATGCGAACGAAGTCGCGGGCACAGCTAGTAAAAAAAAACAACAACATTAAACTGTCCCAGAATATTTGACGCGTCCTTGACCAATGATGCCGTGCTCTCTTCAAAAATATTGTATCTATTTCATTTATTTATTTAAATACATAATTAATTTATTTTATTTAAAAGAATGTCAGATAATCAGAAAGGATGTTAAGTGAACCCAATAAATTCTCCCATCGATCTTCAATCCCTATCACTTTCATTTTCATTTTTATATTTTACATTTCAGCACCACCTACTCTGCCGTATCTTCGAAGTCTTAATTTATACAAACAAATCTCTAAATCCACGCACAAAAGCAAATTCTGATATTAATCTCGGAACGTAATCAATAAGTCAAATGACCTTTAATAATAATGGGGTTTAGAACATATCTCGTGACCTCGGTACCTACTCATCCTAGACACTTACAAAATACAATCTAACACAACTCATTTGCCACATCAATCCGTAACCCACACGATATTAAACATTTACTTCTTGATTAACTTATTTTGTACACTGCAGTGCAGTAGTAAGTATACACCATTTAATCTCATATACAAAAGCGAAAGATCACTCACTCACATAGAGCAACACCGGAGGGGAGTAGTCATATGCAGGCTTTCCCCTCTGTCAAAGTACAAGCCCAAATGGTGAGTAGAAATAAAGAATAAAGTGTGAGTTTCGTAGTAATAGACCATTTTTGTAGTGTGCGTGTATGTCGCACACATTTCCCCCCGCAGAAAATAACAGACTGTTTTGCATCGGTAATACACGCTATGGCTACTCCCCTCCGGTCCGCCGCGACCGGTGGACCGCGTTGCGCTAACTCATTATGAAATCTCAGGAAATTCAAGTCCTAGGAATTTCAAATTTTGCATATTGGTTTCTGTTTAGAACGTTGGTGCTCACTAAAATGGAATATAGCAAAAAAAAATGAATCAATCTAATGAATCAATCTAGATTATACTAAATTCGGCTTGCACTTAACACGACAACGGTGTTAAGTGCAAGCCGAGTTTAGTATAATCTAGAACTACCAACATCAGTGCATAATTATTAACAATAAAATTGTTACTTTAGGTTCATTGATGTGATGTGATTTGTGATTTTAATAGTATCATTTTACCGGGTTATCTGGCGCTCTACACTCTCTGCCTACCCCGTTAGGGATCTGGCGTGAAGATACAAGATACATAATTTTAAATAGCCCAACAAAACTTTTACACTGTACAACTGTTTCTCATGTAAGTGATTGTAAATCTTTATAAGGAAATAAAATATCTTTAAACCTAAAAAAATTGAGGGGAACTTAAGTTCTCCTCAATTTTACAGGAAAAATATAAATAAAATAATCGGCATTTTACTCATAGGTATGCAGGAGTGCATAATTGTTAGAAATTCGCACCTTTTCTGAGAAAATTCAGGTGGGCAAATAAGTAGATAAAATAAATTTACACTTTTCCGTGGCCCGCATCACACGCCTACACATGACGCGAGCGATCAGTTATGGCAAATAATCATGTTTCATTCAGTAACACTCGCTCAGTACTGATTAGAAAAATATCACCTGGTTCCCATAATACAACAGGGTCTGAAGTGACTAATGTTTGGTATTGCAGAAAATTATACTAAACTAGCTGACCCGGCAAACTTCGTATTGCCTCAGAATGAAATTTAATAATGTGTCATAGGTTTGATAGATACGAACTATTTGTATGAGAAAATGAAATTGTGGTTTTTACTATTCCCCTTCAATTTCTTAATATTTTCTTACCTTTTAAGCCTTTTCTGGAATTTCAAAAATCATTCAAAACCAAAATTAGCCAACTCGGTGAAGCCCTTGTCGAGTTTTAGCGAGACTAACGAACATCAATTGATTTTTATATAAATAGGTAGATAGAGTTTGTTTATGTTTTCGAGCTTAAAGCTCAAGTCAACAAATCAATAAGTAAAATAAATAAATAAATAATAAATATTAGCGGTAGAGCTCCAGTAACGGAGCTCGCGAGCGTAGGCACCACCGCATTACCTTATATACTTGCCTCTAAATCTACGTACTATCGTGTTCCGGTCAAGTGATAATGTACGATGGTATAGGCTGCGGTCATCACTTAACATCAATGTGAACTGAATGGTTTTTTGCCACTGCCATTGCATAAAAAAAATATCAAAGGGTTTAATTTGGTAGGGTTCCAGTATTGGGACTCGAGGCACCACCGCATTCCATAATCTATCTGCCACCAAATGGTAGCGTGTTAAGCACTATCGTGTTTCAGTTAGATAGTAATGTATGGCCCCGTAATAACGAGGTACTATCACAAAGACTTTTTTTACTGGTGGTAGAGCTCCAGTGACGGAACTCGCGGGCGTAGGCACCACCACATTACCTAATATATAATACTTGCCGCTAAATGGTAGTGTTCAGCACTATCGTGTTCCGGTTAGGTGGTTATGTACGGACCTGTAATTTCCGGCACAGAGGCATAACACCTTAGGCCTCAGGAGTGGTAACGCATCTGCATTTTGACCTTGGTCTTCATGTGGGTGTCTGCAAGCTTGCTTGCCACTTTCATAACATAAAAAAAAATTGAAAAAAGACATAACCTAGACGTCAGGGGTGGCAACGCATCTGCATTCTGACCTCTGGTCTTTATGTGAGTGTCTATAGGCTGCAGTCATCACTTAACATCAATGTGAACTCCGTGATTGATTGCCAGGACATTATAGACTTTGGCGGCGTCGTGTGGCGGGTTACTCACTTCCCTCTAAAATGGTCGAGGAGGGCAATGGCTGTCACATGCGTCATACTCGTGAACGGGTGCTGTTGGTGGAGACTGGTCTGTTCTGGTTTGCAGGGGCTAGATCACATTTAGTAGATAGCAGTTTATTTGCGTCTATGCTATGGACGTTCACATTATTTGGTTTTTCACGATAATCTGTACTAGATTTAAGCTCTCATTTAAAAGAGCTCTCACTGAGTTTGTTGGGTTGAGGAGTTCTTCTCAGTGGTGACTGCACTTGAACTCTGCTAAGTGAATAACTTTAATCTTGACGAATAAGTTTTTTTTTTTCTTCATTTATCATCATTGAAGGAATTGAAAAATTTTGTGATTATTATGTTTTAACCAAGTAGTTTAAATTCTAATTTTTAATTTACTATTAATATATGATTT
Source organism: Macrosoma leucophasiata (assembly GCA_036365455.1). NCBI lineage: Eukaryota > Metazoa > Arthropoda > Insecta > Lepidoptera > Hedylidae > Macrosoma > Macrosoma leucophasiata. The sequence goes on along the minus strand of JAWQUS010000024.1, from coordinate 21,081,574 downwards.
TGCTTTAACTATATGTAATGGTTATTCGCTCTAGGTATTTTATGATTTATTGACGTTTCGAAAATATCTGTAAAGATCTATTCGAAATAAAAATATTTTCTATTCTATTCTTTTAAAAAAGAAGGTTTTCCCAAAGACGCCCGCAACAGGGTTGTCCGTTATTATTGTGGTGATAGTTTTATTGCTGCTGCCCATGCTGCGTTATTGTATTAACTACCACCCTATTCGAATGGTGTTCACGTCCCGACGCCACAATAAAATAGTAAAAACAAAAAAAAATGCAACATCAATCACAAACCAAAACAAACAATAAACAATTCTAAGGCATATCAATTCCTTTTTGCACGATCATTATCAGCGAGCGAAACGTGGAATAAAATATATCTAATTATATTCAAATTGCGTTCATGATAAAACCGATAAAGATGCGGTCTGGCGGAGCGCCAGGGCCCAGTCTGACCTCTAGCTTTGTACTAGATTATTTCTAACAGGTTGACTCATTGTGACGAATGTGGAGCTCTTTATAAGTAGCCGTGTTTTGGGTTCTAAGTCTGGCTTGTCTGTTTGGCACTTGAATTAATAAATGAATTTTAGTCATGGCGGTCACTTTTTGGGGATAATTAAAAAAAAATTGATGGTGTTAGTGGTGGTTAAAAATGCACAGCGTTAATATTTACTTCTGCTGGCACTCCCGGAGTGCAACCCGTTGTTTTTCTTCTTTAAATGGTTCATTCTTGTAGTACACTCGCCAATAGTTCCTCTCTTGATTCGGTGTAAGCTTTGAGGCACGTGCCTTTGCCTCGGCATCTTCTGCTCCCATAAAAATGAGAGCGGCGTCTTGGTTGGGTAGCACAGGGATGAGCGCCGCGTCGCCGATTACGGCGAAGCGACGGAGTAGGCGTGTGGCGTGGCAGTTGGTATTGCGGCGGCAAGGGTGTCATCACGACTAAGAGTGGCATCACTGCGGTGGATTTCCGTCGCCCAGCTTTGAGTTAATAGGAGGCCAACAGGGGCGAGCATCCACCACTCCAGTAGCAACGCCCGCAGATATTGCGCGGTCCCTAAAAAACCTTAAGCCATCGAAAGCGCCAATCACCTTACACGCATGCGCAGTCATTAGCATTTGGCACATTGTACTGTCAATCAGAGAACATCAGATAAACGTTATCAAACCTGATGAGGATGACGACCCCTTCGCTTGTATGTATTTTAAAGTGGTCCCTTTGCATATTTTCACATACATGACATTTTTTTTTGGTATCTAAATGCAGATTCGTCTGATGCATGTTTTATCAGGATACATGCAGTGGTTTCTTTTAGACGCAGTCTATTTCATGGGCAGGTGATGAGCTCAAATCGCTTTCAGCTTAAGTAAGCAGTTGCCTAAAAGAGAACCATTTAGGTCTGAACCTTGGTTTAAGGCGTTGATGGGGAGTAGTGGAATGCGGGCAATTGATTCGAGTGAGAGAGGCGAGAGAGGCAATTTATCAACCTAAGACTGTTGGAATTTCTTTATTTTCTTCTTTAAATGGTTCACTCTTAGGGTGTACTCATCAATTGGTCCCAAAAAGCATTAAGCCAATGAAAGCGCCAATCACCTTACACGCACGCGCGGCCATTAGCATTTGGCACATTGTACTGTCAATCACAGAACTCACATCAGATAATCGTACGGGAAACCCTAACGTAAAGCCGGCTGACAATATTGACTTTGTTTATTTAAATTGCGGGATGTACTTGTTGCATTGTTAGGACATGTTTGAAATTATAACTGGTGGTGCATAGATATTAATGCTTAAATCTGTTTGTCTTTTCTTTTTATGACACACAGATGTGCACGTGCTTTCCATGTTGATGTTAAATGAATCCTGCAAAACTTTTTTAGGTAACTCACGCTTTTATTCCCCGAAAAGATAGCAGAAATAAATGCATGCATTCAGTCATGCAAAGTCCCAAGATTCGCCGGTTACGTATTGGCCCATGTTACAGGTGAGACTATGGAGATCTCCGGGCACATTATCAACGTCCATGGGTGGCACTGGGAAACTTCTCAATAGGTAAAGGATAATACCATTTTATTTTTGATAGCAGGCACTACCGCATTACCTAATTGATCTGCCGCCAAATGGTAGTGTTCAACACTATCGTTTCATTATAGAGATACCTCTAACAACTAACGTCTCAGGGATGACATCTGGTTTTTGTGTAGATGTCTTTAAGTCTGCAGTCGTCACTTAACATCCATGTGAACTGCATGCTTGCTTGCCACCTTCGTTACATGAAAAAAATTGCTACACAAGAATTAAACAATGCGGTGGTTAACAACGAACCTACACCCTGCAGCTTGCACTGGAATGGCAAAATTTGATTCTGTCACCCTCCGTAGAACCGAAACAAATATCTGTACGCCATTAAAATATTTGGCCTGATGCGAAGATCGAACTCCCGGTCCACGCATCAAGCTGTCGTTACACATCGCTGAACTAATAAAGTTATCATTCAATTATATAATTAGCATGACACATAATCACAACTGTAATACGATCGCAGAAAGCTAAAGACCGACTCAATGTAATCGACACCAAGTGATTTGCTCTCAAAATGTACCAAACGTCGTGTTTGCCTTCTCCTCAAGAGTGCATTGTCTCCTCCGCTTACTGCGCAAACAATAACCGAGTTCCACTTTTGAAATAAATACCGCGTGTGTACACGTGTATTTAGGGTTCTGTTGGCATTATTTAAGATAGGCAAAGAAAACGTCAAAGACAGTGAACTCTCAGGTTTTTTTAGTAAGGATCAGTGGCGGACTAAGGGGGGGGCAATTTGGTCATGGCAAGCCAGTCTTGGTGTACCTGCGTCTCTGCAACTATTTGAATTCGCATGCCTTTTTACATTTTTACACTGATACTCTCATTCATACAAAGCCCTTTTCTTACACATCTTTACGAACGTGATCGGTGAGCGATACATCGCAGATCTTGCGCAATGAGCTCTATTAGTAAAATCTGTAATATTCATAAAAGACAGTGAAAACCACGTCCAAAGGCTTGTATTCAACCAAGACAAAGTCGTCGTGCCTGTATTAGTGTTGATCTAAGCAAGCCCCGCTCCATTCAATAGGTAAACACCACTCGGCTTCTGTATGCGCTTGAAGCTTTTGCGAAAAAAAAACGAGCTTTCAAACATTGCTAATGCGTACACACACATTTTTACTAGCGCCGTTTTTTATACGGAATGTTCATGTGCTACTGCAGTGCCATTTTAAAAATTATCTTTCTTAAACTACCTTTTTTATGAAGAGAAGAACTGCCTCAGTAGCCTAGTGGTAACAGGCCACTACTACTACGATGGGGTCCTGGGTTCGATTCCTGGGTAGGGGACTATCGGAGATAATGGTGTACAATCCTTTATCTCTGGTTCTATTGGGATTTTTTCCATTTTCTGGAAATTTCCCAATACGAGGTATTGGTAAGTTTGAATGTGCCCGGAGATGAAAACAGGTTCGCCACTTGTTACATGGTCCAAAACGTCACCGGCGATTCGTGGGTGTTTGCATGTATGCTCGAATGCATGCATTTACCTTTGCCTACCCCTTCGGGGATTCCAGCGTGGAGTTGTTTTTAATGTAAGGAAGGTGGTAAACAAGCATGCAGCATGGATGTGAGGCTATAGACATCTACATGAAAACCAAAGGTCGAAATGCAGATGCGTTGCCACCCCTGGTGTCATGTCTCTGTGGTAGTTATTTCTACTAACCGGAGCACGAGGGTATCGAACACTACCATTTAGCGGCAGATGGGTTAGATACTGCGGTGGTGCCTACGACCTCAAGCTCCTACACTTGGAACTCTAACACCAGTAAGTAGTATGATTTTTTTTGTGTATTGAAAGTGGTAAACAAGTATGCAGTTCACATTGATGTTAAGTGATGATTGCACCCTGAAGACACTCACATAAAGACCAGAGGTCAAAATGCAGATGCGGTACCACTTCTGAGGCCTAAGGTATTATGCCTCTGTGCCGGAAATTTCAGGGCCGTACATTACCACCTGACCGCAACACGATGGTACTGAACACTACCATTTAGTGCAAGTATATAAGGTAATGCGGTGGTACCTACGCCCGCGAGCTCCGTCACTGGAGCTCTACCACCAGTAATTAGGCTGCAAAATGATGGTAGTAGGTCATTTTTAAAACACTGGGGTCTTGTCTAGGGCTCGATTCGATTGTCGGGAATTTGTCATTGCCACCCTTGGAGTTTGGTAATATGCCCGGAGAATTATGAATAGGCTCGCTACCTATTACATGGCTATCAACTGGCGAATCGAACTTGTTTGTATGTGTATGATTGAATGCATGCCATGCATTTTACTGGTGGTAGAGCTCCATTGACGGAGGTCGCGGGCGTAGGCACCACCGCATTACCTAATATACTTGCCGCTAAATGGTAGCGTTCAGCACTATCGTGTTCCGGTCAGGTGGCAATGTACGGCCCTGTAATTTCCGGCACAGGGGCATAACACCTTTGGCCTCTGGAGTGGTAACGCATCTGCATTTTGACCTTGGTCTTTGTGTTGGTGTCTATAGGCTGCAGTCATCACTTAACATCAATGTGAACTGCATGCTTATTTGCCACTACCATTACATAAAAAAATGCATTTACCACGGCCTACCTCTTCGGGAATACAGACGAGAAGTTAAGTTTTTTGTTATGACACAGACTCGTTTTTTTCTCAAAATATCTGTAGGCCATACTAATATTTTATCTCGATGCGGGGATCGAACCGACAACCCCCGGAATCAAACGGTCGTCACACGTCGCTGCACTAACCGGGTCGAGAGATGATTACTATAATAATAACCACGCAATAATTATGCAATACAAATAAAGTGTTAAGCAATCACTGATTTATAATTTCGCTCATTTTTAATTACTAGTTGATCTTCTGATACAACTGTGCAATAACTTACATCCACCTTATAGTCTAAGATATGAAATTATAAATGTTTACCCTCATATTTTATTTATTTTTTTGTTTTATTTTAATGTTTTTGCAATTCCACGTGCGAGTGAAAAAAAAATGACAAGAAAAATTTGACTTCAGACGGGTTTTGAACCCGCTACTACCGGGATCACTAGCCCAGTCGTTGTTCTAACTGAGCTACCCAACTATTGAATTGTTGTTTCAAATTTTATGGCATTGCCTGTGAGTGGCGGCAGCGACATCTGTTGCCAAGTGGAAGTAGATAGGCTACACACGCCGGAAAACAAACTATGGACTTCCCAAAAAATGGGAAAAGGCATTAGCATTGGCATCCATCTTCGTTGTTCAGCTGGATAAAAAGCTCCCCAAAGATATCTACAAGGAACTATCCTAGGCTGCCCAGGTAGACGGTCATTGTCGCTCGACAGTGGAGGGTCTGCCCATGCTTAGTCTTCTTCAGAGATCGTATTATCTAACGGCGACAGCAGGGCGGGTTTTCACTTCAATAAGAATGTATGCGTTAGATTGCGCCACTCTCGCTTCTCCCTCGCAAATCGTTGACACTCAGTTTGTAGGCTAATGAGCGCGAGGCGCGAGGCTATTGAAATTAAAAAGCACTAAATTTAAATTTCAATAGAGAAGATGGATTGCGATTATCAACATCATGGGATCCCATACTTAGCAAGATTAGATTCAGTCATTGACGAATCGTTGTGCGTACAACACGTCACTAAACAATAAGCATAGATATTTTCTACCCACATTATGTCTCGAAGGTGTGATGTTTGTAAAAAAAGTATCACAAAATCTGCCCCTGGGACTGAGTGTAGTAAATGTGAGCGTATCGTCCACCTCAGTACAAAGTGCGCAGGTTTAACAGTCAAGCAAATCGCGGCGCTCAAAGCTGCCGATAGTCTGGAGTGGACCTGTCCTGACTGTCAAAACGAGCTCCCACGGAAGAATTCATCCATCATCGTGCCAGAAGACGATGAAGAGTACGACGATGAGGAAGTGGTTCAAATCGGTGCAAAGAAACTCCTTAGCAGCATATCTACAGAGGTCCACAAAGCTATCAAAAAGGAAATAAAAGATCTACACGAATCTCTTCAGTTCCACAGCGCCAAACTAGATGAAGTTGTTGAGTGTATGGAGATGTTCAAAAAAAACATTAAAGATCTGGAACGTAAAAATACGGCACTCACAAACACTAATACCAATCTTGAAATACGGGTAGGTGCAATGGAGCAACGTATCCAAGAACTAGAGCAACAAAAATTGTCCAAAACCATAGAGATTGCTAACGTACCAACTGAAAGTCAAGAGCAAGCCTCACAAATAGTAGAGAATATTGCAACAAAACTTAAGCAGCCGAAGGACGGAATCAAAGCGACACAGAAACTTCATAGCTTCAAAGATCAACCGGCCAAAATCATCGTTGAGTTAAAAGATGCACACATTCAGGAACAGTGGATGAAAGCTGGAAGATTGACGAAGATTACCGTTGCAGAAATACACCCTGTTGACAAGCAAAACAATCACCCTATTTTTATTAGAGAAGCAATGACTAAATCAGTTAAGCACTTATTCTGGAATGCAAAACAGGAGCTCAAACACAAACTACAATTCAAGTACGTATGGTTCAAACACGGCGTAATTAGGGCAAGAGAGGACGACAGCGCAAAAATTTATACAATTAAAAACCTAGAGGACATTAATACAATTATAAAAAATAGTTCTTAACCTTAACTGAATATCATTTTTGTTGTAGGTAACCATATAATTGAATACCACTATTAAAAATGGCTACCATGAGTAATAACTTATTGTTGAATGATATCAACGAACTAACGGATTGTCTTAATATAAATCATTTCCTGTCTCAAATACCTATTTCTTCCGTTAACTTACTATGCATGCATATAAATATAAGATCTATTATAAAGAATTTCTCATCTCTCGAACAATGTATTGTTTCTGCTAGTAAATGTGTAGATGTAATTGTCCTGACGGAAGTAAATATCTCTGATAATATTCGTTGTTTGTATCATATCGAAGGCTATCAAATGTACACAGCGCTGCGAAAGTCACGAAGGGGTGGTGGTATAATTTTATATGTTAATAATAAACACAAATGTAGCACTATGAATGTAAATAATCAACACTTTGAAAGTATACTTTGCAAGATAACCACCCACTCGAACTACACCGCGTACCTGTGTGCTGTTTACCGACCACCGAGTTATAGTAAAAGACTGTTTATTGAGGAACTTCGAACCACAATTAATCAGATTAACATCAAGTTTGATTTATATCTTTTAGGGGACACGAACATCGACCTAAAGCTGAGTAATCCTATAAAACATATATACAACGACACACTGCATAATTTAGGTCTTATGTGTGGAATCAGCGAACACACTAGAATAGAATTATATAAAAATCAACTTTGTAAATCATGTATTGATCACATTTACGCACGATCCCACACACAGGACCTATTTACTGCGGCTGTCGGCACGACACTGGCAGACCACCGCGCCGTCCTCTTGGCTTGCGTCGGTGCACCAACACAGGATGCTCCACAATTTAAGACCGTATTTAATACTAATTTATTTAATGAACTTTCAAATAAAGTTAATTGGGACGACGCATGTGATATGTTATGTCCAACAGCAATTAATGACTTTATATACAATAACTTTAAAGATTGCTACAACAGATCAAAAGAAAAAATTGAAATTAAACATAAAACGTATCGACTGAATAATCACTGGATTAGCAAAAAAGTCACGAATGCATGCGAGTTTAGAGACCGCTGTTTTTATAAATGGATAAAAGACCCTAACAATAAAATATTGAAAATATATTATAATAAATCAAGAAATTACGCTAATAAAATAATACAAAAAAATAAAAACAAATTTACTAAAACTGAAATTTCACTAAATAAACGGAATCCAAGAAAACTTTGGCAAATATTGAACAAGATTTCTGGTAGAATAAAGCAACCGACTGACGATGCTATCAGATCAGCGTTTGGATATGACAGCGACAAATTAGTTGCTGAAAATTTTGCTAAGTCTTTTATAAGTAGTGCTAAAAGTACGACACCAAGATGCAAAATCCCCCTGCTGGATAAATCGATTTATCTTAAATCATCTTATGTGACAATGAGATATAGACCAGCTAAAGCTAAAGATATTGAAAGTATTATAAAATCATTAAAAAGCAATAAAGCTCCCGGACTTGACGGTATACGAACAATAGACGTAAAATTACTTTGTGATAGGGTGACAAATGCTATTGCTAAACTAGTAAATCAGTGCATTGTTACTCGTGAATATCCAGTTGCCCTTAAAACAGGTGTAGTACGACCCATCTACAAAAAAGGTTGTCGCGATAATTACAACAATTATAGGCCTATTACAATGTTACCAGTTATTGATAAAATTGTCGAAAAATACCTAAGTAAAGAAATTTATGAATTTTATAGCAAAAATAACATTTTGACCAATAAACAATATGGTTTCCAACCACATAAAAACACAACACAATTACTAACCAATTTTACAGACAACGTTTATAAACACCTTAATGAAAAATATCACGTAATGTTGGCATTCATCGATTATAGTCGAGCATTCGACACACTCCAACATGATATTCTACTTGAAAAGCTAGAAGCGTGTGGAATTAGAGGAGAATTGTTAGATTGGTGCAAACACTATTTAAATAAAAGACAGTTTGTTGTCAGGATAGGCGAGACTGATAGCGATGCAGTGACCATTACTGAAGGCACAGCTCAGGGTTCTGTGTTGGGTCCTTTGCATTACGTTACATACGTAAATGATTTACACAGAGTTATCTCCAACTGCGAAATATACCAATTTGCAGATGATACTTGTCTGATGGCTGTAGGTAAAGACCCAAGTGAAGCTCTTAGAAAATTACAAATAGATTTTGACATGCTATTGAAATGGTCGCATGACATGGGGTTAGTATTAAACACGGACAAATCAAAACTTATGTATTTAAGCTCTAGCCAAAATAGATGTGAAATATCACCTAGCTTAATAGCACACGACCATGCATGTCTTCATAAAGCTAACACATCACTTTGTGACTGTAAACCTCTAGAGGTAGTTGACAAGTATACTTACTTAGGCCTCGTCATTGATAATAGGATGAACTGGAAAGATCACATACAATATGTTTGTGATAAATTAAGAGCCATACTTGCAAAATTTTCCATAATGAAATGTAAAATACCCTACACAATTAGACTCCAACTTTATAAATCACTAGTTGAGTCGATTATAGGATACGGATTGTCTAGTTACGGGAGAACTTTCAAAAGTCATCTTGATCGTATATACACACTACAACTACGTTTGTTGAAACAAGTTGTCCCTTTAAATATTAAAACAAAATTCAAAGAGAACCACCATAAATTATTCGAATTTTCCAAAATTATTCCAGTGCATGAAAAAATCAGATTAAGTATATTAAATGAAGAATTTTTCAATTATAATAAAACAACACATAACATAGACAATTCTACTGACGTAAGAACCCGTAGCTCTTATAAGAACAAATTATTGTTACCAAAATACAATAATCTTTATGGCAAAAGAACTTTAAAATATACCGTACCTTCTTTTATAAATGAACTGCCAACAGAATTGAGAAATGAAATAAATAATAAGAACATTAAATATAAATTGAAACATTTTTTTATAAATAAATTAACAACAACAACGTAAGTAATAATACACGAAACCTAAAAAAAAAAAAAAAAAATACACTCACATTATGTAATTTTATCAAACAACATGCTGTATACACACAAGTCAGGTGGGTCGGTGCAGCGCTCAGGTTCGACGGTGTGCTCGCGCTCGCCATTATATTACCTACTTACCTACATGATTGTAATACGCATGCCTAGTCTAAATTAATTTGATTTTGTAGGTAGGTAATTAATGTTATAAATAATATGTTGATGACACTGACGCGCGGTAAAACTCGAACGAGTTTATGTTGCGTCTTACTGTTATTGTATTCACCTAATTATTGTATGTTTTTAAATAAAAAAAAAAAAAAAAAAAAAAAAAATCCCAGCCGCAGCAGTCTGCAAGACCTCAAGATACCATAAGTAATTATTGTGTTAATCCTGAACGCTACGCAAGGCGTTTACAAAATCGATGGAGGTAGCTACATATAATTTTTTCAAACGTCTGTCAGACAAATGTCACCTCAGTCTGCCCGGGACCACGGAAGCTGAAAAGCGACCGAAACGTCGGGTTGATTTTAAAAATCATTTTAGTTTAATATCATCATCATCAGCCATCGATTGTCCACTGCTGGACATAGGCCTTTCCCAATTTTCGCCACCACACTCGATCTTCGGCTTTTCGGACCCATCCGCTTCCTGCCAACCTCTTTAGGTCGTCAGTCCATCTGGCAGGGGGCCGTCCCACCGGGCGTTTTGTACGGGGTCTCCACTCTAACACACGTCTGCCCCAGCGGCCGTCGGCTCTACGACAAATATACCCCGCCCACTGCCACTTCAGCCTAGCAATTCTTTGAGCTAGTTTAATATACGCAAGATAAATCCGTAAAAATAGTTTTATTTCAATGAGTGTAGCTCGCGAAAACCTAAGAACATATCAACTCAGTTTGTAGTCTAATTTACGTCTTCTGGTGAAGGTATATATTTCGAATACCGTACCTTGTACTATTATGATTCATCAACATTTTGTAAGTCTCCCACGCGGCACACTCCAGTTATTGTTGAATGGGATTGCTCTCAACGAGTCAAAATTAATCAGGTGACTCATACAAGATGGGTCGATTAGATTTGGTTTAATTATAGATTGTGGTTAATTGTGTGGGTGATGTGTAATTATTTGTATAGTTTTAATTTTTGTGTAGATACTTAATTTTGTCCGAGTTTTTGGGTGGACGTGTTTTATGGGTTCAAAAGGTGATGCAAGTTGTTAATGAAGATATTTCATATTCAGCATATTGTATTTGTATTGTATTCAGCATAAGAAGATATATATATTTGGCATAGCATGGCAAGAACCCTTTTTACGTCCCACTGTTGGGTACGAGTCTCTCCCCTTTTTTGGGGGAGACCTGGAGCTTACTCCACCACGCTGCCGTACCTCCGGCGAACATACGGCATATACGGCACATACGGGTTAGTGGCTAACCCGCTGTCAGATGTTGTCAAACCGCCCATAAGGCCTCCGAGAAGGTTTAAGGACTAGCAAAATTGAGAATATTCATTATATTATTTATTAATAGTGTACCTCAACACCACACAGAGTTATTGAATATTTTTGACGGCGTAACAGCTCATGCCATACTCGTTTCTGAAAGTTGGCTCAAACCCAATCTCCCTTCCACCGCTTTCAGTCTTCCTGGCTTCGTTCTGGTTCGTAACGATCGTACGGGTAAACGAGCCGGGGGTGTTGCTATCTACCTTCGCAGCAGCATCCCCTATAAAATTCTCCTTACTTCGCCTCCCCTTTACAATGGGAATCCTGAATTTCTTTTCATTGAAGCAAATGTCCAAGGGGCTAGGGTTATTCTTGGAGTCATGTACTGTCCGCCTACTATTGATTACTTTTCTATTCTTGAACCGCTCATAGAATCACTTTCCTCTGAACACAAGCATCTCATAATCATGGGTGATTTAAACACTGACATGCTGAAAGACAATTTGAGATCGCGTAACTTAGGTTCGATCCTGGAATCAACAAGTCTCTCTTTACTGAATCTCAACGCTACACATCACAATATTAATTGTGATGATTCCTGGCTCGACCTTATTTTTACATCAAACGAAACTTTGTGTCTGAATCATGGGCAGTTTCCTGTGCCGGGTTTATCTAGACACGACATGATCTTTGTCTCTTATAACGTCAAACCTCCTAAAGAACGACCTACCACAATTTATATGAGAAATTTCGCGAAGTTGGATCCGAATAAACTTAAATCTGATGCTTCATTGATTGATTGGTCCTTAATTGAGTCGGCTCCAACAATTGATGATAAAATTTCACTTTTCAACAATAATTTAGTTTCTTTATTTGACGTACATGCACCTTTGAAAGCACGTCGACTTAGGCGCCCTCCGGCCCCCTGGATTACCAGTGGCGTGCGGATGGCGATGCGTCGGCGTGATAGAGCCTTTCGTACCTTTCGGAGGGATCGTAGTGAGGTAAATTGGATTAATTATAAACTAGCTAGAAATCGCTGTAACCAGATGATAAGAGCCGCTAAACGCCGCTATATTTTTGATAATGTTTTGCATTCTTCTCCGGCTGATATATGGAAGTTTCTTAAGACCCTCGGCTTCTCCAAGCCCAAGTTCAATCCGACTTCTCTAAACTGCACCCTTAACGATCTTAACGTACATTTCTCTACATCCCCTCCGTTTGACGTTAATACTAAATTAGCTACCATCCATAACCTTGCTTCCATGCCGATTCTGACTCGTGAATTATTTACCTTTTCTCCTGTGTCCATTGATGAGGTCTACAAAATACTTATTGCATTAAAATCCAATGCTATGGGAGTCGATGGTATTAGTAGAAGAATGATTCTTCTCATACTTGACTCCGTGCTGCCCATCTTCACGCACATTATTAACTTTTCCCTTCTCTCTGGTACTTACCCATCAGCTTGGCGGAAAGCCTTTATTGTACCTTGTCCTAAATCCTCTAGTCCCTGTCTCCCCACTCATTACAGACCCATTTCAATTCTGCCTTTTCTTTCTAAGGTTCTAGAAGCTGCAGTCCACAAACAAATGTCTAAATTTATCCTTTCTAATAACCTTCTTTCCCAATTTCAATCAGGATTTCGACCTGGGCATAGCACATCGACTGCTCTCGTAAAGGTGTTGGAGGATGTCAGATTAAATATGGAGAACTCTCAAGTGACTGTACTTGTCCTTGTAGATTTCTCCAATGCTTTTAATAATGTTGACCATGACATTCTCCTCAGCATACTCAACTTCACTGGGATCTCATCACTGGGCCAGGAATGGTTCTCCTCGTATCTTCGTGGTCGCCAGCAGGCAGTGCGCGTCAATCAGGAGCATTCTGGCTGGTGCAATCTTGTCGCTGGTGTCCCACAAGGCGGAATTCTTTCTCCTCTTTTATTTTCTTTGTTTATAAATCTTATCACTTCTTATCTTCACTGCTCTTATCATCTGTATGCTGATGACCTTCAGATTTACACTCAATCTGATATTTCTAATTTACATTCGGCCATCACTAACATTAATAGGGATCTGCTAGCTATATGTGAGTGGTCACGTAAATTTGGGATTTCTGTAAATACGTCGAAATGTCAAGCTATAGTAATTGGCAGCACATATTTTATTAATAAACTTGACCTGAATCATTTGCCTCCTGTTGTGTTTGACAATTCAATCATACCATTTGTAGATAACGTTAAGGATTTAGGACTACACATAGATTCAACTTTAAAATGGAAAAAACAGGTAAACAAAATTAGTCAAAATACTATCGCTACTTTACGCTCTCTTTATAGATATAAAAACTTTTTACCCACCGGCACAAAGATTCTCCTGGTTCGTTCTATTATTTTACCCACTCTTGATTATGCTGATGTTTGTTTCTCAGATATCTCACAAGAACTTCTCAACAAATTGGATCGATTACTTAATACTTCCATTCGCTTTATCTTTGGCCTGCGAAAATATGACCACATCTCCCTCTATCGTTCTAAGCTTAAATGGCTTCCTATCCGCCAGAGACGTTCCTGGCGGATACTCTGTTTTCTTTTTTCAATCATTAACGATCCATGTTCTCCGAATTATCTCCAAACAAAATTTAACTTTCTCGGCGACTCTCACAGTCTTTCTCTTCGTTCATCGGAGAATTTGACGCTTGCAATACCTTCCCACCATTCTGTTTTTTTGTCGAAATCTTTGGTAATATCTGCGATTAAGCTCTGGAACACGCTGCCCCTTGACATTCGTAAGTCTCCCTCTAAGTTTTCATTCAAACGAAAGCTCTATAGTCACTTCCTGGAATCGATGCCTTAGTTTTAACTTTCTGTCGTCCTATGCATATATATTTATAATATATATTTATAATATATTATTGTATATATTATCTATATACTGTATAAGTTATGTATATATTATATATGATACGTAAATATAATAATTATATCTAATATATTTTTATCTTTTTATTGATTGTTAAATACAATTTATAATGTTTTTGTTTCTAAACAATACCTATTTCTTACTGTCCATATAGTTTTTATTATTGCACCCCTACTATCAGTATCCCACTACCTCAAGGTTGACTGGTAGAGAATGCCCTATGGCATTAAGTCCGCCTTATGTACTAGGTGCATTAAAGTTTAAATAAATAAATAAATAAATAAATAAATATTCCCTGAAATAAAAAGCTAAGGTTTTGGGCTGGTTTGAACTGGTTTTATGGTGGTAAAGCTCCAGTATCGGCGCTCCAGGGCGTATAACACCCTCGTACTATCGCATTTTTTTTTTATGTAATTGAAGTGGCAAACAAGCATACAGTTCACATTGATGTTAAGTGATGACTGCAGCCTATAGACATCCACACAAAGACCACGATCAAAATGCAGATGCGTTACCACTCCTGAGGCCTAAGGTGTTATGCCTCTGTGCCGGAAATTACAGGGCCATACATTACCACCTGACCGGAACACGATAGTGCTGAACACTACCATTTAGCGGCAAGTATATTAGGTAATGCGGTGGTGCCTACGCCCGCGAGCTCCGTCACTGGAGCTCTACCAACCCTCGTATTTATTATTACCGCGTCTTCTTAATCTATCTGCTGCCAAATGGTAGTGTTTAGCACTATCGTGATCCGGTTATTGTTGTTTTAAAGTTATCTCAGAATTGAAATGTTTGTCTAGAATTCTAGATCAACAGCAACGCCAATGGTCCATAAATATCTATCCTTCTTCCCGCTTACTTCCCAATAAATAACAAATAGAACAAGAATAGTTAAAAATTCATATTTATAATGAGATCATTGATGAATAGAATAGAATATTCTTTATTGTACACCAATAATTTTTACAAAAATAAAATTAGATGCATAGCAAATAGGCAATACAACCAGGCGGTCTTATCGCTTAAAGCGATCTCTTCCAGACTACCTGTAGGTGGAAGGAGACTTTTGATTTGGTTAAGACGGTAGGGGTGTACAGGTTAAATAAATAACGTACAGTAATTAAATTAATAAAAAACAAAGTATAAAACATATATAGATAAACAACATTGGATAGATATATACATAATAATACAGCAATATTATAGGTAATTAAGAGCAATACTAATTTTTAGCTAGGTAGTACTCATTGAGCTGTTTTTTGAAAGACTCAAGAGTCTGAGCTTGACGAATTTTGATGAAGTAATTGTGTTTTATTTAACTTATGTTAATTAAACATCAACGTGAGAGTTTCATGCACGTGGGCTCGATATATGGTTTGAAGTAACCACATAAAGTATAGACTTTGACCTGTATATATATATATATATATGTCTACAGGTGTTCAGATTTAGTATATTAAAATTTAAAGGATTTTTTTTTATGCAATGTGTTCCGGGGATAAGTGACCATATATCATAGTTTATCGATTAAAATTATCAAATATAACTAAAATGTAGTAAAACATTTTTTAGAATGAAAAAAGTGAAAAGAGAGCTTTATTTTCTATGAATTTTAATTTCCTGGGACACATTGTACATTATATTCATGTTTTCATGGTAAAATTTTAGGGATTATACTTCTTATTGCAGTTTTTGGCTTCACACAATCAATCATGTTGTATTTGTCACAATTTAAAAAAAATATATTTTATTGTTTAGATTTAGATGTGTTATATGATTATGTGTAAGCCAATAAAAAAGGTATACCCTTTTTATATTAGGAATAGCAGAGATATTTCCCGTAACTTGGCGTACCTAAAGCAACAGTATAATATTGCTTTCACAGATAGCCAATGACAAGAGTTATGCAAGTACTAAATTTAACTGTCGAACAAATTGATTTATTTATATGTGTAAAAAATGAATTCAAAAAAGTTGCCATGTGGATTATATGTTATTATTCTTCTTCATAATGAAAAATCGTTTAGAATTGTGCTACTCTATTGTCCTGGGAAAACATGTCCTGTAAAAATATGAAGTATTGGTAAATAAACAAATAAATAAATATGGATTTGATCCATATTTTTATTTGCACCAACAGATGTCATTCTAATTTTTGGAAAAATAATAAATATTTTACCATACTTGTAAATCAGCACGTGGTGACCGCGTACCGGAAAACGAAGCGTAGGCAGGCCTACCACAAGATGGACCGACGACCTGGTGAAGGTCGCGGGAAATCGCTTTATGAGGGCGGCCCAGGACCGTTCGTTGTGGCATTCTTTGGGGGAGGCCTTTGTTCAGCAGTGGACGTATTTTGGCTGAAATGATGATGATGATGACATGTAAATCTAACCGGATCTTCATTGTTTCGGTTCTTGGTCTTTGGTGTTTACTTATCGTCCGTGTAATTATTATGGTAATTTACTACCTTTGTAACACGAAAGAAAGTTAAAAGAAGCATGTCCAAAAAAAACTCTATTGAAAATAAAAACACGCTTTAATTTGAACAGCTTCAAAGCATCAGTGGTCGCAGCAGACGAACGTCGTGGGTTCAATTCCGGAGGAGTTTCGATTTCGCATTGTTATCAACCGCGCCCAAGGTCGCGTCTAATGAATCAGTGAATGTATGGGAATCATACATAAAGGCTAGGTTCACATGATAGTTGTTACGATTTACATTCAACTTGGGGCGTGGTTCGATTGATATGTAGACAGTTGACGGTCAGATGTTATCTTGCTAATAAAGATTTTTATTTTGACTTTGTCAACCTTTCACACGAGTATTTGGTTACTAACGGCAATGGGTTCTTGGCGAATTACGCGCCAGAGATACTGCTATAGTAATAATAATGTCCTTCAGATCGACTTTTGGTCACGGTGACCAATTTCAGTGAAGACTAGCCTATTGCGCAGGAGATGTTACAAGTGTATGCGCAAAGTACAATGCGCAAACACAGGTGTATTCTCTCTTCCCTCACACTCATATCCCGATGGACCGGCAATTGGACACGATTGGAGAGAGGTAAGGCGCAGCGCCGACGTGTTCTCCGAGGCACGGGTCATAGCAGCTTCTACCAACCTGGACTTTAAGCTTCAGCATCTCGACTACTGGGCCAATGAGGCAGTTATACGTAGCAGTAAGCTATTAGGTGAAGGTAGACGAGGCACGAAAGGTATGTCAGGATCGGGATATCTGGCGCTCTACACTCTCTGCCTACCCCGTTAGGGACCTGGCGTGAAGATACATACATAGTATGCTATTAGAAATTAAAGAAACAAATGAAAATAAAAATTTGACTACGGGCAGGAATGAACCTGCGAACTCAGGATAACCAGTCCAGCCGCTTTACCACTAAGTTACTGAACCTTAATCTGAGCGTCGAATTTTCCCTCCCTTTTGATTTTAACCTATTTAGGATCGGTGAACGACATCCATTGATAACTAATCAATAGGTATACACAGTATACAGTGGTAAAGCGGCTGGAAAACTTATCCTGAGGTCGCAGATTCTCTACCTGAAGTAAATTTTTTCTTTAATTTCTAAATTCACTCGCACGTGTTAAAAATATAAAATAAAAAAAAAATTGCAACTTAGTATGTTCTTAGGTTTTCGCGAGCTGCACTCATTGAAATAAAACTAGTTTTCGGATTTATCTCGCGTATATTAAACGACCGAAACGTCGGGTTCGATTTTAAATAATCATTTTAGTTTAATATACGCGAGATAAGTCCGAAAACTAGTTTTATTTCAAAATTGCAACTATTATTATCGTTATGGATTAAATATAGCAGCAAACACACCTGTCATTGAACGGGTTAAAAAACCACGCTCCAGTTACGCTTAATAATACCGACAAAAAATCCAATTAAAACAAAAA
The DNA here is from genome assembly GCA_036365455.1 of Macrosoma leucophasiata. Lineage (NCBI taxonomy): Eukaryota > Metazoa > Arthropoda > Insecta > Lepidoptera > Hedylidae > Macrosoma > Macrosoma leucophasiata. The sequence continues at coordinate 21,063,517 of JAWQUS010000024.1, read as the reverse complement.
TCGATTAACCCTAATTTCACTCGAGCAAACATATCGGGTGTCGTCCACATAGCCACCGATACGAGATCTCGGGTAATGGCTGCACAAATATCGAGTTCAGTAGCCTTAGTGTTTGTTTTTACTCATATTTATTTATCGTCACGCCAATTCCATTGCGTGATGGGCAGCACCAAAAGGTTATATCAAAAAAGTTTGTAAGACACGAAAATTCTTACTGACGCCTTCTTGGAGCTTTATAAGATGAAATACATTTAATTTCAGTACCTTTTTTTATGTAGTGGAAGTGGCAAACAAGCATGCAGTTCACATCGATGTTAAGTGATGACTGCAGCCTATATAGTGGGTGTCTCCACACGTTATGCGTTACCACTCCTGAAGTCTAAGGTGTTATGCCTCTGTGTCGGAAATTACACGGCCGTACATTACCACCTAACTGGAACACGATAGAGCTAAACACTACCATTTAGCGGCAAGTATATTAGGTAATGCGGTGGTGCATACGCCCGCGAGCTCCGTCACTGGAGCGCTACCACCAGTAGAATTTTAGTAGTGGTAGCCTAGTGGCAGCATTTTCTCGCAATTGAGAAAACAGGTATTGGCCTGGCAACCCGAAGGAAAGCGAAAGCGTGGTCGTCAGAAGCAGACTTGGTGATGAACGGTTAGTGACGAAGTAAACAAGATCGGGAAGTGGTGGACCAATCGAGATGGAGAAACACTGTGGACGCCCTCTGCCCCATTCAGTGGACATAGGACCATAAGTCAAGGAGTGTATTTCTAGAACCATACCATGCTACCTAGACCAAATAGGAGTGTTGTCTGAGGGTAGGGTCAAAAGTCTTAGGAATCGGCAAGCATGTATGAAGAGAATGATGAATGTAAAAGAAGCATGGGAGAAATGTCAGGACCAGAATATCTGCCGCTTTACAATCCCTGCCTATCTCGTAAACGACCTTGCGTGAAGACGTCGATTTTTTTTTTCAATTTTACGCTTTGAAACAAAATATTCTACGCACATTCCTTGTAATAAAATTAATGCATGCAATATTAAAATTGCATGTTGACAACCTCAGCCGTATATGTCGAGTTCACGCCATAAACACAATACAACCATAACCAAAGAGATTTTATCAGACAAAAGATTATATTGTAGCTAATTATCTGATGACAATCGACGATCACATCGATATTTACCACCATTTAGTTGGTTACTATATTCTTTTAATTGGTATGTGTACATTTATAATATTTGTGGTATGTATGTGATGACAGATTAATATTTAGGTAGGGGAGGAATGACCACCTTGCTCATTCGCAATTTTTAGCACCGACCTGGAACGAACTTCCCGTTCCACAATTTACACGTTCTGGGCAGAAACGAACGAGAAAACTGCACCGTTGAGCACTGCCAGGTGTCCAGTTGGTGAGGGTAAAACTTCTCTCTTCGGCGGGTAGTGCGGTGTAGGAAAAGAGACGGTGGCACCATGTCGAACAGTTCGACAGAGCACTCACCATTGTAGAGACGGTATAACATGCAGAGACTCACAATGTCTCTACGCAGGCTCAGATGTTCGAGCCTGTCAGTAAGTCCTGGATCGTTAACAATATGAACAGCGCGTCTTTGTATGGAGTCAAGTGGATCAAGCTGGTATTTGGGGCTCATTTGTGACAAATGAGAGCAGTATTCCAGATTATTGTCTTCTCGAGAAAATCCGCAAATTCATTCTAAACTGTAGTAGACCATTTTGTCAAAAAAAATTTTTAGGTTGTCCCTACGATTTACCTGGAAAATAATCAGCAGATCTCAACTTGGTGATAAAAGGTGATCCCATCATCACTAAATTAGGAGTTGTGCTTTCAAATACAACCAAAAAAAATCCACAATCGTAAACATAATACATAAAAAACATACATGACATAGAACCTCCTCTTTTTTCATGTCGATTAAAACCAATCCTCGCTGACCATTAAATTACGTAAATTGGGTTATACGTAAATCGGTTACTAATAAACTGTTTCAAAGTTCATTCACCATTATAGTGGAAAAATTCAAGCGGCGCCGGGTCGATGTGATAGTGGGCCAATTCGTGAGCCGATCACGTACCACGAAACCCAACGAATCTGTGTGTAGTGAAAAAAATAATACGTCGCGTGCTTCGCAAATGCGATGGGCATACTGATGCCAGATGTCATCGAACGACGTAAATTATTAGGTATTATATTTAGCCCGTGACTATTTTTTTGTATTGCCTTTTTTTATATAAGAATAAGTTTGTAAAGTGAAAATTCCTTGGTCGTGACTCGTGATTTTTTTTTTTTTTTTTTTTTTTTTTATGTAAAGGAAGTGGCACACAAGCATGCAGTTCACATTGATGTTAAGTGATGACTGCAGCCTATAAAACCCACACAAAGACCGAGGTCAAAATGCAGATGCGTTACCACTCCTGAGGCCTAAGGTGTTATGCCTCTGTGCCGGAAATTACAGGGCCGTACATTACCACCTGACCGGAACACGATAGTACTAAACACTACCATTTAGCGGCAAGTATTTTAGGTAATGCGGTGGTGCCTACGCCCGCAAGCTCCGTCACAAATGGTGATGGTAAAGATTTCGTAAAAGATCATAAAAATCTGAATTGGTTGATATGGTAAGAATTCCTACAAGTGGTGTACGCGTATTTATTTATTATATTTTTATTGTTTTAATTGCTCTGCAAACTAGAATAATAATAATAACAAATCCAATCGGGCAGTCTGAGGTGACATTAATCTGATAGTACTTATAAGTTTTAAAAACGTCGGCATAAAGGTAAGAAAGTTTTTTTTTTTTTGAAAATGATATTGCGTAACGACTCAGTTTTAAAATGTGTGTGCTGATAGTACTTAGTTTGAAAAATCATCAAAGACAAAACATCTTAGTCCTCAGGGTAATCTGTATTTTGATGTGCGATTTTTAAGCAGTATTCACATACCATTAACGTAAACTACATGCTCATCTATACAAATAAATAAAATTGGAGTGTCTATTTGTAACATTAAAATAACCGCTTTTTACTAAATGCATATGTATGTTTACACGGTAGGTACATATACCAAAACAATTTTTTTTACAATTTTTGTCTGTCTGTCTGTCTGTTTGGCTAATCTTGGGAACGTCTGAATCGATTTTGACGGGACTTTCACTGGCAGATAACTGATGTGATAAGGAGTAACTTAGGTTACTTTTATCTCCATACAACCATACATACATGCATACCTACATACAAATAAATAGAATTTGAGTGTCTCCGATTTCGACGGGACTTTCACTGGCAGATAGCTGATGTAATAAGGAGTAACTTAGGCTACTTTTATACTAGCTGCGCCCACGACTTCGTCCGGGTAGATACTGAACAATCATATTTTTTCTCACGTGGACGAAGTCGCGGGCACTGCTAGTTTGTCTCTAAAAAAAACACAAACACAAAATTAACAGTTTCAATTCATTTAAATTTTAACAACATTTCGTAACTTCTTCGTAACTTCACGCCTGTGATCCCCGAAGGGGTAGGCAGAGGCAAATGCATGCATTCAATCATACATGCAAACACCCACGACTCGCCGGTTACGTTTTGGCCCATGTAACAGGTGGCGAACCTGTTGCCATCTCCGGGCACATTACCAAACTCCGGGGTACTGGTAAACTTCCAGAAAATGGAAAAATCCCAATAGAAGCAGAGATAAAGGATTTTAAACCGTTATCTCTAATACCCCCCGACCCGGGAATCGAACCCAGGACCTCCAGCGTAATAGTAGTGGCCTGCTACCACTACGCTACTGAGGCAGAACAACATTTCAAATTATACTACTTAACTGGCAGGTAACAAAAACAAAAAATAAACACCTATATTCATAGAATCTTCATGACGAGGGTGTCTTGGCATGTAGGCGGGGTGGCTACTGTGTACGCCATGTCAGACCACTAATTAGCATTCGGGTGAACCAGTTTCGATGTAAGTTGGGTTAACATGGAGTAAAAGATATTGGATAAGGCATGTGGGTTTATAAATACATCGGTTGTTTTTTTTTTATGTACCTATTGGAATTGTCAATCAAGCATGCAGTTCACATTGATGTTAAGTGATGACTGCAGCCTATAGACACCCACACAAAGACCAAGATCAAAATGTAGATGCGTTACTGTTCCTGAGGCCTAAGGTGTTATGCCTCTGTGCCGGAAATTACAGGGCACATTACCACCTGACCGGAACACGATAGTGCTGAACACTACCATTTAGCGGCAAGTATATTAGGTAATGCGGTGGTGTCTACGCCCGCGAGCTCCGTCACTGGAGCTCTACCACCAGTAAAATCGGAATCTCTTGAACTTGACTGGACGTTTACTGGTAGAGATCCTTTGTCACTTTCGAGGATACGACGTGGTCATTATGTGGCCTACCTACCTTAAAATGGTAGCGTTCAGCACGATCCAGTGGCTAAATGGAAATCTATAGTCCCGTAATTATACAAGCTAATTAATTACACGGGAAAAAAAAATATATTCGGCACTTACACAGCCGATTTTAGTATAAATCTATAAGCTGCTTTATTCGTTTACCTGCATATTTGTTTGTCACCATCATACCAAAGAAGAAAAGATAAGACAATTAGTTAACTCAGACTTCAACCTCAGGTCTAGCCGTAGTGACCTAACATTAGCTATCAAGGCAGACATCAATTCGATGAATATTGAAAGTTAAGAGCATCCGAAGCAGAATCAGAGAACAACAGAAATGGGGAAATGGAGGAATTTGTAAATTGATGATGCTTTCCATATTATACAAAATTGTTTAGTTTCTTTTTAATTTATTATGTGTTTTTGATTATTATTAGAGGAAATTCACTCTAGGTTAGTTTTTAAAAAAAATACAATGTAAAAGTGCTCTCCAGGAGCCTAATTATATGAAATAAATAAATAAACTGATTAAACATCCGTCGTGAATTGGATTAAGTTTTTGATGTAATAGTCTAACCTAAATCAACAAAATCTGTTTTCCCATATTTTTTTAATAAAAGGCAAAATATCTAAGATCTCAAGAATGGCTATAGTAATATGGTAGAGGCAGTGTAATGCGATAGCATTGTGCATAAAACTAAAGCTCTTAGAACAGCTTTCGAGGCCTAAAAGTTTTTGCTTTGAAGTGTATTATTTAATCTTTAGACGCACATTGAAAACTAATTGGACCATGCCTGAACAACACAACGTTGAACATGATCAATTAATTTTAGCTCTTTCACGAGATCTACTACGAAAACAGTAAACTATTTATCGAGTCGATTTTTATCAGCAATTGCCACATCTTTCACACATCCTTGACACTACACCTATCGTACTGAGTTTTTATTTTAAGCCATATTATTCTTATCACCACGGCATAAGCTTTAAATTCCCCAATCATAATTGATTATTACGAATCAAGCTTCATATTTCATTTACATAAAATTGTAATCTATTGAAAGTAATAATAAAGTATATTTTTGATTGTCTCCATGTTTTGTCGTATCTAATGCATGCAACTCATTATGCATAGATTCTAAAATGATCTGTGGTTTTTGGCTCTATTATTATAGTTTTTGTCTATGGTAAGTTTTTTTGCTTTTGTTTGTATTGGTCGAGCTTGTATTGGGCCGTGACATGTATGGTTAAGGTATGTTTGTTTTATAAATATAGAGGTACACTAGAATAATATTATGAGGTCTTGAAGAATTCTTCAATTTGTTAATTCATGTCCATTATCTTCTAGATTGTCGGATGTGACGTTAGCAATTTTTTTTTATGTAATCGAATTGGCAAACAAGCATACAGTTCAAATCGATGTTAAGTGATGACTGCAGCCTATTGACACTTACACAAAGACCAAGGTCAAAATGCAGATGCGTTACCACTCCTGAGGCCTAAGGTGTTATGCCTCTGTGGCGGAAATTACAGGGCCGTACATTACCACCTGACCGGAACACGGTAGTACTGAACACTACCATGTAGCGGCAAGTATATTAGCTAATGCGGTGGTGCTAACGCCCGCGAGCTCCGTCACTGAAGCTCTACCACCAGTAGCCACCAGTAATTGGGAAGAAAGAAGTAAATAATCGCAAAGTGAGTGCCCAAAATGATAGGAATATAGGTATTCCAATTTTGATTTTAATCACTCAACGTGCTATCTGTCAATTTCAATTGATATTACAGTACCTACTCAACAATTAATATTGCCCCGCGAAAGAGACAGTCGACTCGTTTGGACTTCGTAGAGCGTTATCTCTGTTGTACACTGCCTACGTAAGCACTGACCGTCCGGTATTAGTCAATACCTGATCAAAATGGTCGATAAACATCAAATAGGTACGGTGGAAAAGAGATAACGCTCTACAGACCCAAAATAAGCTGAAGTCTCCTTCTTAGGCTCGATGTTCAATATTTATTGTTAGAAGGAAAGAAAAAGTAACTTCACGCCTGTAATCCCCGAAGGGGTAGGCAGAGGTAAATGCATGCATATAAGCATACATTCAAACACCGACGATTCGCCGGTTACGTTTTGGCCCATAAAACAGATGGCGTGCCTGTTGACATCTCCGGGCATATTACCAAACTTCGATGTACCGGGGTATTTCCAGAAAATGGAAAAATCCCCATAGAACCAGAGATAAAGGACTTTACACCATTAACCCCCTACCCGGGAATCGAACCCAGGACCTCAGCGTAGTAGTAGTGGCCTGCTACCACTAGGCTACCGAGGCAGTTAGACCGAGAAAGAAGAAAGAAAGAAAGAAAATATTTTTATTGAGCATTTGTTGAGCACTGTAATACAATTGATAGATTTATTTCCGGTCTGTTGAGCGTTATCTCTTTCGCATCTAACCTATTTGCCGTTTGTCGACCATTTCGATCAAGTTTTGACTCATCATCATCATCACCATTTCAGCCGAAAGACGTCAAGTTCTGCGAGCTATGTGGCCTGCTCACTGCCACTTGAGTTTCGCTATTCGGTGGGCTATGTCGGTTACTTTGGTTCTCATGCGGATCTCTTCGTTTCTGATTCGATCTCGCAGAGAGACTCCGAGCATAGGCCTCTCCATTGCTCTCTGAGTGACCTTAAGCCTTCTTATGAGGCCCATAGTGAGCGAGTTTTGACAAATACTAGACTATCAGTGCTTCCTTAGGCAGCAGAGATAACGCTCTACGAAGTCGAAACTAGCCGACTGTCTCTTTCTTAGGCTCGATTTGCAACATTTCTTACTGAGTACTGCAGGCAACTCTGTTAGATGAACATTTCCATCTCGATTATAAAGACAATAGCAGCGATTAAAATAGACGAAGCAACTTGGTCACTGGTGACGTGTAACTGTGGGGTACGTGACGTCTATGTAATGTATAAGATTATATTTGGTATGTAGCGCCACTACCGCGGGTAGATTCCGCACCTTTTGACATGGGATTGTGTTGAAAAATAGTTTTATTATTATTATTATTTACAGAGACCTTATAAAAGCCAATGTTGAGCAATCGATGCATGATGTTTGGGTTGCCAGATTCAATAAGGCAAGCAATTCGAGGCAGTTAAAAGATTTAATTCGTTAAAAAATTTAACTGCCTCAGTAGTCTAGTTGTAGCAGGCCACTACTGCTACGCTGAGGTCCTGGGTTCGATTCCCTGGTGGGTCATCAGAAATAATGGTGTAAAGTCTCTGGTAATATTGGGGTTTTTCCATTTTCTGGAAATTACCCCGTACTTCGAAGTTTGGTGATGTGCCCGGAGATGTCAACAGGCTCGCCACCTGTTACATGGGCCAAAAACGTAACCGGCGAATCGTGGGTGTTTGCATATACGCTTGAATGCATGCATTTACCTCTTTCTACCCCTTCAAGGATTACAGGCGTGAAGTTACGTAAAAATTTGAAAACGTTTCAAATTATACAGCTGGCAGGTAATAAAAACATATTTTCATAGAATCCTCATGTCCAGAGTGTCTTAGCAATTGGCAATAAGAAGGTGATTTTCATGCTATCAGTGTAGTTAGTATAGTACCTATAATCTACGTTATTCTTAAAATTATTTAGTAGAATTTCATTTCATTTCATATTCATTAAATTGAGTTTGAATTGAATTTGAATAGTAAAATATAAGGGAACAAAAAAATCTACTTATAGGTAAGTAGAAAAATGAATCTTATGAGCTGTTAGTCTTTCAATTCATTTCCAGTCACATTTGCAGTCAAAATTATATTTCTTTTTTTAATATTATTTTCATTTTAGTAGGCTTCTTAAATAAGATTTTTTTGGAATAATGGTTCGAATAAAAAGTCAACGTATAGAATTCTACGACCAAAATAGAGTTTTTAAATATTAAAAATTATAAACATAGCCTTTGCAATGTGTCCCCAATAATCCCGATTGCATGGTCACCCAGACCGCGACGCGTGCCGACTCCGAAACCACAACCTACCGCGCACGCGCTACTACGATATCGATATGAATTTAAAGCGGATTAACTATACACCGTGCCTTTTTATAGCGTTACGCTTCGGTTTCTATACTGCGACTTTTAAGTTTTAGTTAGAAAGATATTGTTATTGGGGTTTGTTTGCATACATTCTTTATCTGATTGAGATAGTCACTTAAAAATTCAAAAACTTTTTGTGTGTGTCTGGTGTTGATATTAACTTTAAAATTAAGACACTTTTTAACCGACTTTGAAAAAAGGAGGAGGAATCTTTTTTTTTATGTATGTTCACCGATAATTTGAAAACGCCTGTACCGATTTGGATATTTTTTTAGTGTAGATATTATAGACACTTTAATGTCTTAATTTTAAGTTGTAATTTTATATTTTTTTAATTCATTGTTAGTCACTTGTATGGCTAATATAAATAAGCAGGTTATTTAAAAAAAATACTGAAGCTGTAGAAATTAAATTTCCGGGTTTTTCTTGCGTATACAACACTCCCAAAGTTCGCGACTACTTCCCGACGTTTTGGTCGCTTTCCAGTTACCGCGGTCAGGAGAAACTCTGCAAATTTAATTTCTACAATGTATGAAGCTCGCGAAAACCTGCGAAAACGTTAAAATACTGAAGATCTAAGAAATTCAATTCTTAACTTATTTCATATAATAGCTTAAGCCTTGTTCACATGAACAATCGGCGCTTTGTTCTAGTTAGATGTGCCAATTCGTACATAAAGAGTGTGATACAGTGTGTGCCTTACAATGCAGGCAATAACGCGTCCGTTTCCGCTCACGAGCTTGTAAATGTATACAAAAATATATTAAACACAAACAGGCATTGCAAGATACTCCGCGTATTTACATTGAACGCAATAGCCAAACCGAACCTTAAGCATGGCGGTCGCTAATAACTTTACTGAACACATTGACAGTTATGTGACGGCGGACATTTAAATTGTATTATTGGCTGCAGGGTGCGGATACAATGTTTGAATACTAGCCAAGTACGCCGATTGTTTAAATCTGGGGTAAATATTCTTTGTTATATTGTCTTCTAAGCTTCTGTAGCTATGCAAAGTGTACGGTTGCTAAGCTGTAAAGATTATAAGTTCAATTTTTTTTTATGTAATAGAAGTGGCAAACAAGCATGCAGTTGACATTGATCTTAAGTGATGACTGCAGCCTATAGACACCAAATGCAGATGTGTTACCGCTCCTGAGGCCTAAGGTGTTATGCCTCTGTGGCGGAAATTACAGGGCCACCTGATCGAAATACGATAGTGCTGAACTCTACCATTTAGCGGCAAGTATATGAGGTAAAGTACCCAAATTATAGTTCCCTCTGCAGAAAGTCCTGAGATCATTAATAATTTTCACCGTACCAAACATTGGCAGTAACGACGAATCCTGAACCGTGGTAAAAAAGCATTAATAATAATTATAATAATGGCAACCCATTATACATCCCACTGCTGGGCACGAGTCTCTCCCCTTTTTGGGGGGAGGCCTGGAGATTACTCCAACACGCTGTTCCAATGCGGATTGGTGGAGGGGGATGGGTTAGTGACCAACCCGCTGTCGAATGTTTTCAAACCGCCCAGAAGACCTACGACATGCTTTAACGACTGCTATCTATCGATAGCAACCGGGACCGACGGCTTTACGTGCCCTCCGAAGCACGGAAACACGCATTTAATTTGCCACTAGCGTTCTCCCATCACACTACCCGACCCCGCCCGTAGTGCTTAACAAAATAGATCGCTTATGATCTACACCAGCCGTCGGGCCATGCGCGCTTCATAAGAAGCATTATCAGGAACTAATTAGAAAGATGAATGTTCAGTACAATTTGTAATTATCTATTTTATTGCGATTAAAATTATGATTGCTAACGTTATGGCATATTTGAACATTAACTACATTTTCCTTCGATATTCTTAAGGTAGTCGTGATTAGCTGAAAATAGTTAAACTTGCTAAAGTTGGTAGAGTTCCAAGTTAAGGAGCTAGTGGGCGTAGGCACCACCGTATTACCTAATCTATCTGCCACAAAATGGTAGTGCTCAGCACTATTGTGTTCTGGTTCGAAGGTTTATGTATGACTCCCTAATCATTATAACAGAAGCTAAAAAAGGCTGTGAATGCTAGTCACACATTCGGCATAATATATAAACACATATCAGAATGCAAGTGCAGATTATTGCACATTAAAAATAATCATTTGTCCTTTAAATTATATTTTCTTATACTATATACTTATAATTTATCTATTTGCAGCAAAGCTCGCTTTATCCAAGCGTTCAACAGGAACGAACAGTGAATAGGCAAGTCGTCCGCCACGCACGTGCCAACTGGCTGACAGCTGGCCGGGCCGGTATGTAGATCGCTGGCACACTATCGTTGGCGGCCATCCATGTTGCACTTGATCTAGTAAGGAATACTGAACATTAGGGCCACATTAAGGCTATGTCTGTGTCGACGTCGGGACTTGACGACCCCACCGTCCACAAGTCCGAATCCACAAGTGGAAGGTCCCTATCGTAGTCAGTCAGCCGAACAATGGTAATCAAAGCATTCCAATGGGGCAGTAGTAAGTGCAATAACGCAAGATGGGCAGCGATAAAACTACCGCTACTGCGATCGCCAATCCGCATAAGCGTGGTGATTATGGCATATCCCCCTTTTTGGGGAGGCTTTGGTCCCTTTCTTTCAAAGCTTAGACTGGACCAAGTATTACGGTTGTAATTATGAAGGCTATGTGAGCAGTGTCACAACTATCGTTTGGTGCGCCCAGTGCGAGCTACTACCCGTAGATTTTCTTGATCTGCTAATTCTACGCCCCATCTTAGAGTCTGTGGCCTGAGATAGACCACCGAAGGCAATCCTCTATTTGCAGCACTGAACGTGGGTATAGTTATACATAAGTATTGAACATTCCGTGCTTCGGAGGGCACGTTAAGCCGTCGGTCCCGGTTGCCATCGATAGAAAGCAGTCGTTAAACCTTGTCGGACGCCTTATGGGCGGTTTGAAAACATCCAACAGCGGGTTGGCCACTAACCCTTATCTCCACCAACCCGCATTGGAGCATTGTGGTGGAGGAATCTCCAGGCCCCCCTAAAAGGGGATTGACTCATGCCCAGTACTGGCGCGTTTCCAGGGTTGTCATTATTATTATGGAGTATATTTTTATACCCCTTATTCTCTTGCAGGTTTTACAATGTATGTACCATAAAAATCCTACCGAAGCATTTATCAAGATATATTTAGTTCCTCATTCAGAATATATTATACAAAGCTAGTCTAGTCTACCCGTTTCTTCAGCTCAGAGCACGCGTCGTACGGCGCTTGAATTTAAAGAATGTGGTCAAACGTGACATCATTGCTATAGTCAGCTTAGATTTAGTATTTTAGGAACGCTTAAGGCAGTTTCCGTCGATGTACCAACTGTGATGTTTTTGCAACAATGTAAGAAATGAACTTTACCTTTTGTCATATTGTTTTTTCGAATGTATATGTGACTGGGAATGATTGTAGGTGTGAAGCGCTATTAGCTTAAAGAATATGTGAACTGAATCGAGGTCTTCGTGGTGTGCATGTAAGTATGGAAGGGTATGCTGTGGTGGTTACATATTGGTACCATATTGTGAAAATAGTTGTAAGTGAACATAACGTAACTTCACGCCTGTAATCCTCGAAGGGGTAGGCAGAGGTAAATGCATGCATTCAATCATACATGCAAACACCCACGACTCGCCGGTTACGTTTTTGGCCCGTGAACATATTTTGAAAAAACCCTACTGAGTTTTGTTTTGGCAGGTTTTTTCGCAGTAATGTGGGCTTTGGAACTCTGCCCGTGAATGACAAAGAATGTCCCATATTCTTTTATTTAGCTTTTATCTTTCACATCTTTTACCTTGCCGTTTGTAAAAGAGAGTATGGACCATTCCGTTGATACACCCGTTTTTATTATTAAGTATTTTTGGACCATTATTTATTTTATTTTTGTTTACTTTGACATATTATTCAACGTATCAGTTGTTATTCGCTTTAATTTTATATTTTGAAATTTAATATCACAAGCAAATTCTATTATTTCCCAGTGATAAAATAAAATTCTGGGTTTTGAGTTTGAGTTTTGGTTTAGATAGAAGAATGAGAAGAAATCATTTTAAATTGACATTTTTTATTATTTTTGCACTGTTATGATGCTTCTAAACATTCCTTTTGTCAACTATCGACCGAACTTAACGAATAGTAGTCTAAGCGTAATAGGGTGTGCCGCGATGGTTTGGAAGAATGACAATCATCATTATCATTTCAGCCGAAAGACGTCCACAACTAGACAAAAGCCATGACGAACGCTCCTAGCCTAGTTTTTATCAATCCTGCACCTTTCACCAGGCCAGGCTTGCCTACGCTTCGCCTTCTACGAGAAGTACGCGTTTGTTACTCGAGACATTTCTACTCCAACGGCCGTCGGTTGTTCGAGCTATGTGCTCTGCCCGCTGCCACTTCAGTATTGCTGTTCGGTGCATTATGTCGGCTACTTTGGTTCTCAAGATAGCTCCTTCTGTGACCTTGCCTTTTGTTTCACACGGGTCTCCTCATTTCTGATTCCATCTCCATCTCCAACTTTGAGCCTAGTTTCTTCTGTGACGGTGAGCCTTCTGATGAGGTCTATAATAAGCGACAACGTTTCAATTCCGTCATGACACACTGGTTATAGACCTTCTTTATTTTTATTATGGTCTTGGAATTCTGCGATAAATCGGAATATATACCTTCGTCTTGGGACTCTGTGATAAATTGGAATTATTTTAATTAAAGGATATAATAATATAATAATAATGGCAACCCATTATACGTCCCACTGCTGGGCACGAGTCTCTCCCCTCTTTGGGGGGAGGCCTGGAGCTTACTCCACCACGCTGGTCCAATGCGGATTGGTGGAGATACGGGTTAGTGGTCAACCCGGTGTCGGATGTTTTCAAACCGCCCATAAGGCCTCCGACAAGGTTTAACGACTGCTATGTATCGATAGCAACCGGGACCGATGGCTTAAAGTGCCCTCCGAAGCACGGAAACGCGCATTTAATTTTGCTACTAGCGGTCACCCATCACACTACCCTACCGCGCCCGTAGTGCTTAACCGAGTAGATCGCTTACGATCTACACCACCCGCCGGGCCATGCGCGCTTCTATTAAAGGATGATGAACATTAACTGTGCAGTTTATGTGGATAGTAAGTGATGACTGTAGCCTTTAGATCTACACAAAAGTCGGAGGTCAAATTGCAGATGTGTTGCCACCTCGGAGGCCTAGTTTTGTGATAGTCATTATAGGATCGTACCTATTTTTTCATTCATGTTTATTAATGTATCTAGACTGTTTACATTCGCCAACAAAAAGAACTAATTTATTTGCAAATTTCATGATATTATTAAAAGATCGAACTAAAAAAACTCTGTTTAATTCTACATGCATAAAAATAAAGCCATTTATATCCAAATCTATTGTAAAACCAACCTCAATTAACATTAAAAAAGTCGAAGGCGTGAATTCTAAAAATCGTATCTATGGGAGCGTGGGAATGCGTCTCTTATCGTACGATCTCGCTATCCGACGCGATCTGCGCCCGCGCACGAGTCGCGCCCTCTCTGCCCTTTTAAATAGTCGCCTTAATAAATGGTTTAAGTGATTTCTTGGTTGGCGAGAAAGTTGGTTGCTTTTTAATGATTCTCTTTTATTTTGTTATGAGTGTATTTGAAATTAAAGTGTTAAATTAATTTAATTTTATAAATATGATTAAAATATTGAAGTACCTACTACATCCGGGGTATCTATGCGATAGTTAATGAAAGAAAAATATAAAAAAATATATTGTTATTTTTGGACCGATTACTTGTTTTTGTGGTTTGAAAATACTGCACCCCTTGTGCAGTATTTTTAAATAAATAAAAAAAAAAGTCTTGCTACTCGACGTGATTTACATAGGCGCACGTGTCGCACCTCCCTCCTCTTTAAAATACAGATTTTGTATGTAATAATTATAATAAAACTAGCTGACCCGGCAAACTTCGTATTGCCTCAGAATGAAATAATGTGTCATAGGTTTGATAGATACGGACTATTTGTATGGTAAAATGAAATTGTGGTTTTTACTGTACCCTTCAATTACTTCATATTTTCTTACCTTTTAAATCTTCCCTGGGTTTCCAGAAATCATTCAAAACCAAAATAAGCCAAATCGGTATAGCCGTTCTAGAGTTTTAGCAAGACTAAACAACAGCAATTGATTTGTATATATAAAGATTAAATGATTTAAGTGATATCTTGATCGGCGAGAAAATAACAAACTAGTCTTTGTTTTATTCCAATTATTAAAATATATTTATTAGTATGAAATACGTAATTGATACTTACATACAACCTATGTTAGAAATGTAAAAAAAGTAATTTCAACAAACATTTTTATAACATCATAATTATTTAATCAACTGGTATTGAAAAGAATCAATTTCAAATCAAAATTTATCCGATAAATCATTAAAGTATTAAATTTCTTTATGATATTTGGATCGCTGATTTATCTACTATTAGATTACATAATATAAAGTAATATAACACATTTATATAATTTTATTTATCGTTAATTACTTTATCTGATCATTATCTCTTGATAATGATCAGATAAAGTAATTAACGATAAATAAAATACTATAAATGTGCCAAACAACTCGATTTTGAACAGACAAATAGACGCAGGAGTGAATAATAAGAGTTCGGTTTATTCATTTTGAGGTACGGAACCTTAAAAACTTAATAATAATATGTGTTCATATGGTTCTTGAATGAATGAATGCATACACCTTAATCTATTTCTTCGAAACACATACCTACCTAAAGTTGTTTTATGATAATGGTTTTGTTTAGCTGCAATAAAATAAAATACGTGTTAACATCCTCAATTAACAATAGAGGAAAATCATTTCACACAACCTGACCTTGTCTCAACCTCAAGATCGATATCTAAAAAAATCGATACGTATCAAATCGGAATCGATTCTAAACAAAACCCTAAACTAATTACTAGGACGTTGCAGAGAGAGCAAAACGAATCGGAATCACGCCCAATCGATGGGTCTATAATACAAAATCAATAAAATCAATTGACCCGATGAAAAAGATTTAAAATGGCAGACTCTTTGATGATGGCCGCGATCGGCGTTCTTTGATGTCGTAATAATGCGACCAAATTAAGTCAAAAGCGCTAAATGTGTGACGAATTGAGATATCAAAGTATTTCTTTGACTTGTTGACGGGCTTGTATTACGATGATTTGTATACAGGGTGATTTGAATTAGATCGTTTATTTATTTTGTTTTAAAACTTTAAGGACGTTACATGTACCGCACCTCGCACCTCAAAATGCGTCTCGTCTCATGTTCCATACATTTCTGGGCCCAGGTGTTAACACTGACAAAATTATGTCTTTTCAAATGATTATAAAATGAATAATTTGGAATTCGGGCAATTTTTTGAATTGCCAGTAATTGATGTATGTGTAAATGATCAAGTTTAAGTTGGGTTACATTGGTAATTGTCAACTATATTACAAAATGTACTGTGTAATGAGTTAACCAGTAAAGATTTTGCACGCCCAGAATGTACCCGTCTCCTTTGTAAAACTACTTACATCGGGATTATGTTTACTTTAATATTTAAAAAAGATTGTTTTTTTTTATGTAATGGAAGTGGTAAACATGCAGTTCACATTGATGTTAAGTGATGATTACAGCCTATAGACACCCACTCAAACACCAAGGTCAAAATGTAGATGCGTTACCACTCCTGAGGCCTAAGGTGTTATGCCTCTGTGCTGGAAATTACAGGGCCGTACATTACCACCTGAAGCGCGCATGGGCTAGCGGCTGGTACAGATCGGAAGCGATTTACTCGGTTAAGCGATACGGGCGCGGTCGGGTGTTTGATGGGTGACCGCTACTGGAAAATTAAAATTCGCGTTTCCGTGCTTCGGAGGGCACGTTAAGCCGTCGGTCCCGGTTGCTATCGATAGATAGCAGTCGTTAAACCTTGTCGGAGGCCTTGTAGGTGGTTTGAAAACATCCGATAACGGGTTGGCCACTAACCCATATCTCCACCAACCCGCATTGGAGCAGCGTGGTGGAGTAAGCTCCAGGCCTCCCCCCAAAAAGGGGAGAGACTCGTGCCCAGCAGTGGGGCGTATAATGGGTTGCCATTATTATTATTATTATTATACATTACCACCTGACCGGAACTTGATAGTGCTGAATACTACCATTAAGGGGCAGATTGTTCTCCATCAAATTGTTCTCGTCATATAAGTGATGTAATATCTTTTTCAGAATAAAATTAAAGATCTTTGAATCGAAACTTGTAGGGTGAAAACGTATAAGAATGCTATTTGGGTTCCCGTTAGTAACCAATGATAAATTAAATAGTTATGAGTTACTTTTATGTATGTATATTAAAATTAAATATTATAAAAATAAACATGGGATCAATG
The DNA here is from genome assembly GCA_036365455.1 of Macrosoma leucophasiata. Taxonomy (NCBI): domain Eukaryota; kingdom Metazoa; phylum Arthropoda; class Insecta; order Lepidoptera; family Hedylidae; genus Macrosoma; species Macrosoma leucophasiata. Next base: position 21,046,497 of record JAWQUS010000024.1, on the reverse strand, counting down.
TGAGTTTACACTGTTACTGGTGGTAGAGCTCTAGTGACGGAGCTCGTGGTAATAATAAAGGAATATACAGCTAACCGAAAAATGTCGGTCAAACCAATCTAATATGGTGCTAGTACAAACAACATCACGGGATGGGCAGCAGCGTCCCGCGATGGAATTACCGGCAATGCAAATAAGGCATATTCTCCCCTAATAACGCACAACACTGTTGTGAGCGATTTTGGGGAAGGCTTTGTTTAGTAGTAGACGTCTTTCGACTGGAGTGATGATGATGATGAGTATATGTAATAATAATAATAATAAGGGGGCAGAGCAGCTTGTGGCGAGCTGTTGGTGAGTAGCGTCACCACCCCCTACCATCATCTCGAGTTCCTCCGAGAGAACTGGGCTCCGCCTCGTCCACCACACAGAGGTATGGCCGGACAGAGCATCAGGTCTCTCACCTCTGGCTTGCCTTCATTGGCCGGTCAGAGTGGGCGCTAGAGGTATGGCATTTGCAGAAATTTGGATAATAGGCTGTTGTCTAAATTTCTGCAAGAGCCATACACTCGGGGGTGGAAGTGTCTAAAGGCATAATAGCGGGGAAGCCCGCTCCAAGCTTGAGATTACTCGCTCGTGATGGTGAAACCGGGGCCACACCTCTCGACACCCCCAGCCTCTCTCAAGAGTGTTGCCCCCCGTCAACCATCGGGTTCGCTGTTTGGGGAGCCCACCAAGGAGAGGCGAGTCACCACCTGCCTAAAGTAGAATTCGATAATGCGAGATATTGAATATAGGCAGGCGTCGGATCTCACTCCATAAGCCCAGCCAGCTAGTCCCAGTTCACCCACATAACCCAAAGTTTGGCAAGCCATTTTTCATTACAATAGTCTCATGTATTCTGCGGGGTCTGTCTGTGTCTGTATTAACAATTGTTGCAGCCAGAGAGAGGTCCCGCAGAATATAACCCATTACAAGGTAGATCAAATATCTCGAAAGGGCCTCTACGTTTTGGACCCCCCATGTACCTGCGCAAGCCTGACAAAGGTCCGGGGTACCCCGTGCTAACGAGAGACATAATAATAATAATGGCAACCCATTATACGTCCCACTGCTGAGCACGAGTCTCTCCCCTTTTTGGAGGGAGGCCTGGAGCTTACTCCATCACGCTGCTCCAATGCGGATTGGTGGAGGTGGGTGGGTTAGTGGCCAACCCGCTGTCGGATCGGATGTTTTCAAACCGCCCATTAGGCCTCCATCAAGGTTTAACGACTGCTATCAATTTATAGCGACGGCTTCACGTGCCTTCCGAAGCACGGAAACAAGCATTTAATTTGCCACTAGCGGTCACCCATCACACTACTCGACCGCGCCCGTAGTGCTTACCCGAGTAGATCGCTTACGATCTACACCAGCCGCTGGGCCATGCGTGCTTCGGTATATATAGGAGTAGACTGTGGTAGTAGTATATATAATAATGACACGAAAAAAGAATCATACTGTATGATAAAGTTCGAATCACACTTAAATAATGTCGAGGCTAAACGCTTATTTACTTTGTTCTTCACAAACAATTATTTGCCCTTGTCGAAAACACACTGAAATGTCGAATGCAATACACTTAGGATTTTACATATTTCTTTTATTCGAGTTATTTTTTAAATTGAAGTGCATTGGAAGGTCGTTCTTTGGGTTAAATAATTTGTTAATGGGATGAGTGTATGATCACGATTTATTTTCAAAGTAGTGAGCAGTGATACAGAGATACACGCGGAGGGAACGAGATGTAATGTTTCTCCGATCAAAGGGCATCCTACCAGGCGAGGTGATAGCGCTTTGCTGTCTACCCTACGTTATTGTGTTTCTTTTTTTTTATGTAATGGAAGTGGCAAACGAGCATGCAGTTCACATTGATGTTAACTGATGACTGCAGCCTATAGACACTTACACAAAGACCAAGGCGAAAGTGCAGATGTGTTACCACTCCTGGGGCTTAGGTGTTAAGACTCTGTGCCGGAAATTACAGGGCCGTACATTACTACCGCCCTATTAGAATCGTTTGACAGCCATAATTAAGTTCATTGACCGCCATAGAGCAACACGGGCCACCGGCCGGCTGCGGCGGACAAGAGGGAAGTAGCCATATGCAGGCTTTCCCCTCCGTCAAAGTACAAGCCCAAATGTCCTACGCCTGTCGCCCAGATGTTCAAATGTGTGCGTGAAATTGTTTATGTATTTTGTTAAAGTCAAGGTGTGAGTTTCGTAGTAATAGATGATTTTAGATGTGTGTCTGTGTATCACACGTAGTCGCCCCCGCAAAAATGACAGACTATTTTGCATCGGTAATAAACGCTATGGCTACTCCCCTCCGGTCCGCCGCGGCGGCCGGTGGCTCGTGTTGCGCTTTTTTGACTGCACTAACGTAAAAATTCACCTCCACCAGTGGACAACGAGATAATACTCTAGAAAAAGTACTGCAACATACTAAAATCGCTCCAAAACATCAAAATCGTTCACGTCAATAAAAAATAGATGAAATCGATTGAACTGATCATCGATTAATCGTGTAAACTATCGTTTACATCGTCTAACATTACAAGTCTTGTACTTCCCAAAGTGATCATTGACATCAGAACGTTGCGAGGCTTAATTGAGCGATTATTTGGTTCGGGTGATGTATTCCCGTTAATCACAATGATTGTGATACAATTTCCGGTACAGAGGCATAACACCCTTGGCCTCAGGAGTGGTAACGCATCTGCATTTTGACCTTGGTCTTTGTGTGGGTGTCTATAGGCTGCAGTCATCACTTAACATCAATGTGAACTGCATGCTTGTTTACCACTTCCGTTACATAAAAAAAAACAATTTGATGTAACTTTTTTTAATGTAGCGAAGGTGGCAAACAAGCATTCAGTTCACATACATGCTAAGTGATGAATGTAGCATAAAGGCATCTATACAAAAACTAGAGGTCAACATGCAGATGCGTTGCCGCCTCTGAGGCCTTGTCTCTGTGACATTTATTACGCGGCAAACATTACCATCTTACAATGAGCTGAGCACACTGAGCAGATAGATAAGGCAATGCTCCCTATGTCCTCAAGTCCCTACTCATTTCTCCTTTAGCAAATTAATATCAAACAGTAAAGAGAAACGAAAATGAAGAAAAATGTACGGCCCTGTAATTTTCGCCACAGAGGCATAACACCTAATGCCTCAGGAGTAGCAGCGTATCTGCATTTTGATCTCTGGTCATTGCGTGGGTGTCTATAGGCTGCAGTCATCACTTAACATCAACGTTGCCACTTTTATTACATAAAATAAGCGTCATTCTTTTGTCATTCACATGATTGCATCCAAAAGATGTCCTCTGCGGGATAACGGCAATGGACGTCTTTCGGAAGAAGTCTTTAATTTTACTAGAGAAGAAAATTACTGTAATCTATTGACTAAAATAGTGAATAAGGTTTTCGTAGGTTTTCGCGAGCTTCATACATTGTAGAAATTAAATTTGCGGATTTTATCGTCGAATTAGTCTGCCCGTGAACCACGGTAGCTGGAAAGCGACCGAAACGTCGGGTGTAAGAAGTTTGGGAGTGTTGTATACGCGAGAAAATCCGCAAGTTTAATTTCTACAATAGTGAATAAGGTTTTATTCACGTGAAACGCCTAACAATCTTCCACAAACAAGACATGGCCTGACACACAGCTACCGTGTGTCACAGACATTCAGGATACCTAACCGGTCTGGGTTTTAAATCAGTAATTAATTCCTATGTTTCCGCAAAGCCTTACCCTGACGTGCTTGCACGCTAATAAGATAATGTATTGTGAGCTGTATTCCGTATAATTATTGTAAATGGTTTTGTTGGGAATATTGTAAACTATTTTTTGTTGACTTAGTAGTTTTGTTTGACGTTCTATGTTCGATTGCTGGGATAGTAAGTTGTTTTGTTTTATATTTTATTAGAAGCAAAATAAGATGCTTGAAGTTTGAACATAAATGATTAAAAGTTATTATGTATTTTTCACAATGAAAGGGTTTTACAAATACTTTGAATAAAAGTGAAAACAAAATTAAGGGTCAGGCAGAATTCGAAACTGCGGTCTCTCGTGGGACTAGATAGTCTGAGATATGAGACTTATGTTCCTCAAGAGAATGCAAGCGTGAAGTAAAGTTTATTTTATACGTAACTTCATGCTTTTTTCTCGGAAGAGGTACGCAGAAGAAAATGCATGCAAGCCGTGCGTTAAGTACATGCGTTTGGTCACGCACGTGCAATAGGAAGCGAAGTTTTATGTAGCCAATATGACCGAACGTCAACTCCGAGGCTGGCACTGGAACACTGCTGAAAAATGGTAAAACTCCAGCAGCACTTACCCTTCGTGGGGCATATGTAGACTACTGGTAGTAATATTTATACATATACTCGTAATATAACTAAGTCCCAACGTCTGTCTATCTATTTGCCATAAACTGAAAAGACTACTTTACGAATTTTGAAACAGTTTTCACTAATAGATTGAGCGATTCATGAATCATGAGGAAGACTTGTATTTTTTTTTTAATTATCCTCATCTTAATCTTCAACATAAATTTAATGCTACTTTAATAATTTCATACACATAATATATAACACCACATAATTCAAATAAATATCAAGTGAAAATAAATTTGAATAAAGCGCGTTGCTCGATTATGGGACCTGCTTGATTTTCTAAGGCGTATTTCATGTCCATGTTGTTTATAAAAAAATACGGCACAACGATGACACATTCATTATTAGAATATTTTTTATGTGACTTAGGGAGCATACTCTTTTGTTTCTATATTTCAAGTTTCTTTATTAGTATTATAGATACTCCTATTTCCTTAAAGCATCTAATCAGACAACCACAACGTTAAAACATCAGTGCATGCCCGCGCGCATTTCTAATAATGATCAATGATCGCTGACTCGCGAGAAATGACAAATATACCATACATCACTCATGCTTCGGATATTGACAGGCGTGGTGTGAACCTGGACAATTACGTTGTCTTATAGATAAAGTTTAAAAAAGAAGGAACAATAAAAAAAAAACAAACGTATAAAATATTACAACAAACTTGATGTAAAATAATGCGCAGATGAAACGACGATTAGCTAGTACTAATACGTTATTTTTTTTGTCTAATACAGTTACATTGATGGTAGAGCTCCAGTGACGGAGCTCGCGGGCGTAGGCACCACCGCATTACCTAATATACTTGCCGCTAAATGATAGTGTTCAGCACTATCGTGTTCCAGTCAGGTGGTAATGTACGGCCCTGTAAATAAAACCTTAGGCCTCAGGAGTGGAACGCATCTGCAATTTCAATTTGCAAATCACTTAACATCAATGTTAACTGCATGTTTGTTTGGAAGTGTCCATTAAATACAAAAAAACCTCGACCCGGTGAGTCGAGTGGTCTGAAACGACCTTTAGATTCGAAGGTTTGATCTTACTTAACTTACTAACTTACTTACTTACTACTTAAGGTTTAAGGGCTTGAACTCCGCATCGGGACAAATATTTCTATGGCCTACAAATGTTTGTTTCGGGTCTGGGTGTTTGTGTATGTGTGTGTACAACAGCACCCACGACACAGGTTTAAACGTAGTGTGGAGCTGTGGGTATAAGCGTATAAAAAATATATATGTGAAGCAATGTGCATGTGAAATGAGGGTTCTTTCTATAATTATCATCATCACTCCAGCCGAAACACCTCCACTGCTGGACAAAACCTTTCCCAAAGACCCCACAGCAGTTTTGTGCGTCATTAAGGGAGAATCAGAATCAGAATCAGAAATTCATTTATTCATTTAGGGTGACAGGCACCTCTTATGACACGTCAAAACAAATTAAATAAATTAAAATAAAATAACAATTGATATACTTGTCAATTCACAAGCAAAAAATATTTTTTTTTATTTTTTTTTTATGTTATGGAAGTGGTAAACAAGCATGCAGTTCACATTGATGTTAAGTGATGACTGCAGCCTATAGACACCCACACAAAGACCAAGGTCAAAATGCAGATACGTTACCACTCCTGAGGCCTAAGGTCTTATGCCTCTGTGCCGGAAATTACATATTTATGGTCATGAATATCACTAATATTTATCCTTCGATGGTACCTTCATTATAACTGTTACTTTAATTTAATAATCAATATTTATATTGTAACTATAATACCTAATCTAAGAACGGCGACTACCTACATTTTGTATTATAACATTGTTGCATGTTTCACGATAAGTGACGTGTTTGTCTTTCTGGGAAATAAATGTCTTTAAACCGAAGATAAAACTAAAAATAATATACTAATGTTAGTAAGTATATCAGTAGAATGTCTCATTTCCCCCTTTACAAACTGATTACAAAGAGAAAAGAGAATATGTTATGCCTCTGTGCTGGAAACCGGAACACGATAGTGCTGAACACTACCATTTAGCGGCAAGTAGGTATATTAGGTAATGCGGCGATGCCTACGCCCGCGAGATCCGTCACTGGAGCTCTACCACCACTAAAAAGATGAAGAGAGAGAAGAGATTTCCTCTAGTTTGTACTGAAATGTCAAAAATTTTGTATATTAGAATTACATCCGCATTGAATGACCTGAAACCTTTATCTAATATATTTTTGTTGATTTAGTAGTGGCCGTAATGGTACCTGAACTACATTTTTTATTCCTACAAAAATCATTAAATTTATATTAGGTATTTGTACAACGCTTACATAATATTCCAATGATCAATGATAGCGGCGGAAATATTCCATACATCACCTATGCTTCAAATACTGACAGCCGCTGTGAGATGTAGAGCTGTGATGTTTTAGATGTGGTCAATTTTTTTACAATGAGACACTCTTTTTTTCCCCGATGTTGTAGGCAGATATAAATACACGTATTCAAAATACAAGCATACACCAACGGTTAGCCAGTTATGTTTTGTCCCATGTGGTGGCGAGGTTATTGAGACATCCGAGCACACGAAGTCCGAAGAACAAGAACTCCGAAGGTAGTATTGGCAAACTTGATTAAAACAAAAAAAAAAATCCCGGGAATCGAACCAGGACCTCCTCAAAGAGGAAATATTTTAGAGTAAAATACATTTTTACGCGTATTACTGATTAAGCATCAAACAAATTTGAAAACTATGTGTTATAGAGGTTTACTAATTAATTCGGTTAATTTTATTTCGGTTTATTTAAATTTTCCGTAAATCTTGAAAACGCGTAGGTAACAAAATTTTTAATTCCCGTTTCCAGTTCCCGAAGTTTTTATTACTATTTTACACAGATATATTTTATTATTTGCAGAACATAACATTTGTATCGCCGAGATATAATTTATCCGCGAAATATTTTTGTATCATATCGGTCACAAAATTCAGAGCGATCTATTTGGTACTGATAGTTTAAGGTTTTCCTCGATATTTGTTCATTTTAGTTATTTTTGTAGCTCACTAAGAGTATTTTTTAAAATAAATCATTAAGAGTATTTTTTTGTATTGCCAACTCTAGTACATTTATAATTCTATGTAAAAACTTAAACATATAAGGTCAAAAATACCGATTGGCGATGTACACGCGTGAACATTTTTGATTACTATTTGTAACGTTTATATTAATCCAATTGAACTACACGCTATGATTGACAGACCATATAACGAGTGAGTTTTGTTACTGGACCGCACGAGACTTGGCTGGGATTTATGGTAAAAAACCTAATAGATGAATAGATTAAGTACGGTCATACAGTTCAAGATGTTAAATAATTCTGTCCAGGATTTTTTTAGCACATCTATTTGAAATATATTTTCTTATATACTAAATTTATTACAACTTATTATGTTTCATTATATCTGCTGTCACATAGATGTAAGTTCTGATCTAAGAATATAAATATATTAGTCGCTAAATGGTAATGTTTGATAATTTTAATAATGTAACCGCCCTAGAGTGAAAGTCTGATATTAAGGTTATATTTGTTACAAGCTGTTGTTTGCGTTGGCTTCACCCGCGTGACTGTCGTTTTATAAATAAGTAAGCCTATGTTCTTTCTCAAAGTCAGCTCTATCTGTGTACAAAATTTCATTAAAATCGGTTCAGTCGTTTGGACGTCAAAAGGTAACAGACAGACACAGTTACTTTCGCATTTATAATATTAGTAGGGATTTAAGTGACAAATAAGCTTGTCTCTTAGAAAGTAAGTGACTACTGCAGCCTATAGATGTTTAATTCCGAAAAGTATACCGAAAAAATTTTTTTTTTAAATTTTCCAGTGCATCCTCAGGTTCTGGTAATGTGGACTACGATGTGAATAGGCTCGCCACCTCTAACACAGGATAACGAAACGACTAAATCTATAAAAAAAAAATAACTTTTTTGCAGGTTTTTGCGAGCTTCATACATTGTAAAAATCATATTCGTGAATTTTCTCGCGTATACCACTACGCCCGACTTCTTCTCTTACGTAAGTAAGTCAAATAAGTAAGCAGTAAGGCGGGAGTAGTAGCAGTAGTCTAGTCTACAAAGCTCAAAATTACTTATTTTCCCATCAGAACATCAGTCCAAACCTAATTGTGTTGATTGACTTGTTATGTTACTGAAGCAGTTTATTTAGCTATTTTACCTATAATACTCGTAGTCAAAGGACTGTCGCCTCTGCAACAATCTATTCAAAAATCGTATTGACATCAACCGACAAAGCGTTTGACTTTATCTGATCTTTGACACCATAATCGATATCTCTCATTAAGCGATGAAAGTCGACTAGCTCTCACATTATCGACGCTGGAACGCGTTAGAATTTTTGCGTCATACAATTTGTTGTAGCGCTCATCCTCGGCTTTAGATGTGCCGTTCCCGGGAACTTTCCCCAAAGTGGGAAATAGGGGAACATTGTTTATAAAGATTATAAAATGCTTCTATCATTATTTTACACTTGTCACCTCTAGTTTAAGCAAAATGTTTGATATCTGTTGTTCCCACTCTAGGGAACGTTCCCGAGAACGGCTCATCACTATCCTCGGCACCAATGTTTTGTTGAAAAAACTAGCTGGTATATTTTGTTGGTGATTACTGTGATTAGTCATTAAGGCGTTGACACACGAGAGTTCTACTGAACAATTTCGTCTATGCATTTTGTTGGTAACTTCACCTGTATTTCCTGAAATATGCGGAGGTAAATGCATCCATTCAAGCATACATTTCCATTTCTGATTTTAATTTAAGGCCTCGTAATAACTCACAGAGACATAACTACTCAGGTTTCAGGAGTGGTAACGTATCTGCATTTTGATCTCTGGTTTTTGTGTAAGTGTCCATAGGCTGCAGTCATCGTTACATTAAAAAAAAACATGCAAACTGTAATGATTCGTCGGTAACGTTTTGCCTCTTGTAACAAGTGGCGACTAGCGAGTCTATTGTCAGCTTCGAGCATGTCACCAAACTTCGAGGTTCACTTCGGAACCTTTTACTAGTGGTAAAGCTCCAGTGAGGGAGCTCGCGGGTGTAGGCAACACCGCATTACCTCATATACTTGCCGCTCAATGATAGTGTTCAGCACTATCGTGTTCCGGTCAGATGGTAATGTACGGCTCTGTAATTTCCGGCACAGAGGAATAACACCTTAGGGCTCAGTAGTGGTAACGCATCTGCATTTTGACCTTGGCCTTTTTGTGGGTGTCTAGCTTACCCAACGCTCCATTCACGCAATTCCCAGCAAGCACTATTCTTTCTATGTAAGTTCTTTGGATGTGCTTTTATCAAGGATGGCAGGTACACCACCTGCCATCCTTGCTAAAAGCACATCCAAGATATACCAATTCATCCACCTGTTCTAATACTGCATCATCTACCACTACCCTTGCATTTGTTCTCTGTTCATCTCTTTCAAATACTAATACTTTAGTTTTATTCACATTCAATTGTACTAATCTATTGTTATTATACGATTACTAATCTAAAAACTGGATTTTTATCGTTACTCAATATGGGACATTCTCAAAATTAACCTTTAAGGAACCAGGGTGGAAGAGGCTTAGGAAAAGTTTTCCTGGGACACCGGGACGGGCTGCATGAAAACGGGACTGTCCCGTTCAAAACGGGTCTTATGGTCACGTTATGTATGATTCATAACGTTGAACTTATTTTTTTTTTTTATTAAAGGAGTTTGTCGCACGGCGACCACATCGTCCCGTAAACACCACACATATTAGACACAAAAAGATAGAACTTATTTGAAATCATACCATGCTATTCAAATTTCACACAAACTTAGACCCCCGCCGAGTGCCCAATCATTATCACCGGAACTAGGGAAGCAATATATAAAAAAAGTTACTGGTTTGTAGTCAAAACATTTTGTTTCTAAGAAGTTTGACGGGTATTGTCTCTAAGCGAATTCTTAATTTTCGAATCCTTTTCATAAATATGGGGTGTTTACTAAAATTTTACATGCTGATGTCAAGGGATAAATTATTTTAATAGTTTATGTATTCTTACTCTTGGTAGGTGTTTAAAAATATCATTACATTGTAGTATATAGAGATGATTATGATTATAAAATAGCAGTAAATGTTATTTTGTTCAAGATTTTTTATATGAAAATGATCGATAATACGATCATCATCAGTATAATAATATAATATGCATTTGTCATCATCTCTAAAACTCAATAAAACATCGTTAAAGTAAAAAAAAATATTTTTTAATTTCATAATACTTTATAATCATTATAGATATAGATTCTTATTTCTAAAAATAACACCACACTGGATAAAAAACTATAAAACAATAATCAGCAAAATAACACCCTATACAAAATGAAATTCAAATCTCAAACCACCGACACACCCCATGCTGTTAAAAAAACCCTGGAGTCATAAATATTTTTAATCCATCTTAAGCATAATGAGCAGCGTTTTGCTGTCATTGAGCTGTCTCATGAGAATTGTCTCAGTGGCCGTGTGTACCCGCCTTAATTGTGACAGTTGACAAAAGTATTGAAAAGAACAGATTATCTAGTTTTGTATTGCGAATTGTGGTTCACTTTGTTTAAATTGTTGGTGGTTTGCAGGAGCATTTTTTGAGAGTTGTTTGATTTATGGTTCTCCTTTTGAATAGGTTGAAAGTTTGAAATTGGTGTGGTGTTTGTAACACGTTTAACTAGGTGAATGTATAATATAATATTTGTTATTCGCATTCCCATAATAATATGCGAGTGAATGTAAGGAAATGAACGTCAAAATGTTCATTCCAATTTTTAAAACGTTTGTTGGTGAAATTTTCTAAGAATTTCCTTTACGGTATTTTTTTTATTGACAGTATTATTAAGTTTTTGATGAGTATAAGCATCTGTGTATCTGTGTATCTGTGTATCTGTGTATTTATATATGCGTATGCACATTGCACATTATCTGTATTCTACTTTAATTCCTGTTTGTATTAGATCTGCGTATTTTGACAAACAGATACGATACACACTGAGTTTGTCCGGTAGCGGAGTTCTGACTGGTGGTAGAGCTCCAGTGACGGAGCTCACGGGCGTAGGCACCACCGCTTTACCTAATAGCTATACTTGCCACTAAATGGTAGTGTTTGGCACTATCGTGTTCCGTGCAGGTAATAATATACGGCCCTATAATTGCCGGTACAGAGGCATAACACCTTAGACCTCTATAGGCTGCAGTCATCACTTAACATCAATGCGAATTGTATGCTTGTTTGCCACTTTCAATACATAAAAAACCCTGGGGACAGTTATTATAAATAGGGACGCGGAAGTAACGGTCTACTACCGCTAATGTATTAAGTATATTTGCACCTCGACAGCGGTAGTGTGAAGTTGCGAATGTTTCTCATAATCACAAGCAGGCGAACGTCTGAGATACCGTTTAACTAAGCCGCAGCGTTTATTTGTGTAACTAGTCTGCGGTATGACAACCATATTGCATAGAAATGAATTACTGTGTGTACTTCGATCGGGACTCGTTGATACTTAACCTGAGCTGCATCAAGATATTTGTTAAGTTATTGTAACATTTCACATCCTTCTCCAACTTAAACAGATTTCTTTAAGATAGGAGAAAAGGATGTGAAATGTTATAAATAACTTAAACTTAACTTTAACAAATATCTTGGTGCAACTCAGGCTTAGCATTCGTGTAGGACACATATTGGAAAAATCTAGACAGCTACATACATGCATTTGGTCGATGGATCATTAGAATAGATACATTTTTACTTAGGCATCCGTCAGAAACACACTCAACATCTGCATTTTTTAAATAGTTATGTCGAAACACAGAAAATATTACTGTTCAAATATTTTTAAATTTATCAAAATACAAAAAATATGTCTACAGTAAACCACTATTACCTACTAATAATGTACTTTAATAGTAGTGAGACTTAGTGAGGTTAATGTGTTAACCTCATTAATTCATTACATAACTTCACATCAAAAAAGTAAAGGTGAAGAAAAGATCGACTAAATGAGCGTCGTTCACTTAACGGCGTTCCAGTTCCAAGTCCAACTGCAGCCAACTTTGGTATTAAACAAATCCAAAAATATGACAACGTAGATAGGATCGTAGTATGTTGGGTTAGTTGCAGGTTTATTGCCACTGATTACAGATTGTCTTACACAGTAGAGGGTGCTAAAATCCGGAAAAAAAATATTTTCATAAGTATCAAAATCAAGCAGTCCAGCTATAAAACGAATGCGGCTTCACCGCGGAAGTGTAAAAATGTAATCTATTTTAAACATTTGTCGTGGCGGTACCCACCCTACTGCTGACTATTGATAATGATACCGTTAATTTTTTACAGTTATACTATTATTTCCTAGAAAATGGTGGATTATCGTACATAGCCTAGAAACTTTGATATTATTTAATTAAGGTTTCAATAAATACAATCGATGTCCTTGCAGGTAGAGCTGTACTGAGGGTGCTCTACCTACAAGCGCAACCAATTCCCGATCTGAGAAAAAGAACTACCTTTAAAATGAACGTCTTTAGAGAAATTAAAGAAAGTCTGTATTTTCTGAACTCGATGATTAGGACAAATGAGCTGTAACGTGGTGTTCCCTGTGGATGTACATCAAAAGAAAACTATTATTTCAAAGATCATTTACAACATTTTTTATTTTTTTAAGTGACAGAAAAAAAATATTTTAATATAATTCAACAATTATATTTCATAAAAACTTTATAATATTTCAAAGATTTAAGGAAAAATAAAGTTAATTATATTAAAAAAAAGATGAAATTGTTTAATCGGGTTCTATTTTACTGATTAAGGCAATTTGTAAACTCAAGAACCTAGTGACATGAGATAACAAACTTGTCAAAAGAATTGTCAATCGCCATCGCCATATTTTTGTAATACCATTTTGCGTAAACTTAATTATTTTTAAACGAAAAAACTACACAACATTAACTTAAATTAATAGTCGGAAATTGTTCAGAACTATTATTTCACCAACTGTACATTAATTGGGAACAACTCCATTCATTTTTGGACCATCTCCTTTGTTTTAAATACATAAAAAGAGTTTATCTACTTCTCATGTTGTTTGAGAAAATAAATAAATTTAAAAAAATACGGAAAAAAAGTTGAAAAAAACTTAAAAGAAATCTATGACAATATTTATTCAAACTTCTGTTATACAAATGTCAGTCTGCCCGAGACCACGGAAGCTGAAAAGCGACCGGAACGTCGGATTGATTTTAAATAATAATTTTATTCATGGGAGATGAATCCAAAAAACTAGTTTTAATACAGTCATTTATATGAATTTTGATCACAATAAACCTCTTTTTTCGGTTTCTGGAATAAAGTACAAAATAATGAAGTTATCGATGCTAAAGTTAACAAATAAGGCACAGAAATGTCATACTTCGTAAGACTAAAAATATTTGGTGACAACCAAAATTATCAAAGCAATATTACCATTCAAAAATCATAAGAGTATCTCCCGTCCCATTCTTCTCACGGCCAAAGCGTTAAAGGCTTTATAGCAACCTCTCTACATCCCACATGACACCCACCATTTTAAGTCGAACCATCAGTTCGGACCAAAAATTGAAATTACTTACTTACTCCCCATGGGTGGCGGGTCCAATTAAACTAGTTACTTGGTGCTAACAGCTATATATATCATTAATATAGTTAACACCACACATTTCCCGTGTGAAACCATTTTGAACATATAAACTATTGTTCAATGGAATGTCCACTTCGAAGTTTCGATAAAATGATTGTCAGATTGTTTTTTTCATAGGTCGAAGGTTTGAGTAAATATTGATTTGGCATTTGTTTCGATTGAGTTGAAAGGTAAGTGTTCACTGGTTGAGTTTGAGTTTTGAGTGCGGTTATTTAGGTTTAGCAACGGCTGGAGTGGTCGGGATTCTGATGGGAACGAATGTTTAAAAGCAAATCTTTTTTATCGTAATGAAAGCATACACACATACAGTTCACATGGGTGTTAAGTGATGACTACAGCCTATAGACATCTACACAAAAACCAGAAGCCAAAATGCAGATCACTATACTAAAATAAAATACTCTTTTCACTCACAGCCCCACACTAGGTTTAAACCTGTGTAGTGGGTGCCGTTGTACACACACAATACATACACAAACACCCAGACCGGAAACAAATACCTGTAAGTCTTACAAATATTTGCGGGGATCGAACCCGCGACCCTTCGAATCAAACGGCCGTCTCACACCGCTGGACTAACCGGGTCGACAAAATACTACGTACTTTATCAGCAAAATTATCGATTGGTCAGCAAAGAATACTAGCATACTTGTCTGGTTCGTGTCGGTTGGGCGTGTTGGGGAGTTAGGAACTATAGGCGCCCCCGACTTGGACCCTTCGACCTAACCTGGTGGTAGAGCTCCAGTGACGGAGCTCGCGGGCGTAGGCACCACCGCATTACCTAATATACTTGCCGCTAAATGGTAGTGTTCAGCACTATCGTGTTCCAGTCAGGTGGTAATGTACGGCCCTGTAATTTCAGGCACAGAGGCCATAACACCTTAGGCCTCAGGAGTGGCAGCGCATCTGCATTTTGACCTCTAGTCATTGTGTGGGTGTCTATAGGCTGCAGTCATCACTTAACATCAATGTGAACTGCATGCTTGTTTGCCACTTTTATTACATTAAAAAAAAAAAAAAACACCGCCACCCCTGAAACCTTTGTTTCAGGGATGACGCTATTATTTATGTTATTTACATATATATTATATGCAGTTATTTCTGTCTCTGTGATATTACGTGGCCATAGATAATTATCTAACCGGAACACAATAACGCTGAACACCACCATATTGTAGCAGATACATTAGGTAATGCGGTGGTGCCTACGCCCTTGAGTCCCTACTCTGGAGCTCTACACCTTCCTAGTGCCACTTTGGGTATTGCCAGTCCAGAGATGTCAATCGACTCCTCATCTACTGGTAGTGTGAGAGCATATAAGTAGGTAAGCTTATTTATTTTCAAGAAAAATGGAAAGAAAAATTTGATTTCAGGCGAGACTCGAACTCGCGGCCACTGGGAATCTAGTCCAGCCGCTCTTCCAACTGAGCCACCGAAGTCCTGCCCGATTTGTCAAATATTTCCTTCACATTCATTGCTTTGCCTTAGATGGCGCTGCTGCCACCATAAGGCAATGCAATAAATGTGAAGGAAAGATTTGACAAATCGGGCAGGACTTCGGTGGCTCAGTTGGAAGAGCGGCTGGACTAGATTCCCAGTGGCCGCGAGTTCGAGTCTCAAACAATTAGGTAAGCTTAATTGCTATTGTTGTAATATTTAATACCGCTGTGGGAATGGTTTGACAAACATTGATCGGTTGACCAAGGCAACTTTAAGCTCACTTAAAAAGGTAAAATTAAAAATATTACAACCTTATTACTTATTTAACACCATTTGTGATTGTACAGAGTTATAATCAACAGGTGAATCCAATACTAAATTTAGTAAAAAAAGATCAAATTCACAATAAAAAAACCCTTAACCTATATTCATAAACCTGACATCATCCAATCATCAAAATTACCGCGAAAACGAATCGGCGCGGGCGCATAAAACATTTGTGTTCCAATTACAAAAAAGGCACGAAAAACAAAATGCAATAAGTTTTTTGCGGGACCCGGGTACGAAAAAAATCAATTATGCTTGACTCGTGCCATTTCAAAAGGTTGGCTTCGGGTTAGAACTTTTAAAAAATGGATGACTAATGCATTGAGGATGTCAAGTTCCGTAGAATAATACTTAAGTGAGATTATTTTTATGCCCCAGTAGGCTAGTGGTAGTAGGCTACTACTAATAAGCTTGGGTCGATGCCCGGGTCGGGGACTATCAGAGATAACGGTGTGAAATCCTTTATATTCTATTGGGAATTTCCATTTTCTGGTAATTTCCCAGTACCTCGGAGTTTGGTAATGTGCCCAGAGATGTCAACAGGCTCGCCACATGTTATATGGGCCAAAAACGTAACCGGAGATTTATTTAAGTACGCAAATGTATAATTATGTACGCATAGATATATATTATATAATTTTTTAAGATAATTCAAAACATTTTTAATATAGTTTATTTTAATTTAACTAAAGTATGTATGCACCATTTTGTTCGATAACCTTTTGCCATCTTGTAGGTAGGGACATGATCCCATTGCTATAAACATTTTGGGACTTCTCATCAAAATACCGCGACAAGTGGATTTGGCAGTCCTCTCGTGATGTTAACCTAACATTGCATAAAGAATTCTGAAGAGACCGAAACAGGTGGAAATCTGAAGGTGCAAGGTCAGGACTATACGGCGGATGCATTAACACCTCCCAGCCAAACTCTCTTAATTTTTGCTGAGTGGCTATAGATGTGTGAGGTCTAGCGTTATCATGATGAAACACCACACCCCTTCTGTTGATCAATTCCGGCCGCTTTCTCTCAACTTCTTGCTTTAATCTCATCAGTTGTTCGCAGTAGAGTTCAGAATCGATAGTCCTGCCTGGTGGTAATAGCTCATAATGAATAATGCCCTTCCAATCCCACCACACACACAACATCACCTTATTGCGAGTTAACCCGGGTTTCGCCACAGTCTGTGAAGCCTGACCGGTCTTTGACCGCGACCTTTTTCGCACGTTCTTGTCGTACGTGATCCACTTTTTATCACCAGTTATCAGCTTCTTCAAAAATGATTCGGTTTCATTACGTCGTAATAAAGAATCACAAATGAGTATACGGTTCATTAGGTTTCTTTCAGTGAGCTCGTGAGGTACCCAAATATCTAATAATTTATCTAATATTTTTTCAAATGCGCCAAAACTGTTTTGTGATCAATTCTCAGTTCTTCAGCTACGTCGTAACTACTGATGTGTCGATCTTGCTCCACTTTTTCAAAAATGGCATCCATTTTATCCGTAATAGGGCGACCAGAGCGAGGTGCATCTTTGACATCAAAATTTCCGGATTGAAAACGCTTAAACCAAATTTGTGCTACTCTCACAGACACTGCACTAGGTCCATAAACATTGCAAATTTTTTCGCGGCTTGCGTTGCATTTTTAACTTTTTTGTAGTAAAATTTGAAAATGTATCGAATTTCTTCATTAGATTCACTCATCTTGACAGTACGAAAAACAAATGAAAATCACACATTTGCCTAATCTGAATTTGGAATTATGTTCTTTAAAATTTTAACTTTCAATGATACCAAAACCAGCCAGATACAAATACTACAGCCAAAGAGATTTTATTACAAGTTCATACATACTATAATGCGAAAAGACTTTTTCCCCAACCTATTATTTACTTTATCTATTGGGTACTAAGGTTGCAGGGATATTTTTTTTGCAAAATTCTGTACTCTCAATATAAAAAAAAACGTGTGGACGTGGTTTTGATAGTAATCTAAAGCTACTATGCGTTGCCATTCCTGCGGCCTAAGCTGATTTGCCTCTATGACGGAAATTATTGAGCAATATTTTGGCTGTTGGATTATTATGAAAAATTAGCAATTATTATTAATACTGCTGTAGTTTTGAATTTTTATTACTCATCCCCAAAATCATCAAAGATTATCACAAAAATTAAACGGATACGAAAAATTGTTAGCAAAAGATTTAGTCATTCTTACTAATTTGAAGCTCATTTTTTATTCGTTTTATCTGTCAACCATAATATAGGTCGTGAATTGGGATCGTAAAACATCATTCCAAAATTGTAATTTGGTCATTAGTCCCCGCGTGGTTTTCGCTACTGGTCATTATTTTTTTTTCTACTCCAATATTTTTGTATCTCAATAATTGAGTGCATTACCATTTTTTATTGGTTCGTTTTTGTTTACGTGGGCTGTTAATTGAGATTTGTTTTTCTTTGTTTTGTTTCTTGTTTGGGGTGTACAGTCAGTGTGATTTAATGTGGTCATAATGTACAGTTTCGAAGTTTTACTACTTATACCCAAAACCTACAAAGTCTATGAAACAACATAAAAATGTGTTTATAATTTAGTTACCTGCACATTATTAAAATGAATATTTTAGAAGTTATCGCAAAAATATGTGCGTTTGAAAATAAATTTAATTCAAACCTTTAAAATTCATTGCTTACATTGATGATAGAACTCGTTTGATGTTTTTTTTTGTAAGGCAATTGTTGTAACATTTATTGTATGGCGGAACCACGTTTGCCGGGTCAGCTTGTTAATCTATATACGTCAACAGGTGCATCATTCATCTTGGCAAGTTTGTGAACCATAGGGTGCCATATTGTACTTAGTTTTGTTTTAGGCAGAATAAAATCTTTATCTATATATATAAAAATTAATTGCTGTTCGTTAGTCTCGCTAGAACTCGAGAACGGGTGGACGATTTGGCTAATTTTCGTTTCGAATGATTTTTGGAAGATAAGAAAGATTTAAAAGATAAGAAAATATTATGAAATTTAAGGAAAATAGTAAAAACCACAATTTATTTTTCCATACAAATCGTCCGTATCTATCAAACCTTTGACACATTATTTCACTGTGAGGCAATACGAAGTTTGCCGAGTTAACTAGTATTAAATAGATATTTCACAAGAAACTAAACTTTGTCGTTTTTTTTAAAAAGAATTTGAGAATACGACTGCTGACTACTGACGTGATTTTTTAAAATGTTATAACGTGGCAAACAAGCTTACAGTTTACATGGTAATTAATAGTATAATGGTATAATGTAGCCTACAAACATCTAAATGAAACTAGAGATTTAAATGTAGATGCGTTTCTACTCCTGAGGCCTTAGGTATTATGCCTCTGTGCCGGAAATTACAGGGCCGTACATATTAATTTCCGATCTCAACTTGCAAAAAATTGACGTGAAACGTAGACGTTTCCAAACAGGTTAAAGGTTTAACATTTTTCAAGATAAAGACTTTTCAATACCTAATTTGATATAGTGATATTCTATATCGGTTGTTCCTTCGGTTACTTCTTGAATAATACTAAGTAAATACTGGTAAGTAAATACTGCACTCTATATACATCTACTCTATGTCGATGGGTCCTATGTATAAGGGCCAAACTAACAATTTTTCCATTTCCACTTTTTCATTGTAAACGCATCTTATCAATATAATGAATCATGTGAGCTTAAAAAAATAAAAGATTTCTGCATAGAAACACGATATTTTACGATAAATCAAGACTTGCTTGATTTATGTCAAAAAAAATATTATAAGGAGAATATTTTTTAGTCATTACCAAAAGACGCATTTAAGACATTGCAAACAAATGCAATTAATGAAAGCGAAAATGAAGAAAAATAATGATAACTTAGTGATAATTACTGATTGATATTGATTTTGGTCATTTTATTACTTGATTCAATTAAAAAGATTTTTTTTTATTTATACCAGATAAGTTTATAAGTTTGTTATTTTTTTTGTAATTTTATTTAAAAAAGAATAATGTGTAGTTCAAAATTATATTATTTTGCCTTAAATCTACTCTGATTTAAGGCAAATTCAATTTTTATTTCAATTTATGAATAAAACTATTGCGTTTTTTTTTATAATTGAAAGAATCTAACTGAAAAGTCAGTTAGTAGGTTAGCAGATAGTAAAACGCATAAGTGTCAATGTGACATAAATAACTAAATATCGAAATAGCTTGTATTGTAATTAATGATTTATCAATTACTTCACTTATTATTTGATTTTTTGGGTAACAAATTAAAAATATATACATTTTGCGCTGATTAGCGTAATACGCGTATAATGGCCAATATGACACATTGGCCCTTTTAGGGTGTTTTTAAAGAAAAATAATTTTAACAAAAATTAACGTAGATGGGCTAATGTGACGTAAAATAAAAACAAATAAATGTACATTTAAAATACCATAGCATAAATGACGAGGAAAGTTGTCTTAGTAAACCAGCAAAGATTCGTAAACTTCGGTCTTGTCAATCTGAAGTTATAGTAAATTTAAACTTTGGAGGTCTCTCCTGTAAAGTTGCAATTTTGCATTTTGGCCCATGTACATAGGACACATCGATGTACGGCCCTGTAATTTCCGCCACAAAGGCATAACACCTTAAGCCACAGGAGTGGTAACGCATCTGCATTTTGACTTTAGTCTTTGTGTGGGTGTCTATAGGCTGCAGTCATCACTTAACATCAATGTGAACCGCATGTTTTTTGAAAGCTGCATCGCGCTAAATAAACTTAGCATGTTGCAGGTTAGTAGCCATATTACCAACTTAAGAAGATGAGTTGTATAGTTACAGTAACATTGTACATTCTACGTAAAATTACAAATAGCACAAAAAAACGCGCCCAAACAATAAAGGAAACCACAAATAAAACAAGAACATTAACAAAAACATTATTAAACTACGCTAAAAAATAGACGCCAAGATTCCAAATTCGAAATTCGAAATCGTATCGCGTCCTGACGTTTCCTCTACGTGCCGTTTCCGCTCTGCGCTTGCGCATGGAGAATCCCTAATCGCGCTTTTACAATTTTTTTTCTCTCTACGTCAAGTCGCGGGATTTTTTTTTCTCTTGTATCCTGTTGTTTTGATTGATGGTATGGAGATAGCCTGGCGAAGGCACCTTTACGGTATAAGGGTCTGATAAATTAGTTACTTGGATTCGACGCGCGTCTTGGTATTGATGCTTGGTGTTGACTGGCATTAGGGTTGCTTGGAACATCCTGAGAGTTTAAATTGAACTATTGATTTTTACTGGTGGTAGAGTTCCAGTGTAGGAGCTCGAGGGCGAAGGCACCACCGCATTACCTAATTTTTCTGCCGCTAAATGGTAGTGTTCAGCACTATCGTGTGCCGGTTAGATTTTTAGAGAGAGATTAGGTAATGTATGAGCCCTGTAATCTCACAGAGACATAGTAACTAAGGTCTCAGAGGTGGCAACGCATCTGCATTTTTACCTCTGGTCTTTGTGATCACTTAACATAAATATGAACTGCAAGCTTGTTTGCCACTTCCATTGCATTAAAAAAAGTTGCTCTAAACTTCCCGACGTTAATTGTTGAAATGATTTTTTTTCAGTCTTGATGGAAAAAGTACATTTGTTATTCCAATTCTGAACATTATTGTTATCGCGATCGATCGCGAGCCACGGAATTACAGCTTTACTGTTATAAAAAAACTTACGGTAATTCATCCAGCCAGAATTATTTTTAAGTCACTTCTAGTGTCACTGCTTAGGACCACTTCAACTAAACGTACATCTGTGTTCTTGTTAATATGTATCAGATTGTGATTGGTCTGTGACAACATGTGACTGACGACTTCATTGCACGATAGAGGACAACCGTTTAGGAGTACTTGAAGGGAGGGATTGAACTGTTTAGAATTTTGTTGTGGAGATATTTCTATTTATGTAATGGAAGTGGCAGTTCACATTGATGTTAAGTAATGACTGCTGTCTATTGACACTTACATACCACTCCCGAGGCCTAAGGTGTTATGTCTCTGTGTCGGAAATTACAGGGCCGTATATTACCTGACTGGAACACGATAGTGCTGAACACTTCCATTAAGCGGAAAGTATATTAGGTAATACGGTGGTGCCAACGCCCGCGAGCTCCGTCACTCTACCACCAGTAAAATTGTTTGTTTTGATTATATTTACTGATTAACTGTCTCTCCAGACTAGTGGTAGCAGGCTAATGCTGTTACGCTGGGCTTCGATTGCTGGTGGGTTGGGGCTACCAAAGATAAAGGAGTAAAATCAAGTTGTATAACTTCTTATACAACTTGATTTTACTCCTTTATCTTAGAGAGAGCACAATAAGCTAAGATTACGTCATCTACATACCTAATAAATAGGGGGTTCAAGGGTTCAATGTATATTGTTCACGAACACCATGTTTTGATCTCCAGTTAAGTCCAGCACAGAGGATGGAAGAGGAGGGCATTAGGTGTCTTCACTAATAGAAAATAATCTACGTAACTTCAGGCTCATATTCCCCGAAAAGGTAGGCGGAGGTAAATTCATGCATTCAACAAACATACATGCAAATATATAAGATTCATCATTTCGTTTTATGCCATGTAATAAGCAATGACACCTTCGAACGCATTACCAAACTCCAAAGGTAGTTTTTATGTCATAGTATTGACAGACAAGCAGACGGGCCACCTGGTGGTAAGTGGTTATCGTCGCCCATGAACATTTGCAACAGCCACCGCGCTGCCGTCCCTGAAGAACTCTTTTGACGCCAGTTATGTAGTGTTGGGAATCTTCCCGAAAATGGAGAAATCCCCATTGCACCTACCCACCAACCCGGGCATCAAACCAGGAAACTCGGCGTCGCGCTTTTCACTGTCACCAGACTACCGAGGCATGATCTTAAACAATATTCCGTAATCATCGTAATGCAACCCGAAAATAATTCAAACCAAAACACAATAGCCCATAACCATTACAAAACTGAATCAAGTCTAATTCTAATTCACTATAGCCACCTCGTTTTTATTCCGAACACACGTACCCCGCTGACGATCGGGCGCACTTTAAATACTGAACAATATAATGATCTATATACGAGTTGTACACGAGCGATGGCTTGTGTTCTGCATTTTAAAACGCACAGAATAAGGATGTGGTGACAGTTTGACAGTCTTATAAAGTTGATGTAGGGGACCAGAGAATATGTTGTAGCATTGTTAAAGTGATTTAGTAAGTTAAGGTTTTAGAATTTAAAACTTAAAACAAAAAACTTATGCGTAGAACAATGAATTTACTCTATTTCAAAAAGTTAATTAAAGAACTGACTGACAAAAATAAAAAGTGAACAACATCAAGATTCTGATTCAACTTAAAAAGTCATACAGTCCCACAATTAACAAAGATATTAAGCGATTTTGAAGGACATCTTTGTATTTTATACGCATAATACATTTTTTAATAAATTATTTAGTATTCCATATACCAATTATAAAAGTGGATATACTCACCCCTAATAACGTACTAAAAATCATAACTCGCTAGTCGTGTAACATAACATACACTGATAAGATATGCACGTTATGCACTTATGTACTTAAGCACAAAATTTGAGAATTTGAGTAATTGTTGCCGAGGTCTCGAATATTATATTATTATCTGTGTAATTACATACGGAGCCATTATCATCTGTATGAAAATAGAGGTTGGTAGTTTCATAGCACGAGCAAGTGGCGACGGCGAACGAGTCATATCGATACGATGATTGGCTCATCGCGCAACCACGTCATAACCGCTAATCGTGATTCGTTCTTTTCTTTCAGCATTCATTTCTTGACCGAGTAGGCATTTTATTTTACCGAAAGTGTGCCAAAAATAAAAATATACTTACTTAGTCATCCAGCGCTGAAAATAGTGCTGATATAGTAACAATTAAATTTTGATATTATGAGATTAAAATTTACGTAACAATAGTTAAACTTTTTTTTTAATGTTTTGGAAGTTGTAAACAAGCATGCAGCTCACATTGATGTTAAGTGATGACTGCAGCCTATAGACACTTACACAAAGACCAAGGTCAAAATGCATATGCTTTACCACTCCTGAGACCTAAGGTGTTATGCCTCTGTGCCGGAAATTACAGAGTCGTACATTACCACCTGACCGGAACACGATAGTGCTGAACACTACCATTTAGCGGGAAGTTTTTTTTTATGTTATGAAAGTGGCAAACAAGCATGCAGCTCACATTGATGTTAAGTGATGACTGCAGCCTATGGACACCCACACAAAGACCGAGATCAAAATGCAGATGCGTTACCATCCCTGAGGCCCAAGTTGTTATGCCTCTGTGCCGGAAATTACAGGACCGTACATTACCACCTGACCGGAACACGCTAATTCTGAACATTACCATTTCGCGGCAAGTATATTAGGTAATGCGGTGGTGCCTACGCCTGCGAGCTCCGTCACTGGAGCTCTACCACCAGTAAAATTGCAAAAAGCAATTACTATGCAATGAACCTTAACATTTTATTAATTATTTAGGTTGCAACTATGTCTCCCAGAGGCGACCTTTCTCATCCTAAAAATCATATCAAATCTACATACGCAATCATTTGTTATTCTGTGTCAATAAAATTCTAAAACTTATTTAAATGTGTCATCACAAGTTGTAACGATAGGATCTTTATATACGGGATTTCCGGTGTCTGGTCCATTCAATAAATATTGCTAATATCTCGGGAATGCATAGATCGCCACATTTCTTTGCGTTCTTTGCTCTTATTTGTAAAAATACGTTGGGTTCCATATCAATATTTAAATTTCTAGTACAAAGAAGGTATTGGATAAATAGTTACTCAAACGATTATCTTATTGCCATAATCAATTGATGCTTTGTGATGTATTGCGCATTTAATAGAAGCATTATTTTCAAAATGTTTATATGGCAATCGTTGCGTAATTTTTTTGTCACAACCTAGAAATGTTTTAAAATTTCGGCAGTTATAGTTGATTTTGTTGCAATAGATATCAGATTTGTAACACACAAGCATTTCAATATGTCTAAAGCATCTCATCATCATCATCATATAATCCAAAAGATGTACTGCTGAATAAAAGCCTCTCCAAGGAGGATATGCCTCATTGCCACGCTTTGCATACGGATAGGCGATCAGACCAGTGGTGGTAGTTTTGCCGCGGTGCGCATCTATCATATCTTATTATGTAAACTACACTCCTATCGGAATGGTTTGACGGCCATTGATTGGTTGACTGACTGCACGACGTATAATATGATCATGCAAAACAGTGGTTTGTGAAAATAAAATTGAAAGACAAATTAGGAATGAAACATTTATTTGACACAACAGCAAGACACATACTTAAAACAGACATAAAACGTATATAAATGACAGAAAAGAATATATGATTTAGCAACCTTTTGCGAGAACTT
The DNA here is from genome assembly GCA_036365455.1 of Macrosoma leucophasiata. Taxonomy (NCBI): domain Eukaryota; kingdom Metazoa; phylum Arthropoda; class Insecta; order Lepidoptera; family Hedylidae; genus Macrosoma; species Macrosoma leucophasiata. Next base: position 21,021,050 of record JAWQUS010000024.1, on the reverse strand, counting down.
AAGATGTCGTATATAGCTACCAAATCCTATCGAAACTACCAAGAGAATAACAGAACTTGCAAGAGATACCTGGAAATATGAACAGGTTGCCATTTTCTGCATTCTATGTTATCAAAAAAACAATAGTTTCTAACGTACTAAATAATACCAATAACACCAAAATAGACCCAAATTAAATATTTAAATGAACTCTCTGTTAATTGCGTAATCGTTGTACTAATGTGATACAATTGGATTACAATCGATACGAATGCTCGGTCACGCCTCAATGGCGCCCACGCACGTCGTACAGATGATCCATAATACAATTATAGATCAATCGATTGGTATAATTGTGGATTCAAACTTTTTCAGATATGATCAGCTTGTCTCTGAGAGACAGTTTTATCTTCTTTAGACGAGGTCAGTTTGTCTCTGAAAGCAACTCCTAAATGAAAATGATTTAAACCATTTTAGTTTTGTTCAATCTATTAAGTATTATTCATCAAAAAATATTTTTGTTGTGAAATATTATTAATTTTAAGGATTTTTTTGGCCTATATTGAAATACAATTAAAACATTTAACTTAATCTTTTTGAAATTATTTGAATACTTTCGCACTTTAATAAATTAAAAATAAATACCAAATAAATACTAAGAAATTAAGGCATAAAATATGCATTCACCGGCGACTCTGGTGAGTTTAAAGGCAGAAGAAACTACTATAAAATATAAAATACCATATAATTACAATAAACTATAAAATACCATATAATTACAATAAACTTTAATTATCATAATTTGTTGAAAATTGAAATCGATTGATTATATCTGTGGTGTTCAGGATAGGTACGCTTTTCTTAATCCATTTAAATGATCAAACCGAAGTAAATTTTGTGGATATGTATACTGTTTTTTAATGTAACGAATGCGGCAAATAAGCTTGCAGTCCACATCTATGTTAAGTAATGACTGCATTATAAAGACATCATCTAGATGTCAAAATCAGAGGAGAAAATTACACCACTATGACCTACCTTGTTATGTCTCTGTGTCATTACGTGGGCACAAGTACACCACACCTATTCATTATCATCATATCAGCCATAAGACGTCCACTGCTGAACATAGGCCTCCCCCAATGACTCCCATACCGACCGATAGGAAGCGACGTGCATCCAGCGGGTACCTGCAGCCTTCACTAGGTCGTCGGTCCATCTTGCAGGTGGACGTCCTACGCTGCGTTTGCCGATACGTGGTCTCCACTCGAGAACCTTTCTGCCCCAGCGGCTATCGGTTTTCCGAGCTATGTGGCCTGCCCATTACCACTTCAGCTTAGAAATCTGCTTGGCTATGTCAGCGACTTTCGTTCGCCAACGGATCTCCGCATTTCTGTTCATCATCCGCATTCGATCCAGTAGGGAAACGCCGAGCATAGCCCTTTCCATTGACCCCTGAGTGACTTGGAGCTTTCGTACGAGACCCATAGTGAGAGACCACGTCTCGGCACCGTAGGTCATCACCGGTAAAACGCACTGGTTAAAGACTTTCGTCTTCACACCTATTATGGTGCAGCCAAATAATGTCTGAAACCTAGGGACGGGCGAGATTTAATTTCAATCAAAGACAAAAGACAACCCGGTTAGTCCAGTGGTGTGAGATGACCGTTTGATTCAAAGGGTCGCGGGTTCGATCCCCACACCGGGACAAATATTTGTATCGCCTACAGATATTTGTTGCGGGTCTGGGTGTTTGAGTATGTGTTGTGTGTGTACAACGGCACCCACGACACAGGTTTATACCTACTGTTGTGAGTGTAAGCGTATAAAAAAAATGAGTCCATAAAATAAATAATTTTAATGTACGGCCCCGTAATTTCCGGCACAGAGGCATAACACCGTAGGCCTCAGGAGTGGTAACGCATCTGCATCTTGACCTTGGTCTTCGTGTGGGTGTCTATAGGCTGCAGTCATCACTTAACATCAATGTGAACTTCATGCTTGTTTGCCACTTCCATTACATAAAAAAATACAACCTTTTCAACCTACTCACACCTCTTCATTAACTAACCACTACGATAATGTACCGCACTCATTGTTTAAACTATGACTCCATGACACGTTTCCGAGAATAGAGCGAGGAGCCGATCCAAATCAAATGCGCATGAGTCTCACTATACTTTTAGATCGGACACGATGCGTCCGTTAAGTAATACTAAACAGGCTATTTGGATCTCATGTTTTAAAGTGAAACTAGACAGCCGCTTCCATTTCAAGTGGTTCTAGGTTTATAGTTGATTTGTAATTAGTTTCATTAGAATAATTAGTGGCGGTAAGGTAGATGAAGTCGAAGATATTTTAATTTGCTGTTCTGATAGACTTCTAACATCCCAACCATTCTATAGTGTAGATACAGATGAGTTTGTGAGATAAAACGAAAAAAACTCTTCATGACATCTAACATTCAGTCAAAAATAAAACAGATTGTGGTAGAGCGCCAATGAAGTGGTCGGCCGAATTAGTCTTGGTAACATTACATTGACTCAACGCCGATTCAACTCCAACTCAACTCACAGTGTGGCATTGAAATTTGAGCTTTATATCATGTTATTTAAGAGTGTATTTGTCAACTTGTAAGTTAAAGGTATACGACGCGGGGTCCACGCGTTTTTCACCTATTTCAAGTTGACAAATTCACTCTTATACAACATAACATAAAGCTTACAATTTAATGCCATACTGTGAGTTGTGTTGGAGTTGAGTCGGCGTTGAGTCGGTGTTGAGATGGTGTAATGTACGAAGACCTTTACCCAATATAAATGGTAGTATTAAGGGTTCTCTATTTTATTACCTAACTTTTTTAGTAATCATTTAAAATGCTACCTTATAGTTCACATGGAATATGATGCACTAGAGAACCGACCCGGCTTCGCGCGGGTTCAATGTTACCTACCCTCTCCTATTCGTCTTAGCGATTGATATATTTGATTGATAATTTCCTTCCTCGATGCATGGGTTATCTAACACTGAAAGAATTCTTCAAATCGAACCAGTAGTAAACAGTAAATAAACAGTAAATTTATTTAAAATCATATTATACCTATTACATAAGTACATTTAGTTCGTGAATAACAAAACGACAAAAGCGATACATTATCATTACTTATGAAAAGAAATAATTGATAAGTTGGCGGTACACAGATTATTATTTTTTTACCTTCCGTGCTAGTCGAAACTGTGTTACGGCAAGGTAAGAATCTCGCCCAAGCATATTCAATTATAACCGATAGAACTTAATAGCTAATTACCAATGTACTTCATATTCATAGAGTAGTTCCTGAGATTAGCGCGTTCAAACCAGCAAACAAACAAACTCTTCTGCTTTATAATACGAGTATTATTATATGTAGATTAAAGATATATAAATATAAAAAATGATAGATAAATAGATATTTTTTTGTTAATTTGCAGATTAGAAATATTTTATTTTGCGGCGTTTAGATGTCTACGATGATTTTTAAAAACAATGTAACTATTTACATTTTTATTCACACCAAAACGTGCTAAACATAAACTCCTTGGGTATATTTCAAACCAATTCCTTTACAGAATCTGTACCTATCTTTCACCTCACTACCCATCGATTTATACACCGTCCGTCGGCAGATAACACCGCAGGTCACATAATTTAGACATTACACCGCGACCCGCGAGTCGGGGGTCAAATCATAAGGAATGTTCATTGAAAATGGCTTTCCTAGCTTACAATTATCTGAGGACGATAGCATCTTAATAGGTGCTGATAAATGGTGGATTCCCTTTGTGTGAAAGGTACACTGCATTCGCGGTTTTACCAGGTTCACCAGGAAGTTAATGGAAGATGGCTTTGTACAGCTATCATAAAACTAATTAGCCATTTAAAAGCTACTCTAAAAATCATTACGTAAATATTATTTAAATGAAAAAACAAAATATTCCATTGATAGGAATTTACACAAGTCTATACAAATAAATAAAATTGGAGTGTCTGTTTGTCATATAGAAATAACCGCTTTTTACTAAATGCATATGTTACATACATAAACACGGTACCTACATAATATACCAAAACAATTTTTTTTTCAATTTTTGTCTATCTGTCATCTAACACTACCATTTAGCAGCAAGTAGATTAGGTAATGCGGTGACACCTACACACGCGAACTTCGCACTAGTTACTAGACCACCAGTAGCTTTATAGTCGAATTAAAAAAAAAGGAGAGATGTTGCCACTCCTGAGGCCAAAGTTCTTATGCCTTTGTGTCAGTTATTATGGAGATGCACATTTGTATTGAAACCAAACGAAATTAAATACCGAATTTATTAAAATGTTGAATTAATTAATTGAGTTATCAGATACTTATTAAAGTTTATCTATGCCTTAAAACCACCTATTTATTTTTCGTGGATTCTTAAGAAATTGATATTGCTATCTTGATACTAATTTACCTACGACCTTGTTTGGGTCCCGTAACTCAAAAGAAACGAAATGGAACCCTTATCAGATTGAAAAGACGGAAGATTAAGTCATGTGTTTGTCTGTTTGTCCGTCTGTTACCAGTCAATTCGCTTTAAAATTACTGGGTCAATTGAGTTGAAAGGACATCGTCGATCTACGCCCTGATAAAAGCACATTTTAACAACGATCGTTTGCCTCACTTTACCAGGAAACAGAAAAATTTAATTTTAAACAATTATATACATTTAAAACATGTATTTTAGTGAACAAAATATTAGCTTTAGAGTTACATACAGAAATAACATTTACAAAAAGACATAATACATATAGTTTGAGAAAAAGAAATAAAATACAAGTTAAAGCTCCTAGAACTAATTATGGCAAAAGATGTATTACTTTTGAGGGTGCACAGTTATACAATAATTTACCAGACTCAATAAAATCATGTAAAAAGTTATCATTGTATAAAAAAAATTAAAAATACATATCACTAATAGTATATTCTAAAACAGTTCGCCGATTACTGAAATATAAATATTAGATAATAATTATGTAATGTTACTAAGCTCAATGTAAGTGAACGATGTTCTTTTTGAGTAAATAAATGTCTTTAAACCTAAATCCTAAATTTACAAACATAATATCATAATATACTGGCTTTTACCTGCGACTTCGTCCGCATGGACTTCAGATGTAATACCGTTACACTTGAAACATTTTTTTTTATGTAATGGAAATGGCAAACATGCATACAGTTCACATTGGTGTTAAGTGATGACTGCAGTTTACAGACACCCACACAAAGACCAAGGTCATAACGCATCTGTGCCGGAATTACGGGGCCGTACATTACCACCTGACCGGAACACGATAGTAGGTACGGAACACTACCATTTAGTGACCGAAGTATATTAAATTAGGTAATGCGGTGGTGCCTACGCCCGCGAGCTCCGTCACTAGAGCTCTACCACCAGTATATATAAAGATTAATTAATAACCAGTAGTCATTTACAGGTACAGTATCCATCAAAAAATATTGCACATCGACTTTAGGAAGGATACTTCGGTTTATTTCGAGTTTGTAGAGCGTTATCTCTTTCGCACCTTACCTATCTGACGTTTGTCGATCATTTTGATCAAATTTTGCCAATACCAGACTATCAGTGCTTACGTAGGCAGTGTGCAACAGAGATAACGCTCTAGGAAGTCGAAATTAGCCGATTGTCTCTTTTGTAGGGTCGATGTGCAATATTAATTGAGTACTGTATGTTCTTCTGTTGTCAAATTTTAAATTAACGTTAATTATGACGTCAGCTGTCTACGAGTCACTGTCTAAATTTTTGGCAATGTGAAGACCTATATAAGAATGCCCTGAGGAACCCCTGAACAGGTTTTAAGTATCCTATGTCTTACAGCCTATCTACGGCTATTTATACTCTACCTATGTACAAAATTTCATCGAAGCCTGTCCAGCCGCTTTAGCGTGATTGAGAAACAAACAAACATCCATACGTAATAGTAGGTACTTACGTTTCCGTGCTTCGGAGGACACGTTAAGCCATCGGTCCCGGTTACTGTCGATAGATAGGCGACGTTAAGCCGAGGCTTATGGGCGGTTTGAAATGTTTTTCGATCCGACAGCGGGTTGGCCATTAACCCGTATCTCCACCAACCCGCATTGAAGTAGCGTGGTGGAGTAAGCACCAAGCCTACTCCCAAAAAGAGGAGAGACTCGTGCGCAGCAGTGGGACGCTTCAAGGGTTTTGCTTAAAATTTCGTACACGTGTACTTTTTTATTTTAATAAAAAGTATCTTATAATAATAATAATAATGACAACCCATTATACGTCCCACTGCTGGGCACCAGTCTCTCCCCTTTTTGGGGGGAGGCCTGTTACCTTTAATACCTCCAAGAATATCTGTACAAAGTTTCATGATGATTGATTTAGTAGTTTTCACGTGAAAGTGTAACAAACAAACTTACATTCGCATTTACAATATTAAGTAGGGATAGTAAGAGGTCATGGTAGGTATTACAGAACCCTTTACACACGAATCCGATCTGCTCGCACTTGACCGTTTTTTATATATATTTGTATAAAGGTAGTGCATCAAAATCACGATTCAATGACGGAATTAATACGAATTTGCCGGAGGTCATGTATTATAATATCCCCAAATAATTATATTTCTCTTGAAATCATAATTGTGTACTGTATTTTATCTTTTATTTTGTATGATGAATTATAATTCTTGCGTTATTCCTAGGTTTATGCTGCGGGCTGTGTTTTTGCTTGCCTATAGTTTAATTTTGGTTATGTGAATTTGTTTTGGCAGTTCGCTTAGGGAGATTTTTGTACAGCTATGAACTTCTCTGGATTGGCATGCTGACGTTTTAAGTTTAGTACCGTAACTTCACGCCTGTGAATCCCACAGGGGTTGGCAGAGGTAAATGCATGCATTCAAGCGGACATGCAAGCCTCCACGATTACGTTTATGGCCCATATATCAGATGGCGAGCCTGTTGACAAGTTTTGGGAAACTTCCACCAAATGGAAAAATTCCAATAGAACTAGAGATAAAGGATCTTACACTATTATCTCTGATATATTTAATTAATTTATTTTTACTTTAATTACAACGATACATAATAGTAATTACAGTCAATTAAAAACATACCTAATATCATACAATACTCTCACAGAATTCCATACATACTGACAATGTATCTCTCCATTCGTCCGCTAATAAATCACACCCAGGGTAGGTACCTACTTATCCAGAATGGCGTTCAATGAGAAGTGAATGTGGGAGATGGTAGCTCCAGCTGATAGCCCCCCGCCCCGGGAATCGAACCCCTAGCGTAGTAGTAGTGGCCTGCTAACACTAAGCTATTGAGGCAGTATAGTTTTAGTACAATTAGCGATATTTAATTTTGGTCTAGAGTGGAGGTTTTAGAAGTTATTAAAAAGTTGTATAGGCACTAATCAAAAAAGCAGAGAATATGTAATAATACTACGTATAAAATAGACACTTCGACGTCCCGCCCGATTTCTCCGCATCACCCAAACTTATCCTCTCTTATGGGCGACGGTTGGTATTTTCTACATGCCACGCACACAGGAGCACGTGTAAATACACGTCACTGATTGATGTCTGTCTAATAGAGACCAAATATGGAATTTTGGCGAAGTGTCCGCGGTGTGAAAAAAGTATGCAGTCCTCTAGCATAATCCATCTGTTATTTTTACGTGGGCACAATAAGAATGTAAATAAACTGATAACAAGTACAGATGTATTACAACATATCTGTATTTTGACCTCCGATAGTTCTGTAGATGTTTATACACATACACACACACTCCAGCTGAAAGAAGTCCACTGCTAGACCAAGTGCTAGTTTTATCGCGCTTGGTACAACCACTGGTAATTTGTATTGCCACGAACTAAACTGATAGCAGCATATTGCCAACCAAACATATAAAGTAAATAAAGTTTTAAATGCTACCATAGTATATCTAGAAGATTCATAATCCATATAAAAAAAAACATATGTAGTGAACAGAAATACACATAACTTACTAAAAGATCGGAAACAAAGTTTCACTTACACAAAGTGGAACTGGCTGAGTAAACCTTATTCTACACAAAAAGCTATGTTTTGTTCCTGTATAGTCAGAGTTATGGACATAGGTGGTACAGCACCAGTCAAAATACCAAAACCTACAGTACACAGTACCTTCAATACTTAATTTTAACCACAGTCACCGAAAAAGAAAAAATCTCCACCAACCCGCATGCAGCAGCGTGGCCAGCAGTGGGACGTTTCAAAGGGTTGCCAATTATTAACCGAAAAAATTTTAAAATTAAAATTTTAAAATTAAAAAGGTTCCAAAATTACCAAAATTCTGTATTTGTAAAATGCCCATAATTTTCAAAATACATGGGCTGGATTCTTCTTCTGAATTTCTCATTATAGTAACCATCTATCCCCCGATGATCTATCTATCACCCGGTTTCGGCTTGACGATGAGTTCTGAGACACCCTATATATAGCACACTATGAATACTCTCGACTTTGGTGTCGGTAAGTGACGACCCCACTACCCACTACCAGAAGAATTTCCTTCTTCTGGAAGAGAGTTGAAGCAGAGCAATTCTCGAGTGGCGACCGCGAACCGGAGCACGAAGCGTAGGCAGGCCCCCCACAGGATGGACCGACGACCTGGTGAAGGTCGCGGGCAATCGCTGGATGAGGGCGGCCCAGGACCGTTCGTAACATTCTTTGGTTAGGCCTTTGTTCAGCAGTGGACGTCTTTTGGCTGAAATGATGATGAGTGCAGTGTCAACTAAACAACGAAACCATTCCAATGTGGACGTCTTTTGGCTGAAATGATGATGAGTGCAGTGTCAACTAAACAACGAAACCATTCCAATGTGGACGTCTTTTGGCTGAAATGATTATGAGTGCAGTGTCAACTAAACAACGAAACCATTCCAATGTGGACGCCTTTTGGCTGAAATGATGATGAGTGCAGTGTCAACTAAACAACGAAACCATTCCAATGTGGACGCCTTTTGGCTGAAATGATGATGAGTGCAGTGTCAACTAAACAACGAAACCATTCCAATGTGGACGCCTTTTGGCTGAAATGATGATGAGTGCAGTGTCAACTAAACAACGGCGGTCAAACCATTCCAATGGGGCGGTAATAGGTGAAATACTAGTAACTAGTGTTGCCCAAAATCGGTCTTGGTCTTTTCAACCAAGACCTAGATACATGGACTTTGATATATGGACCGCAACACTACTCGTCACGCAAGATGGGCTGCAGAATCCTGTGATACTGCTACTGCGATCACCAATTTACATGCCAAGCATGACGATTATAGTATATTCCCCTTATAGAGAGGCTTTGATCCAGCAGTATGATGCAGGTATGATGATGATGACTTAGACTTACCCCCCTATTCATAAACGTATTATAGCTAAAGTGTTGCTAATCTCTCCTTTGTCTAGCTATTCTGCACATTTGACAATGCAACTGACAAATATAAAGCATACTATAGCTAAAACGTATAGATCTAATGAATAAGGGGGTTAGTACTCAGTGACTTGGACGAATTTAGTACTCTTAGTTATTATTATCTCACAGCTTATACTGGTGAACAAGCTTATCGACACTAAAATCTTAATTAACAAGTAACAGCTAAAGTCTGTTAACGAAGACATAACAAGTGGTTAAGAGACAAAAATGATCATATTCGCTGCTAATGAGATGTTTTGTGTGAGGAAATAATTAGCGAAAGGTGTGAAGGTGTTTAATTGATGTCCCACCCTGTCCTATATCGGTTGATATATGGATGGGAAGTTGTTCGGATGTTTTGTGCTCAAGATGTTGGTTTATTTTGAGGTAAAAATACGAGTGAAAATTTTGTATTAATTCATGTTAATTTTAAAGTTCAAATTTTAAGAGGAAGGATGAGCGATTTTTTTAATGTACATTCGGGCTGGAGCGCCTTCTGCGCTCGCCGATCGCCCGGTGAAGTAGACTGGTGCCGTCTTAAGACGTCCCAGCTACAAAAGTCCGTCCTTAAAAAAATCTTAATGTACAAATTTTAGTTTGAGGCTAGTCCTGAAATTGCATATAAAGAATCAGCTGCTCCATAACCTCATTAGGATGTACTTACCATGTATAATTATATAAAGTTTCTATGTGTTAGGTTTTTTTTCTTTTCATTTTTGTGAATGTCGAAATTATTAAGCGACATTTATACAAAAACATTAAACCATTAAATTTAACCAAATTACCTACTTCAAAAACCGAGTAACCGCCACATTAAAATGTGAAAAATAACAGAATGGTACAGACATACCGTGCTGCAGATAGCCCAAAAGAACTTAATTAATTTTAAGTAGTTTAGGAGTCAATCGCGGACTAACAATATGCCGCGTAATTTATAAATCTATTTCCTTATCTCTTCTCTTCTTTAAATAATAGGTTGGGGAAAAAGTCTTTTCGCATTATAGTATGTATGAACTTGTAATAAAATCTCTTTGGCTGTAGTATTTGTATCTGGCTGGTTTTGGTATCATTGAAAGTTAACATTTTAAAGAACATCATTCCAAATTCAAATTAGGCAAATGTGTGATTTTCATTTGTTTTTCGTCCTGTCAAGATGAGTGAATCTAATGAAGAAATTCGATACATTTTAAAATTATACTACAAAAAAGGTAAAAATGCAACGCAAGCCGCGAAAAAAAATTGCGATGTTTATGGACCTAGTGCAGTGTCTGTGAGAGTAGCACAAATTTGGTTTATGCCTTTTCAATCCGGAAATTTTGATGTTAAAGATGCACCTCGCTCTGGTCGCCCTATTTCGGATAAAATGGATACTAGTTTTTAAAAAAGTGGAGCAAGATCGACATATCAGTAGTTACGACGTAGCTGAAGAACTGAGAATTGATCACAAAACAGTTTTGGCGCATTTGAAAAAAGCTGGGTACAAAAAAAAGCTCGATATTTGGGTACCTCACGAGCTCACTGAAAGAAACCTAATGAACCGTGTACTCATTTGTGATTCTTTATTACGACGTAATGAAACCGAATCATTTTTGAAGAAGCTGATAACTGGTGATGAAAAGTGGATCACGTACGACAAGAACGTGCGAAAAAGGTCGTGGTCAAAGGCCGGTCAGGCTTCACAGACTGTGGCGAAACCCGGGTTAGCTCGCAATAAGGTGATGTTGTGTGTGTGGTGGGATTGGAAGGGCATTATTCATTATGAGCTACTCGTATTACCACCAGGCAGGACTATCGATTCTGAACTCTACTGCGAACAACTGATGAGATTAAAGCAAGAAGTTGAGAGAAAGCGGCCGGAATTGATCAACAGAAGGGGTGTGGTGTTTCATCATGATAACGCTAGACCTCACACATCTATAGCCACTCAGCAAAAATTAAGAGAGTTTGGCTGGGAGGTGTTAATGCATCCGCCGTATAGTCCTGACCTTGCACCTCCAGACTTCCACCTGTTTCGGTCTCTTCAGAATTCTTTATGCAATGTTAGGTTAACATGACGAGAGGACTGCCAAATCCATTTGTCGCGGTATTTTGATGAGAAGTCCCAAAATGTTTATAGCAATGGGATCATGTCCCTACTTACAAGATGGCAAAAGGTTATCGAATAAAATGGTACATACATATTTTAGTTAAATTTAAATAAACTATATTAAAAAATGTTTTGAATTATCTTAAAAAATGCGAAGAAACTTTTTCCCCAACCTTAAATATATAAAATTCTCGTGTCACAATGTAAGTTAACATACTGCTCCAAAACGGCTTAACCGATTTTCATGAAATTTTGTGTGCCTATTGTGTAGGTCTGAAAATCGGCCAACATCCATTTTTCATAATTCTTCCGTGGTCTCGGGTAGGCTGAGGTGACATTTGTCAGACAGAAGTTTGAAAAATTATATTATTGTGTAGCTACCTTCATCGATTTTGTAAACACCTTGCGTAGCGTTCAGGATTAACGCAAAAACCAGTCAGTCTCAGTCTGCCCGGGACCGCGGAAGCTGAAAAGCGACCGAAACGTCGAGTTGATTTTAAAAATCATTTTAGTTTAATATACGCGAGATAAATCCGTTGAAATAGTTTTATTTCAATGGTAGCACAAGTTAAACTCAACATACATCGTGACCTTTTCAATGCCCACTAGCATAGTAATATTATGCGATAACGCATACCACATATTGTAAGCAATTATTAAAATTTCACGGAAGATGTTAGGAACGTGAACATAACAAATATAGACATTATAAAATGACCTTTAACTTGTTCTAACGTAATTAATATTCAATAAAATGTTATATGGAAATTGTATCTTTTTGTTGGATCGTACAGAATTTGTAGTTGGGGCGTCGGGACGTGACGACCCCACCGCCCACTAGCGGCAAAATGATTATTATTTTTTTTTATGTAAAAAAAGTGGCAAACAAGCTTGCCGTTCACATTGATGTTAAGTGATGACTGCAGCCTGACCCACACAACCAGAGGTCAAAATGGAGATGCGCTGCCACTCCTGAGGCATTAGGTGTTATGCCTCTGTGCCGGAAATTACAGAGCCGTACATTATCATCGGACCAGAACACGATAGTGCTGAACACTACTATTTAGCGGCAAGTATATTAGGTAATGCGGTGGTGCCTATGCCCGCGAGCTCCGTCACTGGAGCTCTACCACCAGTAAATCTTCCACTGTAAAATAATTATTTCACTAGTGCAGTCAGTCAATCGTACAATGGCGTTCACATCGTTCCAATGGGGCGCGTTGTATGTGCAATAACGCAAGACGGGCAGCAGCGTACTGCGACAAAACTATAACCACTGCAATCGCCAATTCGCATGCCAAGCGTGGCGATTATGGCATAACCCCCTTATGGGGAGGCTTATGTCCAGCAGTGGACACCTTTGATAATGATTGCTCGGTGAAGTAGATTAAAAAAAAAATTAAAACAAGCCGCCTATATGCGTCCAATAAAAGCATTCACCATTTGTGCCATTTGTCTGTCGAAGTAAAACATAAGGCATATGCCTCTGCCTACACATTTGGAGAATTTAGGCGTAAAGTTAAAAAGTTTTTTTTTAAGTCATGAAGTAGAAAACAAGTATATAGTTAACATTAATGGTAAGTAGGTGGGTTGGCCACTAACCCACCCACCTCCACCAATCCGCATTGGAGCAGCGTGGTGGAGTAAGCTCCAGACCTCCCCCCAAAAAAGGGGAGAGACTCGTGCCCAGCAGTGGGACGTATAATGGGTTGCCATTATTATTATTATAATGGTAAGTTATATTTTAATGAGAATGCGTTTCCTACTTCTGACCACTTCTAATTTGTTGTGCTCCTGTGTCGAAAATAACTGAACCGTACATTGCCACCTGATCAGAACATTAAGCGCTGAACCGTTTAACGCCATGTAAATTGAATAATGCGGTGGTACTTGCGCCTGCGACCTCCATCACCTCTACCACCAGTAAAGTTTGTTCACTGCTAGCAAGATACGTTTATTACAAGTAACTTTATAAATAAAATATGCAAGCAAACTCACGCTCATCACCTTGTATAAATCCAATAAATAAATATAAAAAAATACACAAACAATCGTGATGATCTGTTAAATTCGTGACCGAGCGATCCAGAGGTCAGTGCGAGGTACAAATCTATTGGATTAAATTAAGAATCGGAATCGATTTGTTTATCGAATGATTCGAGTAACGATGATCTAATTTCCATCCGTGACGAGTGTGGATAGAGTTATTGATGCATAGATTGGGCCTATTTTATAAAATTGATGATTTTTCGATTTGATTGATAATAAAACTTTATTCATCAAAGGAGAATCGTCGGTAAACAATGATTCTACTTTAATTTTATTTATAAGAGGAAATGACGGACGAGTCATGTTTTACAGAATAATAATTCAAACCTCATGCATCCTATTATATTTATCAAACTTGAATGTTTCAATCAAATAGTAGTGGTCCATTACTATTACACCATCACCACCTGGATCAAAGACTAACACCCATATTCTAAGAATTCCTTGACTCACACTCAGCTGAGGAAACTATATGAAGACGCCTCGAAATCCATATTCTTAGTCGTATTTTGACAGTAACTCATAGGTCATAATATTGATAATTCACAAAGTCTTGAAAATCCATTTTTATAGAAAAATATGATATTTAATTATATTTCCAGACAGTTCCGACACGAAAAACTTATTGAGCGCAAGAATATGACTTAAATATAAATACTCCTCGAGTTTGACAATTGCTTTCTTACCTCAAACGATCGAGTTGACGTTATTAGTTACAACTAAGAATGCCAATACCCTGGAGTGCGGTTGAGTTAAGGTCGAGGTTACGACTTAGAATATGGGTGTAAGTATTTTTAGGAATTTTTTTTAGATACGATTCCAAAAGTAGAATTATCTCATTAACACTAAGGGTGACATTTACGGACCGCAGTACGACTTTGCTTTCAGCAAAGCATAAAACTCACTGTCAGTTAAGTATGAGTTTTGACAGTTCTAAGCATACTTTGCTGAAAGTAAAGTCGTAGTAGGGCGGTCTGGGAATTTCACCCTAACTCTCCAACCCGAGGACAGAACCCAGCGTAGCGATAGTAGCCTGCTACTACTAGACTACTCTGGTATTTGTCTCCAACTATTCCAAAAATGTACTATATTTTATATCCCTGTAATTTCCGGCACAGAGGCATAACACCTTAGGCCTCAGGAGTGGTAACGCATCTGCATTTTGACCTCGGTCTTTGTGTGGGTGTCTATAGGCTGCAGGCATCACTTAACATCAATGTGAACTGCATGCTTGTTTGCCACTTCCTTTATATAAAAAAAAAAAAAAAACCCACTAGCAGACCCGAAAAGTATGCCGTATTGGTCGTATTTCCTCAGGATGAAATTACGTGTCAAAGGTTAGATTTATACGGACTCTTTGTATGGGAAAATGAAATTGTGGTTTTTCTATTTCCCTTCAATTTTTTCATATTTTCTTACCTTTTAAACCTGCCCTGGGCTTCCAGAAATAATTCAAAACTAAAATTAACCAAATCGGTATAGCCGTTCTCGAGTTTTAGCGAAACTAACGAACAGCAATTTATTTTTATTTACACTCGTATAATAAAGATTAGAGAAATAAAACATATTTAAAAGTCACTTCTAAGGATTCACAACTCTATATACTCGGAAGTATGAGAAATAGACCACAGTGCATACACTATTACATCAATATCAATGCAGTATACAAATTGCTTAACTACACATCGTTTCTTAGTACAATTTACTGATGATCTAGATGTTAGAGGGAAATCGTTTAAAATAAGATGTGCTCATGTTTTGGATTCTTAGTAAAGTAACGTAATGTTTGCGGTTTGGACAATAATTCTTATTGAACTGCTGCTCACTTGCAGTCTATGCGACGTTTTTTATCATGAAGTGGCAAACAAGTATACAGTTCACATTGATGGTAAGTTATACTGTAACCTATAACATCTATATGAAACAAGAGATTTCAATGTAGGTGTGTGCCACTCCAGAGGCATGAGGTATTCTGCCTCTCTGCCGGAAATTACAGAGCATTCCATTACCCCCTGACCAAAACATGATAGTGCTGAACTTTGTCATTTAGCGGCAAGTAGGTAATGCGATGGTGCCCATAGAGCAACACCGGAGGGGAGTAGCCTTATGCAGGCTTTCCCCTCTGTCAAAGTACAAACCCAAATGGGCCTATACCTGTCGCATAGATGTTTAAATGTGTGCGTGAAATTGTTTCTGTATTTTGTTAAAGTCAAAGTGTGAGGAAAATGATATTTCTTATTTTTGATAGTATTTTAACAATAATAACTCACATTTTCAATTTCTCTTTGCAAACTGGTTCTTTCCCTACTATCTGGCGTAAAGCTCATATTATCCCACTGCCTAAGATTTCGAATCCTAGTTTACCTAGTCATTACAGGCCAATATCTATTCTGCCATTTTTATCTAAAATTTTAGAAGCTTTAGTCCACAAGCAACTTTCAAGTTTTGTAGCAAAAAACAATATAATATCAGATTTTCAATCAGGTTTCAGACAGGGTCACAGTACCTCAACTGCTCTTCTCAAAATTACCGAGGACGTGCGTATGGGCATGGAGAATTCTAAGTTGACGGTATTAATTTTACTTGATTTCTCCAATGCATTTAACTCTGTTAGCCATGATATTCTTTGTGCCATCCTCTCACGTGCTGGCATCTCTTCAGTAGAACAGAGTTGGTTCTGTTCGTATCTTCGTGGTCGTCAGCAGGCTGTTAAAGTCGGTAACGAATACTCTGATTGGTATTGTTTATCCTCTGGCGTACCACAAGGCGGTATACTTTCTCCTCTTTTATTTTCTCTTTTTATAAATACTATCCTACACAATCTTAAGTGCTCTTATCATTTGTATGCCGATGACTTACAGCTCTATGTTCAAGCTAGTTTTAATGATATTGATAGTGCTATATCATCTGTAAATCTTGACCTTCAAGTGATTTATGAGTGGTCACAATGTTTTGGCGTAGCCGTTAATGTAATGAAATCTCAGGCGATTATTTTAGGGAGCTCGTATTTCATTAATGGCTTAAACTATGACTGTCTTACGCCTATTTTATATAACAACAGTGTTATTCCAACATCAACCCATGTTAAAGATTTAGGCCTAATTATTGATAGTACTTTCAGTTGGAAAAACCATGTCAATGTAATGAATCAACGAGTAACAGTAATATTGCGCTCCCTCTACCGCTATAAAAACTTCCTGCCAATTAAAACAAAAATTATTTTGGTTCAGTCGCTTGTCTTACCCATTATAGACTATGCAGATGTTTGTTGCTCTGATCTAACACAAGATCTCCTTAATAAAATGGATCGGATGCTTAATAATTGCATTAGATACATCTTCGGGTTACGTAAATATGACCATATTTCCATCTACCGTTCCCAGCTTAATTGGCTACCAATCCGTGAAAGGAGGTCCATTCGGATACTCTGTATGCTTTTTAGTGTTGTTAACGATTCATGTGCTCCTAATTATTTAAAATCTAATTTTCAAATCCTTGGTGATTTTCATGACCACAATCTTCGTTCTGCCGAAAATCTTAAATTTCAAATTACTTCCCACCGTACTGGCTTTTATTCAAATTATTTTGCTGTAACAGCTATTAGGCTTTGGAACGCGCTTCCCCTTGATATCAAGAAAGCTCCGAGTAAATTATCCTTTAAACAAAAGCTTAAAAAATACTTTTTAACCTCTCTAAATGAATGATTTTAACTTACGCCGTCATGATTGTTTTCTTTGAATTATTCTGTTATATTAAATATACATCCATTATGCATTTATTTATGTATGTATAAGTATCTATTTAGTATTATTATTTATACTTTTATATATATTATATAATATATTTATGTTATGTGTATTATATTTCAGTTATATATTACTGGATTATTTATAAATTTAATTAACCTTACTTCGTAATGCACCTTCGACAGTTTTATTTGGCCCTAAGGTTGGCTGGTAGAGAATACCACTAGGTATTAAGTCCGCCTTATGTACATATTTTATGTGCTAAAAGTTTAAATAAATAAAAAATAAATAAAGTGTGAGTTTCGTAGTAATAGACGATTTTTGTAGTGTGCGTGTGTGTCGCACGCATTTCCCCCCGCAAAAAATGACAGACTGTCTTGCATCGGTAATACACGCTATGGCTACTCCCCTCCGGTCCGCCGCGACCGGTGGGCCGCGTTGCTCTATGCCTGTTACTGGAGTTCTACCAACGGTGAAAGCTGATCATTGGATGAGTTCTCCTATTTTTTTTTCACAAGCTTACAGTCTGTCACGTATCACCAGCTCCATCGTCCAGTCCTACCAAATAGACCTTCCAATCAGAGGACTTGTACATCGAATTAGGTGCTCTTCAGGGTCAGCATTTCTTTAGCATTTTTACTGGTGGTAGAGCTCCAGTGACGGAGCTCTCGGGCGTAGGCACCACCGCATTACCTAATATACTTGCCGCTAAATGGTGGTGTTTAGCGGCACTATCGTGTTCCGGTGAGGTGGTAATGTACGGCCCTGTGATTTCCGGCACAGAGGCATTAGGCCTCAGGAGTGGTAACAGGGGTTGTGTGGGTGTTTATAGGCTGCAGTCATCACTTAACATCAATGTGAACTGCATGCTTGTTTGCCACTTCCATAACATATTTTTTTATTTTAAGAATGCACTACAGATATATGTGAGGAAGTGTTAAGGTGAGTAGATAGTGTTCAATGTGTATTGATGTAATAAATCATTTAGAGGTTGCATCGGAACACGAATTGCGTGATGAAATATAATTAAAAACATAAATAGTTTCGTAAAATTATAGTAAAGATTCGTTTATTTGGTACATTAGCTCTTC
This sequence comes from Macrosoma leucophasiata, assembly GCA_036365455.1. NCBI lineage: Eukaryota > Metazoa > Arthropoda > Insecta > Lepidoptera > Hedylidae > Macrosoma > Macrosoma leucophasiata. The sequence continues at coordinate 21,002,574 of JAWQUS010000024.1, read as the reverse complement.
TAATAAATATTGTTTTTTTTAATGATGGTGGTAATATATTTTAAGAAGTGTTGAATAGCGAAAACTATACTTGCAACTTAAAATAGAAAAACGTAACTTCACGCCTGTAATCCCCGAACGGGTAGGCAGAGGTAAAAACACCCACGATTCGCCGGTTACGTTTTGGCCCATGTAACAGGTGGCGAGCCTGTTGACATCTCCGAGAACATTACCAAACTTCGAGGTACTGAGAAATTTCCAGAAAATTGAAAAATCCCAATAGAACCAGTGATAAAGGACTTTACACCATTATCTCTGATAACCCCCTACCCGGGAATCGAACCCAGGATCTCAGCGTAGTAGTAGTGGCCTGCTACCACTAGGCTACTCGAGGCTAAAGTTACCGACCAATTCAACCAATGCCCTCTCTCGTCTTATCCAATTCAGAATAATTAATAAGTAAATAATTTTGTTTAGTATCTTTAAGCTGCTCAACACCGGATCTAACATCTCTCTGAAAACCCTGTTACACTACACGATTTGTTGGAGTCTAAATACAAGTTGTGTTTTAAGAAAAAAGAAAAAAAAATCAAATAAATGACTTTAGACGGGAATCGAACTACTTCCTAACACTGGATCTTTAGCCCAGTCGCTCTCAAATCATATCATTTATTTCAAATTAGTCTACATGACCACTTTTGCATTGTCGGGTTACAAGCTACCTATAGTGAATGACTTTTAATAATAATCCAATAGGTATTAATGAATACAAATTTAATAATAAAATTTCACCAATAAATCATCAATTTTTCAGTTCCTTTTAAGAAGAAAAAGAAAAATTTGTTTGTCATAATCATATTCATTCACTAACCAGAATTCCAAGTGCAGGCACTACTGAGAAGAACGCCGCTAGCGGACAAACTCAGCGTGTTCTTCTTTTGTCCAAGCCTTAGATTCAATACATAATAAATATGAATTAATATTAAAGTATAATATAGATAACGTTTGAACGTCCATGGTATATAAATATTTGCATATAAAAACACACGCAAATATGCATCAACAGCTTAATATCGTGATAGGAAATGAATAACACCCGCAAATCACAACAGACCAGTCCCCAGAATCAGCACCCGTTCACGAGTATGACGTATTTGGCGGCCATTGTTCGCCTCGACCATTTTGAAGGGAAGTGAGCAACTTGTATATACGTACCTGTGTCGTGGGTGCCGTTGTATGCATACAAATACCCAGACCCGAAACAAATATCTGTAGGCCATATATTATTCCGGTGCGGGGATCGAACCCGCGACCCTTCGAATCAAACGGTCATCTCTCATCGCTGGACTACCCGGATCGTCGTTACACGATAAATCTTGTAGTGTAACAGGCCTTTGACCAAATAAACCCAACTTAATTACACCTACTGCAATGTCACCCACACTGGACAAATCGTGCTGTCGAGGGGTCCTCCAAACAATTTTTTTTTCTTCGAAATGAAGCGGTCAGATCGAGTACCGTCAGATGATCACTTGAAATTTGGCTCTTGGCTAAACAAAATAATGTCGTGAAGGATTAGTGATGAGTTGGAATGGATGTGGTAATACATTTCTATTGATTGCATTGTGTTTTTGCTTTTTATTCCGGAACAGATTCTAATGCTATGTTATTGCAAACGGACAGTTCACAATAATAGTAACATTGTTGGTTATTTTCCTTAAGATAGATAAAACTAAAGATTTTAAGTCTTTCAGTTTTAGTTCTAACAACTAAAGTTTTTTTATTTTGTTCTTATTATGGCATTGCTGTTACGCATTACCTAATATACACCTCATTACCTAATATACTTGCCGTTAAATAGTAGTGTTCAGCACTATCGTGTTTCGGTCAGGTGGTAATGTACGGCTCTGTAATTTCCGGCACAGAGGCATAACACCTAATGCCTCAGGAGTGGCAGCGCATTTGCATTTTGACCTCTGGTCATTGTGTGGGTGTCTATAGGCTGCAGTCATCACTTAACATCAATGTGAACTGCACGCTTGTTTGCCACTTTTATTACATAAAAAAAAAAAAAACGCATATTGCCAGTGTCAAGTAAAACGATATTTTGTAATTTTCGTATTCATATTAAATTTACAGCAGCGTAAAATTTAGTATTAGTCAGTCAGTCAATTATTGATTACGTCAGTCATGTGAGTTACTGTCAGTAATTCGAGAAAACGATGGCTACTTTACCAGAACGTTAACAATGAAATTTTGGAGGCAACCTGAAAGGCCGTGTTTTTCTTGCTTGTCGCGACGCTGGGCGTCGGGACGCTGGGCGTCGGGACGCTGGGCGTCGCGACGCTGGGCGTCGCGACGCTGGGCGTCGGAACGCTGAGTGTCGGGACGCTGGGCGTCGGGACGCTGGGCGTCGGGACGCTGGGTGTCGGAACGCTCAACGTCGGGACGCTGGGCGTCGGGACCCTCGGCATCGGGACGCTGAGCGTCGGGACGCTGGGCATCGGGAAGCTGGGCGTCGGGACGCTGAGCGTCGTGTCTCTAGGCGTCGTGATGTTGGGCGTCGGGACGCTCGACGTCGGGACGCTGAGCGTCGGGACACTGGGCGTCGGGACGCTGGGCGTCGGGACGCTGGGCGTCGGGACGCTGGGCGTTGGGACGCTGGGCGTCGGGACGCTGGGCGTCGGGACCCTCGGCATCGGGAAGTTGGGCATCGGGACGTTGGGCGTCGGGACGCTGGGCGTCGGGATGCTGGGCGTCGAGACGCTGGGCGTCGGGACGCTTTGCGTCGGGATGCTGGGCGTCGAGACGCTGGGCGTCGGGACGCTTTGCGTCGGGACGCTGGGCGTCGGGACGCTGGGCGTCGGGACGCTGTGCGTCGGGACGCTGGGCATCGGGACGCTGGGAGTCGGGACGCTGGGCATCGGGACGCTGGGCGTCGGGACGCTGGGCGTCGGGACGCTGTGCGTCGGGACGCTGGGCGTCGGGACGCTAGGCGTTGGGTCGCTGGACGTCGGGACGCTGGGCATCGGGACGCTGTGCGTCGGGACGCTGGGCGTCGGGACGCTGGGCGTCGGGACCCTCGGTATCGGGACGCTGAGCGTCGGGACGCTGAGCGTCGGGACGCTGAGCGTCGGGACGCTGGGCGTCGGGAAGCTGGGCGTCGGGACGCTGAGCGTCGTGTCGCTAGGCGTCGTGACGTTGGGCGTCGGGACGCTCGACGTCGGGACGCTGAGCGTCGGGACGCTGGGCGTCGGGACGCTGGGCGTCGGGACGCTGGGCGTCGGGACGCTGGGCGTCGGGACGCTGGGCGTCGGGACGCTGGGCGTCGGGACGCTGGGCGTCGGGACGCTGGGCATCGGGACGCTGGGCGTCGGGACCTTGGGCGTCGGGACCCTCGGCATCGGGAAGTTGGGCATCGGGACGTTGGGCGTCGGGACGCTGGGCGTCAGGACGCTGGGCATCGGGACGTAGATAGTAAATGGATTCTTGTCTATAGACATCTACACAAAAACCGGAGGTCAAAAAAGGTCTTAGTTATTTTGCCTCAATGATAGTAATTACGGCGCTATACAAAAAAAAAACATATTTTATCAATACAAATACAAAAAAAATCAAATTCAAACCTTATCTTTCAATCCATACCACAGCAGCGTGATGAAAAAACCGAAAGCGTATTTAATTATAGACTGAAATAGAAATCAAATATTGTGACCTACACCTACCGTTACCATAACTCAGTGGCAACTCCATAAAAATGTCTTTAGCATGAAAGGTCATAACCTTACCTCATCCATTAATCTTCTAACCTCACAAACCCGGAATAAATTCGATGCGTGGGCTCTGTTATCTTAGAAAGCAGTGGAATGCATCGTGTAATACCGGAATCCGAATAATAAACATTGATTATTCTTCCGATTATTCGAGCACTCGATCGGTACAATGTTTACACAATTTATTTATTTTGTCCACTATAATTGATGAGTGTTTATTCGATTCTATTTCTATATTTACCTTCGATTGATTTGTTATGGTTTTGACATATCACGATTAATGTAACATTTTTGATGTAAGTAGGCAAGTGTTTTTTTTTATGTCATGAAGGTGGCAAACTAGCATGTAGTTCACTTTGATGTTAAGTATTGTAACTGCAGTATCTAGCGTACTCTAGACACCTACACAAAGACGACAGGTCAAAATGCAGATGCGTCCACCCCTGAGACCTCAGTTGTTTTGTCTCTGCGATAATTAATACAGATTTTTTGGTGTTTGGCTGTAATAAAAAAAATTAATAAAAAATTAAAATACGCATACACTCACAGCTCCACAGTAGGTATAAAACCTGTGTCGTGGGTGCCGTTATATACAAACAACACATAAACAATCACCTAGACCCGAAACAAATATCTGTAGGCCATACACGTCGACACGTCACTTGACGTCACTCACGACAGTGACAGTAAACAAAATGGCGGACGATGGTGGTAGCTGCATTCCGTTTCTTGCGACTGTCTCTTTTTATTCTTATTTTTTTTCCTTTATTATTATTATTATGTCTCTCGTCAGCACGGGGTCCAATTTGAACCCCGGACCTTTGTCAGGCTTGCGTGGGGACATGAGGAGTCCAACACCCCGCAGAATATAATGGGACTATTGTAATGAAAATGACCTGCCAAACTTTGGGCTATGTGGGTGAACTGGGGGGACTAGATGGCTGGGCCTATGGAGTGAGATCCGGCACCTGCCTATATTCAACATCTCACATTATCGAATCCTACTTTAGGCAGGTGGTGACTCGCCTCTCCTTGGTGGGCCCCCCAAATAGCCAACCCGATGGTCGACGGGAGGCAACACTGTTGAGAGAGGCTGGGGGTGTCGAGAGATGTGGCCCTGGTTTCACCATCACGAGCGAGTAATCTCGAGCTCGGAGCGGGCTTCCCTTATGCCTTTAGACACTTCCACCCCCGAGTGTATGGCTCTTGCAGAAATTTAGACAACAGCCTTTTATCTAAATTTCTGCAAATGCCATACCTCTAGCGTCCCACTCTGACCGGCCAATGAAGGCAAGCCAGAGGCGAGTGACCTGATGCTCTGTCCGGGCGTACCTCTGTGTGGCGGACGAGGCGGAGCCCAGTTCTCTCGGAGGAACTCGAGATGATGGTAGGGGGTGGTGACGATACTCACCAACAGCTCGCCACAAGCTGCTCTGCCCCCTTGCCCTCTTATTATTATTATTGTTTTTTTAATTGTTTTTATTTATCTGTTGGTTTGAGTATTTATGTATTCTTTTCAATTTCCACTATTGTGGTTATTTACGTAATTTTATTTCTAAGCTATATAGGTACTAAGTATAGGTATTTTCAACTTTTAACTTATTTTATTTTAGGTACATATAATTATTATTTTATTATCGTAGTGTAATATATATATGTATTGATGGTAGTTACTTAAATATGAATAAATATGAAGTCTATTTTTTCTGGCTATTTTTTTTATGACGTTCAGGCATTGCCTGACAGCTTGAAGTTCGTGATGCCACTAGGACCCACCAGAATATTAGCGCTGCAGTCACTTTGCAGCAATCAGCTGAGGTGGGTGCCGTTTGTCTTGGCTTCCCACAACCAAATATGTAACCATTAATTACTTGTTTTTAACTTTATTGTTATTGGTTGTTGTGTGTGTGCTATGAAAATAAATATTTTTCTTCTTTCTTCTTCTTCTTCATACAAATATTTGTCCCGGTGCGGGGATCGAACCCACGACCCTTCGAATCAAACGGTCAACTCACACCGCTGGACCAACCGGGTCGTCAAAATACTATTTTTTTACGGAGTTCTTCGAAAATGGCGTCAAAGGAGTCCTTCAGGGTTGACAACTTCACTGGTGTTGCAAATATTCAGCGTTGTGATCTCTTTTTATCAGATGGCAGGCCATCTGATAAAAAGCAGACAGGTCTGCTAGTCTGTCAACCTTTTAACATAGAAAACTTATTAACAACAGTTTATTCAGTTTATTCATTTATTTCATATAATTAGGCTCCTGGAGAGCACTTTTACATCGTCATTTTTTTTTAAACTAACCTAGAGTGAATAACCACTAATAATAATCAAAACACATAATAAATTAAATAGACACTGAACAATTTTGTATAATATGGAATAGTTTATGACAAGTTCAAATCAATTGAACGCAAGCACCAATACTAAAGAACCCCATCATTGCAAAGGCGCAAATTTAATAGAAGTTACATTCACTATAGTAACAACAAACACAAATTATCCGATACAATTTTCGTTACGCCATCCGTGTTAACCAATGTATCATAGTAACAATAATGAGATTACACCATAAATCCCCCGGTTCTGGGGGGTCATGGGGTGCAATTAATAAATTAAGTGTGCGCACTCACAGTACGTTAACACGGGAATATTCATTGCGGCATAATACATGATAAATGTAGCAAGAAATATGCATAGTCACAAGCCTGAATGCCAAACAATGGCCGCGGTCAGTGCGATAGGTTAGTCCACCAACAATATGATGGAATTGTTTGAAATATGTTTATAACAGTTAGAGGGTTTTCACCATCTAACTTTAACTTTAACAAATTTGTAAAAACCCGGTGAAGTAAAAAAATGGGTTGCACCATTTGAACATTGTTAAATGAAAAATCATAAATTTAACTTTGACGGTAACCGGAAGAGCTGCGTTGGTTAATGTTAAAGTTAACCTCAAAATTATCTGTCAGATGATCAGGGAATCTGTCAATACTGGTATCAGAATCAGAATCAGAAACTCATTTATTCATTTAGGGTGACAGGCACCTCTTATGACACGTCAAAAAACAAACAAACTGTAGTAATGTCAATAATTCGCTAATGCAACGCATTCTGCATTAAGCAGTAAGCGTTAAGGTCAATGTAACTTTTATTGATACATTTGACAATAACAGTAACTTTAACAAATATTTTGGTGCAACCGAACTTTGTGTACTCATTTACAGTAAAAGTTGCATCTAGCCTCTGAATTGGGGGATGGGAATCACATTTTACTGTCGAGGTCAAAATACATCCTTTTCTCTGAAATACTTAACTCGTATTCAGTCACAACTTCAATTTACCTATATTCCTTTATTCATTACTTGCCTACTTCTATGAGGGAATATTAAAAAAAAGTACAATTAATTGCTGTTAAATATGGTTTTCAACAGCAACAGATAGAACGATGACCTAATCAAGGCTGCAGGTACCCGATGGATGCACGTCGCTTCCGATCGGTCGGCATGGAGGTCATTGGGGGAGGCCTATGTTCAGCAGTGGACGTCCTATGGCTGATATGATGATGATGGTATTCAATGGATGAAAACCCAGTACAACAAAATAAAAAATGTATAGCGTTTAGAACAATCAGAACATTAACCAGTGATACGACCGTGTAAGCACCATAATAATTTCATCTACCGGCTGCAAGACTAACCACAACACACCGCGGGCCCAGCGCTGAGAGCGCCCATCTGCCTATTGTATACATTTTTACTCGTCTTTAGAACAATACGGCCTAAACTTGAGATAGGATAGCGTGGATCAGCTGACTGCATATTTAACCCACCATAGCAGTTAGAGCTTAACTACTTAAGCTTAGGATAGCATTTTAGATCTTCTATTCAAATTGGTTTCATTACTGACTGTTTGGTTACGTATACATTTTTGAAAGGAAATCCCCTAAATAACAGTGAATAACATACGCAATTGTCTTGGATTGAAGTAAAATAAGCGTTTAAAAAGTGCATTTATAAAATGACTTTGTATAAATTGCTATGGATATACACTTTTTTATGATAAAGAAATACTTACCAAGAAAGAGTAGATATTCAAAATATATGTTTTTTTTCCTACTTTGACGATAAAACACAACATGTATAATGTTGCTATCGTTACAATTGTTGATGTCGTAGGAGGCCATCCGCCTCCTACGACATCAAAAGCCGCCTTTACCACGAACCAAAGATCAACACGAGCCACCGGCCGCGGCGGACCGGACGGGAGTAGCTATATTCAGGCTTTCCCCTCTGTCAAAGTACAAGTGCACACTCAAAAAGATTCTCAAATATTTTATCCCAATGGCCATCGGGTCTTCTAGCTATGTGCTGCCCAGTGCCTCAGTAAATAGCGAATTAGATGGGCTATATCGGCTACTTTGGTTCACATGCTGCTCTTCATTTCTGAATCGATCTTGCAGGGAAACGCCAAGCTTAGCTCTCAATCATAGCCAAGCATAATCTCAATATACCTTATCTCAATCATAGCTAGTCTTGAGATTTTTCGTCTTCATTTTTAAAGATGTGGCACCACCAGCTACCAACTTTAGGGTAATTCTGTCCAAATCTTGAGCTTTCTTATTGGCTTAGTGAGTGATCATGTTCCAGTTCCACATGTCTTCACTGACAGCACCTATTAGTCAACTTTTTTAATATGAAGCATATTTCTTATTTCGCATGGAATATAGAGATATGGTACAAAAAATTTACAATTTGACCTCCGGTTTTAGTATTTATAGGTTGCAGTAGTGCTTAACATTCATGTGAACTGTATGCTTGTTTGCCACTTCATGACAAAAAAAAAGTACTGAACCCTCCACTCGGATCGTGCTTATTTTTTACCAAGTTTAATATTTGCAAATAACCCAGAACAAACGACGCAATACCACTTTACATAGAAACTAAAGCTACAATGTTACTCCGACTTGCATGTACGAGTAAAACACCTGACAGTAATTTCAAATACACAGATCTCGAGGCATATTGTCTGTCGTTCCACTGACCATAAAACTGTTATGAGCTTTGAGACATACTTTTACCACGACCATCTTCGTATGACATTTCGGTGGCTTTTAGACCGTACGTGACTACTACGATTTCTTAGAAAATGTGTTTTGTCATTTGTACTTCGTACTGTCGCATTGCTAACAAGGTACTTCAAATTATTTATGAACGGTAGTCGATCATAGTATTTAACGCATTGGCCTTTGGAACTTTGCCGGTGAATGACAAAGAATGACTCTTTTTCTTTTCTTTTTACTCTTTGTTATCAGTTTGTAAAGCGGAAAAGAGACATTCTACTGATATACTTTTTAGATTAGTTTATGACATTTAGTTTTATCTTAGTGATATTCTTGACTTTACATATATTTTTTATCTCGTTTGACATGCATATCAATTGTTATTCGCTTTAATTTATTTTGTTTGTTTTTGACGTGTCATAAGAGGTGCCTGTCACCCTAAATGAATAAATGAGTTTCTGATTCTGATTCTGATTCTGATCAAAAGTCATGGATGATGAGTGAACACTGCAACCTAATAGGCTCTCATAATCTACATAATAAACGGAAGTTATTTATAGTTTTATGGCGGAATTAATGCCTCATGGAATTATCTCTCCGTCAACCTTGTCAGGTAAGGAAAATAATAAGGTAGGAACGAAACTTCCATCCTACGGTCTTCCCGAGAGGCTATGCAACTGGAAAGCCAGCTTTCTGTCTGAGCGTTATATACAGGTCTTAGTTGACGGTCAGCGCTCAGATAGACTACCTATCAACGCTGGTGTGCCGCAAGGCTCTGTGCTATCTCCCACGCTTTTTCTTCTGCATATCAATGAAATGTTGGCGCAAAACTCCAATTTTCATTGCTATGCCGGTGATAGTACGGGAGATGCACACTACACTGGCCGTGTAAATGCCTCTCGGACACTTATCAGAGGCAAGCAGGACTAGACTTGTGTCTGAAGTCGAGCACTCTCTAGAGCGGGTCTCGGACTGGGGTCGACTCAACTAAATGCAGTTCAACCCCTCGAAGACACAAGTCTGCGCGTTCACCGCTAAAAAAACCCCATTCGTTGTAGCACCACAGTTCCAGGGCACTCCGCTCGCCGTTGATAAGAGTATCGGTATCCTGGGCGTTGACATATCGAACGAAGTGCAATTTGGGAGTCACATTGAGTGTAAGACCAAGTTGGCATCCAAAAAACTAGGGGTGCTTAACAAAGCGAGGCAGTATTTCACATCGGGGCAGCTATTACAGCTTTATAAGGCCCAAGTGCGGCCCCATCTGGAATACTGCTCTCATTTGTGGGCGGGAGCCCCCAAATATCAACTTGGTCCACTCGACTCCCTACAAAGACGCGCCGTTCGTATTGTTAACGACCCAGGACTTACTGACAGGCTCGAACATCTAAGCCTGCGCAGGGACGTTGGGAGTCTATGCGTTTTATGCCGTCTCTATAATGGCGAGTGCTCTGTCGAACTGTTCGACATGGTGCCACCGTCTTTTTTCCTACACCGCACTACCCGCCGAAGAGAGAAGTTCCACTCTCACCGACTGGACACACAATATGGGGTTCTTCAAAAATGGCGCCAAAAGAGTCCTTCAGGGCTGGCAGCGCGTTGGCGACTCCCCTGGTGTTAAAAATGTTCATAGGTGACGGTGACTACTTTCCATTAGGTGGCCCGTCCGATTGTCTGTCAATCCTTTGACATAAAAAAAAAACATTATAAGGTACTAAAAATGTTACTTATGCTTATCTACGAGCAAAAATATACTACCGGACCAATTTTGAAGCTTTCTAGTTTTCACCTATCGAAAGATACATTAACATAGAATAACAATACACGTTTTTTAATGTATGATGGTGGTTAACAAGCGTGCAACTCTCATTGATGGTAAATGATTACTTCGGCCTATAGAAAACTACACAAATGAAATGTTTTGCCAGCCCTAAAGCTTAGATCGTTTACCTCTGTGATAGCTATAAACCGATGTCATATTATTTTTGGCTATATTTTGTTTTTTCTTGCAAATGCGCTGTAATCTCTTTTTCAGTTGTAGCTTAAAATAGTTTCGAAGTCGTGAGGTATAAAAGCGCCCTCGTACACTACGTCCGGATTATAAAATGTTTGTAGAGGCGTTTCGCTAAGCGTCGGAATGATATGAACTCCGGCTCAGCGCTAAAAATATTTGCAAGCAGCTTTACTGGACAACATTTATTATAGTTTTCAATATTACACTGCCCTTCTATACTAGTAATTTTGAGCAAGGTGCCTTTACAACTTGGTATATTGAGGACTACCTCGGTAGTATAGTGAGAGGCCTCTCCTATTAAGCCGGTGTATCTGATTGAATTCTACTTTAATTCCAAATTTGTTAAAAAACGTAAAACATAACTTCACGCCTATAATCCCCGAAGGGGTAGTATAAGGAAATTACTACCCGAAGGAGTATAAATGCATGCATTCAAACATACATTCAAACACCCACGATTCGCCGGTTACGTTTTTGGCCCATGTAACAGGTGGCGAGCCTGTTGACATCTCCGGGCACATTACCAAACTTCAAGGTACTAGGAAATTTCAATTCATAGAACCAGAGGACTTTACACCATTATCTCCAAATTTATATTCATCATATTAGTTGATAGACGTCCACTGTTGGAACAAAGCTTCCCCATAAGGGGGATACGCCATAATCGCCACGCTTGGCATGCGTATTGGCGATTGCATTTGCGGTAGTTTTATCGCAAGACGCTGCTGCCCATATTTTTTTTATGTAATGGTAGTGGTAAACTACCATGCAGTTCACATTGATGTTAGGTGATGACAGCAGCCTATAGACACCCACACAAAGACCAAGGTCAAAATACAGAAGCCTCGGAAGTGATAACGTAGTTGCATTTTGACCTCTGATCTTTGTGTGAGTATCTATAAGCTGCAGTCATCACTTAAAATCAATGTGAATTGCATGCTTAAATGAAATATATTTCACAAGCATGTGTTAATGCGAAATAATATAAAAACAACTGCATGCTTGTTTGCCACTTCATTACATGTTGTTGTCATATCTCTGTGATAGTTACTCGTATTAAATAAAAATAAAAAAAGTCTTTTTTTCCATGCCTTCTAAATCAGACTATACCTACTAGTTATTACGATTGAATTTATAAAAACACAAATATATTCTTTATTTGGTATGTTTTTGGTTACTATGGTCTCTATACTGATTGGTTCAGCAACTTCAGACTGTCGCTGTTATATGTTTAGCAACTAACTTCAAAATGCCACTTTTATCGGTCGGTGTGCGCGCGCATCTTAATTTTTTTTTTTTTGTATTGGAAGTGGCAAACAAGCATGCAGTTTACATCGATGTTAAGTGATGCCTGCAGCCTATAGACACCCACACAAAGACCAAGGTCAAAATGCAGATGCGTTACCACTCCTGAGGCCTAAGGTGTTATGCCTCTGTGCCAGAAATTACAGGGCCATACATTACCACCTGACCGGAACACGATAGTGCTGAACACTACCATTTAGCGGCAAGTATATTAGGTAATGCGGTGGTGCCTACCCCCGCGAGCTCCGTCACTGGAGCTCTACCACCGGTAAAATATATTTTCGAAATAAAGTTAGCAGGAAATACAACCAGTCCCACAATTATTCAATAAAGTTTTCCTCTTCGAATGCCACAGTCAAGTTCACATAGGCAATGTGGGTTTCATAAGTATGGTATATGTACAGGTTGGTCATCCCGTGAACCCTAGCTAGCGGTATATCCAGCTGTTACGACCTTGCTCTCTCGTAAAATAGATGCGCGAGGTATTTGCTCGGTTCAACGCGGTATTATGCGAGAGGTCGTTGAAAATTTTGTTCAATACGCTGGTGGTGCTTCATTTAACGCGTTTGCTTGGACAAGACTTCTAGGAATTCTCCAATCCAACAAGATGATTGGAAATTTATTAATTATAAGTTATTAATGATATTGAATTAATTAATGATACGTATGACTTTCGGTCTGATAAATTAATATAATACGACTTAATACTAGTATCATTGTATCAGTTTTACTGGTGGTAGAGTTTCAGTGTAGGGGCTCCAAGGTGTATTCACTATCGTGTTCTGGTTAACTGCCTCAGTAGCGTAGTGGTAGCAGGCCACTACTATTACGCTGGAGGTCCTGGGTTCGATTCCCGGGTCGCGGGATATTAGAGATAACGGTCTAAAATCCTTTATCTCTGCTTCTATTGGGATTTTTCCATTTTCTGGAAGTTTCCCAGTACCCCGGAGTTTGGTAATGTGCCCGGAGATGGCAACAGGTTCGCCACCTGTTACATGGGCCAAAACGTAACCGGCGAGTCGTGGGTGTTTGCATGTATGATTAAATGCATGCATTTACCTCTGCCTACCCCTTCGGGGATTACAGGCGTGAAGTTACGTCTTCTGGTTAGATGGTAATGTAAGGCCTCGTAATAAACATATAGAGACAAAACAACTAAGGTCTCATGGGTGGCATCTGCATTTTGACCTCTGCTCTTCATGTTAATGTCTATAGGCTGCAGTCATCACTTAAACCAATATGAACTACACGCTTGAATAAGCCACCTTCATTGCATAAAGAAAAAAAAAAAGTTTGTAGTTTTTTTCCTGTTTGTAAAGTACAATGCCGGAGAGCGAGGATATTGGCACTACTGTATTACAGATCAGTAATAACTTGGCAATTTTTTTAATCTGTTTTGTGACATTAATATTTTAGGAGGATTCTTGTACCAAAGCACATATGTCGTAAACAACGGGCTATAGTTCTGTCAATAGGTTGCATTAGATATAATGCAACCTAAAATACAAACTAAAATAGCTAGGCAATACAGTACGAGCGGGCAGTGCGTGTGCGCATCGTATATCGCATGTATCGCGGGTCATGCGACCTGCGCATCCCTACTCATTAGTATCGGACTTCGGCGATAAAATGGTTTCTTTTGGCGAACTGCTCAATGTAAGTGTGATAAGAGATATTATTCCCGCTACCACCACCCGATGACTAGATCGAAAGATTCTCCATTCTTTATCGCATATTATTATGTCTCATGTCCACAACTTCCTAAGCCGAGGCTTATATAATACTCACGACCCTGTAATTTCCGGCACAGATGCATAACACCTTGGGCCTCAGGCGTGGTAACGCATCTGCATTTTGACCTCGATCTTTATGTAAGTGTTTATAGGCTGCAGTCATCACTTAACATCAATGTGAACAGCATGCTTGCTTGCCACTTGCATATTTTGATTGGTGATGGCCTTTGAAACTGAATTAACCATTGATATTATTTAATACTGGAAATTAAAAGACACGAGTATCATCATTCACAAATAACACAATGTGTTTAATGCCACATTGCCAATTATTGTCCCTAACTCACCCGCTACAGCCGTTCTGCCCAACAAAATATTTTAGCAGCAATAAACGCTATGAGCTTTTACTATAAAAGCAGTTATAAATAACCAAGTGTATTGTATTTATGTGTTATGTAATATGAACTCACCAAGTAGTCTTGTGCAAGTTTGATATAACAGTTGTTCAAACTTGTCCTACCTGATCTTTGAACTGTGGGGTAAGTGATAAATATGAAAAATAAAGGTGACTTTTTTTTTTTAAGTTATGGAAGTGGCAAACAAGCATGCAGTTCACATTGATGTTAAGTGATGACTGCAGCCTATAGACACCCACACAAAGACCGAAGTCAAAATGCAGATGCGTTACCACTCCTTAGGCCTAAGGTGTTATGCCTCTGTGCCGGAAATTACAGGGCCGTACATTACCACCTGACCGGAACACGATAGTGCTAAACACTACCATTTAGCGGCAAGTATATTAGGTAATGCGGTGGTGCCTACGCCCGCGAGCTCCGTCACTGGTGCTCTACCACCAGTAAAATGGTAGTAAGTACTCTTGAAAAAAAAAATGGTAGTAAGTACTCTTAAAACGTTGAGACTGCTTGTAGAGAGACTTTACTGGTGATAGAGTTTTGGAGCTCGGAGGCCAGCACCACCACTATCTTTTTACTGGTGGTAGATCTCCAGTGACGGAGCTCGCAGGCGAAGGCACCACCGCATTACCTAATAGACTTGCCGCTAAATGGTAGTGTTCAGCACTATCGTGTTCCGGTCAGGTGGTTATGTACGGCCCTGTAATTTCTGGCACAGAGGCATAACACCTTAGGCCTCAGGAGTGGCAACGCACCTGCATTTTGACCTCTGGTCATTGTGTGGGTGTTTATAGGCTGCAGTCATCACTTAACATCAATGTGAACTGCATGCTTGTTTGCCACTACCATTAAATAAAAAATAAAAAAATATCTTAGCAGCTCCTCGTTTTACGGCGTCCATTCGTTGTCAACGGATGGTCCACGGGTGAACGACGCGATGTTACTTGTGAACTACTCGGGAACAGCGCGTTGGTAATGCACAGTCAACGCTAGGCTTCCAAGTGGTCCACTCACCGTCCCCGCGTGGACCACGCGCCGCCCGCGCCTTGACTGCTTACTGGTTGAGGCGATCCGGTTTCGATAGGGAGTTGATGTAATGAACGCAGCTCCATACAATTCCTACTCCCTACTTATAATATTATAAATGCGAAAGTAACTCTGTCTGTCTGTCTGTCTGTAACCTTTTCACGTCCAAACGACTGAACCGATTTCAATGAAATTTGGTACAGAGATAGAGTTGACTTTGAGAAAAAACATAGGCTACTTTTTAATTGACATCCACGCGGTCGAAGCCGCGGGCACAGCTAGTTTCATATAAAGAATACTTACCGCTCGAGGCGGTCGGGCGCTGGTCGGATCCCGGGTGGCTCTAGTGAGCTATGACCTTTAAGGAGACCCCCACCGGTCGGATTCTTGGCTTTGGGAGTTATGGGGGGCGACACATAAAACATATGCGATTAGGAGCGTTGCGTCTTTCGCTCTAGACGTCCGTTGGTGGTAACCGGTACAACGACCACGCGGGTCGTACTTGGGTCGGGGCACTATTGTGTTTCGGTTAGATGGGATTATTGTACAGCCCCGTAATGTCTATCACAGTGACGTAACAACTTACCCCCTTATTCATAAACGTATTTTAGCTGAAGTGTTGCTAATCCCTCCTTTGTCTTTTTCTATCCTGCACATTTGACAATGCAACTGACAAAGACAAAGCATTCTATAGATAAAACGTATCTAATGTACGTTAATGAATAAGGGGGTTTGAGTTTAGGGGTGTAACCCATCTGCAATGTAACCTCTGATTTTTGTGTAGATAATAATTTAATAGGCTGCAGTCGTCCCTCACCATTTATTTAAACTGCATGCTTATTTGTGTCATTTATTTCTTAAAGGAGGAAAAATGATTACCATCTTGTTTTGTCTTTAATAATTTTACTGTCTTATCACTCCAGCTGAAAGATGTACATTGCTGGACCTAGTCTTTATTACTGGTGGTAGAGCTCCAGTGACGGAGCTCGCGGGCGTAGGCACCACCGCATTACCTAATATACTTGCCGCTAAATGGTAGTGTTCAGCACTATCGTGTTCCGGTCAGGTGGTAATGTACGGCCCTGTAATTTCCGGCACAGAGGCATAACACCTTAGGCCTTAGGAGTGGTAACGCATCTGCATTTTTACCTCTGGCCATTGTGTGGATGTCTATAGGCTGCAGTCATCACTTAACATCAATGTGAACTGTATGCTTGTTTGCCACTTTTAAAACATTAAAAAAAAAAAAGTCTTCCACGACTCCTTTAATTTCACCGTTTACAAATGGGCAAATTAAAGTTACAGTATTCCTTTACTCTCAGTTTTTATGCGAGAGTAAGTTATGTATGGCCAAACTGTAGATATCTACAGAGGCCGATTTCACATGAACAATGGCAATAAGTACGCGCAACGGTTGCGCAAGCCAATATTAATTAAATGTTGAATTTGCCTAACACTCGACGGTGATTTATCGTTGATTGTCATGTTAATGAGTGAAAATTGAGGTGCAGATATATTAGTGTTTGTCCAATATCTTGGTTTTTATATAACAAATGTGGCAAACTTTGTGGAAAAGCATGCGGTTCACATCCTTTTCTAACTTTAACAGATTTCTTTAAGTTAGAGAAGAATGAAATATCACAATAATTGTAACTTTTGCAAATATCTTGGTGCAACTCAGGCTAAGTGTTGACTGCAGACTATAAGAAAAATGAAAATGGAAAGTATTTATTCATATTGTTTAACATAATAACATGATTCATTACTTCTTACTCTTTCTTACTTACTAAATTGTAGTTACTGTTTGTTAGCAGACGTAGCTCCCACTATATATATTTATCAAACAAGCAAAGGTTAAGCCTTGTCGGAGGCCTAATGGGCGATTTGAAAACATCCGACAGCGGGTTGCCAACTAACCCGCATCTCCACCAACCCGCATTGGAGCAGCGTGGTGGAGTAAGCTCCAGGCCTCCCGCCATAAAAGGGAGAGACTCGTGCCCAGCAGTGGGACGTCTCAAAGTTTGCCATTATTATTTATAATTTATAAGAGGTCAAAATGCAGATACGTCGCCACATCTGAGACCTGAGTTCTTATTTAGTTACAACGGGTCAATACATTGTAACCGGAACACGATAGTGCTGAACACTACCATTTGGCGGCAGATAGGTTAGGTAATGCTTTTTTAATGGTTCGTTTAACTATTATTTCATTTATTATGGTAGACTGGTGATAGAGCTCCAGTGACAAAGCTCGCGGGTGTAGGCACCACCGCATCACTTACTCTACTTGCCGCCAAATGGTAGTAGTAAGCACTATCGCTTTACTATAACTATGAGTCTAACTTAATAATAAGGTAAAAATATTTCCGTCTCACAACAACAATGATAAATTTTAGCATCAGGTACATCTAAGATGAATGTGGTCTAAAAGCAAATGTATCATCGCCTTAACGTCAACGACATATGATAATTGAGAAGGTTTTCTTATGCGTGTTTGTAAATTTAAGATTCAATCTTTACGTAATCTCGTTTATGGATGATACTCAAAGAGTTCTTGAGATTAGAACTGGCGACTATAGACTGTACTTAAATATATATAAATATAATATAATATGACACAAGAGTTACAGGAGAGGTTATGGTAATAGAAAGTATAGCTATTGATTTTACTACCTATAGCTATTTTACTGGTGGTAGAGCTCCAGTGACGGAGCTCGCGGGCGTAGGCACCACCGCATTACCTGATTTACTTGCCGCTAAATGGTAGTGTTCAGCACTATCGTGTTCCGGTCAGGTGGTAATGTACGGCCCTGTAATTTCCGGCACAGAGGCATAACACCTTAGGCCTCAGGAGTGGTAACTCATTTGCATTTTGACCTTGGTCTTTGTGTGGGTGTCTATAGGCTGCAGTCATCACTTAACATCAATGTGAACTGCATGCTTGTTTGCCACTTCAATTACATAAGAAAAAAAAAAATGATTTTACTCATGGTTGAGTTCCTGTGTTAGGAGCTTGAGGGCGTAAGCACCACCGCATTACCTAATCTATCTGCCTCCAAATAGTACTGTTCGACAGTGTCATATTCCGGTGGTAGATGGTAATGAATGGCTCCGTTATAACTATAACTACCTAGCTATGATAGTTATTACGGGCACGTAAAGCCGTCGGTCCCAGTAGTATGGGAGCCCAAGAGGGGATTTATGAATTTAATCCAGCGCGTCAGATTAAGTTATAGAGGATACCTTGCACCCAATTCAGTACTTCCACCAAATCTAAGATTTCCATAAAAGGCCGAACCCTTAGGGCTTCCGCCACGAGCTTGCCTCGCATCCAAATTGTCAGAATTTTGGATGGGAGCTTTGATGGGGTTCACTTTAGATCCTCTCTGAGTATCTGACATTCTTGAGTAATTTTTCACCATCATTTTTGAACGAATCAAATGTTTTTGAAGAGGACGCGGCATCAACGTCTTGGGTCAAGAGCGTGTCAGATATTCTGTGAGGGTTCAAAATGTGGCCAAACAATGCTCCTATCCAAAATTCAGACATTTCGGAAGATTAGTAAGATCGTAACGACATTTATAATTTTTTTTAAGACTATTCTTCAGCCGCGTTTTTATATACGAACCTTAGATTTAGTGGAGATAACTAGCGGGGTTCAAGGAATCTCCCATATCTTTATCTGACGCGCTCGAGTAAATCCAAAAATAGCATCCTGGGCTCCCCTACTACAGTTGCTACCGATAGATAGCAGTCCATAGAAACCTTGTCGAACGCCTTATGTACCTACATAACTAAGGTCTCAGAGGCGGCAACGCATCTTACATGGAAATCTCTGGTTTTATGTAGATATTGATAGATTACAGTATTACTTACCATCAATGTTAATTGACTTCATAATATAAAAAAGATTTCAAAAAATCGCAGTGTTTCGTATATGTACGAGTAGATATACTTGCTTCTATCCATTCTCAAGAATGCTTTCAAATTTTTCGTAGACACTGGTGTGACGTATGTTACATATAGCTTCGAAATCAAAAGCATGCTCCATCAAATAGTTCTCTCAATTTGCGCAATACTTTTCCTGTCCAAATATCGGATGAACAAACAATTCACTTTTAATTTCGCTGACATCATAAGCTCTGATAGTATCGGCCACTTGACCTTTGTTCAGCACGGCCGGTGCTCCGGGAAACTTTGGGGCTATAAAGTGATCGGGGAAATAAAGTAACATAAAATTTGTGGTGGTAGAGCTCCAGTAACCTTGGCACAACTGCGTTATCCATTCTTCATCCTGTTGATTAATTGTAGTGTTCACTGCGTTCCGGTTTGAAAGGTATGTAAGAAATTGTGATTTCTTCGTCAACCTCACAAGCAGCTATTTATTTAAATTGACACGTTCAAGGTAATATGTGATAAAAGATTTTTATGTCTAAAGGCTGATGGCACTTACTATCAATGTGATCTGAATGCTTGTTTTCCATTAGCATAACATAGAAAATATTGAACAGAAAATTTTATAAAGTAATTATTTGACGATTATAACACGTTTTCAAAATGATTAGATCAAAGTTGATCTTAGGAAACTCAGGATCTTTAAGCCTTATTGTTGCAGGCTTCCTTTATTGTTTTATTTGTTTAAAGCATTTAAGCTGGTGGTATTTAGAAGTTATTCAGATACTTTAATTCTCAAACTGAATTATATTCTTTGTGTCAATTCTCAAACTGAATTATGTTCTTTATGTGTCAAAAGCCATGAGGGCACTGGACCAACCTAACTGAACATGACGGCGCTAAGTAGTACCAGTAGCCCAGCAGAATTAAAGACCATTATCGAAGACCAAAAAGTTATTTTATTATTCACTTATGCCAAAGCCTTATTAAATATATTTTTTT
This sequence comes from Macrosoma leucophasiata, assembly GCA_036365455.1. Lineage (NCBI taxonomy): Eukaryota > Metazoa > Arthropoda > Insecta > Lepidoptera > Hedylidae > Macrosoma > Macrosoma leucophasiata. The sequence continues at coordinate 20,982,370 of JAWQUS010000024.1, read as the reverse complement.
ACATATATTAAGTAGAAAAACAACAAAACAGCGTGGCGTCGGTAGCGGGAACAGGGCCCAAGCCGCCAGTGGTTAGGGACGCAGAGAAAGGAACCTCCTCACTATTTGTGCTGTGTAGATGTTTGTGCGGGTACAGCCTTCTGCATCATTATTATTATTATTACATACAACGCTCAACAAACACCCTGACCTAAACCAGATGTCTGTAGGCCATATAAATATTTCTCTGGGTACGGGAATCGAAAAAATGCCCCACGAATTGTCGCACGACGCTGAGCTTTGTACAAATAAATTTGGTTTCTATCTTAAATCTAGTGGTAGAGTTCCAGTGAAGGAGCTCGAGGGCGGAGGCACCATCGCTTTACCTAATCAATCTTGCACCAAATGGTAGAGTTCAGCGCTATCGAATTCTGGGTAGATAGTAATGTAAAGCGTAATAACTATCACGGCGACAAAACAACTAACTTCATTTTGCCCACTGGTCTTTGTGTGGGTGTATAGAGGTACTCATCACTTAATATCAATGTTAACTGCATGCTTGTTTGCCATCTTCATTACATAAATAAAAGCAGTCAAGCCCGCTCGTTTTATGGCCCCACAATTAATCTCAAATCTAGAAAACAATATCGATCGATGGGAGGGCGGCGCGGTTCCGCCCAACACGAATAAATATTTAATTAAACACAGAGCATGGTTTTTAGTTTCGGTGTTCATGCTTGAACATTTGAACATACTCGATTATGTTCGTGTACCATTTTGGGGTCATACGGATGTGGGAAATGTTTGCGGATTCATATTGAATGGTTGGTTGAGGAAATACTTTTTTCTTGTATGTAATAACGTAACTTCAACGTTACTTCACGCCTGTAATCCTCGAAGGGGAAGACAGGGGTAAATGCATGCATTCAAGCATACATGCAAACACACACGATTCGCCGGTCACCCAACACACACCCGACCGCGCCCGTATCTCTTAACCGAGTAGAACGCTTACGATCTACTCGGCCAGATAGATGCGCGTTCTATTATAAAATACTACCCTCAAAATTCAAATTTACATGAATACAATACAATAAAATCAGCTAGTTTAATTTAAAAAGAAATAAGAACAATAATCATATTTATAGAACACAGCATCAAACGTAGTGAAATATAGACATAAAGTGCGTAGCGCGAACTTTACCCACGAGACCGATGGGTGTTGTCGAGGTAATTAATACCCGCCCACATCTAGCGCGGACTCGAACCCGTGACCTGTGCGCTGAATTATTTCCGACTCAGATGTTATACATGTTTTATAATTACTGGTTTCAAGGATGTTCTGTGTTTTATGTGTTGAACAATAACTAGGTGTTAAGAACATTAAAGTGAATAACAATTGATATGCATGTCAAACAAGATAAAACATATATGTATAGTCAAGAATATCACTAAGATAAAACTAAATATAATATACTAATGTAAAAAGTATATCAGTAGAATGTCTCGTTTCCCCTTTACAAACTGATAACAAAGAGCAAAAAGAAAAGAGCTCTTTCTCTTTTCTTTTTGCTCTCATTCTTTGTCATTCACCGGCATTTGTCATTCAATGGAATTGTCTACTTGAGTTTATTTTTCGCTTCTCAGTGTTTTTTGTCTCTATTCAGTTTTTTTTAAGGCGGTTGACGGCTGTTTTCCAAAGTAATTAACTTTTTATCGTAAAATTCAAAACTTTCCAGTCACATCTCTAACCATAGTCATCTAAGCTTCAAGTAACTTCAAAGCGACTTCAAACCACAATAATCATTACACTAAACTCAATTAAATATAACCGTACGAGAACCCATTACTACTAATAGAACTAAGTTTTATTGTATCAGTTTCTACGCCATTAAATTGTATGTAATTGAAATTTTCCGCTAGCAATGTAATTTGCACGATGTATATCTTAACACTACACTAGCGTAATGAACGTTAATTGTATATTTGATATCTTTTTAATTTAGTGTTAGTTGCTCTATAACTGTTATTGCCGTGCATTAGTCTGTAAAAGGGGTGAATAGAAGCGTTGATATGTTAATTTAGTGCGGCACCTGTGTAGTTTTTTGTTCTTATTTTATTATTTTATTCATAGACTAGCTTGAGTTCACTTTTTTGTAATCTAGATATAATGTACGTATTTTTGGGTTCCGTATTTCGAAAGAAAAAAAAACAGAATCTGAAAAAATGTTTTTTTTTTTATTTATTTTTATTAAAAGATCACTTGTGCGTCTGCCTGTCTGTCCGTCTGTCACTGTCAATTCCAAAGCTAGGCTACAGCTCCAAAATGAGTGTAGCCTATTAAGTTGATACTTGGATACATATAATTATGTAGGTATATTATCCAAAGTGCACGTGTAACGTAAATAAATGAATTTTGAATAGAGGGTCCAATTTAAGAAAGACATATAAGAAAATAAAAAAAAAAAGAAAATTGCTTTCTGTCATAATTATAGGTATTCAACAGTAGGACTAATTATAGGAATCCCAAGCAGATTTTTTTTTTTATTTTCGATTAGTAAGTTCAGCAGTTTTCTATCGAAACACTTTTTCCGCCTTATTTTTAAGACATAGAACAAAAGTTTTAAAAAGAAACATCAAAAATTGTTCACCTATAGATTACAAATACCTGAGAAATCTGTGATTCTAAAGGTAGCGCAGAAAAAACGCTTGGAACCTTGTGTAAACGAGTCCGACCCACGCTTGGCATTTTTTAAATTTAAATTTTAATGTTATGTCATAATTTTCAAGCGACTTGTGATTTATTTAAGTTTTTAAATAATGGAGCAGTAACTTTTTATGTAAATTAGAAAATTTTATGTCTTGGAAGTTGCAAACAAATATATTTTTCATTTACAGTACTTGAATATTGTAGTCCATTTTTGCATAAAAATTAAAGTCAGAATCTATTTTGAATTAAAGTCAGATTTTAATGATTTTTGTTATACAGAAAGGTGGCTTAGATTATAGGATACTTTTTATCCCGAAAAGTGTGAGTTTCCACAGGTAACGCAAAAGCGACCGACACACGGGCGGAGCCGCGGGCAATTGCTAGTAAATAATATAATTGGTCATATTAAAATATCAGAAAAAAATAAATATTTCCACATTGAAAATGTAAAAAAGAAGAAAACGAGCCGCAGTCGGAAGTACCCGAGCAGTCAGATGCTACCGTGCACAATCTAGCTCCGACCGCAACACTGATTTGCGAAAATAAAACATGACGGGCTACCGCCGGCGCCTGGGTAATGGGATAGTGTTGGGAGATGGTGATGTGAATATATCGATATTTTATTTTGTCTGTTTATCATGGTTCATTAAGTGTAGTTTTCTAAGTTGCTATAAAACTATCAGATATATGCCCAACTTAAAAAAATCTGGCATTTGCAGTGTCATATAAATTGACCCTTAACCATATTTTTTGAAACGATTGCTATATATAAAAAGAAAAATTTTGCTTCAAAAAAAAATTGTTCTTTATCCTGATATGGCTTTAAATTCAACATAGGTAGGTATATACCAAAAATTAAAAAAAAAAACGTTATTTTCTTTTAGTTTCTGATTCTTTACCATACTTATGGTCCGATTACACTGGAGTAGGACTCCGGTGTTTTAATTACCAGGATTTTTTTATTTAGGGATGTTTTATCAACACAATACATATTTTCCTGAGACTCCACTGATGATTAGTGTTAATCATGAGTAAAGATCAATAACATCAGGATAGGATAAAATTAATTTATGAATTACAGAAATCCAAGATGTTCAATTACCCTTTTATTTCATACTTGGCTATCATTTACTAATAATCTTCACTTGCCAGGATGACAGCTTATTGAAATAGAAAGTTTTTAAGGAATATTTGAGGATCACCTATTTTTAAACGATTTTATATTTATTTTTATGCTATCAAAGTATAAAAAATGAGATAAGACATCCAATGAGATACGACGTTTGACTGAAATGAGTACAATTTGAGTTAGAGATATTGAAAGTAACAGAACAGTATTTATTTTTATCGATATCACCAAATAAATAAGGCATCACTAAACGGACAATCCGCACAAAGTAATCATTTGTCTACTTGACTAAACTGAATTATATTATTTTTTATTATTATTTAATGACCGCAATAATTGAAGGCCGCCGGCTTCTGTTCTAACCCGACGCATTGCTTTGAGCTTGTTCGAATCATCATACTTAAGGGCAAGTTCTTTAGTTTGAGTTAGAATTCTTGGGGCTTAATGACCAAAAACTAAAACGTCCGTCAAATTAAAATCATCATCCTTTCAGCCAAAAACGTCCATAGCTGTACAAGAACCTGTCTTGTCAAAATGGAAGATTATTCCATAATCACATCGCATGCGGGTTGGCGATTGCATAGGCTGTAGTTTTATGCATGACACTGCTGCTCACCTTGCGTTCTTGTATTTGCTTGGTTGCATTGGAATGGTTTGACTACCATTGTTCGGTTGGGTCATCACGACCCAGCACCTGATTTTGGAGAACTAAATTTAACTAACCCTTATAATTTCTGCCCTATTCCTTTAAACGTGCATTCGCATAGTTTGATAACGAAGAGAAATCGAGCGCTTTAATATTCTCTATTAAAGGTACTAAGATTCCTAAATTGCATTTCAATATAATAATGGCAACCCATTATACGTCCCACTGCTGGGCACGAGTCTCTCCCCTCTTTGGGGGGAGGCCTGGAGCGTACTCCACCACGCTGCTCCAATGCGGATTGGTGGAGAAACGGGTTAGTGGCCAACCCGGCATTTCAATATACGATCAGGATACTACTACTACTCACTTTTTATTGAGATCTCTAAAAAAGGTAATTTGTTTGGTATTAAAATTATATTATTTACATTACGTTAATACTGCGGAAGTATTTATTAAACATCAATGCAAAAGAAAACCTTGGGATGAAAGGATTCAGTTAATCGTTAACTATTGGAATCATTTGCTCTGTGCTAGGAATAATGTGGTCAAAAGCGACCCTCATGATAGTTCAACTTTTCTAAATAGCAGTTGCTTAGCTTCTAAGTTATTTTTATTTTGAAGAAATTTAAACACTACGCTAGTGAGAACTTCGCCTTAACCGTTATTAGATTACGACGTATCGGGCCTAGTGGTTCGCACGATATTTATTTTATAGCATACATCCGTCCACACAATTTGCTTCACGAACAGTCTCAAATGTTTGAAAATATTATTGAAATGATGTGGACTTTTTCGCCGGTTGTACATCTTCGTGACTTGACATTGATGTGAAGCGAGATGGGTTTGCAATTGATATATTTATTTTTGATATAATTCATGGTTTTCATAAGTCAATTAAACTAATACGGATGATAATAAGATGTTTCGATAGTGCAGTAGTAAGTGACCTACAATTGCTGTTGTTACCGGTTCGATCAGATGAATATAAGTGATTGGTCTTATTTACAATTTAGAAATATTGGCTGGCATCTTCAAAGCTTAGAAATAGGTCTTTTTTTACTTAATTAAAACGGCAAAAAAGTATGCAGCTCATGTGATTTTTTTCATGTAATGAAAGTGGCAAAAAAGGCCTACAGTTCACATTGATGTTAAGTGATGACTTCAGCCTAGAGACAGAGACATCCACACAAAGAGCAAGGTCAAAAATGCATTTTGACCTCTTTTCTTTGTGTGGGTGTCTATTATAGGCTGCAGTCATCACTCAACGTCTATGTGAACTGCATGCTTGTTTGCTACTTTCATTACATAAAAAAAACAATCCTGGGCGATAATACGTGATACAGTTTGTATATCATGAATTCAACGCGGTCACATCCGCAAAAGCTAGTAAACCATACAATACTGATACTGATGGTAGCTCCAGTGACGTAGCTCGCGGGCGAAGGCACCACCGCATTATCTAATGTACTTGGCGCTTAATGGTATTGTTCAGCACTATCGTGTTCTGGTCAGGTGGTAATGTATGGCTCTGTAATTTCCGGCACAGAGGCATAACACCTTAGGCCTCAGGAGTGGTAACGCATTTGCATTTTGACCTTGGTCTTTGTGTAGATGTCTATAGGGTGCAGTCATCACTTAACATCAATTTGAACTGCATGCTTGATTGCCACTTCAATAACATAAAAAAAAAAATGTTTCGTTAATTTCATAAGTAGATAAAGCCTTTAAAAAAATTACCCAGCTCGTTACAATGATCACGCACGACTGCGATTCAAATCGCCATGCCCCATTAAAAACAATAAACGTTTAAACCATCGTATAAGTCTAATAACAGTATTTAAATTGATTTAAGATTTCATAGTGTATTACCTAGGTCTTGGCGGTCGTAAATAATAAGTTAGATTGATTATTTTGTGCCGGTGTTTCTTTTGTGATCATTTTTAAGGGCTATATTTCAGCGGGTCACCGAGTGGCGGCCGAGTGAATAATACACGATGCAGCGCTATAGTAATTAGTAGTGGCGCAACCAGCGTGGTGGCGCGACCAGTAACATTGTGTGCCGGCGTCTGAGCTGGTTGCGCCGCCAAATCGGTTGCGCAACCAAACAGACACCAGGTGAGTAACGCTCTATGTATACATTTTGTTGGTAGCAACAACTGGTGGCGCCGCCATGGCGTCCCAGTTAATATATTTAACTGGGACGCTATGGCGGTGCACTTAGGTTTCTGTGATGAGGTGATGAAAAATTCGGGTAAGTGTAAGTTGAACTCGCGGTCACAGGTTTCCGAACAATTTCGAGGATTTTTTTTCAATGGCTTTACGTATGCGGCTTGTTTTGAGGTGGCATTAGTTTACTTCACCAGGCAATTGGCGAGCGCAAATGGCTATCAGCCTAAATAAATTTACATGAATTCCCAAAAGAGTGACCCCTGCAAATTCAATCCTCCACCGATGTACCGAGTATACATATATATGCATTTAGTAAAAAGCGGTAATTTTTATGTTACAAACAGATAATTTTATATTTTTGTATAAATACTAGATGCAGCGATTAATAGGTATGCATAAAAGCAAATAGCCAATGCGGTGATAAATATACTCTTAAGTTCCGTCACAGGAGGTTCCAACACTCTTCCACGATTTAAAAAATCAATTTAAAATTAGCGACGGACAGATTATGTAAGACTCCGGCACAATCGACTGTCACTATCTAATTACACATTGATTTACAACGAGCAATCATTTATTGTCTACAATCATTCGCGTTATAATTGTTACGGACATAATCGATTTAACGCATCGATTTTTTTCTACGCTAATGGGACCACCCGATGTGCACTTGTTATTGGCGACATAAGTTTTGTTGCTGGTTAAATTTATTGTTCGAATAAGGTGGTGTTTATAATGGATCGATTTGGAATATCGATTTTTTGGATACTGTTATTTTTGTCAATTGAATATTTTTTTTTTTTTTTTTCGGACTGTTTTTTTTTTAGTAAAGAAAACAAAAAAAAACTTATTTATCAACTGCCCAATCAGTACTGTTGTGTTTCATAATAACACAGTAATTTGCAAGGAAAACATCTCAATCGACAGGAGTGGCAAATTATTTAAAAAAAGACGTGTGGCACTCGGAGTCTGCCGCGGTAAAGCTATTGCTTAACAATTTTTATCAGTTTTTTTTTTTTTTTGGTCGGGCTTTATGTAGGCGGCCTGTCTCGAGACGGCACTAGTCTATTTCATCGGGCAATCGGCGAGCGCAGAAGGCGCTCCAGCCTAAGCAAAAAAGTTAGCGCAACTGCCTAAGGGTGACCCATGCGGGTCCGTACCTCGGCTTAGGACGTTGCGGAGAGACATATGGGACATATGCGATTATGGGCGGTGCAACTTTCGCTCTACTCCATTCGCTTGGTGATAACCGGAATGACATCGGCCTCGCGGGGCCGGGGATAGGGCCGGGATCAGGGGCGGGCGCGGCGCGAAACGCGTCGGCGCGTTGTATTGGCGGTTTGTGGAATGTGATTCTGTAAGTGATTATTCATAGCAGCGATGGCCAACGTGGTCTCATCATCCGGATCTTTTAAGACGTGCCTTGGACGTCACCTTTTGGCACCATCAAAAGGAGTGTAAATCGCGGCCGCTCTGACCAGCGGATTCGGGTGGTGACTCGCCCGATCGAAATAGATTTTTATCAGCATGTAATTATGATTTTATTTATGTTTTAATAACTTTTACGACCTTTCTCCTAAATCCTGAACGCTACGCCAGATGTTTTGGAGAAATCTGAACATAACAATTTTCAAACTGCTATGAGACAAATGTAACCTCAGTGTGTCCGAGACAACGAAATCGGAAAAGCGACCGAAACGTCGAGTTGATTTGCGACGAAAAACAAAAGATTATCAATTCGTCGTTTTTTTTCTATATACTCATATTAAATATGTATTATTTGATTTTGAAAAGTATAATCCTGATCGAATAATTTGAAAAACGGAGATGATTGGTGTTTCACCATTATTTTTAATGTGATAGGTGATTTTGTCACTGATTCTGTTGAAATTAATGAATGATTTGAAAGTGAGAATTTTAACACTAGCTAGCTTCTGAATGTCACCGTCTTATTACGAATTTATCTCGCATATATTAAAATAAATTATTATTTAAAAGCAACTCAACGTTTGGGTCGCTTTTCAGTTTCCGTGGAGTCGGGCAGACTTAGGTGACATTAGTCTGATAGCAGATTGGAAGATTGATTGCAGCTGAGCTCCAGGGGTTGCAATGTCGAATCCCATCCGTATTCAAATTATTTTTTTCCATTTTAAATTTAAAATTTATAGAATGTTTTTGCACCGATGATTATAGGTTGTTGATTTTACTTACCATACATTCCGTAGTCCAAATCATCCAAAAACACCTGCGAACAAATTTCCCTTACAACCATTATCATATCGGAACACCACAAACATATTTCCCATACTAATGTCAGTCCAGGTGTCCACACGTTATGCTTTCAAGCTAAAATTAATAAACATTGTATCAAGGTATTTATCACAAACTCCCCATCTACAAATGCCTTTACATTCATGTGGAACCTTCAAACGGTACACTCGATTTTCAACCGTGTTTCATCTCGATTATGATTGAGATTGTTTTAGCGACAAATGGTCTCTCATATATAGCACTTATTGAAGACATTCTAGATTTATTAAGCATTATAACTCCTATCTTATGAGCTCTGTAATGAATGCAACCTTTTAACCCCTTTTGTGCGCGTGAAGATTTTACAATTAATATGTATATTATTATATATCAAGTCGTTGGAGGTCAGTTTCTCATATTTGTGACGAAATTTATTGTTTAGTGATAGTGGACACGACTATTAAATTTAATGTGTTGTTTCTAATTTGGTAGGACAGTGTTGGGTATTGAGTTTTGATTGTAATTTTTTTAAAGTTAAGTATCACCTGGTATGCTTGCTTAGAAATGTGGCAAATAAAATATTAAACAAGTTTCGTTAGCCTAGTGGTAGCAGGCCACTACTACTACGCTGAGGTCCTGGGTTCGATTCCCGGGTAGGGGGTTATCAGAGATGATGGTGTAAAGTCCATTATCTCTGGTTCTATTGGGATTTTTCCATTTTCTGGAAATTTCCCAGTACCTTGAAGTTTGGTAATGTGCCCGGAGATGTCAACAGGCTCGCCACCTGTTACATGGGCCAAAAACGTAACCGGCGAATCGTGGGTGTTTGCATGTATGCTTGAATACATGCATTTACCTCTGCCTACCCCTTCGGGGATTACAGGCGTGAAGTTACGTTTACTGGTAGTGGAGCTTCAGTATCTTTCGCAACTAGAATATGTGTGTTTTATTATGTTGTGGCTAGCACTTTTATGATCCTGTCAGGATCACTGAGTCATAGCAGATTAGGCTAGGTAGGTCACTTCTGAGTAAGAGCCCTTACATTGAACTCTCTGGTTTTTGTATATAGGGATAGTCACTTGCCATTGCTGTGAACTGTATGCTTGTTTGTCAATTTTAACATGAGATAAAAATAGAGTTCTTTTAATAACTCCATTCATAAAACGATGACAATGCTCTGCCTGTAGCAGTAGGTATGCATATTTTGATTTATTTATTTCAGAAGTAATAAAGCTTATGATGTTTTGCGGTCGTAGTAATTTTTTTTTTTTTAATGTTTTAAAAGTGGCAAACAAGCATACAGTTCACATTGATGTTAAGTGATGACTGCAGCCTATAGACACCCACACAATGACCAGAGGTAAAAATGCAGATGCGTTACCACTCCTGAGGCCTAAGGTGTTATGCCTTTGTGCCGGAAATTACAGGGCCGTACAGTAATTAGTTTAGGGTTTTGTTTAGAATCGATTCCGATTTGATACGTATCGATTTTTTATCGATCTTGAGGTTGAGACAAGTTCAGGTTTTTTTTTATGTTATGGAAGTGGCAAACAAGCTCACATGATGTCAAGTGATGACTGCAGCCTATAGACACCAACAGAAAGGCCAAGGTCAAAATGCTGATGCGTTACCACTCCTGAGGCCTAAGGTGTTATGCCTCTGTGCCGGAAATTACAGGGCCATACATTACCACCTGACCGGAACACGATAGTGCTGAATACTACCATTTAGTGGCAAGTATATTAGGTAATGCGGGTAATACTCCGACACTGGAGCTCTAACACCGGTAAAACTCCGTCTCCGTGTCTCTCCACAAGGCCCTCCGCCGTGGACCGGACTGCATGAGTCTGACTTTGGCATTTGACGGCCCGGTTAGTCCAGCGGTGTGAGATAACCGTTCGATCCAAAGGGTCGCGGGTTCGATCCCCGCACCGGGACAAATGTTTGTATGGCCTACAGATATTTGTTTCGGGTCTGGGTGTTTGTGTATGTGTTGTATGTGTACAACGGCACCCACGACACAGGTTTATACTTACTGTGGGGCTGTGAGTGTAAGCGTATTTTATTTTTTTATTTTTGTTAATTTATTTAGGCTGAGAGCCATTGGCTCTCTCCTAAATCTCAATGAAGTAGACTGGTGCCATCTCGATATGAGTGGCCTACGTTAATCCATAAAAAAGCAACTTTAAAATATAATCTTTCTTACTTTTGTTAAACATAGCAAACGCTTTCGAATACCATCATAATTCAGAAACAGTAACACGCAACCGCAAAATATTATGGGAGTAACATAAAATTGAGTTTGTTTTTGCTATACAAGACCGTGTAAACATGTTGGCAACAAAAACAGACGTATTGTAGCCACTTAGTGACCACCGCACCGGTAAAGCTCGAAGTTACAAAAACTAGGCGAACTAGGATCTAGGAATATGTTTTATGCATTTTGGTTTTTGAAAAATATTTCTTATTTTTTGTCTATTAAAAAAAAATAATAGTTCAAATTGAAATAAAAAACACATTTGCGTAAATTAAATGCAAAAAAAAACTCAGTCATGGGGTTGATTATAGAAATTGTTTCAACTTTAAAAATGAAAGTAAAATAAGGCCATAACAATGTTTTACTACACACTTCTTTGGTTAATTTTTGAGAAAGTAGCAAAAAATTTAATAAATAATTTTGTGGTGCCGTTTTATTTGGTTCATTTTATGAATAATTTGCTCGACTATTACTCGTACAGTAGTTTGCCTTTTATTCAATACTAGCTGTTGCCCGTGGCTTTGCCCGCGTGGATGTCGTTTTATAAATATCTTAATAGCCTATGTTCTTTCTCAAAGTCATCTCTATCTCTGAACCAAATTTCATTAAAATCGGTTCAGTCGTTTGGACGTGAAAAGATACCAGACAGACAGAGTTACTTTCGCATTTATAATATTAGTAGGGATTGGGGCTTATTCATTCAACGTGATTTTTTTCATACATCCAAATTTAGTAGGCAGAGCGGAGGGGGAATTTTAATAACGGATATTTTGATCGCAAAATGGTTTTGTACTTCATCATATTTTTGAAGTACATCCAGCGATAATACACGCAATGGGATACAAGTGAAAAAAAAAATGTATCTCCGCTTTAGGTGTAGATACTACAAATAATGTTTTTTTGAGATTTTATGTTTCAGTCTGTCAGTGTGCTTATTGGTACTAGGAGTCTCCGAGAATAACTAGCTTTCTTGTAGACCCATAAAAAGAAAGTCAGTTTTGAATACCATGGCTCTAGGTTGCAGCATTCACTTACCATCATTGCTAATTTGTACTTTCATAAAGTAAAAGTAATCTTATATTGTTTTATTAAATCAATACAAAGTAGACGCATAAATTAATAGAGTGTTCCAATAAATTGATTAAGCAATTTGAATTTAAAGTCTGAAGTAAAACTTAATTAATTATATTAGATTACTCTCATAAACTTTATATCAGCTATGAAGTGATCTGCTCACTATAATTATAATCACATAATTAATTATTACGTATTATTTTACGTTTCGAGAAAGTGTGCGTAAAAGGCTTTGTCATACATTTAATTAAAATATATAATTTATATTTTTTTTATAAATATTTTTTATTTTTTTATTTAGTACTGCCTCAGTAGCCTAGTGGTAGCAGGCCACTACTACTCCGCTGGGGCCCTGGATTCGATTTCTCTGTCGGGGGCTATCAAAGATAACGGTATAAAAGCCTTTATCTTTGGTTCTACTGGGATTGTTCCATTTTCTGAAAGTTTCCCAGTACCTCGAAGTTTGGTAATGTGCCCGGAGATGTGAACAGGCTCGCCGCCTGTTACACGGGCAAAAGCGTAACCGGCGAATCGTGGGTGTTTGTATGTTTGCAATTACCTCTGCCTACCTCTTCGGAGATGACAGGTGTGAAGTTACGTTTTCGTTTAAAAATACATTTTTTTAAGATACCCTTCATCCCTGTCCGCGACATATTGCTGGGCCGAATTTCACCACTCTCCTTTTCATCCGAAAAATGCCTCATCCGTAAACCTTCATGTGTTCTTGGTACCAGAATCTTTCACCATGTTCATGGACGCACCTTTATAGCGTTCACAACTGTTCCCTGTATCTAAGATTAGGTGCCGCTGTATACACAACATACACATCACATACGTACAAACACTCAGAGCACAATCAAATATCTGTAGGCCATACAAATATTTATTCCCGTGCTGGGATCAAATCCGCTATCCTTGGATCAAGCGGTTGTCACACAGCGCTTCTCGAACTGAGAAATACAAAGTGAGTAGTTGATACAATTTTTAGGGTTCCTGCGGTAGAGTGAAACTCCAAAAATGCCTTATCCGAAAGTTTTCATGACTTCATGGTATTGACCAGGATCTTTCGCAATGTTCGCGAACCGCCGTGACCGCAGCGATGTGCGGCCATCATTGTAATGTGTGGACTCGCCTTTATAGCGTTCACAGCAGTGCTTATACCAATTTTTTTTCATTTAGACGTAACTTCACGCCTGCAATCCCCGAAGGGGTACGTAGAGGTAAATGCATGCATTCAAGCATACATGCAAACATCCACGACTCGCCGGTTACGTTTTTGGCCCATGTAACAGGTGGCGAGCCTTTTGCCATCTCCGGGCACATTACCAAACTCCGAGGTACTGGAAAACTTCCAGAAAATTGAAAAATCCCAATAGAACCAGAGATAAAGGATTTTAAACCGTTATCTCTGATAGCCCCGACCCGGGAATCGAACCCAGGACCTTCAGCGTAATAGTAGTGGCTTGCTACCACTACGCCACTGAGGCAGTTGATTTAGACATGTTGATAATTTCTATGCCAAATATATTTTTAACATATATGAAAGCCCCGTAATAACTCTCACAGAGATATAACAAATAATGTCTGAGGGGTGGCAACGCATCTGCATTTAGACCTCTACTTTTTGTGTAGATGTCTAAAGGCTGCAGTCATTACTTAACATCCATGTGAATTTCATGCTTGTTTGCCATCTTCGTGACATATAAAAAAACTGTTTTTTAGGGTTCCGTTGCCAAGTGGCCAAAAATCCTCATACAGATTCCTCATGTTTGCCCGTCTGTCCTACGAACTGTCTGTCCGTCCGTACGTAACGGCCACTTTACTTTAAACTACTAAACATTAAAACTACATACTTAAAACTCGGTAGGTCGATGTGTAAATACCGCTATATGACTTATACATACCATACTTAGACATGAAACATTCTATTTACTACCCACATAAATATACTATCTACACAAATTCATCAAACTTATGCGTGTTTGGACGGAACTCTACCCTAACGTAGGAGAGAATGAGACAGGAAGCATACAGTAAAGAGACACGCACATAAATTTATAAGATTTAGCGCGGGAGAAATTGAGATATATAGTATTTTATAGTAACATTTTTGAAAGTTTCACTTCTATAAATAATAGACAATAATGATGCCAACCCTTGAAACGACACACTGCTGGGCACGAGTCTTTCCCCTTTTTGGGGGGAGGTTTCACTTCTACCACGTGTGGATTGCACACATGTTTTTGTATTTAATGCTTCTGATCGTACGTTTAGAAGTCCACACAACCATTTATATGAGTCATTCCCCTCTGTCAAAGTACAAGCCCAAATGGGCCTATACCTGTCGCCTAGATGTTTAAATGTGTGCGTGAAATTGTTTCTGTATTTTGTTAAAGTCAAGGTGTGAGTTTCGTAGTAATAGAAGATTTTTGTAGTGTGCGTGTGTGTCGCACGCATTTCCCCCCGCAAAAAATGACAGACTGTTTTGCATCGGTAATACACGCTATGGGTACTCCCCTCCGGTCCGCCGCGACCGGTTGGCCGCGTTGCTCTATGATATGAGTAATGCACCGAGACAAACACCATTAAAACTCAATACTATATCATCAAGCATAATTTGTTACATAAACGTGTAAGCACGATCAAAATAAATCGAATCGGAATAAGTCCATCGACTTATTAAAAGTGATCTCAAATTAAAATAAAAAAACTATTTCTTTTCGTTGCCGAAATATTAATGCAATAATTAAAATGTAAATGCTGACGTTGGGTCGTGATGACCCCACCGCCTACTAGCGGAAGAATTTTCTTTTACTGGAAGTGAACATTGAACTGTGTTTGGATAGATGTGTACTTGTTGTTGTAAGGTACATATCAATATTGACACTAACAATTGAAAATAAAATAAAAAATCAACCGCTATAAAGTGGAAAATAATAGAAAAAAGATTTAAACTCAAAGAGGAATGCACGTTATTCTTATAATATTTAGCCTGGGTTGCACAACAACATTTGTTAAGGTTGTAATAATAATAATAATGGTAACCCATTTAACGTCCCACTGCTGGGCACGAGTCTCTCCCCTTTTTGGGGGGAGGCCTGGAACTTACTCCATCACGCTGCTCCAATGCGGATTGGTGGAGGTGGGTGGGTTAGTGGCCAACCCACTGTCAAGGTTAAAGTTATTGTTATACTAGCAGTTTCGCGCGGTTTCGCCCGCGTGGACGTCGTTTTATAAATAACTAAGTAGCCCATGTTCTTTCTCAAAGTCAACTCTATCTCTGTACCAAATTTCGTTAAAATCGGTTCAGTCGTTTGGACGTGAAAAGGTAACAGACAGACAGAGTTACTTTCGCATTTATAATATTGGCAGGGATAATAGTGATTTCTCATCCTTCTCTAACTCTAACAGATTTCTTTAAGTAAGAGAAGGATGTGAAATGTTACAATAACTTTAACTTTAAAAAATGTCGTGGTGTAACCTAGGCTAAGTTCAGCATTACTACCTGACAGAAACACGATAGTGAACACTCCCATTGAGCGGCAAGTAGATTAGGAAATAAAAAAGAGTTTAGAGATATCACACGCAAAAAACGTAATGAAAAATTAAGAAATCTTAACTATCAACTAAAATATGTGTTGCCTAAACAAAATAATGTGTATGGTTCTAGAACATTGAAAAAATACCAAAGATCTTAAATTAACTACCAGAAGAGCTACAAGATATGTTTACAAATCTAAATTTAAATAACCACAGAAAATTCTATAGCAAACTCGACCATTACTATATTAATAAGTAATGAGAATGTATCTACCATTATCATATAAGGAAGGTTAGACCGCACACACATAGATAAACTTATAATAGTTTTATGTGTATCCTTGCATGTAACACACTAATTTGTAAGATTATTTGTAAAAAATAAATTAAAAAAAAAAGTTAAAAAAAATGCGGTGATGTCAGCATCGTCACTGGAGCTCTAAGATGGTAAAGCTCTAGATACGATCCTTACTGATGAAGGATCTCTGCCTGCCCCTTCGTTAAAAAGACTAGAGTTAACACACTACCTCAAGTGTGTAGTGCTTGACAACAAATATTATTTTTTTTACAAAAGTACACAACTTGTAAATAGATATGTCATATGATTTTTAATTGGACACAATAATTGCATATTAATTTAAACTTCTCCTAAAGGGTTCATAACTAAAGGGTTTTGATATGTGACTGTTTCGAGGGGTTCAAAACCCTTTAGTTTTGAACCCCTGGAAACAGTTTAGTATCTAGGAAAAATAGGAACATTTCTTTATTTCTATTTCAAAATATTCTCGCAAAAAATCTAGATAAGAAACACAGCCAGACATTGCGCATTTATTTTGAAAATCACTTCTTGTTTCCTAAATATCAATGCAGTAATTACAGTTTTAAATTGACGATACATAAAAAAAACGATTATACAAGACTACAAAACATTTTGCTAGAACAAGAAATGGGCGTACATTTGTGCGGTATAAGCATACAAATTCGATTCTAATATTGTAATTTATGTTAAGACTGTACCATCATAATCCAACACTTGTTTAATCGACGATACATTTTAAACATTGGTTAACATTTCTAGAGAGGCTGATCTTAACCGACTTAATACATTAGTAGGGGCGGCAACGCAGGGCCCTGCAGTTTCGGGCCTAATATAGAATAGGACTGAGGTATCCTCTGCCTGTCGTAAGAGGTGACTAAAAGAGGATATGAGCCGCGGGAGGCAGTGGTGGGGGCTCTTGTCGCTCAGCACGAATTGAGAGCGGGGAACCGGAGCAATATTTATAGTGTACCCGGATGTCGGGTGCGATACGGGACTTCGAAAAGTGTAACACCGAATATCACGTCTCCGTAAGTTTATTTACACGAATCACGTGACAACGAATGCACGGTACCACGAAAAACTTAGCACCAAATGCACACGATCCCGAATAACACCACCTCTAATTCACTATAATACGAATCACTTGAAAACGAATGCACATCACCACGAAAAACTTCGTACCGAAGCCACGCGATCACGAATAACTGCCCCCCCCTTTCTGCACTGAAGTCGGCACCGAGGTGGTTTTAGAGGGTCCAAGTCCCTCGTAACCCGACTCATGCCCCAAAGAGTCGGTTGAATGCAATGGCATTTCCACCTCGAAAGAAAAGGGTTGGCAACGCATCTACATTAAAATTTTTGGTTTCTTGTAGGTTTGTTTGAAGGTTTGTTACCATTCATACGAACTGAAGGCTTGTTTGCCATGACAAAAAAAAACCTTATTATTAAAACTAATACTAATTGTCACGTGATATATGAACACTACTGAATTGTCAGTGGTGGTCTAGTGGTAACAGGCCACTAATACTAAGCTGGGTTCGATTCCCGGGTCAGGGGTTTCCAGAGATAATGGTGTAAAATTCTGTAACACTGGTTCAGTTTAGAAGTTTCCCGGTACTTCGGAGTTTGGTAACGTCCACAGATGTCATGCGACAAAACGTAACTGGTGTACTGTTCAAGCATACGCTTGAATACACGCAACCCTTTGAGGATTACAGGCGTGAAGTTACGTTATTTCAAAACGATTTCATTTCATCACTGTAATTGAATATCAGATTCTGTTATAAATTGAGTTTTGGAACGTCAGCGAGCTAATTGAGTAAACACTTTGGACATTTTTATGTCAACAAGCGACTTGCTGTACACGAAGTTTTGACGTGAAACATTTTTTAAAATAAAAAAGCGCCCAAGCGTGAATCGGAATTGCGTGGACAGAGTTACGTAGAGTTGAGAGATTTTCCTATCAAACCTTGCATTCCATAAGCTTTATGTAGGTATTCTTGTAATGAATAGGTATGAAA
Organism: Macrosoma leucophasiata; assembly: GCA_036365455.1. Taxonomy (NCBI): domain Eukaryota; kingdom Metazoa; phylum Arthropoda; class Insecta; order Lepidoptera; family Hedylidae; genus Macrosoma; species Macrosoma leucophasiata. The sequence goes on along the minus strand of JAWQUS010000024.1, from coordinate 20,964,276 downwards.
CTATCTACTATGTGTTCTGTTTGACGACCCGGTTAGTCCAGCGGTGTAAGACGAACGTTTGGTTCGAAGGGCAGCAGGTTCGATCCCCGCACCTGGACAAATATTTATATAATAATAAAATAGTGTTAAAAATATATTTGAGAATAATTAGATCTATAACTGATTGATTGATGTAATTTTGAATAACCTTTTTTGGAACCATTAGAACCAATTTTATCCCCCAAAAGTGCTTCATTTTTGGATTTCATTTATTATCGTTGCGCGTAATTTTGAGTTACACATTTATTTTAATAATAAATAATAATAATAAAATAAAATACGCTTACACTCACACAGCCCCACAGTAGATATAAACCTGTGTCGTGGGTGCCGTTGTACACATACAACACATTATATATATGTGTGACCAAATTATATATGGACAGACAAACGCAGGAGTGATCTTATAAGGTTCTGTTTTTCCTTATGAGTTACAGAATCCTAAAAATGAGCAAAAGAAAATAACCCGAGACTCGTGATCGAGTGCGTGCAGCGTTGTTTGTTAAAGGGCAAAAAGATGTTAAAAAAATAATTTTGCAAAACACGGGGAACCGCACCCGCGGCGAAAGTTCCATTTTTAAATATTTGACTGTTCAAAATACGAATAATTATCTTATTTGTATTGCCAATTTCTTAATTCAACTGTCATGGACTTTGCCTGTAGAGAATAAGGTGTATTTTTGTTACAAATTAACGTAAAATAATATTGTCGATCTCTCAGCAAATAATTTGAGTAGCCGCCATCTTTTTCGTGTCGTGAATAACTGTATCATTGGTTTGACGAAATTTCTTTGATTGCTTAATTGTTGGTTAAGTCAATGGGTATAATTTTGGTATATTTTGACATGTGAACAAACGAGATGTAATTTTTGGGTTAAGGTAAGTTTTATCTTATGTTTTGAGTTGTAAGCTTTCAAATTGTTTGTATATTGTCTACAGGTCGATATTCGGATACAGTGTAGTTTTTTTTGCATGTGATATATATTATTATCATGTTCGAATTATTTTACTCTTACATAATTACGAATTCCATGGTACCTACATAGTTGTTTTCAGTAGAATCTTTTTACACACGATCTCAAAGTCAAAGTCAAACTGTATATCTATCATTTGAGATTTCAAGCATCACTTATGATATGTCAGAAATTAATAACTACGTTAAAATAAGGTGAACTGTAAAAATTGAGAATCAAGAATGTCACTTTTTTTATTTTTTTTTATTTTATGTAATTGAAGTGGCAAACAAGCATGCAGTTCACATTGATGTTAAGTGATGACTGCAGCCTATAGACACCCACACAAAGACCAAGGTCAAAATGCAAATGCGTTACCACTCCTGAGGCCTAAGGTGTTATGCCTCTGTGCCGGAAATTACAGGGCCGTACATTACCGCCTGACCGGAACACGATAGTGCTGAACACTACCATTTAGCGGCAAGTAAATCAGGTAATGCGGTGGTGCCTACGCCCGCGAGCTCCGTCACTTATGTATTTATCAATAAAATGTCTCATTTTCACTTTTACAAACTGATAACAAATAAGTGAGGAATAAAAAAGGAGGTTGTGATGTTATACTAAGTAAGTTATAGTAGTAAGTTTTATTTCGGTTAGTGACAGAGGTGTAAACATACTATATTTTACTATTTTTTAAATCTAATCTTAAAAGAACTTATATGTTTGTATGAGATTTGATAAAGATCTTTAAACCTTAGCTTTTTATAGGCTTAAGTATTCACTTATCAGCAATGTGAACTGTATGCTTGTTAGCTACTATATGACTTAAATAATAAGTCACATCTTGAAGCTAATTTCATTAAAAGGATAATAAAAGAAACTTTAAGTTTTAGCCTCGGTAGCCTAGTGGTAGCAGGCCACTACTACTACGCTGAGGTCCTTGGTTCGATTCCCGGGTAGGGGGTTATCAGAGATAAAGGTGTAAAGTCCTTTATCTCTGGTTCTATTGGGATTTTTCCATTTTCTGGAAATTGCCCAATACCTCGAAGTTTGGTAATGTGCCCGGAGATGTCAACAGGCTCGCCATCTGTTACATGGGCCAAAAACGTAACCGGCGAATCGTGTGTGTTTGCATGTATAGGCTACAGATTCTATATCGACTGATATGTATTTTAAATCAAAGATGAGATACGTCTTTAATCATTGGATTAAAGTCGTATCTTACCTTTTATTTAAATGTTTATACATCCCTACGATAGGTATGGGATAGCCCATGCATATCGTAGGGATGTATAAATGCTAGCATGACCAGCCACCGCTTCGCTCTGGGTATATTTCAGTGTGACCACACTGTCGTATATCGTGCGTATTGTCTACCCCTGCGTAGTTTTTAGTGGACACGGTCCACGGGATTTTATAGAGATGATAATACTCCGCTAAAATATTTTCTGATTATTATTTTGTGGGAAATAACGAGCACTATACCAGCTGTGTGTGTGGAAACTACGTACAAAACATTGAAACGTCACACTCACACAAACATGCGCATCGACGAGGCCTCTAAGCGGTTCTCGCGGTGCTGCAGTACTGAGTCTCTCGCTACATCGAGCGTCGATGCGCGTTTTTGTGTTAGTGTGCCGTTTCGAATGTTTTGTACGTAGTTTCCATACTGTTCATATTTGTACTGTGCCATAACGCTGAACGGCATTTAGCAGCAAGTAGATTATGTAATATGGTGGTGGCTACGCTCTCAAGCTCTATCATTGGAGCTGAACTGTAATTCGACTTTATTAAAACAGCTTTAAAACAATTACAACTTTATTACCAAAACTTACAAAACATATAGGGCCTATAATTTAGGTTAATTTTGCTAATGTCAATTCATTAGCAAAATTACCCAATTTTGTAAGGTTTGAAATTCTGAATGAAAGACCAGACCAGGAAAGTCTTGATACATTTTAATAGGTTCGTTACCTAATTTCTATAAAAAAATCGGTATATAAATAAATATTTTGCTGTTTATATTTTTATTGAAGCGTAGACGTGAAACTAGTAATAAATCATTTTGTTACCATACGTTTTCACATCGGTGCTATCAATAAATATTTAACTTCCACTACAAGTACATAGTTGAAGAGAAAATAAAATATGACGTATTTTATATTATTTAAAATTCAAGGATTTTTCAACTTTACCGCTAAACTGTACGTTGTGGTATAGTTTTTATTTTAACAGCAATTCTTTCAATAAAAGTTTTTAGTACAAACACACCAAAACAATCTCTATCACACCTACATATCATCGCAAAGAATTACCAAGAATAGTAAACGAGATCTTGAAAATGAGACCTTGCAACGCAAAATAAACTTCAATGGTTTGATTATAAGATTCGTAATCATTTACCAAAGACAAACCCAGAGGATTATACCAAAAAGAACGGATATCAATGGACGGTGAAGCACTGAGGTACGGACAAATCGCTAATTTACATAAAACAAATACTGAAGTCACGTTTTTAGTATAAAAATCGTAACTTTGAAGACGTTTCGCATTCCATGTTATCTACGAAACATTGTGATGACATTTTATGAGTTTATTTATCGATATTGCAGTATATTGCCGGTGAAGTGAGATTCGAAGATTTGGATGTGAATAATTAAGGACAATGAACTGCATTGAAATCAAAATAACGCATTTTACAACATAGATGGCAACAAGTACACAGTTCAGATAGATATTAAGTGTTGATTGCAAAATATAAACAAACCCATAAATCTACACAAATAAAAAGACGTTACATGCCACTATGTTTCACTGGTGGTAGAGCCCCAGTGTAGGAGCTCGCAGACATAGGCACTTCCACATTACCAAAGCTATCTGCCGCCAAATGGTAGTTTAACACTATCGTGTTCCTGATGAATGGTAATATATGGCTCCGTAATAACTGTCACACAGACATAACAACGTAGTCTCAGGGGAGGCAACGCATCTGCATCTTGACTTCTATTGTTTGTGTATATGTCTATCGGCTGCAGTCATCACTTCACATCCATGCGAGCTGCATGCTTGTTTGCCACCTTAATTACATTAAAAAGAATACAAAGATTTTCTGAGCTAAGCTGACTGATAGACGGAGGAACGGACGTACGGACAAAACGAAACTATGCAGGTGGACCTATTTAAAAGACCAAGTTTCACATATATCTAAATTTGTCGTATGTAAAACAAGCGTAGGCATCTCTTTGTACATATCAAATATTTCAAATACAGGTACCACAAACAAATGTTCCAATTAAAACATTACACATTAACCTTCGTTACTTGAAGATATTAATTATTGCTATTGTACATTATAACACCTTATTATGAAGCAATATACACCCTAATCACAATCGCACTGAGTTTAAATTCGAATGAAAAGCTCACGTCGAAAACAAAGACCCAATAAGAGAATAACACTTGCGAATATACTGAGTTTGATATTAATCTTTTATTTGCTGATATAAGTGTAGTATTTTGTATTTTTTTTTCATGCAACGAAGGTGGCAAAAATCATGCAGCTGACATGGATGTTAAGTGATGACTATAGCCTACAGACATCTACACAAAGACCAGAGGTCAAAATGCAGATGCGTTTCCACCTATAGCCTATAGGCTGCAGTAATCACTGAACATTCATGTGAACTGCATGCTCGTTCGCAACCAAGGTTTAATGGTTTTTTTTAAATAAAATTTTTAAAATCACCAGTTCCAATATCTAAAATGGGTAAATGGAATAAAATGTGATTCTAGTGATTGAAACGTATTCCTAGGCAAATTTTAGTTAGGTGCATAATTAAATTTCGTTGAAATTTAATAAAATATTTTGCTGGAGTGTACCGATCTATACCAATAATTATTAACGTTTTCGCAGGTTTTCGCGAGCTTCATACATTGTAGAAATTAAATTTGCGGATTTACTCGCGTATACAACACTCCCATACTTCTTCTTATACCCGACGTTTCGGTCGCTTTCCAGCTGCCGTGATCACGGGCAGACTAATTTCACTAATTCGACGATGTTCAGCCTGGTCTTATATAGCTAAGACTAGTGCTATGTAAACTACTAGTGATAAGAAGAAGTTTGGGAGTGTTGTATACGCGAGAAAATATGCAAATTTAATTTCTACAAAATAATTATGAATTTGAAATTGTACCAAAAATATGTATGTATCTTCATGCCAGGTCCCTAACGGGTTAGGCAGAGAATGTAGAGTGCCAGATATCCCGGTTCTGACAAACCTCTCGTGCCTCGTCTACTTTCATAATTCTCTTCATACATGCACGCCGATTCCTAAGACTTTTGATCCCACCATCAGACAGAACTCGACCTATTTGATCATGGTAGGTCAGTCTTGGTCTTCCTGGGCCTCTGCAACCATCCACATTTGCATTGTATATCTGTTTAGTCATTCGCTCATTTGACATTCTTTCTATATGCCCGAACCATCGGAGCATGCCTGTTTTCATGTTTTCACCGATACTATCATTCACACAAAGCCTCTTTCTTTCATCTTCATTACGAACGCGATCGGTGAAAGATACATAGCAGATCTTGCGCAATGATCTCATCTCGATCGCGTTCAACTTACCTTCATGCTCTTTCCTGCATACCCAGCTCTCGCTTCCATATAAAAGCGTTGGAGTAAGTACAGCATTATGTACGGCTAGTCTAGCGCCCGCTGGCTGAGATATTTAGTTTCTAGCAGCTTTCCCAACGCTCCATTCACGCAATTCCCAGCAAGCACTCTTATTTCTATGTCAGTGGTGTACGTACCATCCTTGCTAAAAGCACATCCAAGATATACAATTTCATCCACCTGTTCTAACACTGCATCATTTACTACTACCCTTGCATTTGTTCTCTGCTCATATCTTTCAAATACTAATACTTTAGTTTTATCCACATTCAATTGTAAGCCTTTCTCCATACAATCCTCTTTCATGACTGTGACTAGTGCTTGTAGCCCAGATGGTGTAGAGCTAACAATTACCGCATCATCTGCGTAAAGCAGACCCACTCACCACTAATTCAGAACCGACATATTACTATAACTCAATAGAGTAGATAACGCAGAAGGTCGCGAAGCTGTCGATCGCAACGAAAATTGATTAAGGGCGCGAATGATTAATATATGTGACCTTTACTTTTTGTGGTCACATAAGTTAACGAACTGACATGCTTACGTCATTCACCATCAAATTCTATCGACAATACAAGTCTAACTTACTTGTAAATATGGCGTAGGCACGACCGCATTACCCAATATACTTGCCGCTGAATGGTAGTGTTCAGCACCACCGTGTTCTGTCAGGTGGTAATGTACGGCCCTGTATTTTCCGGCACAGAGGCATAACACCTAAGGCCTCAGGAGTGCTAACGCATTTGCATTTTGACCTTGGTTTTCATGTGGGTGTCTATAGGCTGCAGTCATCGCTTAACATCAATGTGAATTGTATGCTTGTTTGCCCCATTTATTACAAAAAAAAATAAAAGTGTCTTGTCTTGCCGTTTGTAAAAGAGAGTATGGAACATTCTGTTGATACCTATTTTTATTATTAAGTATATTTGGACCATTATTTATTGCATTTTGTTTACTTTGACATATTAATCAACGTATCAGTTGTTGTTCGCTTTAATTTTCAATTTTGTAATTTGACCTATCACAAGCAAATTCTATTATTTCCAAGTGATTAAGTAAATTTTTCAGTTTGAGTTTGAGTTCGAGTGGTCATCGCTGTTTATCTAACTATCTTTGATACGTGGTGCAGATCCATTGAAAAATGGTCACAAAACCAATACGGAAAGACACAGATAAACAAATAAAAAGTTTACGTTTAATTTTTCGTAGTGTGAATTTTTAACTTTCATTTTCTAGGTATCTCGGTACACGTGCTCGAAAATCTGTCATTTTACACACTGTATCAAAATAAATATTGACAGCATTGCTGTTATGTTCTGCTAACAAATAACTCCCTGTAATGAAAACTAAAATCAGCACATCACGCAGCGTTAACAACTAACCCTAACTTCGTAAAGCACACTTATGAGATACTTAACATCTTCAAGATTGACTGAACGTGGGTGTCAACCCGTCAAGTGTGGGCATCAGTAATTACTTTCCAATGCTCTCGGTACAAAAGACCCGGTCTCAAGGCAGCTCTGATTAGATTGTGACTAATGAGTGGAATAGCGCTCGTAGGTTGGCCCTTGATATGAATCATCCATTGTTTTTTTTCCTTTTCGATTATTTTCATTGTGAAATTATTTTGGTACTAGTTGGTTTTGGCTGTTGGTACACTTGCTAGCTTTTTGGAATCACATAAACTGAGGTAACAATATAAATTTTAAAAAAGTAACTAAACGCCTGTAGTCCCCGAAGGGGTGGGCAGAGGTAAATGCATGCATTCAAGCATACGTGCAAACACCCACGATTCGCCGATTATGTTTTGGTCCATTTAACAGGTGGCGAGCTAGTTGACATCTCCGGGCATATTACCAAACTTCGAAGTACTGGGCAATTTCCAGAAAATGGAAATATCTCAATAAAACCAAAGATAAAGGACTTTGCACATCATTATCTCTGGTATCCTCTTACCCGGGAATCGAACCCAGGACTTCAGCGTAGTAATAGTATCCATATCACTAGGCTACCGAGGCAGTTAAATATAAATAAAACAATAATAACACATGCTTGAACAACCCCCGTTTGTGTGATTCAAGTTTGAGGCTTGCAAGTGCAGTTTATAGGAAGTAAGTGCTACATTTAAGTATCAGATAATTGTGTCATAAAGTGGTAAAAAACGTAGTTTATATTGTTTTTATATTATTTCGCATTAACGCATGCTTGTGAAATATATTTAATTTTTTTAAAGAAAAAAAAAAAAACATGTGTTAATGCGAAATAATATAAAAACAATTATTAAGGGTAAAAACGACTTCTTTACGATATTCAATAAACTGAAAAGTCTATTATATCGGTTGCCTAACTAGCATAGTTGGTAATAGATGGCGCTGCTGCTACCATAAAGCAATGCAATAGATGTGAAGGAAAGATTTGACAAATCGGGCAGGACTTCAGTAGCTCAATTGGAAGAGCGGCTGGACTAGATTCCCAGTAGGTCGCGAGTTCGAGTCTCGCCTGAAGTCAAATTTTTCTTTCCATTTTTCTTTAAAAAAATAAAGTAGCTTATATTGATGGCAAGAGTTCTAAATTAAGATGTTTCATATATTTTTTTTTTTTTCAATAAATTAAGACGTGTTGCTTCTTATGAGGCGTAATTTATTTTCCCTCTGTGAAAAAAATTACGCCACGTTACATCTTATATCTGTCTGGAATACGATAATTCTGAACACAGGGGCTGTCCCCCCCTTTCCCTCCCGGGAGAGATACTGAGGCAATTAATTATAAAGAATGTTAAGCAGTGAAATATCTCCTGTTTTTGTCTATGTTCTTCAAATAATTCCAGCCAACAAGGAAACACCACGTCGCATATCTGCCGCCAAATGGTAGTGTTCAGCAGTATCGTGTTCCGGTTAGATGATTACATAGAGCAACGCGGCCCACCGGTCGCGGCGGACCGGAGGGGAGTAGCCATAGAGTGTATTACCGATGCAAAACAGTCTGTCATTTTATGCGGGGGAAAATGCGTGCGACACACACGCACACTACAAAAATCTTCTATTACTACGAAACTCACACCTTGACTTTAACTAAATACAGTAACAATTTCACGCACACATTTAAACATCTAGGCGACAGGTATAGGCCCATTTGGGCTTGCACTTTGACAGAGGGGAAAGCCTGCATATGGCTACTCCCCTCCGGTGTTGCTCTCTGGATGGTTATTTATGGCCCCGTTATAACTATCTCACAGACATAACAACTATAATCTGAGGCGAGGCAACACATCATTTTTAGATATAGGTTTCGTAGTTTTATGGCTACAGTCATCACTTAACATCAATGTGAACTGTATGCTTGTTTCTCACCTTCATTACATAGAAAATACATTAGAACATATTGTCTGCACAGCAGGAAGAATCACTTCTACTATCAGTATTTCAAAGTCAATTAATAATCATATGATCATAACTTGTGAGCCAAATGTAATCTAGCAGTAATCAAATAAATCCGCGCCATTGAGACGAAACAATGCTATGAAACAATTCGTGATCTTTAAATGAATGAGTCAACCGAGATTATATTTTGTTCCCACCACTATTTGACTTGTATAAACATTGTTGGAATGATGTGGTTGATGTGAATTATGAAGGTTTACTTCGGTGGCTCCTTGGTCGCTAGTGTATTGGCAGATTCGATCGAAGTCAATCATATTTGGGAGCACGGCAGAGGTCTCAGTAACACGAAGCACAAACTAGCATTGTTTAAACACTCGATCGTTTTACTACCTACAACCAAAATAATGATAACCATAATTATAATTTCGGTCGCGTTGAAATATTTTGCAAGGGCAATATCGAAAATATTTCAAAGCCTAATTCGAATTTTGTCGAATTCACAGGTTTCATAAATTCAAATCAAAGTTTTTGGCTAAAAAGTATAAGGTTTTGCTACCGCTTTTACGTACTGGTGGTAGAGCTCCAGTGACGGAGCTCGCGGGCGTAGGTGGTGGTGCCTACGCCCGCGCATTACCAAATATACTTGCCGCTAAATGGTGTTCAGCACCATCGTGTTCCGGTCAGGTCGTAATGTACGGCCCTATAATTTCCAGCACAGATCTTAGGTCATACAACAGTCAACAGAGGCATAAGATTTTAGGTCTCAGGAGTGGTAACGCACGTGCATTTTGACCTTGATCTTTGTGTAGGTGTCTATAGGCTGCAGTCATCACTCAACATTCATGTGAACTGCGTGCTTCTTTGCCACTGATTTGCCATTTGATCGCGTTGAAATCTTTTGCAAGGGCAAAGTCAAAAATCTTTCAAGTCCTCATTCGTATTTTATTGAATTCACTATTGCACGTTTCGTAAATTACTATTTTAAATCAAAGTTTTCAACCAAAAGATTCATGGCACCGCTACTTTTACGTAACCTATTAAGCGCGCTGAAGTCTTTTGCAAAGTCGTACCTGCCGGTGCCTATATGATTCGCTAAAAAACTGTTTTTAAAAAAATCGTCAATTGTTTTCATGAAATAAGACTTCAAGATTTTTTGCTCTAGAAAGACATTACTAGAACCCGAGTGATCTTTTAGGATCACTCGTGTTTCCATCTGCCTGTCTGTCCGTCTGGCACAGCCAATTAGTAAATAACATACAAGATCATTGCAGTTAAAATTTGGTACAGGTTAGGAACCCAAATCCATACATGTAATGAAAACAAGTGAACACAAATAGATTTTTTTTTAATGTAATGGAAGTGGCAAACAAGTTCGCATTGGTGTTACGTGATGACTGTAGCCTATAGACACCCACACAAAGACCAAGGTGAAAATTCAGATGCGTTACCACTCCTAAGGGCTAAGATGTAATGTCTCTGTGCCGGAAATCACAGATTGTCTATTCTACATTTCTGAAACTATTGAGTTAAAAAAAATATAATAAATCCAATACACAGCTCTTTACATGAATATAGACCAGGAAAAATCATTAAAAGTACATGGTATATAAAGTAAAATAAAATAAAATAAACTATTGTACGGAACCCCAAGTGCTTGAATTAAATTCGTTCTCAGCCAATTTTTGTTTCGTTACCATTGTTGTATTTGCCATTTAATTATATATAACTTGTACCTAATTACGTAATGCAAGTCAAAGTAAAATGATAAAACAAAGTTAGTTATACGTAATATCGCGTTGGCGTGTGATAGAGTCGCGGGCGCGGTTCGCGAGATGCCGTATCTGGCGCGTAATGATTATAAATCTATGTACTTACCTATTCTAGACTATCGATATTGAAACGTTATTAGAACGATATGAAAAACGGTTTACGTTTTTTACTGGTGGTAGAACTCCAGTGATGGAACTCGCGGGCGTAGGCACCACCGCATTACCTAATATATTTTCCGCTTAATGGTAGTGTTTAGCACTATCGTGTTCTGGACCGGTGGTAATAAAACTTATAAAACTTTAATATAAAACAATATTATAAAACTTTAGTGGTCTAATAATCAGTAAAGGGATTTAAATAATATATTTTCATTTAGCTCGGTTAAGCACTACGGGCGCGGTCGGGTAGTGTGATGAGTGACCGCTAGTGGCAAATTAAATGCGCGTTTCCGTGCTTCGGGGGGCACGTTAAGCCATCGGTCCCGGTCGCTATCGATTGATAGCAGTCGTTAAACCTTGTCGGAGGCCTTATGGGCGGTTTGAAAACATCCGACACCGGGTTGGCCACTAACCCCAACACCTCCACCAATCCGCATTGGAGTAGCGTGGTGGAGTAAGCTCCAGGCCTCCCCCCCCAAAAAAAGGGGAGAGACTCGTGCCCAGCAGGCAAAATCAAAATAAAAACGTTTTTTACTGCATATTTTCACTTATTTAGCTTTGTTTGCAGTTACGAAACATTATTAGCGGTTAGAATTGCAACTCAAAACCAACATGGCGAATATGGCGGGCGATGTCATTTTGACATTTTCATTTTTTAAATTGTATTTTGATTATATAGTACTTGGAGAAAAAAGTAATATTATCTAAATACTATCGAAATCGATTGATCCCAAGTGTCGGCTGTATCGCCGCCATGTTTAATATAGTTGAAAATTATAAAATCGTTTGAATTAAATGTGGTTGTAACTCTAAAATATCTTCTTGAATAAATTAATTGTATTTTTCTTGGATTCTTCTTTAATTTACCCATTTTTTGAGGACATATACGAACCAGAGCCGAGCTCGCAACATCTCCTTTACTTTAAAACTTAACTTCCAATGTACAGTCTATCTGAAATTGATATCGAGATATTGAATGTTAAGTTTACCGATTTTCAGAATGTTTAAGCCTGATTTAATCTCATTGGAACTTGAAGTAAAACGATAATACAAAATTAGGTATAATGTAATAACGCGTTGGCGTACGATCCATACGCCGTTCGCAATACGTCTTATCTTGCTCATCGATTATAAATCAATGTTCACTGTCCTATTCAAACTACCGATATTGTAATGAGATTAAACCGAGATGAATATTAGAACAAAAATATGTCAACAATAATAATGTAGTAATTGCAGGTTGGTTATTTATGACGTTCAGGTAGCGCTTATTGGATTTCACTGTAGTGACCGAATACAATAATATACAAAAGCAATGGTAGATGGTTTCACAATACATTAAATGTAACTTGTAGTCTACGTTAAATCCTCTTGTGCATATATGTTGCATATTTTCAAATGTTTAAAATTTTTTATATTCCCATAATTTATATCATTTTAATATCGTTCACCAGAATAACCACCCTGTTGAATCACAATAACATTTGTCTGATTAAGAACAGTGAAGTTGAATGGTAATGAGTTCGTGATTCTAATTTATGAGGATTCTGTACCCCAGCTGTGGGACATTTGCGATTCGCAAATGTCAGCTGGGTTAATGACGGTGTCTACTTGAAAAGGGACATGAGATTTTGATTAAGACTTGACGAGTTAAGAAATATCAATTACACCAAGCTTTGAGACATCATTATGTAGATTAAATAATACACTATACATTACACGCGACGGCAATTTTAAATTAAAACCCTGTATGTTAAGTAGACATAGAAAATTTCTACTATAAGACGTAGAATCTTTTCACAATAACACCCTATGATATTTTGGTTCAATATGAGAATATTTTACTACGATAGACGTAGAATAAATGATCTATTTTATGTTTAACTTATTCAAGATTCACAAAGTAGATTACAATCAATATTGCACAACAATTAGATACATTTTCATATAAAGTTCCGTTGTAAGCATACATTCAGAAACACAAATGCCTCCTCTTTATAATATAACCATAGATGTAATTAGATGTAAATAGTTAAGTGTAGTCATTTATGCTACTCTCTGTGAAAACTAAATTAAAGAAAAATATCACCTTTTATAAATGCTTGCAGTAGAACATACCTACAAACTGCTACGATTGGCCGGTAACATTTTGCAAGTATAATCGGATAATTCCAAAAATTCCGGCAATACGACGAGCTGGTATGTCTAGCGGTATGAGACGACCGTTTGATTGCGGGCGACAAGGGTTGCGGGTTCGATCCTCGCACCGGGACAAATATTTGTATGGCCTATTATACGAGTGATTGTTTCAGGACTGGGTAGGTATGTGTTGTATGTGTGCAACGGCACCTACGACACAGGTTTATACCTAGTGTGAGGGTGTTAGTGGAAGCGTATTTTTATTCCTATCTACCACTGACCCGGTAATTGAACCTAGGACACGTTTGATATTTCGCACAACATTATAATCAAGATAACGTTTTTGCAGGTTTTCGCGAGTTTCATACATTATAGAAATTGTAGTTATGATCACGGTAGCGGGGCAGCGACCGAAATGTCGGATAAGAGCGAAAGTTGGGAGTATTGTTTACGCGAGAAAATCCCCAAATAACATACCTCCAATAATAAGCATTTTAATTCCAACCAATTTATGGCCTTTAAACTAGCTCTGTACCTCTATATATAATTATTTTTTCATTTACGTTACCCGAGCATGTTTTGGTAACTCATAAACATGCATATTATCAACTATACCAAATGTCATCTTAATCGGTATACTACTTTCAGAGCAAACGATTGGGACAGTCGGGCAGACAGACGGACGCACGAGTGATTAAGATCACTCGAAAATAAATAACTATAAGATGTAGTATTTTCTCACAATAGCTCTCTATGATTTTTTCGATCAATATAGGCATGTTTTACTTCCTAAGACTTAAAATAAGGAACCCATGAAAAACTGAAGTTTTATAAGTAAAACTTCACTTTATTGCCATTCGACTACGGATCCCTTTTATAAGATAAGCGTCGTTTAAGGCTAAGTGAGGTCACACACTAGATAGCTAGGTGTAGACTAAAAATAAAAGTAAATTGTTCATTAATAGAAGAGGTGATAGCGCGTGGCGTGTGAGTGCCCCCTTGAACTCGACCGATGCGTGGGCGGATTGTATACTACGAGTTATGAATGTTCCAGCGGTTTTAAGGTTCTTTATTATTCATCTCCATGAAGACTACCAACATCCTCAGGTTCGATTCCCGAACTAAAGTTATAACGGGTGATCCAGTGATCTTTTTGAAGTTTTTTTAGAAAACCAGAAGTCAAGCTGAAGATGCTATTGTGGTGATATTTTTTTTTATGTTATAGAAGTGGCAAAAAAGCATGCATCACATTGATGTTAAATGATGACTGCTGCCTATAGATACCCACACAAAGACCAACGTCAAAATGCAGATGCATTACCACCCCTGAGGCTTAAGGTGTTATGCCACTGTGCCAGAATTTACAGGGCCGTACATTACCACCTGATCGGAACACGATAGTGCTGAACACTACCATTTAGCGGCAAGTAGGTATTTTAGGTAATGAGGTTGTGCCTACGCCCGCGAGCTTTGTCGCTGGAGCTCTACCACTAGTAAGTGTAAGTAAGGCCATGTAGGAAACTGAGGCCTCAGTTGATTTGCTTCAGAGTCAGAAATGATGACGCGTTTACCGGTACTCTGCCTCGGTAGCCTAGTGGTAGCAGGCCACTACTACTGCGCTGGGGTCCCGGGTTTGATTCCCGGGTTGTGGGATATTAGAGATAGCGGTGTAAAGTGCTTTATCTCTGGTTCTATTGGGATTTTTCCATTTTCTAGAAGTTTCCCAGTAACTCGAAGTTTGTCAATAGGCTAGCCACCTGTTACATGGGCCAAAACGTAACCGGCGAATCGTGGGTGTTTGCAGGTATGATTGAATGCATGCATAGCCTTACCCTTTCGGGGATTAGTGTTAACATTTTGCGACTTTCGAGCCCCAATACTGTACGTCTAATATAAAAAATAATTAATTTCAATGAGTAGGTATCATACGTAAACGTGATCCCCTATCCCTCATGGTAAAGTAAGTTACGTAATTTCTATCCCCAAAGCAAAAATTAGGACAACGCACGGGAGGCAATAAACATCTGTATTTCGACCTCTGCTTTTGTGTGGACATCTACAAGTTCGTATCATATCTGTGAAAATCATGTTGTTTACCAACTTCATACTAAATATTAAAATATATATTTTTTAAGCTTGACACGTCAATGCCGCTTGTCTACATACCACGATTAATTTACCCGCATTAGAGAATGCTTCAAATTGATTGCCCTTGAAGTGAGTTACAGAATTGATGAGGTACTTCGGGGTACACACACGCTTTATTGTCCACAAGCTCGTGTTGGGTCCCACTTATAAATGTATTGAAGGTGGAGTCAGATTGGGGGCAGGTTGGACGCCGCATTTAATACTCGTATTCTAAAGCGCAAATAAAGTTTTATGGTTTTAGAAACAGTAAATGGTAGCGTGTGACGAAAACTTAGGGGATAATGTAATTAATCCTATAATAATTTCATGTTTTGAGCTAAATCTAAATTTAAAGAAATACTAGTGGACCTTATTCTGCAAAATTTACCTTTATTAAACAGATTTGATAAAAATATACTACGACGTTGTAACGTAATAAACGCACACCCTCGAATCTATAATGGAATCGATTTCAGGCATTTTTAAGTTAGGTCATTTTTATCGCAAAATTTATCACAATGAAGTATATTATGGTCACCCACTTGGTGAACAGTGATACTAAGTAAAGTGAGACTAACATCTATCCGAAATAAAAAGCTACTCTCAACAAGTTTAGTAAAATTAGTTTTGAAGTGCATTTTATCATAAATAGAATAATTTAAGACATACAGTAGTGAGAATGAATCTTATTACAAGAGAGTGTTAAATAGCGGTGTTGCGCTGGCTACGCTACATCACATTGCGAAACTGTGTGTATAAGTAGGTTTGTGTTTTATGTGTGGCCGTAGGTTGAATGTGAACGAACAGATCTTTTTTTGTTTATTATATTATTTCGAATTAACACATGCTTGTGAAAATATATTTTTTAGCTTTTTCTAATAGAAAAATGGAAAGAAAAATTTGACTTCAGGCGAGACTCGAACTCGCAGCCAGTGGGAATCTAGTCCAGCCGCTCTTCCAACTGAGCTACCGAAGTCCTGCCCGATTTGTCAAATCTTTCCTTCACATTTATTGTATTGCCTTATGGTGGCAGCAGCGCCATCTATTGCCAGACTATGCTAGTTAGGCAACCGATATAATAAACTTTGCAGTTCATTGAATATCGTACAGAAGTCGCTTTTACCCTTAATAATTGCGCGAGTTCGAGTCTCGCCTGAAGTCAAATTTTTCTTTCCATTTTTTTTTAAATAAATAGGTCTTTTTCTTCTATTAAGGAATTGAAAGATTTCATGATTTATTGGCTAAATTTTATTTATAAATCGATGATTATATATACTAATTGAATAATAATTATCATTCTTATTATAAGTCATTCACTACAGGTAGCTTATAAACCGACAGTGCAAAATTTGGTCTTGTAGACCAATTTGGAAATAAATGTTTGAGTTTGAGTTAGATTACATAAAAAAAATATCATCTAACGCCATTAAAACAGGAAAAAACCCGCTGCACATATGAAGATCCCTTAAGTTGTTTCCAGTTTTATAAATAGCGTAGAGTCAGGCATCGGATGGCGCGATATGTCGGATGCTGATGATAAGACCGCCGCGTTATCTGAAGAGGCTTTTATCTCGGGTGCTTCGATTGCATGCAGATCTCATCGTTTTATACTTGACTTTTTGCAGTTGCGTGCTAAAAGTTTGCTGTTTTCTATTGTTATGGATTTATCTGATTTGTTTCTTATTTGTTCTTTTTTAAGTTTGTTGTTGGTCAAGTTTGCTGTAATACGATTAATATGAGACGTTTATTTTCAATAGGCTAACAATGGCATGCGTTCTAATGATGGTAAAGCTTCAGTGATAGAGCATACGGCACAGGTATTATTTAATCAACCTTCGTTAAATAGAAGTGCCTAAAGCTGTCGAGTTCGGATTAAATGGTATTGTAATATAATGGTATTTTTAGGGTTCCGTACCTTAAAAGGAAAAAAGGAACCCTTATAGGATCACTCGTGCGTCTGTCTGTCTGTCTGTTCGTCGGTCACAGCCAATTGGCTCCTAAACTACTAGACCGATTGAGTTGAATTTTTATGAATATATGTAAATTGGTGACCCAAAGATGAACACGACAAGTAAAATAATAAATTTTAAACAGGGGGGCCACTTTTGGGGTGTAAATCAGAAAATTAAAAAAAAAAGTAAACTTGACATATCAAATGAAAGAGGTTGTTGTCAGCATCTCATATTTTTTTAATAATTTTTGCATAAACAAATTTGAAGTTATTTAAGAAAAACGACGAAAATTGACCATCCCCCTATCTCCGAAACTACTGAACTTAAAATTTTGAAAAAAATGTGGAAAATAGTTCTTTGCCCATACATTACCATCTAATCGAAACACGATAGTGCTGAAAACTACCACCAAATGGTAGAGCCATGTGGCGTCAGATAGATTAAGTAATGCAGTGGTGCGGTGGTGTGGTAAAAAATATACCCAAAATATAATCTTTCTAAAAATATTAATTAAGAAATTTTATATACAAGACAAACACACAACACTTATTTAATAGCATAAAAAATGTAAGGCAACTGCTAAGGCTTAACAAAACTATAAAAGTATAACTCTAATTTAAAACCGATAGCAAGGCTAAAACTTCATCCTAATTACCTCATAATGAGAGCATTTATAAACGAATAAAAGATAGCATTCGTGTACAAAAATAGCCACCTTAATATCAGGCGCCTTTTAAACTTAAAATTCAAAGGAAGTTAGACCTTTTTGCTTAGCATTAAGAATCATTTGGCATTTATAAGGATTTAAATAGTGTGGGACATCTAATCAAAAACGTTTTTCCGCTAATTTCTTAAATATAACCATTATATGCACCTGTATGAATGAAGTTGATACACTGTACTGTAGATAGACGAACAAGTAGTATTCTACTAGTTCTTTTTTTATGTTATGGAAGTGGAAAACAAGCCTGCAGTTCACATTGATGTTCAGTGATGACTGAAGCCTATAGACACCCACACAAAGACCAAGGTCAACATGCAGATGCGTTTCCACTCCTGAGTCCTTAGGTGTTATGCCCCTGTGCTGGAAATTACAGGGCCGTACATTACCACCTGACCGGAACACGATAGTGCTAAACACTACCATTTAGCGGCAAGTATATTAGGTAATGCGGTTGTATATTAGGTAGTCTCTACACCGGAACTTTACCACTAGAGTTTTAGTTTTAATGGTGGTAGAGCTCCAGTGATGGAGCTCGCTGGCGTAGGCCACCACATTACCTAATCTATCTACCGCCAAATGGTAGTGTTCAAAACTATCGTTTTCCGGTTAGATAGTAATGTATGACCCCGTAATAACTATGTAATAACTATTACAGAGACAACAGCTAAGGTCTGAGGGCGATAAATCTGCGTTTTGACTTCTGGTTTTTGTGTAGATTTCTATTGGCTGCAGTGGTCACTTAATGAATATATTCAATAAAAAATTGAGTCCGGGCAGGAATCGAACCGGCGACCTCAGGATAACAGTCTAGCCGCTTTACCACGAACCTACTTTCTTTCCGTTTCTTCTTTAATTTTTAAATTTAAAGTTCACTCGCATGTGTTATGGCGAAAAATAAATATTACAACTACATTCTGGTTTACCACTTCATGATATAAATTAAGTTTTTTTTCATCATTTCATTTCATTTTTTTTTTATTTATTTATTAAACGAAACTTACAAGTAGGTTTTCTAAATTTAATTGTTACTGGTGGTAGAGCTCCAGTGACGGAGCTCGCGGGCGTAGGCACCACCGCATTACCTAATATACTTGCCGCTAAATGGTAGTGTTCAACACTATCGTGTTCCGGTCAGGTGGTAATGTACGGCCCTGTAATTTCCGGCACAGAGGCATAAGACCTTAGGCCTCAGGAGTGGTAACGCATCTGCATTTTGACCTTGGTCTTTGTGTGGGTGTCTATAGGCTGCAGTCATCACTTAACATCAATGTGAACTGCATGCTTGTTTACCACTTCCATTACATAAAAAAAAAAAAAAAAATAAATAAAAAAATAATTCCAAACAAAATGTTCACCAAAATACGAGACCGTGTGTCGCGAAAATTAATGGCGTAGACGACAACCATTAGCCAATACAAACAGACTAGTTCGGTTCAAATAAACTTAAAGATATGCTATCAGTTGGATTTGTGTATCGTTAGATAACATAAAATCGATTTTATTCACGCTCGTTATCGATACAATACGGTCTTTGCATTACGTATGAGACATTATTATTAATGTCAATTTTAAATGGCATTAACTTCCTTTGTCTGATGGTATAGTGGTGTGTTGTACCGAGTCATAAAAAAACACGCTTACGCTTATGTATACGCCTGTATCGTGGATGCCGTTGTACTCACACAACATATACACAAACAGCCAGACCCGAAACAAATATCTGTACATTTATCTCGTGCGGGGATCGAACCCGCGACCCTTCAAATAGTCTCACACCACGGAACTAAATGGGTCGTCAAATGGACTAGAGGTTCAATTTTCACATTTGTATTAGTTATGATATAGTATGAAGCGTGCATGGCCCCGCGGCTGGTGTAGATCATGAGCGATCTACTCGGTTAAGCATTACGGGCGCGGTCGGTTGTGTGATGGGTGACCGCTGGTGGCAAATTTAAATACGCGTTGCCGTGCTTCGGAGGGCATGTTAGGCTGTCGGTCCCTGTTGCTATTGATAGATAGCAGTCTTTAAACCTTGTCGGAGACCTTATGGGCGGTTTGAAAACATCCGACAGCGGGTTGGCCACTAACCCGTATCTCCACCAATCCGCATTCGAGCAGCGTGGTGGAGTAAGCTCCAGGCTTCTCCCCAAAAAGGGGGGAGACTTCGTTCGACGAGACTCATTATATATCATGGGATGCTGCCCATCTCGCGATAAAATTCCTACCACTACGATCGCCAACCCGAATGCTAAGTGTGGCGATTATGGCATATCCCCCTTATGGGATACAGTGTGGCATCGTAAGGGGAGGCCCTTGTCCAGCAGTAAACGTCTTTTGGTTGAAATTATGTTATGATGTTAAATAAAACGTAACATAACTTCACCTGAAATCCCCGAAAGGATAGGCAGAAAAGTAGATGAAGGCATAAAAGAATACATTTTAACGCCCACAATTCGCCAGTTATGAGTATTTATAGTCCCATGAGATTTGCAGAGATTTTTTTTCTTTCTTTTTTTTTCTATAACAACTTGGGTCTCAGGGGTGTCAACGCATCTGCATTTTGACTTCTGGTTTTGTGTTTTTTTTCTGTTTTGTTTTTTCTATAGGTTGCAGTCATCACTTAACATCGATTCGTGAACTGCAAGCTTTTTGCCACCTTCTTACAGAAACAAAAATAGCATAATTCCAATAGCTATTAACTCCTGATGCGATGATCGAATCCAGGGCCCCAGTATATCAGTAACAGCCTACTACTACTAGACTCCTGAAGTAGTTATAATAGGAATATTTGAAATATAACAAGAAATTGATTTAGAATTCACACGACCATAGTAAAACATAGACTCCGTGGGCCAATTACGCTCCATAGACAATATATCATGGGGCATTGTCAATCGTTGTTATGCTATTTTTCAATAATAACAATAATATACGCTTAATAAGGCATCGTCGTGAACTTGGCTTTTGCATCTATCACGACAGTGTAAGAGCTAAGTTAAGGCTAGTTCACAATGATTATAAATCTATAGCAAAAAAATATTTGTCTTCAAACGGCTACATTTTACCGGGGCACCATGGGGCTGCAACCAACAAAATGTTCTATAGAGCAAACAGCTCTCTAGAGAGTTACTCACCAGGCGACTGTTTGGCTGCGCAACCAATTTAGTGGCGCAACTAGCTCGGATGCCGCCACACAATATTACTGGTCGCGCTGCCACGCTGGTTGCGCCACCACTCATCATTATAGCGTTGCAAGATGTATTACTCACTCGGTTGCCAATCCGGTGGAGCGACTGGTTGCACCGCCATAATGTACCGATGAAATAGACCTTAGTTTCAAATTTGAATCAATTGTAAATAAAGGCTTATCATACATGTTTTTCAGAATCAGATTTAGATTTTTTTTATTCATTTAGGGTGCCACCATCTCTTCTGAAGCGTCCAAAACAATAAAACAAAAAAAATGGATATAAGCAAATACGCTACATATATCTAACTACCAATAGCAGTATTTTCCCGTGCAAAATAATTATCTCGTCAGATACGCTGCTATTGAAAAATAATTATTTCCAATTCTCAATTTTTTCCATAAGCTGTAGAATACAAGTCCACATTTCAAAAAAATTTACTATGAAATTGATTTTTTTCCTTACTTTTAATGGATGTATAATTTTCTAAACTACGCCATTATATTTTTTTCTTCTATTAATCATTGTGAACAACTCTTTACGCTGCTCCAAAGATCAGCCGCGTTCACACGTTCAAACCTTACGGTCTGTCACTGCCGGGGACGAGTTATTTCACACTCATTATCTGATACCCGTCCGTACACGCAATGTTCACTCCACGTACACTTTTGAAATACTGAGGGGATGTTCTTTTTATGTAATGGAAGTGGCAAACAAGCATGCAGTTCACATTCATGTTAAGTGATGACTGCAACCTATAGACACCCACACAAAGACCAAGGTCAAGATGCAGATGCGTTACCACTCCTGAGGCCTAAGGTGTTATGCCTCTGTGCCGGAAATTACAGGGCCGTACATTACCACCGGACCGGAATACGATAGTACTGAACACTACCATTTAGCGGCAAGTATATTAGGTAATGCGGCGGTGCCTACGCCCGCTAGCCCCGTCACTGGAGTTCCAGTGACGGGGAGTGGAGTTTTTTCCACCCTTGATTTTTTGAATGTTTATGTATATGTATGTGTTGTTTGTTAATTATTTTCCATTTGTTTTATTTTGTTTGTTTATGTCTCCGTGCTGTCTGCCTAAATAAATTGTTTCTTTCTTTCTTTCAGCGTCCTGCGATACAACTATTACCACTGCAGTCGCCAATCTGCATGCCAAGCGTGGCATATCCCCCTTATGGCTTTGGTCCAACAGTCATAGAGCAACAAGGACCACCGGCCGCGGCGGACCGGAGGGGAGTAGCCATATGCAGACTAACCCCTCTGCAAAGTACAAGCACAAGTGACTATATGCCTATCGCCCAGATATTAAAGTGTATGCGTGAAATTATTTATGTATTTTGTTAAAGTCGAGGTGTGAGTTTCGTAGTAATAGACGATTTTTGTAGTCGGCGTGTCTGTTACATGTATTTCTCCCCGCAAAAACTGACAGACTATTTTACATCGGTAATAAACGCTATGGCTACTCTCCTCCGGTCCGCCGCGACCGGTGGGCCATGTTGCTCTTTTATTATGCAAACAAGCCTGCAGTTCACATAGATGTTAAGTGATGACTGCAGCCTATAGACACACACACAAATACCAAGTTCAAAATGTTAATGTTGATGCGTTACCTCGCCTGAGGCCTAAGGTGTTATAACTCTGTGCTGGAAATTACAGGGCCATACATTACCACCTGACCGGAAGACGATAGTGCTGAGCACTACCATTTAGCGGCATGTATATTAGGTAATGCGGTGTTGCCTTCGCCCGCGATCTCCATCACTGGAGCTCTACCACGAGTAAAAAAGTACTCTATGCCAGCAGTGGATATCTTTCGACTAAAATAATGACACTATTGACGTGAACATACTACTTACTATTGTGCTGCAACAATTACCTTCCGCTAAAATTACCACCTTCGCAGCTCATTCAACCAGTATCAAAATCATTACCCAAATATAACAAGTGAACGTCAACGGGTCACATTTCCCAGGTGTGAACCTACAAATAAGGTGCTGATGCGTTTATAATACGATACCGAAGCGATGCTCTATCATTACCCGTTAAATCTATCGGACTGTTATATTTTGTATCATTATCTATAGGTAATTTTGGATGAAGTTATTTCCGATTGTTTGGGAAATGTCATGGGAATGGATAACGGTTGGACAGTTTCGTCTGTCTTTAAAATCTAACCCTCTTATTCATAAACGTACATTAGATACGTTTTAGCTATAGAATGCTTTGTCTCTGTCAGTTGCGTTGTCAAATGTGCAGGATAGAAAAAGACAAAGGAGAGATTAGCAACACTTTAGCTAAAATGCGTTTCTGAATAAGGGGGTTACCCTCTTATTCATAAACGTACATTAGACACGTTTAAGCTATAGAATGCTTTGTCTTTGTCAGTTACATTGTCAAATGTGCAGGATAGAAAAGACAAAGGAGGGATTAGCAACACTTCAGCTAAAATACGTTTATGAATAAGGGGGTATATATCTAAAAATCAATTGCTGTTCGTTAGTCTCGCTAAAACTCAAGAACGGCGGGACCGATTTGGCTAATTTTGGTTTTGAATGATTTTTGGAAGTCCAGGGAAGGTTTTAAAGGTAAGAAAATATGAAGAAATTGACGAGAAATAGTAAAAACCACAATTTCATTCTTCCATACAAATAGTCCGTATCTATGAATCCTTTGACACATTATTTCATTGTGAAGCAATACGAAGTTTGCCGGGTCAGCTAGTTGTATATAAAAATTCATCCATTATGTTTTTTTATGTGACGTAGATGAGATATTTCCACAAAAACCTGAGGTCAGAATGCAGATGCGTAGCCACTCCTGAGGCCTAAGGTGTTATGCCTCTGTGCCGGAAATTACAGGGCCGTTCATTACCACCTGACCGGAACACGATAGTGCTAAACACTACCATTTAGCGGCAAGTATATTAGGTAATGTTGGGGGGTGTCTGTAGGCTGCAGTCCTCACTTAACATCAATATGAACTGCATGCTTGATTGCCACTTCCATGACATAAAAAAAAACGTGAACTGCACGCTTGTTGATCACTTTTGTGACATAAAAAATAACTATAAATTTAAACAAATTCTAAATTTTCTATCCAACAAGCGCAATGGAAAACATTCCGGGAACGAAATCAGCGGATATGATGCGTCGTTCCCATGACAATGGTATCGGGCGAGCGATGGGAGCCGTGCAGATGTGCCGACGCCCACGCAATATGCTGCGACAGCTTGATATGGATACGACTTATAATTTTATATTTATTTTAAAGTGGCATTCTTTGTGACCATGACCAACAATTTATCAACTCTTACTGGTGGTAGAGTCCCAGTGTAGGGACTCAAGGGCGTAGGCAGCACCCTAATCTACATATCTGTCGTCAAATGGTAGTGTTCAACACTATCCTGTTCCCGAATGATGGTAATGTATGGTTTTGTAATAACTATGATGTTATTGTGATAACTAATAATACTATCACAGAGACAGAACCATGTGACATTTTGACCTCTGGTTTTGGTGTAAATGTTCATACGCGGCAGAAATCACTTAACATCCATGTTTATTTATGTATTATTGTTTGATTCGCCAAAAATAAAATCTTTTTTATTTTTTTTACTACTAATTTTTTAGGGACTCTTGGTAAACTGGTAACTTGGTAAGCTGTCAGCTCCATTATATATATAATTTAAAAAAATATGGTCACAAAAACATGAAGTATATGCCATTAAATTATTTGTTAAAATTATTTCGCAACTGATACATACCTGAACTAGGATTCCCTGTACTACAGCTTTCCATGTAAATTGTATGCTTGTTTGCCACCTTCGGTACATAAAGAACTCATTTAAATAAAATTCAATTTGGATTAAACTAAAATTTACTAGAAAAATTTACTAAACTCTGACTAACAAATTTTAAAATTTATGCCGATTTGCAGCTGCCGTAGTCCTCTTTTTAACTTATCAAACACGATTATTTACTATCGACTACACCTGCATCGAATTTGTAATATATAATTGCCTATCATTAAAAAAAAAACCCCATTCGTTGTAGCACCACAGTTCCAGGGCACTCCGCTCGCCGTTGGTAAGAGTATCGGTATCCTGGGCGTTGACATATCGAACGAAGTGCAATTTGGGAGTCACATTGAGTGTAAGACCAAGTTGGCATCCAAAAAACTAGGGGTGCTTAGCAAAGCGAGGCAGTATTTCACATCGGGGCAACTATTACAGCTTTATATGGCCCAAGTGCGGCCCCATCTGGAATACTGCTCTCATTTGTGGGCGGGAGCCCCCAAATATCAACTTGGTCCACTCGACTCCCTACAAAGACGCGCCGTTCGTATTGTTAACGACCCAGGACTTACTGACAGGCTCGAACATCTGAGCCTGCGCAGAGACGTTGGGAGTCTATGCGTTTTAAACCATCTCTACAATGGCGAGTGCTCTGTCGAACTGTTCGACATGGTGCCACCGTCTCTTTTCCTACACCGCACTACCCGCCGAAGAGAGAAGTTCCACCCTCACCGACTGGACATTTGGCAATGTTCAACGGTGCCGTTCTCACGTTCGTTTTTGCCCAGAAAGTGTAAATTGTGGAATGAACTTCCCTCTGAGGTGTTCCCTCGGTGCTACAATATGGGGTTCTTCAAAAATGGCGTCAAAAGAGTCCTTCAGGGCTGGCAGCGCGTTGGCGACTCCCCTAGTGTTGCAAATGTTCATAGGCGACGGTGACTGCTTTCCATCAGGTGGCCCGTCTGCTTGTCTGTCAATCCGTTGATATAAAAAAAAAGAAAATTAAAAGATTTATAATAGTATAATAGCGACATTATCCATACTATTATAACGTCGTCCGTGAGCTTGGATAGAGATCTATGTGAGCTCGTTTGAGCGTACGCGTCTCAGACATTTAGCTAGGATTTTAATTTTAAACCTTACATCGCTTAGAGAACTTTTACGGTCTTTATACCATTTTATACGCTTACATAAGATGTGTAAAATAGTGTTATCTGGTATGACGCTCAATAATACCATTAATTCGTGTTTTTTTTTTAAACTATCCTCTAAGCTTTCACGCTCCCAAAATAATTTGGTACACACTATATTTTAACTAATTTTCAGGTTCCGCCCGTTTATACTATACAATTTTGGCTGGTTTCTTTGATGACAACAGCATGGATGGTAAATGACAACTGCAGCCAATACAGGTCAACACCTGGTACTAGACTACTGGTGGTAGAGCTCCAGTGCCGGAGCTCGCGGGCGTAGGCACCACCGCATTACCTAATTTACTTGCCGCCAAACGATAGTGTTCAGCACTACCGTGTTCCGGTCAGGTGGTAATGTACGGCTCTGTAATTTCCGGGACAGAGGCATAACACTTTAGGCCTCAGGAGTGGTAACGCATCTGCATTATAACCTTGGTCTTCGTGTCGGTGTCTATAGGCTGCAGTCATCACTTAACATCAATGTGAACGCATGCTGTTTGCCATTTCCACAACAAAAAAAAACACAAAAACCAGAGGTCAATATGCATATGCGTTGCCACTCCTGAGGACCAGCTTTAAACCTTGGACCAAAAGATGACTGAAATCATGAGATTTCCTTAAAATAGTTAATTTGGGGACAAAAATGTGTATGTTATGCCATATAATTGTGTGTTCTTAGGTTTTCGCGAGCTAGATCATTTTAGTTTAATATACATAAACATAGACATAAATCCAAAAACTAGTTTTATTTAAAAAAACTGGTTGCCTGTAAAGTCGGTTTTACGGGCGAAGATTTTACGTGACAACGTCTTTTTCTCGATAGAAAGGCATTCGCCGGTCCGGCAGGCCTCTCTCTCGTTCGGTGACTCATCGTTACGTTACCGGGCGTTACTTTTATTCATGAGTGACTCCGAGCCGCAACCTAATTTAAGACGTTGTCACGTCAAAAAAAAAAGCCATTATTTTGATGGTCGAAGCAGAAATAAAATTTATTTTACATAAAGAAACAAAACTAGAATATTAACGTTGCGCAAACCACTACGGCCACCACAATTACCGCATCCACCACCATCATCACCACAATGCTGTTGTCATTGGAACCCCAAAAAGTAAGCGAAATTCTGGTCATGTGTTTGTCTTACACATTTTCGGTCAGGTTAACATGTCCTGACGAGAGATTATTTTTTTTACCCATCACAAACAGTGTTAGGCGTCGCTTAGTTTTGTCTTCAACAAATTTGAATGCATGAGAATAGAAAAAACATAGGCAATACTTAAAAAATAAACAACAGCAAGTGTACAAAGTCAATAAATATTGAACAAAGTTTTATTATGCAAATAATTGCAAAAAGTTGCAAACGTCTCCTAACGTGGTCACTATATTTCTTTCTGACACTGATGTGATTGTAGCAACATATTATTTTAATACACTTAAATCTACATATTTTCAACCTTAACATCTCAACAATAAGATATGTCGCACGCATTATCAATATTGTAACTCAAATAGGAAAACCACAATATTGTTGATCGCTAAGAAACAAGTTGTGACGGGAATTTCATCTTTATGCATTTGAGATAAGTTCTCAAATGTAATAGTTGGATGGTAATTGTTGATTTGTTGAATTAAATGCGACAATGTTTGAAGTCATTATCAAGCGAGGGACCAGATTTTCACACTTTGTGCAATTGCCTAACGGAGCTTTCATATCAAAGGGTATTTCACGAGGTATTTTAGGGTTCCATAGCCGAATGGAAAAACCCTTATAGGTTTGTCATGTCTGTATGTCTGTCTGTTCGTATGTCACAACCACTTTACTACGAAACGATTATGACTACATGTTTTAAACTCGGTAGATGTTTAACTGTCTCAGTAGCCTAGTGGTAGCAGGCCACTTATATTAGGCTGGGGTCCTGAGTTCGATTCCCGGGTCGGGGGGCTATCAAAGATAACGGTGTAAAATCCTTTATCTCGGGTTCTATTCGGATTTTTCCATTTTCTGGAAATTTCCCAGTCAACGGACTTTGACCGGCCAAAACATAACCGGCGAATAGCATTGCGTGTATGCTAGAATGCATGACTTTACCCCTGCCTACCCCTTCAGGGGTTACAAGCGTGAAATTACGAACGTCCGTGTACGCTTTATAGTCTTCATCTATACTAATATTATAAAGCTGAAGAGTTTGTTCGTTTGTTTGTTTGATTTCTTGAACGCGATAATCTCAGGAACTATTGGTCCGATTTGAGTTCTTTCATTCTCAGATAGCCCATTTATTGAGGAAGGCTATAGGCTGTATACCATCGAGCTATGACTAATAAAAGCGGGCGGGCCACTAGTACAAACTTACATCGCTTAGAGAACTTTTACGGTCTTTATACCATTTTATACGCTTACATAAGATGTGTAAAATAGTGTTATCTGGTATGACGCTCAATAATACCATTAATTCGTGTTTTTTTTTTAAACTATCCTCTAAGCTTTCACGCTCCCAAAATAATTTGGTACACACTATATTTTAACTAATTTTCAGGTTCCGCCCGTTTATACTATACAATTTTGGCTGGTTTCTTTGATGACAACAGCATGGATGGTAAATGACAACTGCAGCCAATACAGGTCAACACCTGGTACTAGACTACTGGTGGTAGAGCTCCAGTGCCGGAGCTCGCGGGCGTAGGCACCACCGCATTACCTAATTTACTTGCCGCCAAACGATAGTGTTCAGCACTACCGTGTTCCGGTCAGGTGGTAATGTACGGCTCTGTAATTTCCGGGACAGAGGCATAACACTTTAGGCCTCAGGAGTGGTAACGCATCTGCATTATAACCTTGGTCTTCGTGTCGGTGTCTATAGGCTGCAGTCATCACTTAACATCAATGTGAACGCATGCTGTTTGCCATTTCCACAACAAAAAAAAACACAAAAACCAGAGGTCAATATGCATATGCGTTGCCACTCCTGAGGACCAGCTTTAAACCTTGGACCAAAAGATGACTGAAATCATGAGATTTCCTTAAAATAGTTAATTTGGGGACAAAAATGTGTATGTTATGCCATATAATTGTGTGTTCTTAGGTTTTCGCGAGCTAGATCATTTTAGTTTAATATACATAAACATAGACATAAATCCAAAAACTAGTTTTATTTAAAAAAACTGGTTGCCTGTAAAGTCGGTTTTACGGGCGAAGATTTTACGTGACAACGTCTTTTTCTCGATAGAAAGGCATTCGCCGGTCCGGCAGGCCTCTCTCTCGTTCGGTGACTCATCGTTACGTTACCGGGCGTTACTTTTATTCATGAGTGACTCCGAGCCGCAACCTAATTTAAGACGTTGTCACGTCAAAAAAAAAAGCCATTATTTTGATGGTCGAAGCAGAAATAAAATTTATTTTACATAAAGAAACAAAACTAGAATATTAACGTTGCGCAAACCACTACGGCCACCACAATTACCGCATCCACCACCATCATCACCACAATGCTGTT
This sequence comes from Macrosoma leucophasiata, assembly GCA_036365455.1. Classification (NCBI taxonomy): domain Eukaryota; kingdom Metazoa; phylum Arthropoda; class Insecta; order Lepidoptera; family Hedylidae; genus Macrosoma; species Macrosoma leucophasiata. The sequence goes on along the minus strand of JAWQUS010000024.1, from coordinate 20,934,680 downwards.
GTCATTGGAACCCCAAAAAGTAAGCGAAATTCTGGTCATGTGTTTGTCTTACACATTTTCGGTCAGGTTAACATGTCCTGACGAGAGATTATTTTTTTTACCCATCACAAACAGTGTTAGGCGTCGCTTAGTTTTGTCTTCAACAAATTTGAATGCATGAGAATAGAAAAAACATAGGCAATACTTAAAAAATAAACAACAGCAAGTGTACAAAGTCAATAAATATTGAACAAAGTTTTATTATGCAAATAATTGCAAAAAGTTGCAAACGTCTCCTAACGTGGTCACTATATTTCTTTCTGACACTGATGTGATTGTAGCAACATATTATTTTAATACACTTAAATCTACATATTTTCAACCTTAACATCTCAACAATAAGATATGTCGCACGCATTATCAATATTGTAACTCAAATAGGAAAACCACAATATTGTTGATCGCTAAGAAACAAGTTGTGACGGGAATTTCATCTTTATGCATTTGAGATAAGTTCTCAAATGTAATAGTTGGATGGTAATTGTTGATTTGTTGAATTAAATGCGACAATGTTTGAAGTCATTATCAAGCGAGGGACCAGATTTTCACACTTTGTGCAATTGCCTAACGGAGCTTTCATATCAAAGGGTATTTCACGAGGTATTTTAGGGTTCCATAGCCGAATGGAAAAACCCTTATAGGTTTGTCATGTCTGTATGTCTGTCTGTTCGTATGTCACAACCACTTTACTACGAAACGATTATGACTACATGTTTTAAACTCGGTAGATGTTTAACTGTCTCAGTAGCCTAGTGGTAGCAGGCCACTTATATTAGGCTGGGGTCCTGAGTTCGATTCCCGGGTCGGGGGGCTATCAAAGATAACGGTGTAAAATCCTTTATCTCGGGTTCTATTCGGATTTTTCCATTTTCTGGAAATTTCCCAGTCAACGGACTTTGACCGGCCAAAACATAACCGGCGAATAGCATTGCGTGTATGCTAGAATGCATGACTTTACCCCTGCCTACCCCTTCAGGGGTTACAAGCGTGAAATTACGAACGTCCGTGTACGCTTTATAGTCTTCATCTATACTAATATTATAAAGCTGAAGAGTTTGTTCGTTTGTTTGTTTGATTTCTTGAACGCGATAATCTCAGGAACTATTGGTCCGATTTGAGTTCTTTCATTCTCAGATAGCCCATTTATTGAGGAAGGCTATAGGCTGTATACCATCGAGCTATGACTAATAAAAGCGGGCGGGCCACTAGTACAAAAATATAAAATAAACAAAAAAATATGTGGGGCGATCAGCAAAAGGTATCCATAACTTAGATAAACCACTGTTAAACCTATTTTCTCACACACACACCTGGGATCATAACCCAACAGTAGATAACTTTCACCATTAAATGATTAGAGCACATATTTCAATAAACAAATTGCTGCACCATCTTCAAACTGTAAAATGCATAAACGTAACCTTTAAGATCAATTCCATCAAAGATAACGTCCCACAATCAAATGCGACCACATTAATCCATCCAAAAAACAAAAGCATGCTTTATTATAATCTCCCAAAGCATTGACATATCTATTTTTCTATACATCGCACCCATTTTTCTGAATCAACGATATCAGAACCGCCGAAATAAATTGATCCCTCGACAAATGCATCTTACCCTAGATTACTCCAACAATCCAGATGATGGAGACCAAGGTATAGTGGCTGATAATTTGTTTCCGATGACATAGAGTGTAGTTTTAAATAGCATGCTATTAAATTGATTTTATAAGCGATACAAAGTAATGGTGTAACACCGAGTTTTGTTGTGAGAAAGTGGTTTTAATTAATTTGATTAGTTCTGTCATGTTCGTGTTGGACGCTTGTGGGATTTTCTATATAGGTTTAGAGAATGTAAGATATTTGATGTAAATGTTGGAAGTAATAAAATAAAATACACTTTTCCATGTAGCCTTTGATTTAAGTTTTTGGTGAACTAGTTTCAATAACTGCCTCGGTAGCCTATTGGTAGCAGGCCACTACTACTACGCTGAGGTCCTGGGTTCGATTCCCGGGTAGGGGGTTATCAGAGATAATGGTGTAAAGTCCTTTATCTCTGGTTCTATTGGGATTTTTCCATTTTCTCGAAATTTTCCAGTACCTCGAAGTTTGGTAATGTGCCCGGAAATGTCAACAGGCTCGCCACCTACATGGGCCAAAACGTAATCGTAGGTGTTTGCATGTACGCTTATTCAAGATTAGCCGGATTTCTGGATGTTTTCCAGTACCTCGGAGTTCGATAATGTGTCCGGAGATGTCAACAGATTCACCACCTGTTGCTAAAACGTATCTGGCGAATCGTGGGTGTTTGTATGTATGCTTGAATGCATGCATTTACTTTTGCTTTTTACTTATTTTTTGTTAATTTTTTTTGGGTGATTTATAAAGATTTGTAAAAAGTCGTAATACAAATGTTGTTGGGTTGATCTAGAGAGGCTGCCTGTAAGAGGTGATGCGCTTGTTTAAATTAAACCTGTATATTTGTTTTTTATAGCTACTTATATGTTAGGATCCCACTGCAGAATCATTTCGTTCATCCAGTTATGCTGCAAACCTATTTTTTATGCATATTTGTAATCTAGAGAATATATTCACTAGGTTGCCAGTCAAAATTTGCTTGCAAGTATTTTTTTATATATTTTTTTGATTATCGTTCACCTCACGTCAATATGTATAAAGACTCTGAAAAATCACGGATGCCGTTGCGCACTTAGCCGCCCCTACCTATTTTCTTTCAACCCCGATAACTTTTTTCGTCTATAACAAACATGTATAATTTATATATCAAATTAAAGCAATTTTTTTTCATTGTTATGATATACGGGAGCCAAATTAAATCAGCCGCAAATAGTAGTTGCTTATTGTTGTAAATACTACAAATTTTGTTTGGCAACCTAGTGGATATATATTCTCTAGATTATAAATATGCCTAAAACTTAAGTTTGCAGCATATCTGGATGAACGAAATGATTCTGCGGTGAGATTCTAACCTATTATGTATAAGTCACCTGATTAAGTCAAGCTCCATACAAGCATATCATTTTTCTCACGGAAATAGAACTATTTATAGTAAATGATAGCATGGTGTGATGGAATCATGACGAACCTTCGTAAATAGCAACTCATAACATTACATATTACGATCGCCATGATATGACGTCATGACATGTGGAGTGACGTAATTCTTGAGGTTAGGTTAATGCGAAATTGTGTTATGGGAAAGTACGTATTTTAACAAAATAAGTTCTTTTTCATGTGATGGGGGTGGCAAACAAGCATGTACTTCACATGAATGTTAAGTGACCACTGCAGCCTATAGACATCTTAACAATAACCATAGGTCAAAGTGCAGATGCGTTGCCACCCCTTAGGACTAGGTGATTGTTATTACGGAGTCATACATTACCATCTAACCGGATCACGATAGTGCTGAACACTACCATTTGGCGGCAGATAGATTAGAAAATGCCGTGGTGCCTACTCCCTCGAGCTCCATCACAGAAGCTCTACCACCAGTAAAACAGTGCATGCGTATATATCCTAAAATGGGTACGCAGAGGTGAAGATGTCAAGTTTTCATGTAAAAAGCCAGTTTCAAATATTCCATCGCGAAAAATGCAACCCTTAGAGAATTATTGTCCGTCTGATACAGTTAATTTGTTGAAACTACGAAAACACTAAGTTGAAATTTGGTAGATACACATAATTATATTGTGTCCACATATTTATTTACTTAACCGGTGGCAGAGCTCCAGTGACGGAGCTCGCGGGCGTAGGCACCACCGCATTACCTAATATACTTGCCGCTAAATGGTAGTGTTCAGCACTATCGTGTTCCGGTCAGGTGGTATTGTATGGCCCTGTAATTTCCGGCACAGAGGCATAACATCTTAGGCCTCGGGAGTGGTAACGCATCTGCATTTTGACCTCGGTCTTTGTGTGGGTGTCTATAGGCTGCAGTCATCACTCAACATCAATGTGAACTGCAAGCTTGATTGCCACGTCCGTTACATAAAAAAAAAACTTTATGATTTTGAAAGTCATGACCTGAAAATTAACGAATAACTTAAAAAGTTACTTTTTCATGGCTCGCATATACTTTACCCTCGCTGGTTTTTTAATTTAGCCTCATGACTTATGATACAGATGATACACATGCTTACTATGCCTCTGGAGTGGCAACGCATCTATTCTGAACTCATTGCTGTTGTAATTTAGCATCGTGATTTACGATACAAAGGCATTGTTATGCCTCCGAAGTGGCAATGCAGCTACTCTGAACTAATTTTTGTTGTAATTAAGCCCCGAGATTGACGATACTTACGCATTGTCATACCTCCGGAATGGCAACGCATCTACTCTGAAATCACTGCTTTTTTATGTACAGGTTTATACACTAGAATATTCTTACTATCAATGTATGCTTGATTGCCACTTCCATGACTGAAAAAGAAAAATAAAACATTTTCTGTACAGTTCTAAAGCAGACAGAACCATACGACATTCCTAATATAGCAATAAAAAGTGTCTGACTTTAATATTGAAATTCAATTAGTAATGCTTCTCACTATAACAACGTGATGATAATGTGTGACAGACTTGTGCATATCACTCACATGTCGAACTCCATATCTATTGTTGAAATAATAAATGTAACCAATGTAAGTTGAACTATGCGATCATTACATTTGTGATCGTAGTATGACTTCTTCTTATAAACCTTCACACCTGTAGAAAAATTACGGTTCCTCATCATCATCTTAGACGAAAGACATCCACTGCTGTACAAAGGCTTTCCCCAAAGATTTGCACAGTTGAAGTGTTTCCGTGATACTAAAACGACTAGAAGCTTTAGGTTTTAACTCAGTTTACATACATTTTATAACCAATATGCTTAATTTTTGGTTGGATGTATGTAAACGACTCTAGACTGCACAAGTCTACTTCATCAATCGGCATGCGCAAAGGACTCTCAGGATAAATTTTACACAGCTGCCTACAGGATAAATTTGTAGGTATGATCCTACGCTAAGGGTAGTGTGGGGAGACACATGTGATAAGGTGCGGTTGAACAATGTGCAGAATATTTCGATTTGGACCTTAAGCGATAAAATTGCCACACAGCACTGAAGTGCGTATTACAACTAGCACCATGAGTCTGAGTTACATGATAGCTTTCAGGTAAGGGACCTGATTTTCACTAAGATAGTAAAATAATAGAATAAGAGCGAGTTTAAACAGATATAAATATACAACAAGAGGTCAAAATGCATTGCCACCCCTGATCCTGAAGTATTTTTTCTCTGCAGTAGTTATAACAGGGCCATATTTTATTTAGCTGAAACACAATACTGCTCAACACTATCTACTGGTCTTCGCGGGCACCATTCGCGCGACGCGGATACCGCACTGGGGCATCCCTATCTGCTGCAGCTTTTTTTGCGACGGCAGGGCGGCGTTTGGCATCCCCTTGGGGGCTGTGATGGAGGAGGTGGGCACCATGGACTAATGTCACCATGGTGTTGGCATGCAGGTCCTGCTGCGCTTTCATCCTCTTCTCTATTGCCGATGGTTGCAGCGGGCTTCTTCGACACTCGGCTGCAACAAATGGTGGTGGGCATCCCCATCAAGATGACGACGCCCATTGTTATACGACGCTATCGTTGCCCTGGCTCCAGCTGGACTTATGGCCGCACCCGAGCAGGAATTCTCCTTCACCCGGGTCTCGAACCCAGGCTGAGTGATTTCACTCCTACCTATCAGCAGGTTAGATCGAGTCAAGCTCACTAGCGCTGCGGGTCCATATCGCAAAGTTGGACCTAACTACCTCGTCGTCGACCCGGGGTGCTCCAATTATTGCCGGAGCAGTGGAATTTAGTTGCTAATTTCAATCTATTTTCGTTGTTCTCAGATCATATTAGCCTTTGGAACTCCGCCGGTGAATTACAAAGAATGGCTCTTTTTCTTTTCTTTTTACCTTTTGTTATCAGTTTGTAAAGGGGAAATGAGACATTCTACTGATATACTTTTTACACTAGTATATTACATTTAGTTTTATCTTAGTGATATTTTTGACTATACATATTTTTTCTTGTTTGACATGTATATCAATTGTTATTCACTTTAATTTATTTTGTTTGTTTTTGACGTGTCATAAGAGGTGCCTGTTACTAAATGAATAAATGAGTTTCTGATTCTGATTTTTAGGGCTAGCACTGCGTTGGCAACTTTCAACATCCCTGGACTGCAAACGTTCGAAGGCGACGGTGACCACTTTCCACCAGGTGGCCCGTTTGCTTGTTTACCAACCTAAGACATATAAAAAACGATCTCGTATGATTCGGATAGCGACCCTTTAATTTCAAACACAGTGACATAACTACAATGAAACTCAGTTTTATTACTTTACATAGTTTGCCACTTTCATTTTCATAGCATTCGATAAAAATGGAGAGATCAACTTAAACTAGTCGGCGCACGAAGGTTGAACACAATCGGTACACCGCCTACATATCCCACGGTCGTTCGACCTCTAAGTTCAGGTCGGTTCACTATGAATTCAGATGGATCAATCATCCATTTCTATCTTAAATTAAGCAAGCATGTATATTTTCAGTGTATGTAAATTCTTATTGGTTGCAATGTAAGGATTGAATGATTTAGTAATTGTACGTACATTTGTATGTAGAGTTGTACGTATGTTTTTTTATATATTTGTTTTACCTATTTCTTCGTAATATAATCTGATGAAAGCATACTAAGGTAACATTGCATTTAATGATAGCATTATTCACAAGTGGTAGAGTTCCAGGGACTCGCGGACGTAACCACCGTTTTACCTTATCTAAGTAGGTAGTATTCAGGACTATCGTATTTTGATAAGATGGATATATATGGCCCCGTAATAACTATCACTGTGACATGACACCTTAGGTCTCGGAGGTGGCAGCGCATCTGCATTTTGACCTCTGGTCTTTTATGTGGATGTCTATAGGCTGCGGTCATCACATTACATCAATGTGAACTGCATGCTTGTTTGCCACCTTCATTACATAAAAAACGCATATGTGGTTATATAGTGCTGTGACTGTAAGCGTGTTTATTTTCTCTTTTATTAAATCTTTCCGACATTACCTCTCCGGCATCAGATCCCTGACGCTTGCAAAATTAACTAAAAGGCGGTAGTCACTCACTATTAATAGAGGCGATGAGTCGATGATATGCGATTGACTCGATAAAAACTCACCATATTCTCAATTCTTTGGCAAACGGATATCGTTGATAACAAAAACATAGTGACTTGCATTTGCTGTTGGGTCGTTTGGGTCGGGCTGAGCAAAATAAATCACGAGTTGTAAAGAAACAAATAACCTCTTTGTGCCTTTTTTAAAGTGGCCAAATGCATGTCAGTCCACGGGCAATGACGGGTTCCGATATGATTTTTTTAAGAGGCCAATTGTAGGTATTTTGGGTTACGCGCAATGACGGATTCCTATATGCATTTTTTAAAGTGGCCAAGTGTGTGTTGGGCTACGTGTAATGACGGGTTCTGAACATAGAGCAACACGGGCCACCGGCCGCCGCGGCGGACTGGAGGGGAGTAGCCATATGCAGGCTTTCCCCTCTGTCAAAGTACAAGCCCAAATGGTCCTACGCCTGTCGACAGATGTTAAATAGGTGCGTGAATTTTTTTTTGTATTTTGTTAAAGTCAAGGTGTGAGTTTCGTAGCAATAGACGATTTTTGTAGTGTGTGTGTCACACGTATTTCCCCTCGCAAAAAATGACAGATTGTTTTGCATCGGTAATAAACGCTATGGCTACTCCCCTCCAGTCCGCCGCGGAGGCCGGTGGCTCGTGTTGCTCTATGGGTCCTGAAATGCATTTTTAAAGTGGCCAAGTGTGTGTCGGGCCACGCGTGATGACGGGTTCTGATATGCAATTTTTTAAAGTGGCCAAGTATGTATTGAAGGTTTCTATTTCTTCAACTTGTTACAGTTGGTCGAGTCATTCATCACTTCAGCCGAAAAACGGCCACTACTGGACCAAAGCCTCCCCATAAGGGGGGATTGGCGATTGCAGTGGTGGTAGTTCAGTTTAGTTAATACACATATTCTTTCTCTTCTGCTTGGTGTGGTTTTTAACCCTGCAACCCCGCAACATAATTATTTTTTTCTGGCGGTAGAGCTCCAGTGACGGAGCTCGCGGGCGTAGGCACCACCGCATTACCTAATATACTTGCCGCTAAATGATAGTGTTCAACATTATCGTGTTCCGGTCAGGTGGTAATGTATGGCCGTGTAATTTCCGGCACAGAGGCATAACACCTTAGGCCTCGGGAGTGGCAACGCATTTGCATTTTGACCTCTGGTCATTGTGTGGGTGTCTATAGGCTGCAGTCATCACTTAAAATCAATGTGAACTGCATGCTTGTTTGCCACTTTATTACATTAAAATATATGTATATATCTTAAGGAGCGTTTTAATTATCTGCATGTTAATTATCTGTATGACCACCACTCCCTTTGTCTGTGTTCCTCCGATAATCTTGCCCTATCTACTCCCTCACATTCTGCCCAGGTTTACCATAAGTATTTTTCTGTACAAGCAGTATTTCTTTGGAATAGCGTGCCTGTTGAGATTCGGAAGATTAAAACGATTGCAACATTCAAGCATCATGTAAAAGATCTTTTACCTAAATTTATAAGTTCGTTTATCATTTTTAATTCCTTCATGTTCATTTGATTATTTCTTTCCTTTCCTTAATTTGTGTTGTTCATCCTATCAGTGAAACTTTTAAAAGTGCTACTATTATGTTAAAGTTCAAATATTGAATATTATTACTGAAAAAGGAACATAAATATGTAAGTTTTTAGTACACCCAACCGGCTCCTTGATTCTGTAATCCATGTAACAAGGTTGCCTGGAAGAAATTGCTGACTGAGAAATAAGACTGCCTGCTGTGCCTACATTGTTATTTTTATTTTCTTTATGTTCAATGTTTTATCTTTCACGTGGTGTACAATAAAGAATATAATAATAATAATAGTTTTATCGCGAGACGCCGCTGCCCATCTTGTATCACAGTTACTACCTTGGGGTGTAAATAGGCTCACCTCCCAGAAAAAAACAGAACCGGCTTATCAAGGGAGTTTAAATGTATGCTTGGATGCATGCATTTACTATTGCTTACCCTTTCGGGGGTCATAGGCATAAAATTATATCCAGATTACGGTAATACAGTAGGTTTTTCTGGTGGTAGAGTTCCAGTGCAGGAGTTCGAGGATGTAGGCACCACCGCATTAATTAATCTATCTGCCGCCAAATGGTAGTGTTCAGGAGCTTCAGGACTATCGTGTCCCGGTTATATGGTAATGTATGGCCCCGTTATAACTATCACAGAGACATAACAACTTAGATCTCAGGGGAGCAACGTATCTGCATTTTGACCTCTGGTTTTGTGTAGATATCTATAGGCCGTAGTCATCACTTAACATCAATGTGAGCTGCATGCTTGTTTACCACCTTCCTCACATAAAATAAGAATCTACGCTATCTAAAAATCTCACTGAACAAAGGCAGTAAAGGTTGGAATGAATTAGATGACATGGCTTTGTCTAGCTTTGACACTAAAACAAACTATGAGTAAATATCGTTTGACTACTCCTTATGAAAGCCAACTGCCTATCCCGCTACTAAATACAGGCGTGATAAACAATATCCGAGATGCAATTTAAGTGTGCTAAGATAGTAATCACGCTCTAACCCCAGAAGTCAGGGTCGTGGAACAAAAACTCGTCAGATGTAAATTATATCAGAAAGAAGGCAAATAATGCGGCGCGATGGAACTAGATAGAGTGACCACGATTTATGGTTTTGCATTCAGTTATCCGGTATCCACCAGAATTAAAAAACATATTGCTGATGTCAAAAACCGTACAACAGGGAGGTCTGCAGTCTGTGATCACATAGCGGACCAAATCACTGTATTCGGTTTGACAAAACTTGAGTACTCGCTACAGAAATACTACAGAACACAAACCAATTCCAAGAATGGTTCGCGAGGCTATCGTGATTGAAAAACATCGAAATTTCAATAGGTACAGAGGCCGCATGGCGATTGTCACCATCATGTAGTATTGGGTATACTTAGTATAATTAAAGCCCAACCGCATTAGTCTGTAAGACCTCAAGATACAATGAGTAACTTTTGTGTTCATTCTGAACGCTACGCAAGACGTTTGTGAAATACTTATAATTTGTTTTATATTATTTCGCATTACACATGCTTGTGAAAAATAAAATACTTATAATTTACTGGTGGTAGAGCTCCAGTGATGGAGCTCGCGGGGGTAGGCACCACCGCATTACCTAATAAACTTGCCGCTAAATGGTAGTGTTCAGCACTATCGTGTTCCGGTCAGGTGGTAATGAACGGCCCTGTAATTTCCGGCACAGAGGCATAACACCATAGGCCTCAGAAGCGGTAACGCATCTGCATTTTGACCGTCTCTGTGTGGGTAGGCTGCAATCATCACTTAACATCAATATGAACTGCATGCTTGATTGTCACATCCAAAACATTAAAAAAAATTACACATCGACCTATGAAGCAGATTATAGGCCTAGTATAAAAAAGGTAAAATATCTTCTTAGTTTGTTTTTTTTAACAGTTAAAAGTTAGTTGGGTCTCTCTCCTCTCTCTCTCTCTCTCTCTCTCTCTCTCTCTTCATGAACGTTTCCTAGTGCAGTCCTCGAAGTCAAGTAATATACCATCACGCTTGGATCGGCTCGCTACGGAAATAAAACGTATATGCATGCACCTATGCTACTTGTTCGGTATATAAGGGTCAAAATGGAAATGCGTTACCACTCCTGAGGCCTAAGGTGTTATGCCTCTCTGCCGGAAATTATAGGACCGTACATTACCACCTAACCGGAACACGATAGTGCTGAACACTACCATTTAGCGGCAAGTATATTAGGTAATGCAGTGGTGCCTACGCCCGCGATCACCGTCACTGGACCTCTACCATGAGTGAAGTTGAATATTTTTTAATAATTACGAAGATCTTTAATGCTCTTCGGAGTTGGACAGTGTAAGGTACATTAAGCTATGGATAATTACTCGTATTTATTATAATGGATATTGTATAAGAAAATTGCAACAAAAACAAAGAAACCATGGATATCTTAGTTCACATCAAGCTCTAATGTAGGTACATTAAGATTAAGGACATATCTAGTTGCTTTACCGGAGATCATGTTTTTTACACTACTATTATATTTTCAATGATTGCGATCATCTTGAATTATTATAATTAAGTTGGATGCGGCATTTTGTTTTATATTCACTTGTTCGCAGTTAGTTGCGTTGGTGTAAAGTAGGTCCTGTTAGATCATACCCGTATAGACCCCTTTTTTGGGCGTCATACACGGACGCCGATTCCTTAGACTTTTGACCCCACCATCAGACAGAACTCGACCTATTTGGTCATGGTAGGTCAGTCATGGTCTTCCTGGGCCTTTGCAATCATCCACATTCGTATTGCATATCTGTTTAGTCATTCACTCATTTGACATTCTTTCTATATGCCCGAACCATCGGAGCACGCCTTTTTCATTTTTACACCGATAGGTACTATCATTCACACAAAGCCTCTTTTTTACATCTTCATTACGAACGCGATCGGTGAGCGATAGCGCTTTTAATTTACTTTCATGCTCTTTCTTGCATACCCAGCTCTCGCTTCCATATAATAGCGTTGGAGTAAGTACAGCATTATGTATGGCTAGTCGAGTCCGCTGGCTTAGATGTTTGGACTCTAGCAGCTCATCCAACGCTCCATTCACGCAATTCCCAGCAAGCACTCTCCTCTCAATGTCAGCGGTGTACCTGCCATCCCTGCTATCCATGCTACACACACACACACATACTCACTACCAAAATACCACATCCAAACCGCAACACCTGCATCCACGTTATCACCTTGACTTTTCCCGATCGGCATGAAATAATTTGACATAATACCACATCCAGTCATTACGTTGTCATTACGCGTGATGCGCAATAGTTCGATTTAATTCACGTCGTGTTTTTGTACGATGTGACCTAGTATTGTGAATTGATGTACGAAATACTGCGGTGTGAGAAGCTGTTTCATGTCATTTTGTTTTATAATAATAATAATAATGGCAACCCATTATACGTCCCACTGGGTACGAGTCTCTCCCCTTTTGGGGGGAGGCCTGGTGCTTACTACTTAAAAACCTTGGTGGTACCTGGCGCTTACTTTTTCAAAGCACACATAAGGCCTCCGATAAGGTTTAACGACTGCTATATTTCAAAAGCAACCGAGACCGACAGCTTAACGTACCCTCCGAAGCACGGTAACGCTTTTTAATTTCCCACTAGCGGTCACCCATCACACATCCGACCGCGCTCGTATCGCTTAACCGAGTAGATCGGATACGATCTTCACCAGCCGCGGGGCCATGCGCGCTTTTTGTTTTATACTTCACAGCAAATAAATAAAACACGCTTCCACTCACAGCCCCACACTAGGTATAAACCTATGCCGTTGTACACACACAACACATACACAAAATTAAATAGTCATACCCGTAACAACCCGTTATACTGGAGGTAGATTTCCATGTGTAGGATCTGGAGGGGGTAGGAACCACCGCATTGCCTAACCATTCTGACGCTTAATGGTAGTGTTCGGCACTATCGTGTTCCGGTTAGATGGTAATGTATGGCCCCGTATTAACTATCACAGAAACAGGACACCTTGGGTCTCAGGGATGGCAACGTATCTGCATTTTGACCTTTCTCTGTATGTTAGTGTCTATGGGCTGCAGTCATAACTTAACATCAATGTAAACTGCATGCTTGTTTGCCGCCTTCATTACATCAAAAAATCATAAAAAGCAGCATTGGCAGCAGCGTTGCTCCTCAAAATGAGAGCTCAGTCCTGTTGTGGGTATCGTTGTGGAAAGATATTGTCCAGCAGTGGACGTGTTTGCTGAAATGATGACGATCAATTTTAATCTTAGACATCATTAACAAGTTACGATTAAAATTAGTAATGAAAGTCATGGCACGAAGACCTTTTGCAATATCCGCATTCTATTGACCATTATTTAGACACGGATATGGCGGTGTGCGATATCATACATTAGTGCGGGTTCCGTGAAAGTAAGCCTCATATTGTATGAAGTGGATGCGAAGCGTTTTGAGATGTTTAACTAAATTTAGTAAATTGGATACAACAAAGGCAAACATTGTTTTTGTTGCTATTGCAACATCCAAGTGAATTTTTGAATGGATAGATATATTTTTCAGGATTTGAAGCTGCGACTTATGCGTAATTTAATCACTTATCCGCTGAAGCGAGAGTTTGTGAAGAGATAGCATCCTGTATGCGATCTCTTTGATAGAGATTGTCCAGCACAGACTATGTAAATAGTTTATATTCTGTGAGTTGCTGTTGCTTAGCAACCAGTTAGTATTAATGGATTGACTTCAAGGCGTAAAATAATTGTAGAGCTTATTTTATAATATTGCTTTAAATATATTCGATCTAGTATCCCATCACTCCTTTAAATTTATTTCTTAATGGAGTTGAATGTTCCTTTCCATTTGATAACTAATCAATAGTGAAGCAACTGTATAATTTTGACATATTGTTTTTTTTCGTAATCGGTAATACAGGCGAGTAAAATTTATAAAATTAATTTTGAAAAAATTATGTTATAGTCTTACCCCCTTATTCATAAGCGTATTTTAACTAAAGTGTTGCTAATCTCTTTTTTGTCTTCTTCTATCCTGCACATTTGACAATGCAACTGACAAAGACAAAGCATTCTATAGCTAAAACGTATTGTACGTTTATAAATAAGGAGGTTAGTCTTAGTGACAAATAGATAGAATTGACATTTAATTGGAGGTAAAGGAGGCATAACACCGTAGCGCCATAGAGAGGCAATGCTGTATCACTATACCAGCGGTTCTCAAACTTTTTAGAGTGTAACACAATTAGGTAGTGCAGTGTTGCCTATGCTCTCGAGCTCAGTCACTAGAGCTCTACCGCCAGTAAAAGAAAATAAAAAAATTGCAACGGTGTGAAATTATTAACTAAGGATCTCTAAAACTACAAAATAAGTTGTAACAATTGTCATCTGCATGATAAATGGCAAAACTAGAAGAATACGCTTTCATTAACGCTCATGCGAAAGGTCGTTTTGGGGTCATACAAAGAAAAAAAATCATCCATATTGCTCAAGTTACTGCCAATCAAATGAATGATTAATACGTAGAATGATTTGTGAGCTCATCAAAGATATTTATGTGGAATTTTGTTAAAAAAAAATTGTGTAATTCTGTGATAGATATTTTATATAAGCGATAGATACCTTGATGCGATAATTTTTCTTAAATAAAATAAATAATTATAATAATAATAACCAATAAATAACATATACAATAAATAATAAATAACCTGTATTGTGGGTGCAGTTGTACACACACGACGCATAAACAAACACTCTGACCTTGACAAGTATTTGTCCCGCAGTGGGAATCGAATCGCGCCCTTCGAACACACCGCTGGACCAACCGGATGGTCATAGGTCTGAATGCAGATGTGTTGCCACCCCAGAGAGTTAAAATTTCATGTTTGTGTAATAGTTCTGAAACTACCGTTTGGCGGTAGATAGATTAGGTATTGCGGCGGTGCCACCAGTAAAGAATATTTTACAATATTAATCAGATTTTGTATTACTTAAGTCTTACAAATGTCTCAGTGTCAATTTCAATGCAGTATCTGCGATTCAAAAGCGTTATCGATTATGATATATTACTTTTTAAAGGCTAACGAGTGTATTAAGAGAGGAAAAAATAACTAAATCGAATTTCATTACTTTAATACGTATAATAAGATAAATGTGTGATTTTATTTAAGAATATAATTTAGACCTCTGTCTCTCCTCTAGTTATAGTATTAAAATGTAAATTCACGTCTACGTTTTTCGAACGGGCAGAGCATTCGTATCTGAATGCAAACACCTACAATTTTCCACGTAGGAAACTACTTATTAAATGAAAGCCTTTTTATCAATAAATAAATAAAATAAAATACGCTTACACTCACAGCCCAACCTGTGTTGTGGGTGCGGTGGTACACACACAACAAATACTCAAACACCCAGACCCGAAACAATTATCTGTTAGCCATACAAATATTGAATATTTTTTTTATATTGCTCCAGTCCTCCCTAAATAGGGGAGAGACTCGTGTCCAACAGTGGGACGTAAAAAGGGTTGTTGCCAACATACAAATATTTGTCCTGCTGCGGGTATAGAACCCGCGATCCTTCGAATCAAACGGTCATCTCACACCGCTTTTATGAATTCTTTTTTATGTACTGGAAGTGGCAAACAAGCATTCAGTTCACATTGATGTTAAGTGATGACTGCAGCCTATAGACACCCATACAAAGACCGAGGTCAAATTGCAAATGCGTTACCACTCCTGAGGCCTAAGTTGTTATGCCTCTGTGCCGAAAATCATAGGTCCGTACATTACCACCTGACCGGAACACGATAGTGCTGAACACTACCATTTAGCGGCAAGTATATGAGGTAATGCAGTGGTGCCTACGCCCGCGAGCTCCGTCACTGGAGTTCTACCACCCGCTAAAATGAAGCGACCCAGCCTTAGGTTCGGTTGCACCAAAATGTTTGTTAAAGTTTGATTTTATTTAAAAGTTTGATTTTTGAAAACTAATTGTTAACTAACTATTGCCCGCGGCTCCGCCCACGTGTAGGTCACTTTTCGCGTAACCTGTGGAAACTCATCAAATCATCCCATGGCATCCCAAAGGATCATTTTTTCGGGACAAAAAGTATCCTATATTCTAAGACAGCTAATACCGTATCTGTATTACAAATTCCATCAAAATTCGTTGAGTAGTTTCAGCGTGATTGACGGACAAACACCCAAACAAAGAAACTTTCACATTTATATTATTATAGTGTGATAGTGTGATGTAAAATTACTTAAATAATTACTTTTATCAACAAATTTGTTGAAGTAGGAAGGAGGAGGATGTCAAATGTTACAATAACTTTTACTTTAACAAATATCTTGCTGCAAACCAGGCTTAGTGTTACTCAATTGTATGTAAATACAATTGAGTAACACTATACATATACTGAGTAATTGTTTGACGACCCGGTTAGTCCAGCGGTGCGAAACCACCGTTTGATTCGAAGGGTCGCGGGTTCGATCCCCGCACCGGGACAAATATTTGTATGACCTACAGATATTTGTTTCGGGTCTGGGTGTTTGTGTATGTGTTGTGTGTGTACAACGGCACCCACGATACAGGTTTATACCTGTGAGTGTAAGCGTATTTATTTATTTATTATTATTTATTATTTTTACTAACGACAACTCTGATATTCATAAAAATATGAGAAAAAATTCTAAGGTGTGAAATTCTGTCACACATAAAATAACCAACAATCCAACAAATTTTCGTATATCTTGTGCATAAAACATAATTAATGTTTTCAAATAAAAGAGTTGTTGATGTCATTAAATATCATATGTTTGTAATTTGTCAGTTACACAAATACATAATATTCAAACAAGGTTATTAATCATAAAACCACGCAATATGCGAAAGATGGACGTCTAAATAATTACAGTAACAAAATATTATTTCACATTAATATCTCTATAAATGTTTAATAGGCTATATTTCATAATTTTACTTTCGAATGACATAAAGGCTTATTGCTTGCGAATCCATCTATGAAGATTACCTATGCGATTTGTTATGAACGCGAAAGTTTCTGGTTAATATCAAGACTGAATAGATAAAAAATAGGTGCATTGTTTATATAGGTACACGCAAGTATTTCACTTTAATTAGAGCATTAAAAAAAAAAACATTTTTTAACACAAACTTTATTGAAGTTTAATGTCTCCATTAACACCATAAGCGCAAAGACTTCCGACAAATCCATCAATAACTATTAAACAGAACAAGCATCGAGTTCCGGGTCACTTGAATATATAAGTCGAAGCAATATCAAGAATCCAAATTTCCAATAACCAGATCACATCCCACGCATTATACGATAATGCACTCTTTTCTATCTAAATCGGGCTATTCCATGCATTTTATGTGCGCATCAAATGACCTTTGATCGGTAAAAAATATTGTACAAGGCATGTCACAACTCGCTTTATCGGCTTATGTCCGTATGGAACAGGCTCTAACATCTAGTTTCTGTCAGTATCGACTGTAAACGGTTAACAGTATTTCTCATGATTAGTTTGCTTTGTTAGGGACAAGTATTCCATTTATGGTATTTATTTAGAGTTTTAAGGTTCCGTATCTCAAAAAAAACAAAACGCTTGTAAAATCACTGTCTGATAACGATTAACGTTGGGAAATTGTATATAGGGCAACTCTTGCAAATTTTCGTATGTGCGATTCAACTCCGTCATACGCCATCTTCCGTACAAGACAAGTACTGTGCTTTTCTCCAGTGTACCTCTAGGTGGCGCTTTATGTAGTATACGCTACAACCCATTTCGGATATAAAATGGTTTAAATGGGAAAAAAGGAGGAAATGGTAGTCCAGAAATACTGGTAGTGGCAACAATGAAGGCCAGAAAGCGCTGAGTCGATCACCAACACGATTTCTGATCATTTCTGAGTTCTGACGAAATAAAGAACCTATTTCTTCAAGAAAATTACAACAGGCAGTGATAGCAACCATGAATCGGAGTTGATGGAGACGAATTGTCCACTAAAAGAGATCCAGTGACGAGCCTCAGCAATGAGGCAACCGATAAGAAAAAGAAGACAAGTCTTTGTTTAAGACAAGTCTTAGTTAGATTGAATGAATGTTTGCCGTCAGGACTCAAATGAACTCAAGTCATCATCATTTCAGCCAATAGACGTCCACTTCTGAACAAAGGCCTCCCCCAAAGAGTGCCACAACGAACGGTCCTGGGTCGCCCTCATCCAGCGATTGCCCGCGACCTTCACCAGGTCGTCGGTCCATCTTGTGGGGGGCCTGCCTACGCTTCGTTTTCCGGTACGCGGTCGCCATTCAAGAACTGCTCTGCCCCAGCGGCCGTCAGTTCTTCGAGCTATGTGTCCAGCCCACTGCCACTTGAGTCTCGCCATTCGGTGAGACCGAACTCAGCGAATGTGCAAGTCTCAAGTACATGCACAATTTTTGTGTCATTCAGTAGCAAATAAGCATGCAGAACACTGATGTTCAACGAATACTGTAGTTCATAAACATTCACAAAAAACGAGAGATATAAAATCAATGTATAATGTGTGTAGATGTAGACGCGTTGCTACTTCTGAGGCCTAAATTGTTATGTCTCTGTGTCGGAAATTACAGTTTCATACATTACCAATTAACTGGAACACAATAGACAATAGTTCTGAACTCTATTATTTAGCGACAAGTAGGTTAGGTAATGTGGTGGTGTGTAGGTACTGTTATTTCGTTGTTTTCGACTCTACCCAAAGGTTGACTGGTAGATAATGCCTTTTAATTGCATTAAGTCCGCCTTTTGCACAACATTGTTTTTGTGCAATATAGTTAAATAAATAAATATGGATATTTTGAAATTCGGTATTTAAACAAATATTTTACAATAGTCACGATATATATTTGTTGGAATAGGTATTTAAGGTAAAGTTATAATAGAAGATTATAAAAAAATGTCCATCGGCAACCGCTCTTTATTAAGAATGGAGAAACACTTACTGCCATGGGTGCACGTATACCACCTTAACTGGACTCCTTACTGCTGTGTAGGCTATCATGACAGCACTAACCCTTACAGAGCTGGCGTCACTGAAGCTTTACAACAAGTGAAAAAGATGCACGAGTGAATTTATACACTTCTGCGGACCCCATCAGTAAACTTATGTTATAATTTATATCATAAAAATAACCTACATCATAATGTGCTTAACCTAATCTCATTTCTATTCTTACATAGATTTAATTCAATGCATCACTATCTGGATGATACATTGTATCACATTACGGCTTATTAGCACACAGGCCTCTCAGACAGACAAACAGACAAACAAAACTGTAAGAACAATAGCTGGCTGTAGAAAACAATGACAGAAAAGAATCGTTTAATCCAATTACAGTGATACACATGAGAGCTGGTTTAAAGTGGATATGACGTGATGTTTTTGTCTATCTATATACGTGCAAAACAATGATAATTAATGCTATTTAATTGTCTTTAATAATTTGTCTTTTTTAATTGTAACTTACAAAATGATACTTTTTTTAATTACTTGTGAGGTATTTCTTTTTCTGCACCAATAACATCATATTGTCATTGTGATTAAATTTTTTCTTGTTATGAGTCTTTATCTCAAATGATGGAACTATTTAATGAAAACAAAAATTTTATATCAAAGACAAGAACAAATGAAGAGAACACACTTCACGTATCACATGATGTCATTATAAAATTTAACGGCTGACTGTTGCCCCTCAGCATGATAATAAATGTTTGATTGTGTGTATGCTGTGTGTTTATAACTCTATCAAATCTGTATAGTTACATGATTTAAATGATTAAAACTTAGCTAACTTTGAATTAAATAAAATTAACAACTTTGAGAGAACAACGGCGTAACCCGGGTAGTACCCACTTTATTTTTAAAATTTGTATCTGCTCTGGAAAATAAATAATAATGTGAAATTTTAAAAAAGTAAACGTATAAACTTAAAATATTAAGCTTAAAATTAACTTAAAATAATATTTCCGAAATATTATACTATACTATATATATATATGCTATAGAGAGAATAGAGTATAATATATATACTATATATATATATATATATATATTTATAATACTCTAATATATATATAATATTATACTATACTATATATATATTATACTCTATTCTTCAAACAAAACAAAATTTGTAATAAAGCTCAGACGCCAATTTGAGCCGTATCCCCACAAATCTAATGAATAGTCCAAGCGTAAGTTATACGCGTGCTGCGTCCGGAGCAAATGGGTGGTCCATGTTACCGTTTTATCATCACGACTCGACGGATATGCTCTAATAGGTTAAGATCCCACTGCAGAATCATTTCGTTCATCCAGATATGCTGAATATAGGTTGGGGAAAAAGTTTCTTCGCATTTTTTAAGATAATTCAAAACATTTTTTAATATAGTTTATTTAAATTTAACTAAAGTATGTATGTACCATTTTGTTCGATAACCTTTTGCCATCTTGTAGGTAGGGACATGATCCCATTGCTATAAAAATTTTGGGACTTTTCATCAAAATACCGCGACAAGTGGATTTGGCAGTCCTCTCGCCATGTTAACCTAACATTGCATAAAGAATTCTGAAGAGACCGAAAAAGGTGGAAATCTAAAGGTGCAAGGTCAGGACTATACGGCGGATGCATTAACACTTCCCAGCCAAACTCTCTTAATTTTTGCTGAGTGGCTATAGATGTGTGGCGAAGAAGGTCTAGCGTTATCATGATGAAACACCACACCCCTTCTGTTGATCAATTCCGGCCGCTTTCTCTCGACTTCTTGCTTTAATCTCATAAGTTGTTCGCAGTAGAGTTCAGAATCGATAGTCCTACCTGGTGGTAATAGCTCATAATGAATAATGCCCTTCCAATCCCACCACACACACAACATCACCTTATTGCGAGTTAACCCGGGTTTCGCCACAGTCTGTGAAGCCTGACCGGCCTTTGACCACGACCTTTTTCGCACGTTCTTGTCGTACGTGATCCACTATTCATCACGAGTGATCAGCTTCTTCAAATATGATTCGGTTTCATTACGTCGTAATAAAGAATCACAAATGAGTACACGGTTCATTAGGTTTCTTTCAGTGAGCTCGTGAGGTACCTAAATATCGAGCTTTTTTTTGTATCCAGCTTTTTTTAAATGCGCCAACACTGTTTTGTGATCAATTCTCAGTTCTTCAGCTACATCGTAACTACTGATATGTCGATCTTGCTCCACTTTTTCAAAAATGGCATCCATTTTATCCGTAATAGGGCGACCAGAGCGAGGTGCATCTTTGACATCAAAATTTCCGGAATGAAAACGCTTAAACCAAATTTGTGCTACTCTCACAGACACTGCACTAGGTCCATAAACATCACAATTTTTTTTCGCGGCTTGCGTTGCATTTCTACCTTTTTTGTAGTAAAATTTTAAAATGTATCGAATTTCTTCATTAGATTCACTCATCTTGACAGTACGAAAAACAAATGAAAATCACACATTTTCTTAATTTGAGTTTGGAATTACGTTCTTTAAAATTTTAACTTTCATGATACCAAAACCAGCCAGATACAAATACTACAGCCAAAGAGATTTTATTACAAATTCATACATACTAAAATGCGAAAAGACTTTTTCCCCAACCTATCAAAAAATGGCAGCAAGTAATTTTTTTTTTTTGGGAAGCCCAATTTTTTATTTGTTTTTTCAATAAAATATTGTCCACTTCACGGCAACATGTATAAAAACTGAAAAATCACGGCTGCCATTGCGGACCTGGCCGCAACTACATATTGTCGATCCGCCCCGCTAACTTTTTACGTCCATAACGTACATGTATTATTTATATAACAAATTAAAGCTATATTTTTTTTATATTTATTATGATATATGGGAGCCAAATTAAATCAGCTGCAAATAAGAGTTGCTGGCTGTTAAAGATAAAATAATATAATTAAAAATACTTGCGGCCAAATTTTGATGGGCAACCTAGTAAATTTATTATTATATTCTCTAGATTATAAATATACGTAATAATTAGGTTTGCAGCATATCTGAATGAACGAAGTGATTCTGCAGTGGGATCATGACCTATAAAAATAAATATTGAAATAAATATACGACATATATCGGTTATTCGATGACATATTAACGGTTGTATGATTTATTGTTTGAGATATGTGGAGTAAAAGCTTTCGATTTTAGTGAATAGTGAAATGGTTGAAAGAATAAAATAACTAATGATGTAATAGATGATTCAAAAATACGTAGGTCAAAATTATGAAAACAAACAATCTTAAACCACAGTATAAAAAATAATACGTTCTTTAGGTTGTACTATATCTAAAAACTTATCTTAAACAAAATGATAACCACCGCATCTATACAAATAAATAAAATTGGACTGTTTGTAATTTAAAAATAAACGCTTTTTACTAAATGCATATGTATTTATACACGGTACATATACCTAAACAACGTTTTTTACAATTTTTTCTGTCTATCTGTCTGCCTGTCTGTCTGTCTGTATGTTTGGCGGGGCTAATCTTGGGAACGGCTGGATCAATTTTGACGGGACTTTCACTGGCAGATAGCTGATATGATAAGGAGTAACTTTTATCTCCATACATCCATACATACATACATATCTATATACAAGTAAGTAGAATTGAAGTGTATCCGACTTTGACGGGACTTCCACGGGTAGGTAGCTGATGTAATAAGGAGTAACTTAGGCTTCTTTTATCTCCATACACTCATACATACATACCTACATACAAATAAATAGAATTTGAGTGTCTTCCATTTTGACGGGACATTCACTGGCAGATAGCTGATGTAATAAGGAGTAACTTAAGCTACTTTTATACTAGCTGCGCCCACGACTTCGTCCGGGTAGATACTTGACAATGGTATTTTTTCTCACGTGGACGAAGTCGCGGGCACAGCTAGTTACCTAATATAATTGGCGCTAAATGGTAATGTTCAGCACTATCGTGTACCGGTCAGGTGGTAATGTACGGCCCTGTAATTTCCGGCACAGTGCCATAACACCTTAGGCCTCAGGAGTGGCAACGCATCTGCATTTTGACCTTGGTCTTTGTGTGGATGTCTATAAGCTGCAGTCATCACTTAACGTCAATGTGAACTTCAAGCCTGCTTGCCACTTCCATTACATAAAAAAATGCATACTTTATTCAACACTTGAAAATCTTGTTACATATCTTTAAACAATGACAATTTAAACAATTAAACAAATCAATAAACAATTTAAACAATTAAATAATCTTTAAACAATTTTAACATGAATTTAGGAATGATTACTGCAACGTTTTTTCGCCTTAATTTGCGAATGCAGTAACTACTCGTACTTCCGCGTAATCACCGATTATAAATTGCTCGAAATTGGTCGTCATAAATCTACCAATCAAAACAGCTTTCGGTCTTTAATTTCCACATATTACAGTTTTGTGCCGCGTTCTGTAATTCACTGATACCGCAGATAGCATTTTTTTAGGGTTCCGTAACTCTAAAATAAAAAATAACCCTTACTAACTTTGCTGTACGTCTATCCAATAAACACTCTACAGTCCACGGTGACTGGTAGTCACCCACAAAATTTTCCCGTCATGTGTCCACGGGGATTATAGTCACTAACTGGCTGTTCAGTTTTTTCGTAAACATCGTCTAGTACAGCTCTTATTAGTACAACAGACAGTAACTACATGGAGCTCTATTAAACATTTACTTTATTTATTTATTTATTTAATCTTCCAAGCACAATAAAAGTACATGAGGCGGACTTAATGCTAGGTAGCATTCTCTACCAGTCAACCTTAAGGTAGTGTAGAAAAGTCAATATGGTAGTGTAATTGAAAATTTCGCGAAAGAAAAGAATAAGGCAGTAAGTATAATAAACTTACATTAAACTAAATAGCCTAATGATATATATTATGATATAAATACACATATAAATACATATTAAATATAAATATGTATATATATATATATAATATACATACATAATAATAATTTAGTAAAAGAAAGACGAATTCAATATTGTAAAGAAAAGAACTCAAGGCATCTTAAGATAATAGTCAATAATTAAGATAATTTTATCCTCGGATCAAGATTTTATCCGTGCGAGTATTCTCTATCTGTGCAACAATGGGCCATTTTTTTCAGGAATACTTGATTTAGGATCACTTTGTTTCCTTTTTCTCAGGAACACGTAAAGGTATCAAGGTGATGTTTAAACTTACTGCAATCCCTTGAAGCTGTTAAAAACTGTTCTAAGTAAATGCTATAAAAAAATAAAGACGCTTTTGCTGCCCAGTTTGATCATGGTGTGAGCATTGAAATACATTTCATTATCTTCAAATCAGCTGAAAAATTGATTCTGTTGGGTCTACGAATCTACAGGTTCTAGAGTTCTATTGTAAGTGCTCGAGAGCGTAGGCATCACCGCTTTACCTAATCTATCTGCCGCGAAATGGTAGTATTCAGCACTACCGTGTTCCGATTAGATGGTAATGGATGGCCCTGTCATAACTGCCACAGATACATAATAACTAGTCTCAGGGGTGGTAATGTATCTGCATTTTTACCTCTGGTCTTTGTGAGGGTGTCTATACGCTGCAGTCATTACATAACATCTACGTGAACTGCATGCTTGTTTGTCACCTTTATTACATAAAAAGAAAAAAAAAAACAATGAACAGAACTTGCAATAATTCTTTATAAGGAACTCTCATTCCAAAAATCCAAGTCATACTTCGTAATTTCTTGCTATAACCCAATTTTAATGAAGGGTAATCGATTTCGTTCACGCATGGTAATGTGTAATGAACGCCTTTGATTTATTAATTGACTCCTGTTTTATGGTTTACGAGGAATTTTGTGTATCGATATTGGCTAATTGGCTATTCCGTATCGATACTTTAATTGGCTATTTAGTTTCGATTTTGGTTTTGAGACGCATCAATAGAATAAGGTGTAAAGATTTAAAAGGAATTAAAGAAAATATATACCGACGCAATTTTCATGTTTGATCCAAACGTCGTGTTAGGTGACCACGTTTAGGGTCACCTAACACCAAATATACTGTCATTCTTTTGATTGAATATATATATGTATGTATGTATCTTCACGCCAGGCCCTTAACGGGGTAGGCAGAGAGTGTAGAGCGCCAGATATCCCGGTCCTGACAAACCTCTCGTGCCTCGTCTACCTTCATCATTTTCTTCATACTTGCACACCGATTCCTAAGACTATTGACTCCACCATCAGACAGAACTCGACCTATTTGGTCATGGTAGGTCAGTCTTGGACTTCCTGGTTCTTCTTGATTGAATATGATATCTTTTTTATGGTTTCTTTACAGGTAAAGGAAAAAATGCAACCCTTTCAAACTGTTTGTTTGTCCATCTGTCATAAGCAATTTTTCCGATCTTTTTTAGTTTAATTTTATTTTGACTTTTTGGTTTCCTCTTTTTTACTTTCACCTTTTTTTTTACAAAACATGGTACAAAGGAGCAGTTCCACGTTGGGCCCGTACCTTGTACAATATATCAAAAGTTAGAGAAAAATACGCAGAATCATGGTAAAATACTCAAAAAATAATTTGAATCGTTGTTTTTTTGTCGGAAATATTTATTTTACGTAATTTTTGTATGACAAGAATGTGTTGCCATATCTCTACTATGACATTGTTGTTTTCGAAACATACTAACGACAATGAATTGAAGATTTAATAAACTATTTGAATAGCTGAAAATGATTTAGTATTTTATGCTTCATCTCTCAACATTGTGTACATGGTGCGGGCCCAAGCTCCATACATTTTGGAAGGTCTCCTTTACTTTTGTTATGTCCCCAACATACTGTCATTCTTTTGATTGGAAATGCTTATATTCCCAATAATTTTGATTTAATATTTGTGAAACATCACACTTTTCAATCACACGTCATAATTGTAATTCTTATAAAATATGTTTGGGTTATTTTTTTTATGTAACGGAAGTGTTAAACAAGCTTGCAGTTCACATTGATGTTAAGTCATGACTGCAACCTATAGACACCCACACAAAGACCAAGGTCAAAATGCAGATGCGTTACCACTCCTGAGGCCTAAGGTGTTATGCCTCTGTGCCGGAAATTACAGGGCCGTACATTACCACCTGACCGGAACACGATAATGCTGAACACTACCATTTAGCGGCCAATATATTAGGTATATTGGCCGCTAAATGGTAATATATTAGGTTTTCGACTGACGAAAACTAATACATCTTTCCTAAAATATAGTGTAGAATTTTATAACAAGATCCCAGCCGGGATTGCTGAACTCACCGATGGTAAATTCAAAGCATTAATTAAACGCACTCTATGTAAAAAGGCTTACTATAAACTCGAGGACTATCTCAAGGATAGAAATGTTTGGCTAAATGCTGATCTAGCTCCACAAAGGTGTTAAATGTAATAATCAAAGTGTAATGTTGATATTGTATTGTTAATTTTAAGCTTGTTTAAATTATGGAAAATTGTAAAAATATGCCTAAGAGATATTTTTAAAAGAGCCGACTGAGTTTTTTCCGGCAAGTTTTTCTCAGATCATATTGGCCTTTGGAACTTTGCCG
The DNA here is from genome assembly GCA_036365455.1 of Macrosoma leucophasiata. Taxonomy (NCBI): domain Eukaryota; kingdom Metazoa; phylum Arthropoda; class Insecta; order Lepidoptera; family Hedylidae; genus Macrosoma; species Macrosoma leucophasiata. The sequence goes on along the minus strand of JAWQUS010000024.1, from coordinate 20,908,159 downwards.
GTGAATGACAAAGAATGACTCTTTTTCTTTTCTTTTTACTCTTTGTTATCAGTTTGTAAAGGGGAAAAGAGACATTTTACTGATATACTTTTTACATTAGTTTATGACATTTAGTTTTATCTTAGTGATATTCTTGACTTTACATATATTTTTTATCTTGTTTGACATGTATATCAATTGTTATTCGCTTTAATTTATTTTGTTTGTTTTTGACGTGTCATAAGAGGTGCCTGTCACCCTAAATGAATAAATGAGTTTCTGATTCTGATTCTGATTCTGAATGCGGTGGTGCCTACGCCCGCGAGCGTCGTCACTGGAGCTCTACCACCAGTGAAATGTTTCTCGGTGGAATTTCTACTTTCTGATATAAAAATATTTTAAAAGTAATATACAAGTGTTTTAATTGACTAAAAATCAAATATTGTTGAGCAAAAATATTAACGTGCCCAATTTTTTTTGTCAATAATTTTACTGACGGTAATGTCAATGCTTATGTAATTTTTGAAAAATAAGTTCCTACTGGAATCCTGCAGCTTCTTTTCCTTATACATACCAATAAAGTTCAGCATAGTCTTCACAAACGAACCCACTAGCAAATAACATTCATCAAGTTGACCAAGAACGTATAAATCACGAGCGACGACAATCAATCAGTCAATTCATCGATTGAACCCATTCGATTCATTCGATTGATCTCATTCGATTCATCTCTCGATTATTCCGATTCGTTGCGGCGCGAAACAATTTGTGCTATGAATAAGTTATTGTTTGATTTTGTTATTAATGAATTGGTTTTCTTTTGTTTATAATTTTAACTGCCTCAGTAGCCTAGTGGTAGCAGACCACTACTACTACGCTGAAGGTCCTGAGTTCGATTCCCGAGTCGGGGTCTATCAGAGATAACGGTATAAAATCCTTTATCTCTGGTTCTATGGATTTACCATTTTCTGGAAGTTTCCCAGTATCTTGGAGTTTGGTAATGTGCCCGTAAATGGCAGCAGGCTCACCACGTGGTACATGGGCCAAAAACGTAACCGGCGAATCGTGAATGTTTTTTCTTTTTTTTTGTCAAAGGATTGACAGACAAGCGGTCTGGCCACCTGATGGAAAGTGGTTACCGTTGCATATGAACATTTTCAACACCAGGGGAGTTGCCAACGCACTGCCAGCCCTCAAGGACTCTTTTGACTCCAGTTTTAAAGAGCCCCATATTGTAGCGCCGGGGGAACACCTCAGAGGGAAGTTTGTTGCACAATTTGCACGTTCTGGGCAAGAATAAACGCGCGAATCGGACCGTTGAGCATTTCCAAGTATCCAATCTGTGCGGGTAGAATTTCACTCTTCGGCGGGTGGTGCGATGTAGGAATGTAGATGATGGCACCAGATCGAACAGTTCATCAGAGCTGCATGTATGCTCGAATGCATGCATTTATCTCTGCCTACCCCTTCAGGGATTACAGGCGTGAAGTTTTTTTTTGTATATAATGGTGACTTAGCTTTTGATAAGGCTGTTTCATGTTTTCATACAATTATCATTATCGCTCCAGCGTCCATTTCTGGACAAAGTCTCCCAAAGACTCCCACAATAGTGATGTGCGGAATTAGGGAGAATATGCCATAATCGCTTGGCAGGTGGTTCGGCGATCGTAGTGGCGGTAGTTTTATGAAGGGACGCTGCTGCCCATCCCACGTTATTATATTTACTACCGCTTTATTGGAATGGTTTGAACGTCATTGCTCGGTTGACTGACTGCACTAACTACTCGCTCTTGGCCGGTTCATAGGTTTCCTATAAGGAAGGTAGCCTACAAGGAACCCATATAGTTTCACTACTAGTGGAAGTATTCTCTTCCATAGAAGAAATTCTTCCGCTAGTTGGCAGTGGGGTCGTCACGGCACTGATGACACTCGAGCTTTAATAATGGCAACTCTTGATACGTCCCACTGCTGGGCACGAGTCTCTCCCCTTCTTGGGAGGAGATCTGGAGCTTACTCCACCACGCTGCTCCAATGCGGGTTCGTCGTGATTCGTCGCGCGCGCCAGCGCGCGGCGCGGTATAGGATTCGAGGCATATGCGGGTTGGTGGAGATAAGGGTAAGTGACCAACCCGCTGCCGGATGTTTTCAAACCGCCCATAACGCCTCCGACACGGTTTAGCGACTGCTATCTATCGATAGCTACCAGGACCGATGGCTTAACGTTCCCTCCGAAGCACGAAAACGTGCATTTTAATTTACCATTAGCGGTCATCAATCACATACCCGACCGCGACCGTATCGTTTAACCAAGTAGATCGCTTCCGATCTTCACCAGCCGCGGGGCCATGCGCGCTTCAAACACGAGCTTTACGCTTTACCACCAGTGAAATATGTTTTAAGTCGAGCACGCACCTCAAATGTAGGCTTAGACTAATAACAGAACATTGCGACATTACCCACAAAAATATACGTCGGTACGCGGGCATTGTCTAAACCGCCTACGCTAGCTCCAGATAAATTATTAATAATGAATTTGTAATGGGTTTTAAATAGATTATGTTTGTGCAGACATGACAATTCATTCATTTTAATTTAGCTTATTAAGCTTTAGCTTCTTTTTCTGTTAGGAAGGTGGCAAACAAGCATGCATCTCACATTGATGTTAAGTGATGACTGCAGCCTTCTACATAACAGACATCCACATAAAAACCAGAGGTCTATATACAGGTGCGTTGCCACCCCTGAGACCTTAGTTGTCATGTCACACGTGTCATGTTGACACGATAGTGCTGAACACTACCATTTAGCGGCAAGTATATTAGGTAATGCGGTGGTGCCTACGCCCGCGAGCTCCGTCACTGGAGCCCTACCACCAGTATGTGAATACTCTATAGTAAATGAGAATACTCTGATAGAAGATAATCATGACATACCAGTCACCACAATCGGCAACCGTTCACGAGTATGACGTATGTGGCAGTAAAAGCATATACCAAAGGTGGTTAAATAATAACATCACTATCATTTTTTTTTTTATGTAATAAATGTGGCAAACAAGCATGCAGTTCACATTGATGTTAAGTGATGACTGCAGCCTATAGACACCCACACAATGACCAGAGGTCAAAATGCAGATGCGCTGCCACTCCTGAGGCATTAGGTGATATGCCTCTGTGCCTGAAATTACAGGGCCGTACATTACCACCTGACCGGAACACGATAGTGCTGAACACTACCATTTAGCGGCAAGTATATTAGGTAATGCGGTGGTGCCTACGCCCGCGAGCTCCGTCACTGGAACTCTACCACCAGTGAATCATCATGATCATAATCATGTACAGCCTTGTAATTTCCGGCACAGAGGCATAACACCTTAGGCCTCAGGAGTGGTAACGCATCTGCATTTTGATTTTGGTCTTCATGTGGGTTTCTATAGGCTGCAGTCATCAATTAACATCAATGTGAAATGCAAGCTTGTATTCCATTACATAAAAAAAATAATCAAAAATGACTCTTTAAAGTTTGCTTAATCTTTGCCACTGTCTGGTATAGTTAAAGTGGTTCTGCACTTAGTCACAGTATGACAATGGAACGTTGCGTACATTGTATACGGAACTCTATTTACATTCTACATCATTGTCTGAGTTGTAATGATCTGGCATTGATTGGTATAATATGGGTTGACTACTGTTTGGGCTACTACTCTCGTAACTGACAGTTTTTTCTGCTTTCTGGGTTCCTTTATGTGATCATTCGTAAGTCTGTCAAAGACCAATTTGCTTTGAAATTGATTTAACCAATTAAGATGATATATGATTTGCTTATGTACTCGTAAATAAGTGATTCAAACACGCACGTGCCATGTCAAACATTGGGCAATATTTTGGGCGAAAATATTGGAAATTTTTAAAAATCCCATACCATAAAAAATATATTAAAATATTATTGCACAGTAGATTGTCATTCTCGTACACTTTTGTTGAGAAAAGAGATAGACTATTTCGATGATACATGTACCGTAATTTTTGTAGTAAGATGCAGATTAAAAAATGTTTCATCGCTTGCATTGCTTAATTTAACAAAAATTTAAGTATTTATTAAAATATTTTAAAATGCAAACAATGACGATAAAAAAAATGGTCCACAAATGTCACATAGGTAAGGTGCGAAAGAGATAACGCTCTACAGACAGTTCCTAAGGTTGATGTGCAATATTTCTAAAAACGTAACTTCACGCCTGTAATCCCTGAAAGGGTAGGCATAAGTAAATCCATGCATTCAATCATACATGCAAACACCCACGATTCGCCGGTTACGTTTTGGCCCATGTAACAGGTGGCGAGCCTATTGAACTCCGGGCACATTACCACACTTCGAGGTACTGGGAAACTTCCAGAAACTGGAAAATCCCAATAGAACCAGAGACAAAGGTAAAAAAAAGAGGAGATAAAATATTTCTAGTTGGATACTATAGTTCGTCTAGTGGTATGAGTATACTTTTTTGATTTTTATTCACGATTTCTCTTTCATTCTTTTGTGATTCGCTCAATGATTTTATAGATCTATGAAAATTATTTTCAGTAACCTACTTTCTTACTCAGTAGAACACGATGAGATTCGAACACACTCAAATAAAACTATTGTTTGTTTAGTTTTTACGCCTATATTTTTTTTTTGTTATGGAAGTGGCAAAACAAACATGTAGTTCACATTGATGTTTAGTGATGACTGCAGCCTATAGACACCCACACAAAGACCGAGGCAAAATGCAGATGCGTTACCACTCCTGAGGCCTGATGTGTTATGCCTACGATAGTGCTGAACACTACCATTTAGCGGCAAGTATATTAGGTAATGCAGTGGTGCATTCGCCCGCGAGGTCCACCACTGGAGCTCTACCACCAGTAAATGTTGAAACTTTTTTTTTTTTTTATTGTTATTGGTATTTTCGCTCGTAATTGACAGGCACGTAATTGTTTGTTTAGTCTTATCTTGCCGTTTGTAAAAAAGAGTATGGAACATTCTGTTGATACATATTTTTTTTATCAAGTATTTTTGGACCATTATTTTATTTTGTTTTTTTTTGTATCAGTTGTTATTCGCTTTAATTTTATATTGTAATTTGACCGACCCATCACAAGCAATTCTATTATTTCCAAGTGATTAAATGAATTTTTGAGTTTGAGTTTGAGGCAAGACGTACAATTGTCTTAAATATTGTATATTCACATATTATTTACAAAAAAATCTTAACTGTCAATTAAAAAAAAACGGTATAAACTACAATGTCATCTAAAATATCGGCAACATTAAAGTCAAGTCAATCTATTAGATTGTAATTTAAGGAGCGGAACGAAACCGAAGATTTGTCGCGCCCGCCCGACAATAACTTTTTAAAACGTTCAATTGTTACACTTCTGTACCGTTCTTTATTTATGAACTCGATTTATTAACTTTAAAATATGTCGCAACTACTAAAATAGACTTTGTCGTGTTAGGAATTAAGTTGAAATTAATTCACTCAGACGTTCCATTCATAGGATTTATGAAGTCATTCACGGTACATAAATAAAATTAACGAACAAATGCACTACAGAACTCTCGCCACCCCAGTTAACCCGTAAACGGTGAGGGGTGAAAATATTTTGACATATAAGTAGACTACAATTTTATAAAGGTTTTGCTAGATGGTGCAATGTGAGATGTTAAAATGTCAATTTTATAGAAATCCTCTTTTTATGTATAAGAGGTGGCAAGCTAGCATGCAGTTCACATTGATGTTAAGTGATGACTGGAGCCTATAGACACTTACACAAAGACCAGAGGTCAAAATACAAATGCGTTGACACCCATGAGACTATTTGAGATTATTATGTCTACACATTTATGTCTCTGTGATAGCTATTAAAGAGCCATACATTATCATCTAACCGGAACAAGATAGAGCTGAACACTACCTTTAGGCGGCAGATTGATTAGGTACTAGGCCTTTTAATAACTACCCCAGATACAAAAGAGCTTAATTAGTCAAACAGCGGAATGTCCGTCGGAGAAAAAATTCTCGGCATCAGGAGTGGCAACGCATTTTATCTTCTGGAAGGTATTTGTGTGGGTGTTGCTTTAGTCACTTACTTACTGCATGTGTATTTGCCACAACCATAATATAAAAAAGTATTTACGAACTTTTTTGTGATTCTTTACAATATTTTCACGAGCGACGTGTGTTTGAAGTAACTCAAAATTTTAAATTACTATCACTACGCTCAAATACTACACCGAACTACGCTCAAGTTAAGTCAAGTTCCTTTAGGTCTCTTCCATTTATTCCCAATCCAAAAGCACACAGTGGCATAAATCTCCACACTTCGTCGATTCCAAACACACGGCAAGTACAAAGACGATGATTTGTTGGCGACAAGCCCCATGAATAAAATATTTGAGTTTCAGTAGGAAAAAAAATGTATGGTTATTTACTAGAAATAATATTACGATTTTTTTTGTTGAATATGACTTGATTTATATATATCACTTTGGTTGCTTAGTAAAACTAACCTTTACGTGAGTAATAGTGCTGATCACTACCGAAAAATGGTCAAATGGTAGTTTTCAGCACTATCGTGTTCATCGTGTTCCAGTCAGGTAGTAAAGTACGGCCCACTATTTTTTTTAATGTCATTAGGTTGACAGACAAGCAGACGGGCCACCTAATGGAAGTGGTCACACTCGCCTTTGAACATTTGCAACACCAGGGGAGTTGCCAACGTGCAGTTAGCCCTGCAGGACTCATTTGACGCTTATTTTGAAGAGCATTTTGCAGCACCGAGGGAACACCTCCAGCACATAAGCCTTAGGAGTGGGAACGCATCTACATTTAAATCTCTATTTAAAGAAAAATGGAAAGAAAAATTTGACTTCGAACTCGCGGCCACTGAGAATCTAGTCCAGCCGCTCTTCCAACTGAGCTACCGAAGTCCTGCCTGATTTGTCAAATCTTTCCTTCACATTTATTGCATTGCCTTATGGTGGCAGCAGCGCCATCTATTGCCTCACTATAGTTAGGCAACCGATAAAAACTAAAAAGTAAGTAAAAGTAGTAAGTACTAAACTGCAAAGTTTATTATATCGGATATATTTCACAAGCATGTGTTAATGCGAAATAATATAAAACAATTATTCATTTTTTATGTAATGGAAGTGGCACAATACCTTAGGCCTCAGAAGTGGCATTTTGACCTCTGGTCTTTATGTGGGTGTCTATAGGTTGCAGTTATTACTTAACATCAATGTGAACTGCATGCTTGCTTACCACTTCCACTACGTACATAAAAAAAGTAAACATATCAGACTTCGCTAGTCTAGTTTACTGACACCTCGGGCAGCTATTTGACATAAACTAACAACTCTCTGTTTACAATTCGTCTAGTTTATGTATATCAATGGAAATATCTGAACTATACGGACAGACAGTAGACAGTGTTATGTATTAGTCACCGTAAGCCCTAAATTATGACAATACGTGTTGTGACAAGTAAATCACGCCTGGCCAAGGTTTGAACATCGATGTATAACAAAATGGAGGGTTTGGTATGTTAGCAATAAGTTTTTATTGTGCATAAAATTGATAAATTAAAAATGCATTCGAGATAAATGCGTATTATTTATTTTCAAAAAGAGTGGGGTCAAAAGTCTTAGGAATCGGCGTGCATGTGTGAAGAGAATGATGAAGGTAGACGAGGCACGAGAGGTTTGTCAGGACCGGGATATCTGGCGCTCTACACTCTCTGACTACCCCGTTAGGGACCTGGCGTGAAGATACATATACATACATATTTATTTTTACGACCCGGTTAGTCCAGCGGTGCGAGATGACCGATTGATTCGAAGGGTCGCGGGTTCCATCCCCGCACCCGGACAAATATTTGTATGGAATACAGATATTTGTTTCGGGTCTGGGTGTTTGTGTATGTGTTGTATGTGTACAACGGCACCCACCACACAGGTTTATAACTACTGTGAGTGTGAGTGTTTAAAAAAAAATCATTTAACAAAGGAGATGTTGCGAGCTCGGCTCTGGTTCGTACACGTCCTCTAAAAATGGGTAAATTATAGGAGAATCCGAAAAAAATACAATTAATTTATTCAAGAATATATTTTATAGTTACAACCACATTGAATTCAAACGATTTTATAATTTTCAACTATGTTAAACATGGCGGCGATACAGCCGACACAATCTATTTCGATAGTATTTAGAAAACATTACTTTTATCTCCAACTACTATAAATCAAAATATAATTAAGAAAATGAAAATGTCAAAATGACATCGCCCGCCATATTCGCCATGTTGGTTTTGAGTTGCAATTCTAACTGAAAATAATGTTTTGTAACTGCAGACCAAGCTAAATGAATGAAAATATGCAGTAAAAACGTTTTTATATTGATTTTGCCTGTTCAATGGTATTGTGTACAATACATGGCCGGAGGTCCATACATTTATACATTTTTGCAACATCTCCTTTGGCTTGTTTCACATATTATTATACTAGCAACCCGCCCCGGCGGCTTCGCGCGGTTGCAATATTACCTGGGTAGGTAACATAATTGGAGAGGGTTCTCCTATTCATCTTTCCAAATCGGACCAGTAGTTCTTGAGATTAGCGCGTTCAAGCAAACGAACAAACAAACTCTTCAGCTTTAAAATATTAGTATAGATAGTATAGATAGATACTTGCCGCTAAATGGTAGTGTTCAGCACTATCGCGTTCCGGTCAGGTGGTAATTTCCGGCACAGAGGCGTAACACCTTGGGCCTCAGGAAAGGTAACGAATCTGCACTTTGACCTTGGTCTTTGTATGGATGTCTATAGGCTGCAGTCATCACTTAACGTCTGATCACGAAATGTAAACTGCATGTTTGTTTGCCACTTTCAATACCTAAAAAACATTAGGTCACATCCATACCTTCTTTCATCCCGTACCAAGCGTCATGAGACCCCAATAACTCCATAGCTATTTGAGCACCCACACACTAAGCCAGCGCCAAATTATATAACTAAAATAGTCAACATTCGCACGAAATTGTTTATTTATAGTAAACAATGAAACAATACTTAGAATTAGATGCTGATAATGCAATAGGTCCTTTGTAGAACTTGTTTGGAAATATGGATTAATATAGACCGTTTGAATAATGCTTTTCCTAATGATAAGCCTCGTGTAAGGTTTAGTTTAATATTATGTAGAGCTCCAGTGACAGAGCTCACGGGCGTAGGCACCACCGCATTATCTAATATACTTGCCGCTAAATGGTCGTGTTCAGCACTATCGTGTTCCGGTCAGATGGTAAAGTACGGCCCTGTTATTTCCGGTGCAGAGGAATAGCACCTCAGGAGTGGTAACGCATCTGAATTTTGACCTTGGTCTTTGTGTGAGTGTCTATAGGCTGCAGTCATCACTTAACATCAATGTGAACTGCATGCTTTTTTTACCACTTTCATTACATAAAAAAGTGTAGTTTTTGGTGTCCGAAAAGTAACACAACTTGTGGACAAGGAGATCAAGAAGATCCTACATTATTTTATAATATGCAGTCTAAACACTATACGGACACAACGATCCACAAATATTTAGCAACAATACGTGTGTTAGTGCATCTATTCGTACAACAGAGCGACACAAAATCTTAGACATTCGTACATTGTGAACGAAGTCGTTAATGTTAATATCGGATGTTAATACGATTCACTAATGCGTTCTGTGTACAGGCTGCTTTAAATAATCAAGATTTGTTTTTTTTTTGTTTCATGTAACTAAAATGGTAAATAACTTTTTTTTATGTAATGTAAGTGGCATACAAGCACGCAGTTCACATTGATGTTAAGTGATGACAGCAGCCTAGAGACACCCACACAAAGACCAGAGTCAAAATGCAGATGTGTGACCACTCCTGAGGCCTAAGGTATTATGCCTCTGTGCCGGAAATTACAGGGCCGGACATCACCACCTAACTGGAACACGATAGTACTGAACAGTACCATTTAGCGGCAAGTATATTAGGTAATGCGGTTATGCTTACGCCCGCGAGCTCCATCACTGGAGCTTTTCCACCAGTTAAACGTGGATGTTAAGTGGTGACTTTAGCCTATAAGCGTCTACACAAAAACCAGAGGTAAAAATGGATATGTGTTGCCACCCTGAGTTGTTATGTCTATGTAATACGGGGCTATTCAGTACCATCAAACCGGAACGCGATAGTGCTGGACACCACCATTAGGCGGCAGATAGATTAGGTAATGCGGTGGTGCCTACGCCCTCACGGCCCTACATTGGCACCCTTAAAAGTGTTTAATACAATGATTCATTTCATATGGTTAGTAAATTCTACAGCCTTTAGACAACTACACAGAACCCAAGGTAAAAATACAGATGCGTTTGCCACTCCTGAGGTGCTATTCCTCTGTACCGGAAATAACAGGCCCGTACTTTACCATCTGACCGGAACACGATAGTGCTGAACACGACCATTTAGCGGCAAGTATATTAGATAATGCGGCGGTGCCTACGCCCGTGAGCTCTGTCACTGGAGCTCTACATAATATTAAACTAAACCTTACACGAGGCTTATCATTAGGAAAAGCATTATTCAAACGGTCTATTTACGGTTATTACGGGGCCAAACATGATCATCTATCCCTAGTTATGTAAGGAAACTTCACCGTTTTTTTTACGTGAAACTACATACTAGATGTATGGAGTTTTAATTATATCTTTTTCACTTTTAATAATAATCACAGTCAAGGCTATGCGTATTGACTGGTAGAGCTCTTGTGATGTAGCGGACAAAGGCACCGCCGTATTACCTTATCTACTTGACGCTAAATGGTAATGTGCAGCAATATCGTGCTTCGGGCAGGTGGTTTCGGTTATGTACGACGCTGTAATTTCCGGCACAGAGACCTACATATTTATTTTGATTACAATTGATTTGGTCATATCTTGAAAGATAATATTTTAGTTTTAAAACTATTAATATATCTTAATGTGTGATAATTTTAATGTTTATTATTGCCTTCCAAAATAATGAACACGCTGTATCATTAGGGCGTAAAGCGTCAACAGTTTAGTCACAGTGCATACGTGTGCAGTTCAGAGACAGAAGGTGATAAATTCGCTGTTACTTACTTCGTCTTTTGTCAATTTTGTATTGAGGACGCACTATTGTTGGATGGTAGTTCGATTTTGCTCGGACTTGTTTGCTCATGGTGTTTGTGATAAGCGATAGCGACTTTAATAGTTGTTTGATTGCTAAGCACCAGGTATGAACTGGGGGTCTTAACTTCTTAAATAAAACTGTGTTTGACTTGTAGACTTGTAATTAGTCATTTGTGAGTCAGTTTTGCTAATGAATCGCGCAGCGGCGCGTACGTCCCGCGGCCCCCCTGGAGCAGGCCCGCAAACTGGTTCTGTTACTGGTTTATTTCACAGTAACATAGTAGAAGAGTTAAAGATTTCCATTATGTGCGTTACTTTTGATGTTTTTTTAGGTTACGAAAGTGATAAACAAGCATGCAGTTCACATTGATATTAAGTGATGACTGCAGCCTATAAACACCTACACAGAGACCAGAGGTCAAAATGCATATGCGTTACCACTTCTGAGTCCTGAGTGTTATGCTTCTGTGTCGGATATTACAGGGCCACCTGACCGGAACACGATAGTGTTGAACACTACCACTTAGCGGCAACTATATTAGGTAATACGGTGGTGCCTCCACCCGCAAACTTCGTCACTGGAGCTGTTCTACCACATTGTTACATCACACTAGCATGTAGATGGAGGAGGACCGGAGGAGGTAAATAAGTTTTTGCTATCACCAAGGCGTTTATTGCCCATGTGAAATTTAATATGGGACCACGGGTTAAATCTACTTCGTTAGATATTTTTAAAACATGTTGACAGATCTTAGAGTCTATAGAATCATTCACTTCATTCATTAATTGTTATTTGATGTAGCTAACATTCAATAGCACAACCATGTACCGTTCCAGTCGCATATAGCATCCCGTTTACCAACATGCCAATTAAAATAAAATGTAACTAACTTATGTTACTTGTTACGTGGACTTCGGTAGCTCAGTTGGAAGAGCGGCTGGACTAGATTCCCAGTAGTCGTGAGTTCAAATCTCGCCTGATGACAAACTTTTCACCCCATTTTTCTTAAAAAAAATTATTGTATGTTTCTTTTTAATACAGGATATTCAAGTAAAAAAAAGAATACGTTTAACTCGAAGCGCATTTGACATATAAGTACACAACAGTAAAAAATATTATACATAACTATTTCGTCTCCCATGACTTGTACCACACCCAAACACATAGTGCGTTCGATTTTACTAACTATACGTCCCAACAATGAAGCTTCGTTAGGGAAAGCAAAACACAGCTTTACATCAGTTTTTGCTACACGCTTACTTACGCTATGACGTTTATGCACCATTAATCAATGGACCTGGATGAAGTCGACGGGAATTTAAGTGTTTGATAATTAATAATACAAGGGATCTATATGCAAAATCGATAAGCGATGATATTGGAACAATTTGTTGCATTGAATCCTTACTTAAACTTATTTAACTTTGTTTGCAGTTACAAATCATTATTTGCAGTTAGAATTGCAACTTAAAAACCAACATGGCGAATATGGCGGGCGATGTAATTTTGACATTTTCGTTTTTTAAATTGTTTTTCGATTATCTAGTACTTGGAGAAAAAAAATATTTTATAAATACTATCAAAATCGATTAATACCAAGCGTTGGCTGTATCGCCGCCGTGTTGAACATGGTTGAAAATGATAGAATCGTTTGAATTAAATGTGGTGGTAACTCTAAAATATGTTCTTGATTAAATTAATTGTATTTTTTTCGGATTCTTCTATAATTTACCCATTTTTTGAGGACATGTACGAACCAGGGCCGAGCTCGCAACATCTCCTTTAACAGTCCGTCAGTCAGAGTCACAGTCATTCGAGTAAAGCTACTTTACCAGAACATTTACAATGAAGTTTTGGAGGCAACCCGAAAGAACGTGTTTTCGCACTGTTATTCTATTTCACTATACACGAGCACTGTAATAAGCCTATAGCAAACAAAATGCCATCAACTTTATTTAATATAACTCAAAAATACACCAAGAAAATGAAATAAAATAAGAGCACACACGCATCTTTCAAAGTTCCCGCTAAAACTCCTTTTTTTACGTTAGGAAGGTGGCAAATAAGCATGCAGCACTTATTGATGTTAAGTGATGACTACAGCTTATAGACATGTACATAAAAACCAGAGGTCAAAATGCAGATGCGTTGCTACCCCTGAGACTTAAGTTGTTATGTATCTCTGATAGTTATTACTGGACCGTACATTAGATATGATAATAATAATGGCAACCCATTATACGTCCCACTGCTGGGCATGAGTCTCTCCCCTTTTTTGGGGGGAGGCCTGGAGCTTACTCCGCCACGCTGCTCCAATGTGGATTGGTGGAGATACGGGTTAGTGGCCAACCCGCTGTCAGATGTTTTCAAACCGCCCATCAGGCCTCCGACAAGGTTTAACGGCTGCTATCTATCGAAAGCAACCGGGACCGACGGCTTACCGTGCCCTCCGAAGCACGGCAACGCGTATTTTAATTTGCCACTAGCGGTCACCCATCACACATCCGACCGCGCCCGTAATGCTTAACCGAGTAGATCGCTTACGATCTACGCCAGCCGCTGGGCCATGCGCGCTTCATTAGATGTAGATTTAGAATTAACTTAAGAAATTATAAGTAACTTCAAAATTTGGACGTTCCTGAATAGGACCTTTATGTCATCAACTATTTGTGTGTCTGTCCATCTGTCTCAGCCAATTCGTTCTAATAATACTGACATGATAAAACCGAAACTTGGTACAGGAAGATAAATACTAGCTGACCCGGTAAACTTCATATTGCCTCAGAATGAAATAATGTGTTAAGGGTTTGATACATATGGACTATTTGTATGGGAAAATGAAATTATGCTTTTTACGAAGTCAATTTATTCTTATTATCTTACCTTTTAAACCTTCCCTGGACTTCCAAAAAAACTAAGCCAAAATTAGCCAAATCGGTCCAGCCGTCGTGCCGGCCGTGCCTGTCGTGCCGAAAATTACAGGGCCATACATTACCTAAAGTAGATTATGTAATGCGGTGGTGTACTACTACCACCAGTAAATAATATTACTAATAGGTTGGGGAAAAAGTCTTTTCACATTATAGTATGTATGAACATCTGGCTGGTTTTGGTATCATTGAAAGTTAAAATTTTAAAGAACATAATTCCAAATTCAAATTAGGCAAATGTGTGGTTTTCATTTGTTTTTCGTACTGTCAAGATGAGTGAATCTAATAAAGAAATTCGCTACATTTTAAAATTTTACTACAAAAAAGGTAAAAATGCAAAGCAAGCCGCGAAAAAAAATTGCGATGTTTATGGACCTAGTGCAGTGTCTGTGAGAGTAGCACAAATTTGGTTTAAGCGTTTTCAATCCGGAAATTTTGATGTCAAATATGCACCTCGCTCTGGTTGCCCTATTACGGATAAAATGGATGCCATTTTTGAAAAAGTGAAGCAAGATCGACATATCAGTAGTTACAACGTAGCTGAAGAACTGAGAATTGATCACAAAACAGTTTTGGCGCATTTGAAAAAAGCTGGGTACAAAAAAAAACTCGATATTTGGGTACCTCACGAGCTCACTGAAAGAAACCTAATGAACCGTGTACTCATTTGTGATTCTTTATTACGACGTAATGAAACCGAATCATTTTTGAGGAAGCTGATAACTGGTGATGAAAAGTGGATCACGTACGACAAGAACGTGCGAAAATGGTCGTGGTCAAAGGCCGGTCAGGCGTCACAGACTGTGGCGAAACCCGGGTTAACTCGCAATAAGGTGATGTTGTGTGTTCACACTTATAAAATCATGAAAAGAATTTATTTTTTAAAATATTTATCACGCCAGTATTCTAACGACGCACCATACATTATACATTGCTCACAGACCCTACTAGACTACAAATTACATTCAACAGAAAAACACATGTGACAATTTGTTCTTTTGCAAACAATCGCCAATCCAATCCGTAACAACCATAAACAATTTATCAACAATAACATTATATTCGTGAATCGTGAACAATATTTTCAAAACCTCAATCGCCACAGAAGCCATTGATTCACTATCAGATCACATCATATTTATCGATACAAAAACCAATGGCGATAAACATCTGAGGTCGCAAAATCTCAGCTCACACGTTTGCGTTTCCCGTCTTTATAATCAAGGGGAGTTGGCGAACGTAAACGTGAAAGTTTGTAATACTTGGGGAGCACCTGGTTTTAACCGCGCGATGCGACGCCTGGTCGTTAGTACCCACATATATTTTGATGTAAACAGATGCTTAGTAACAATGGTCGGGATATTCGGTAGGCGGTGACGGGTAAACTGCGACGGTAGCGCGTGAAAGACTAGTGTGGATACTGAAAATCTAAAATATTTTTAATAATCTATTTTGGATTCTAAATATACGTAATTCTTGAAAATTATTCGATATCAATATTTTCGTTTGAGGTTTAGACAAGCAAGCATGAAGTTTACATTGATGATATGTGAATAAAATAGTCTGCAGCAAAAGCATTAAGTAAGCTTTATAAAACTTTTGTACACGAAAGAATAAAATCTTTATAACGATAAAGTGAAAATAAAAACACAAGGTGTATGTCAGGATCGGGATATCTGTTCTACCCTCTCTGCCTACCCCGTTAGGGATGGCATGATGATACACACACAAAAACACAAGACTTACTAAATCAGTTGACCATTGGTTCTTTCGTGGAAACAAATTCACTATATTTTTATCCGACTTAAAAAAGAAGGTTTTCAATTCGCCTTTTTGTTTCAAAGTATAATAATTCTACAAAAATTGTCGAAAGTTCATAGAGTGATTCGAATATCCAATGTTAAGATAAAATTTGAAGTGCAACTTTCAAATCCCATTCTAAGACTACCATTTCTCCGTCTTATCCATACGATTCGAACTGACCCAATCCCTACAAATTATACTTTATTATCTATGAATGGCAATAGTAATTTATCTTCGCCAGCCACAAAGCGAACGAAAACGTTGTTCACAATATTGACACGTTTTTGTTTGAACGCATTCGGGTCCAATGGACCCCCCACTTAACATTTCATTGTCTCTTTAAACTTACTATTCGAAGATTGAGTGTAGGGCATAAGCTTTGACGGTTTTTTAGTTTTATATAAAAATCGGTTTTTTTTAATAACATTGTAGCGTCCACTACATTAAGGCGCTAACTAGTGGAATACAATGAAACCTCACAGTACTTGTCTAGTACGGTAGATGGCGTGCATTCGAATTACATCGCACATGCGAAGATTTCTCAAGAGTTGGCATATATACAACTCGCTACCACCTCGCCTGGTCGGAGGAACACTTCCACCCGTTCCTCCACAACATCATTCAAAATTATAGACTGAAAGTACGAGTATATTATTCAATTAAACTGGTAATATGATGTTAAAAAAAAGATTTTAAATAAAAATGTCTTAAAAATTAAAAAAAAAAGATTTTTCTAAAAAAAAATCATTAAGATGACATAATGCAAATAAATCATTAATGTGCAAATATATAAATTAATAATAATTCAATAAATGATTTCAAGATAAATAACAAAATACGTAGTACCTTAGTGGTAATACGTATTTTGTAATTTTTCATTGGCCGCCAGTTATAGCTATACCTATAAATCGCTTCAGCTTATAAAATGGGATACCCAAAAAAAATTGCACATTTGCGCCTTCAATATTTTGAGAGATCGTGTCAAATGATACCATTATTTGTCATTGTATTCGGTGCAACGCAATTGTCTGTACCGAGATTGAGCCAAATGTTAACGAAACCGCATTTTGCCGCATTCACTTGAGTGATAAAGGCGATAATTGAGTGCAATTTTTGAGGTGCAGGGGACAAAAACGTTTGGGATAATAGGATTCTGAAGTGCACAAATCACGTACGTATATGACGAATAATTCGTCAAGGTATTTCATTCTGTTTATGTATTGACTGACAGTCATTTGTTGCTCTAAATATTTTCGTATGAACCTATTGTGGTGTTTACAATTTATTGAAGATATTGCAAGTTTATGAATAAGGTACTTGGGTCATTTTGTCTGAAAATACTGTAGTCACACTTACGTTTGAAAGATAATGGTACAGTGTTTTTTATGTAACGAAGGTGGCAAACAAGCATGCAGTTCACATTGATGTTAAATGTTGACTGCAGCCTATAGACACCCACACAAAGACCAAGGTCAAAATGCAGATGCGTTACCACTCCTCAGGCCTAAGGTGTTATGCCTCTGTGCTGGAAATCACAGGGCCGTACATTACCACCTGACCGGAACACGATAGTGCTGAACACTACCATTTAGCGGCAAGTAGCTATATAAGATAATGCGGTGGTGCCTAAGCCCGTGAGCTCCGTCACCGGAACTCTACCACCAGTAAAATATTAGCTTAATAGGTGGCAATGAGTCTACTTATAAAAAAAAATCTTTCCATTTTTCTTTAAAAGAAATATTTTTCACTAGCATGTGTTATTGCGAAAAAAAAAAACAATTAATAAAGGTTGTTTTAGGTAAGTAGGTTTTTTTTGTTTTATAAACCGATTAAAACCGATGGCGAGCCTGTTGACATCTCTGGAAACATTAGGAAACTTACACATATTATTTTACTGGTGGTAGAGCTCCAATGACGGAGCTCGCGGGCTTAGGCACCACCGCATTACATAATATACTTGCCGCTAAATGGTAGTGTTCAGCACTATCGTGTTTCGGTCAGGTGGTAATGTACGGCCCTGTAATTTCCGGCACAGAGGCATAACACCTTAGGCCTCAGGAGTGGCAACGCATCTGCATTTTGACCTTGATCTTTGTATGGGTGTCTATAGGCTGCAGTCATCACTTAACATCAATGTGAACTACATGCTTTTTTGCCAGTTCCATAACATAAAAAAAAAAAAATGAAACTCCGAGGCACTCAGAAATATTTAGAAAATGGAAAAATCGCAGTTGCATCAGAAATAAACAATTTTGTAGCATTATCTCTGAATCCGGGAATCGAATCCAAGACCCCAGCGTGTAAGTAGTGGACTGCTATGGTTAGATTAATGAGGTAGTTATATTTAAATAATTTTTGCAAGAGTACCTATTTTTGTCTCAATCTTGGGTATAGGTCGCGCCACGTAAAAAGAACGCTGGAAGAAAGTAGAAGGGATGTGTTCGCGCATCGGTACACTCGCGCACGAAAGTACTAGCCCTATTGGTTTATTTTTGATCTAGCTTTCGCTTGCGTTTTCGTGTTTTGGTAGGCAGATTGAAAACTATATTACATAGAATAACATAAAATGTAATAAAAACACATGACGCGCAGCTTGACCGCCAGCGTTCTTTTTACGTGGTGCGACCTATAGTATAGCATCGATCTGATCAATCAATAATAAATATTCCCATATTTTTATTAACATAATAAAACACCTTTTTTTAGATATAACGTTTTATTACCGACCGTCACAAAAATTTGGCAATGTGAAAAAACGGGATGGTCCAGCGATAAAGCAACAAAAGGATCAGAGCATTAATCAAAATATGGATCGCAAAAAATGTAACGTCGCGTGGGCTGGCCCTATTGGTTTATTTTTGATCTAGCTTTCGCTTGCGTTTTCGTGTTTTGGTAGGCAGATTGAAAACTATATTACATAGAATAACATAAAATGTAATAAAAACACATGACGCGCAGCTTGACCGCCAGCGTTCTTTTTACGTGGTGCGACCTATAGTATAGCATCGATCTGATCAATCAATAATAAATATTCCCATATTTTTATTAACATAATAAAACACCTTTTTTTAGATATAACGTTTTATTACCGACCGTCACAAAAATTTGGCAATGTGAAAAAACGGGATGGTCCAGCGATAAAGCAACAAAAGGATCAGAGCATTAATCAAAATATGGATCGCAAAAAATGTAACGTCGCGTGGGCTGTTCCTTGAATTGGTCAAGTGTGAATCGCTTCTAATCAAAGGTTCTTTATAATACTTTTTCACCTCCCTCTTATAAATATAACAAAATACAATAAAATATTTTTTTTACTGGTGGTAGAGTTCCAGTGTAGGAGCTCGAGGGCGTAGGCACCACCGCATTACCTAACTTATCTGCCGCTAAATGGTAGTGTTCAGCACCATCGTGTTCCGGTTAGATGGTAATGTATTATTATATATATATTATTATATATTCCATTAGAGCGTGTATAACTTACGTAGTCGTGATTCTTTGAAAGAACTATTTAAAGAAATAAATATAATGACAGTCCCTTGCCATTACATCTATGAAAATATACTTTTCGCGAGGAATAATCTACATCTGTTTGATAAAATCTCCGATAGGCATAGTTATAATACGAGGAATACGAACAAGTTGTCTCTGCCAAGTTTTCGACTGACGAAAACTAATACATCTTTCCTAAAATATAGTGTAGAATTTTATAACAAGATCCCATCCGGGATTGCTGAACTCACCGATGGTAAATTCAAAGCATTAATTAAACGCACTCTATGTAAAAAGGCTTACTATAAACTCAAGGACTATCTCAAGGATAGAAATGTTTGGCTAAATGCTGATCTAGCTCCACAAAGGTGTTAAAAGTAATAATCAAAGTGTAATGTTGATATTGTATTGTTAATTTTAAGCTTGTTTAAATTATGGAAAATTGTAAAAATATGCCTAAGAGATATTTTTAAAAGAGCCGACTGCATTTTTTCTGGCAAGTTTTTCTCAGATCATATTGGTCTTTGGAACTTTGCCGGTGAATGACAAAGAATGACTCTTTTTCTTTTCTTTTTACTCTTTGTTATCAGTTTGTAAAGGGGAAAAGAGACATTCTACTGATATACTTTTACATTAGTTTATTACATTTAGTTTTATCTTAGTGATATTCTTGACTTTACATATATTTTTTATCTTGTTTGTCATGTATATCAATTGTTATTCGCTTTAATTTATTTTGTTTGTTTTTGACGTGTCATAAAAGGTGCCTGTCACCCTAAATGAATAAATGAGTTTCTGATTCTGATTCTGATTCTATTAGCTGGCCCCGTAATAACTCTCTGTGATAGCACAGAGACGTCACTGAGGTCTCAAGGTCGGCAATGCATCTGTATTTTGACCTCTGGCTGTTGTGAAGATTGTTAGATTGCTATATTATTATTATTTTATTTGTTGTTATTATATTATTTGATTTGATTTATATGTAAAATTAAAAAATGAAAATCGGAAATTACATAGCTATTAGCGATAACTGTTTGTTTTTCGATCCCCGCACCGGTATTTTGTATGGCATACAGATATTTGTTTCGGGTCTGGGTGTTTCTGTATGTGTTGTATGTGTACAACGGCACCCATGACACAGGTCTATACCTACTGTGGGGTTGTGAGTGTAAGCGTAATATTAAATAAAAGCCCCACAAGGGCGATATGCCACTATCGCCACGCTTGGCATGCGGATTAGCGATCGCAGTGGCTTTAATTTTATCACAATATGCTGCTGCCTGGTATTATTGCACTTAATACCGACCCATTGGAATGGATTGACCGCCATGGTAGAACTGACTGTACTAGCGGAAGATTTCTCTTCTAATGTAAGAAGTTCGTTCTGCTAGTGGGCAATGGAGCAACGTCCCGACACCAGGGCATATATTCATGGAAATTTGCTATTTTCTTCATTCCATACTATATTCATGGAATTCCACCTTCTCATGCAAAACCGACTAAAGAACCCTAAATATGAACGACATATTTTTTTCAAATACCTCCCGACCCACATCGTATCGGATACAATAAAATATGGAGCACGATGTTTCAGAATTAATGGTTCGAGGTGCCCTCTGTCGCTCTTTCCGAGTAAACTTTTTTGTTGATTCCTTGAACTATGGGTTTGATAGACGTCTGGCCGTGTTATTTTAGTCTGTATGATACATGTATGCATATTTTAAAATTGATTTTAGGTTTAATCATAATTTTATGCTTATATTCAGCTGTAAAAAAGGTGGAAAGGTAAGCAGGGGTTCATGCAACTCACAATTCGCCAGTATGCATTAGGACGCATCTTACACCCATATTCAAATCCCCTTATTCAGAAACGTACTTTAGATACGTTTTAGCTATAGAATGCTTTGTCTTTGTCAGTTGCATTGTCAAATGTGCAGGATAGAAAAAGACAAAGGAGAGATTAGCAACACTTTAGCTAAAATACGTTTATGAATAAGGGGGTTAGTCGTAACCTCGAACTCAACCTCACTCAATGAAATTGGTATTTTTAGTTGTAACTAATAACGTCAACTCGACATTATGCCTCCGTTTGAGGTAAGAAAGCAATTGTCAAACTGGAGGAGTATTTAAATTTACGCGATATTCTTGCGCTCAATAAGTTTTAAGTGTCGAAATTATCTGAAAATATAATTAAATACCATATTTTTCTATAAAAATGGATTTTCAAGTCCTTGTGAATGATCTATATGATGTTGTAGAAATTAAATTTGCGGATTTTCTCGCGTATACAACGCTCCCAAACTTCTTCATTCCGACGTTTCGGTCGCTTTCCAGCTACCGTGGTCACGGGCAGACTGTAGAGCTGGTAGCTGGAAAGCGACTGAAACGTCGGGTATAAAAAGAAGTTTGGGAGTGTTGTATAGGCGAGAAAATCCGCAAATTTAATTTCTACAATGTATGACGCTCGCGAAAACGTTATATCTATATGATAATCCGTACACGTGAGTTTCTGTCAGAAAACAACTAAGAATATGGATTTCGAGGCGTCCTCATAAAGTGTCCTCAGCTGAGTGTGAGTCAAGGAATGTTTCGAGTAACGTCTTAGAATATGGCTGTTAGTATCCTAATAGACGTTCGTGATGTTCCATCTTTTTGTGGAGTAGAATTCTTCCACTATTGTAGTCAATTAACTGAAACATGGCCAAGTAAATACCGTCAGTCCCAAACGGGTGGCATCGGGTGCGGGCCGCGGGACGCCACAGATTGAACCCACGACCCTTCGAGTCAAACGGTCGTCGCACACCGCTGGACTAACCGGGTCGTCCAAAGACTGTGACACCAGAATTTTATACACTACCCCTTAAACTATTCATAAACGTACATTAAATACGTTTCAGCTGTAGAATGCTTTGTCTTTGTCAGTTGCATTGTCAAATGTGCAGGATAGAAAAAGACAAAGGAGAGATTAGCAACACTTTAGCTAAAATATGTTTACGATCAAATGGTGGTAGAGCTCCAGTGACGGAGCTTGCGGGGGTAGGCACCACCGCATTACCTAATATACTTGCCGCTAAATGGTAGCGTTCAGCCCTATCGTGTTCCGGTCAGGTGGTAATGTACTGACCTGTAATTTCCGGCACAGAGATATAACACCTTAGGCCTCAGGAGTGGTAACGCATCTGCATTTCAACCTTGGTCTTTTTTGGGTGTCTATATGCTGCAGTCATCACTTAACATCAATGTGAACTGCATGCTTGTTTGCCACTTTCATAACATTACAAAAATGAATAAGGGGGTTTATATAACAATCAAATAACCAAAAACCGTACTTTTTTGGCTATTCATATTAAAATAAAACTCAAATACCTTTGATATAAAATATTCTTGCGCAAACGCCTTATTCAGACTTTTATTCATACTTAACGCGTCTCAAACAATTATAATAAAATGTCGGCAAACTTTGTCATAATTTTTACGCTTTATAATAAACGTTTATGGGTCCCGAATGTGCAATAATTTGTTTTAGTGGCATCGTAAAGATATGCCACGGTACTTTGTGAATTACGAATTTCTTCATTAACATTGATATAAAGCTGGTGTTCCCGGAGCAGATGTGTTTTATTGTGTGTGATTATATTTTCAATCTTTTTACTTTATTACCAGACAATCAAGTAAACTTAACGACACTTTTATTTTAATGAAGACAGAGCTGTTAACTGTTACTTCACGTCAGATATCTCGAATTAGGTAGGGAGTGAGGGAATGCGATTCTGTCTACGCTTTCGATTCAAATTCAGATTCAAAATACATTTAATCACTACGCCCCTACTAACTATTAATCGAGAATCATCTCTAAGTCAGTCAGTCAAGTTACAAAAAATGTTTAAAAAGCAAAAGTAAATAGCAATTGATAAGTATATCGGTTTATGTCAAATAATCTTTCAAATATTTTTTTTCGACAATCTTTTTTATGTAACAAGCATGAATTTCACATGGATGTTAAGTGATGACTGCGGCCTATAGACGCACCTATTAATAATTTTATACTATCTCACTGAAGAAGTAGAAATGCGATGAGTAACGCCATCTGTGAGCAATATCTGAAACCAAGTCGACACGAACTTGACGCGAGCGCCATGACGGGCGGCATAGTAAGCTGTAGAACATTCGTTTTCAATTAGATTTCAACGCGCTACGTATTTTTAACCAGTTAAATTCTTGTTGGAATGATTTGAAAATAATATTATAGGTAATAATTTTCCGCCTTGAATTTTGAGGTGTGTTGTGTTATATAAATTTATACCTAGTGTATTCAAACCTTATAAGTTTTCACACAGCACAATTTTATTCGGACTTAAATAAAATAAGAAAAGACAAGTAGGTATTAATAATTATTGTAGGTCTTTAGTAAGTATAGTTCCTGATTTTCAATACATCATCATAATATATTTGATTCATATTTTTCATATTATTAATTTAAATATATTGTCGACACAGTTGAATCATTTAAAACTACATTAAAGGAGATGTTGCAAAAATGTATGGACCTCCGGCCATGTATTGTACACAATATCATTAAACAGGCAAAATCAATATAAAAACGTTTTCACTACATATTTTCACTTATTTAGCTTTGTTTGCAGTAACAAAACATTATTTGCAGTTAGAATTGCAACTTAAAACCAACATGGCGAATATGGCGCGGTCATTTTGACATTTTCATTTTTTATATTGTTTTTTGATTATCTAGTACTTGGAGAAAAAAGTAATATTTTCTTAATACTATCGAAATCGATTGATCCCAAGCGTCGGCTGTATCGCCGCCATGTTAAACATAGTTGAAAATGATAAAATCGTCTGAATGAAATGTGGTTGTAACTCTAAAATATATTCTTGAATAAACTAATTGTATTTTTTTCGGATTCTTCTATAATTTACCCATTTTATGAGGACATGTACGAACCAGGGCCGAGCTCGCAACATCTCCTTTATGAACCAGCCCAAGTAAGGAAGCAAATTTATGGATTTTGAAAACTAACTAGATTCTAAAGTTAGAAATAATTTGTTTTCCAATTGGTTGAAAATTTAACACTTTTAAGTACTTATATATTATATAAAATATGAAGCGGTTCATTGCTGTCCGCGATTTGATTTGCATTTTAAATTAAAATGATGAAAAATTGTGATAATGTCAATAATAATAGTCACAATTTTTGATATCTCAATTTATATTCCTCATCAATAAATAAAAATCGATCATATAAGTCGTTTCTTTTAATCAATTTGACAATTTTATAATTATGATTAAAAAATATATTTAATATAATATTGTCTTATCGAAATTTGTTTTATTCAAATTTATTGGATTGAGTTAATGTTTGCATGATTATATCGAGAAATAAAGTATCGCGAATGATTAATAATGATTAGCTGCAGTTCTATTAAATTTTCATTTTCAAACAAGAAACAGCATATATCAGACAGACTAGATTTGTTAATATTTGTGGAAAAGGTTAATAAATAAGCTGGTCGTCTATTTATAAGAGTAGTTTTTTATAAATGATCAGCCAATGTTACTGACTACTCGTGTAGTTTTCTTTTGTGTTACGAAGGTGGCAAACAAGCATGCAGTTCACATGGACAACAATTCAATTCAATTCATTTATTGCATAAATCATGAGATGTTTAGTACAGGTGGTAATAATAATTATCTAAGTACATCATGAAACCCTCTTGGGTATGGCAATATTGTTGGCGAGTAATTAAATTATAGGTACATATTTTAAATTGCAAAATTACATAAAACTATTTGAACGTGAAGCAGATTTCATTTCACTTATGTATTATTATCATGTCAATTTAATATTGGAAAACAGTATTGTTATTATATAATGAACCCAATAAGGCTTTAGTTTTAATAGGTATTTTCAATAAAATATTCAAATTAATTAAAACTGTCAGAGATGTTTATCATTATAAAATTCATTAAGATTGTAATAGCATTTGTTGTTAAGAATGGATTTCAATTTATATAAAAATCGATTTGTGTTTTGCTCCTGTTTTAATTCAAATGGTAACTTATTGAATATCCGTATTGCACTCTATAGACATCAAACATCAACAACACATCAACTGCAGTCTATAGACATCTACACAAATATCAGAGGCCAAAATGGAGATGCATACCCAAAGAGCTAAGTTGTTATGTCTCTGTGATGGTTATTATTGATTGATTGATTATGCTGAATGCTAACATTTGACGGCAGATAGGTTAGCTAATACGGTGCTTACGCCCTCAAACTTCCATACTGGTACCTTACCATCAGAAAAGGATATGATTGAATGAATACAAATGCATTCGAAGTATGTTTCATGGAAATAATAAGCAAAGATATATGCCAACCATGGTTTAACTCGTGATTATAGGAGGAGGAGGAGGGAGGGGGGGGGGGGGGGGCAATACTCACATTACTACAAGACACTGCTACGGGTGGTCTTACTGATATTATCGAGATCGTATCTTCACGCCAAGTCCCTTACGGGGTAGGCAGAGGGTGTGGAGCGCCAGATATGCCGTACTGACACGAGGAGTATCAGGAAGACCGTGCTTCTTCTACATTCGTCATTCTCTTCATACATGCACGCCGATTCCTAAGACTTTTGACTCCACGCTCGGACAGTACTCGACCTTTTTTTTTTATGTAACAAAACTGGCTAACAAGCGTGTAGTTCACATTGATGTTAAGTGATGACTGCAGCCTATAGACACCCATACAATGATCAGAGGTCAAAATGCAGATGCGCTGCCACTCCTGAGGCATTAGGTATTATGCCTCTGTGCCGTAAATTACAGAGCCGTACATTACCACCCGACCGGAACACGATAGTTCTGAACACTACCATTTAGCGGCAAGTATATTAGGTAATGCGGTGGTGCCTACGCCCGCGAGCTCCGTCACTGGAGCTCTACCACCAGTAAAACCAACAAGACAAGAACAAGACCTATTTGGTAGGTCAGTCTTGTTCTACCTGGCCCTCTGCAACTTGGCGTAAAGACACAAAC
The DNA here is from genome assembly GCA_036365455.1 of Macrosoma leucophasiata. Lineage (NCBI taxonomy): Eukaryota > Metazoa > Arthropoda > Insecta > Lepidoptera > Hedylidae > Macrosoma > Macrosoma leucophasiata. The sequence continues at coordinate 20,881,683 of JAWQUS010000024.1, read as the reverse complement.
ATGAATGAATAGTAACTGAGCCAACTACGACATTCTTATTAATCGGAAAACTTTTACTACGTCAGATTATACTAACTGTTGAGCAGGCCACTGAGATACAGAGGAAAAGTCTTGGTCCTTAATGTTATGAAAGTGGTAAACAATGACGCAGTTCACATCGATGGTAAGTGACTACAGTTTTTACAAAGTACAGGTCAAAACGTGCCTTACAAGTAGGCCTGTTGTTAAGTCTCAGTGTTTTTAACACTAAAAAATAAACTTTCTCACCAAAACTGGAACACGATAGTGCTGAACATTATCATTTGGCGGCAGAGAGATTAAGTAATGCGGTGGTGCCTACGTTGTCGAATTCCTATACTGAAACCCTACTACAAGTATTTTTTGGTATCGGTGGCAAACAAACATGCAGTTCACAGTTCAGTTCAGTTGATGTTAAGTGATGCAGCCTATAGACACCCACACAAAGACCAAGGTCAAAATGCAGATGCGTTCCGCTCCTGAGGCCTGAGGTTATGCCTCTGTGCCGGAAATAACAGGGCCGTACGTTATTACCACCTGACCGGAACACGCTAGTACTGAACACTACGATTTAGTGGCAAGTATATTAATGAGGTAATCCGGTGGTGCTTCCGCCTGCGACATCCGTCACTGGAGCTCTACCACCAGAGAAAAAAGAATTGTATGTCTCAATAGTTTTAAATTTGAAAAACTTGTTAACGGCATTAAGTGTTTACTTCGTACGTTCGGTACAAAACTTCCGAAAAATGGAAAATGTCAACAGCACTTAGCCGACCCTACCTTAGGATTAAATTCAAAACCACAATATACTAATAAAAAAAGGCCTGCTAACACTACCGTGTCAATAAAGCAGTCAAAACATTTCATTTTTTAATGATTAAGTGAAAAAATTTACGTATTCATAAATTTTCACAGTTGAGCTTTTTACAATATAAAAAGATAAATTCAACAAATTTATTTCGATTCGATTTGGAACCAATCCGTATACTGTGTTTCGTTTCCAATAACTTAAATAAATAATGTCTATATCAACTTACGGATAAAACGATTACAATATGAAATGCAGACAAGATAAATTAGCGCATTCCTCTTATTTGAATCTACTATTCGATAAATGATCTCTACTGGTGGTAGAGCTCCAGTGACGGAGCTCGTGGGCATAGGCACCACCGCATTACCTAATATACTTGCCGTTAAATGGTAGTGTTTAGCACTATCGTGTTTCGGTCAGGTAGTATTGTACGGCCCTGTAATTTTCGGAACAGAGGCATAACACCTTAGGCCTCAGGAGTGGTAACGCATCTGCATTTTGACCTTGGTCTTCGTGTAAGTGTACATAATCTGCAGTCATCACTTAACATCAATGTGAACTGCATCCTTGTTTGTCACTTCCATTAAAAAAAAAAAGACAGTTATTTAGATTTCTATGGTTCTAGTTTATCAACGAAATGAATGGATGAGTTTGAGAAGTCAATTAATATTTCATTTGTTAACTTAATTAATTGAAAAGTTTTGTGGGTGTGAATGTATAAGAAACGCCTCTTCTTTCCCATTTCTATGGATACAGATAACAAATACAATTTAGTTCGAATTCACTTTCATATGAATTTTATAAACCAGATTCAAAACTAATTAAGATAAACATTTGGCTTTTTAGGTGACAAAATGATATATGTTTTGAACTAGGAAATATTCTTTAAAAACTTAGTATAGCGTTAATATATTCTATCTAGAACAATAAAGAAATATATATTCTCATTATCACCATTTTGATGGCAAAACGGCCAACTTGATAGTTCTTCTAAAAACTTAATACGTTTTATGGACATGTCCTGATATTTTGTTTGCTCTAAAATTCAGAAATATTTTGTATTGTAATCCATTGAACTTATTATTTTTAAAAGAGCCGACTGAGTTTTTTCCGGCAAGTTTTTCTCAGATCATATTGGCCTTTGGAATTTTGCCGGTGAATGACAAAGAATGACTCTTTTTCTTTTCTTTTTACTCTTTGTTATCAGTTTGTAAAGTGGAAAAGAGACATTCTACTGATATACTTTTACATTAGTTTATTACATTTAGTTTTATCTTAGTGATATTCTTGACTCTACATATATTTTTTATCTTGTTTGACATGTATATCAATTGTTATTCGCTTTAATTTATTTTGTTTGTTTTTGACGTGTCATAAGAGGTGCCTGTCACCCTAAATGAATAAATGAGTTTCTGATTCTGATTCTGATTCTTAATTTAGAACCCGTTGTCAGTCAGATAGTATTTTTATAAGAGAGTATGTAGAGGTATTCGTTTCTTGAATCGTTTATTTTCGGGTAAGCAGGAGATTAGGCTACTAACCCTAGACCGTTGCAGGGGCTGTCACCTCAAAGCCTACGGACTGGCTCGGTTTAGGGTATCCTCCCTTCCCAAATTCGGCGTCAAAAATGGAAGTGGATTGGATACTCTGCGAAGGGATCATAAGCACATGCATAAGCAGGCGCTTGATTGGAATACGCAGGGGAAGCGGAAACGCGGTCGTCTAAAACAAACGTGGCGTCGTTCGTTTGCGTAAGGGAATGGCTTTTGAAAAGTCGTCTAGCGAAATAAAGCACGAAACGCAAGACCGAACGTCCTGGAGAAACATTGTGGATGCCCTTTGCCCCATCTAGGGGACTTAGGACATTAAGTCAACTAAGACATGTAGAGGTCTAATCTCGAGAGAGCCTTGTGGTTAACTTCACTGGCAAATGACGCGCAAAACTCGTCTTCAAATATTTAAGTAACTGGTTAAAGGATGGCCCAAAGGTGATCCCTGTGAATCTAAACTTTGGCTAAAGGCTTTGGCGGGGAGGGTAAGATAAATTATAAATGTTGTGGTGACTACGCCATTGAGCTTCTACACTGAAATTCTACCATCACAAATCCCCTTTAACCAAACGACGATATAAATAAGCAAACGTGAGAGCCCCGATCCCCCGAAACTATTGAATGTTTGCGATTGAAATGTTCCAGAGTAAAATACATCATTCTGGGCGGTAGAACAACGCGTAGAAGGTTTTATCAATTTTAAGACACTATTTTTAATGAAATGAAGGCGAAAAACAAGTCTGCAGTTCACATAGATGTTAAGTGATGACTGCAGCCTATAGACACCCACACAATAACCAGAGGTCAAAAAGGCAGATGCGCTGCCACTCCTGAGGCATTAGGTGTTATGCCTCTGTGCCGGAAATCACAGGGCCGTACAACGCCGTTGGCTCCGTAAAAGCTATCACAGAGACAAAAACTAAGTACTAAACCTCAAGTTTTTGTATACATGTCTATAGGCTGAGTCATTCATCACTTAACATCCATGTGAACTGCTTCCTTGCCACCTTCACAACATTAAAAGAACCGAAACTCTCTATATTTAACCTAACGTTAAACGAAATCATCAAAAATATCTATTTCTCTTTTTTTTTCAATACTCAGAATTTCCAAAAGCAAAGTTAGTCAGTTTACCACTAAAACGTTAATACATGTTCTTTATCTACCGCCCAATAAAGACGTTAAGTCGGTAATATGCATTTTATAGCGTTAAATCAAGTTGACATTTTAAAAAAATGGCTATTGTAAAAGGCATAATTAACTATCGACTTGACCCGACGTTGTTTATTATCGAAATTGATGGGCAATGAATAGAATATTTTGAACTTTATGTCGCGTACGATAATTGATTAAAGTTGTTAATCGGTTTCTTAGTTGTTGTGCTTAGAGTATTAAAATACGTACGCGACACTATATTTTAATGTCAGATGTATAAAATAAGTTAGGATTCTACTACAGAATCATTTCGTTCATCCAGATATGCTGCAAGCTTTGCTTTTACGCATATTTATAATCTAGAGAATATGTATCCACTAGGATGTCCCTCAAATAGCAAGTATTACGAAAACAAATAGTTTCGTAAGGTTATGATCCCACTGCAGAATCATTTCGTTCATCCAGATATGCTGCAAACCTAATTTTTTATGCATATTTATAATCCAGAGAATATAAAAGATCCACTAGGATGCCTATCAAAAATGGCCGCAAGTATTTTTTCAATATTTTTTTTGGGACAGATTTTTTTTTTGTTTTTTCAATAAAATATCGTCCACTTCACGGTAATATGCATAAAGACTGAAAATCACGGCTGCCGTTGCGCACTTTGCCCCTACATATTTTCGTTCCGCCCGATACATTTTTACGTCCATAACGTACATGTAATATTTATATAACAAACTAGCTGTTGGCCGCGGCTTTGCCCGCGTCGATGTCGTTTTATAATCCTGAATTTTTTTTCGAGACCTTTCCAACGAATGCAAAACCGTGGAAATCGGTCCGTGCGTTCTGGAGTTATAGCGTCAGGAAGGAAAACCCGACTTATTTTTATATTATTGACTAAAGCTATTTTTTTTTTCATTATTATGACACACGGGAGCCAATTAAAAACGGGCGTGTGGGATAAATAACAGGCACATATTAGAGTTGCTGGCTGTTAAATATAAAATTATTTATTTAAAAAATAATTTAATAAACAATCGTCCTAAATTCGCTTATTTTCTTTTATGTAATAGGAGCCTATTGATATCTGTGGACAAATGAGAAGATTTTAGATCTTTCATTTTTATATAGGTATCTAAATACTCAGTTACAAATAATGTAGTACATTGTATGCCTTTTTACCATTTTCAGCGCATAAATAAAATCCATATTTTCATACCGTCTCTACAATGGCGACTGCTCTGCTAAACTGTTCGACATGGTGCCACTGTCTCTTTTCCTACCCGCCGAAGAGAGAAGTTCCACCCTCACCGACTGGACACCTGGCAGTGTTCAACAGTGCGGTTCTCACGTTCATTTTTGCCCAGAACGTATAAATTGTGGAACGAACTTCCTTCTGAGGTGTTCCCTCGGTGCTTCAATATGGGGTTCTTAAAAAATGGCGTCCAAAGAGTCCTTCAGGGCTAAGCTAGAAGCGCATTGGTGATTGCCCTGGTGTTACAAATGTTTATAGGCGACGGTGACTACTTTCCATCAGGTGGCCCATATGCTTGTTTGTCAATCCTTTGGCATAAAAAAAATCAGCATATTTTTAAACTGTCAGTTTTTTTATTTAAAAGTTTACTTCATCCTTTTTAAAAATTTGCTCTTTTAATAATTGAACCTACGAACTGAGAGACGCTAATATTTACCTAAAAAAATCATATTCACCATAAATTGGATGAGCTATTCCTAGATGAAAATACAACAAACCGTTACAACGATCGTAGATGTAGTTAAAGATATCGAAATCTTAGATTTTATAGATGTCGACGGACATAATAGACTTGTAAAGCGAATCTGATACACCATTGAGTTGACCTGACGTTGTATCGTGTCTTAATTGTTGGTAATACGATATTCGGAACTTTATGTCATGTGTATGATAATTGATTGGAGACATTTTTATTTTAAAACATGTAGCATATTAATATCATGTCAACTTTTCGAGTAGAGTTCACTGCTTTATTCTTTATTAGCAGGCCACTACTACAACGCTGGATTACCTGAGTTCGATTCCCGGGTCGGGGGTTATCCAAGATAACGGTTTTAAATCCCTTATCGCTGGTTGTGTAGGGATTTTTCCATTTTCTGGAAGTTTCCCAATGCTTTGGAGTTTGGTAATGTGCCCGGAGATGGCAACAGGCTCGCCACCTGTTACATGGGCCAAAAACGTAACCGGCGAATCGTGGGTGTTTGCATGTATGCTTGAATGCATGCATTTACTTATGCCTTCCCTTTCGGGGATTACAGGCGTGATGTTACGTTTTTCTCTATATTATTTCTTGTGTCGCTCACCGTTCGCGTTGCGAATGAGAGTATCTGTGTAAAATAAAAGGCATTGCTCCGACGGTTCGGGCATATAGAAATAATATCGAATGTGCGAATGACTAAACAGATAAACAATGCGAATGTGGATGGTTGCAGAGGCCCAGGAAGACCAAGACTGACCTACCATGGCTAAGGTCAAGTATTGTCTGATGGTGAGGTCAAAAGTCTTAGGGATCGGTGTGCATTTATGAAGAGAATGATGAATGGAGATGAGGCACGGGAGGCGTGTCAGGACCGGGATATCTGGCGCTCCACATTCTCTGCCCCGTTAAGAATCTGGCGTGAAGATACATACATACATACATATATACATGTATATTTCTTGTCAATGTAGAATATAAGAAACATTGCATAAAACAGAACAAACAGTTTTTTAAAATAGTATGGTCCTTAAAATTAAGTAGGTACACTATTCGAAAAAGCTGCCTCAGTAATAGCCGGTCATTACTACTACGCTGGAGTCCTGGGTTCGTTTCCTGGCTCTAGGGCTATCAGAAATAAAGGTTTGAATCCTTCATCTCTTGTTCATATTTGGTTTTTTCTATTATCTGTAATGTACCTAGTAAATCGGAGTTTGGTAACATGCCCGGAGATGTCAACAGGCTCGCCACCTGTTACATGGGACGAAATGTAACCGAAGAATGGTGGGCGTTTGCATGTATGTTTGAATGCGCGCAAACGCCCTCGATTAGTGGCGATAGTTTCATTGCAGGATAATTATTGCATGTTCTCCCTAATGACGCGCAACACTCTTTTTTGTTATGTAATAAAAGTAACAAACAAGCATGCAGTTCACATTGATGTTAAGTGATGACCGCAGCCTATAGACACCCTCACAATGACCAGAGGTCAAAATACAGATGCGCTGCCACTCCTGAGGCATTAGGTGTTATGCCTCTGTGCCGGAAATGACAGAGCCGTACATTACCACCTGACCGGAACACGATAGTGCTGAACACTACCATTTAGCGGCAAGTATATTAGGTAATGCGGTGGTGCCTACGCCCGCGAGCCTCGTCAGTGGAGCTCTACCACCAGTGTCTTCACGCCTGGTCCCTAACGGGGTAGGCAGCGAGTGTGGAGCGACAGATATCCCGGTCCTAATACACCTCCCGTGCCTCGTCTACCTTCATCATTGGTTAGCCATGGTAATGAGACGGTATTGAGGCATGTTATTATAAATGCTCATTAGTGTGCTTCTTGTATTGATAAAATGTTTTTTTTTTTAAATAATAAAGATTTCTATTTTTATCCATTATGCTTTCGTAAATTAATGATGTCATGCATACATGCGTGTGAACTAAAGATTTTTTTTATTTTTATTTTTTTTATATGGTTTCACTCACAGCCCCACCCACATTAGGTATAAACCTGTGTCATGGGTGCCGTTGTATACATACAACACACACACAAGCACCCATACCCGAAACAGATATCTGTAGACCATACAAATATTTGTTACGGTGCGGGGATCGAACCCTTTGATTCAAATGGTCGTCTCACACCGCTGGACCAACTGGATCGTCAGATTAAAGACAGAAGGGAAAGAAAAATTTGGCCTCGGGCAAAAATCGAACCTGCGACCTCAGGATAACCAGTCCAGCCGCTTTACCACTAAGATACCGAAGTTCCACAGCGATGCGTCAATTTTTTCCTTACCTTTTTGATTTTTAACCGGTCGGTGAACGACAGCCATTGATAACTGGACTGGTTATCTTGAGGTCGCAGGTTCGATTCCTGCCCGAAGTCAAAGTTTTCTTTCCGCTTTTTCTTAAAATTCTAAATGTCACAAGTTGTTTAGGTTATTTTATGTATTTATTTTTGAACATTTTACTCAGGGTATTGTGGAGTCAGGAGCGCACAAACTAGGTAAACCCTGACCTGTAAGTCTCCTGGTCCAAGCCTCACTATTCAGTCCACTTATTCTTAATAATTTGAAGAATTTTAGTGAGAATTCTAAATAAGTTATTATTGGAGTTATTTTTATATAAGAATTTTCTAAGTTTCGAGGTGCGTCCTTGAATATTTCCCGTAAATGTATTTCAGGCCTAGCTGATGTAATTTCCGGACTCGATGACCGAAACTGGACCAAACATAAAAATGGTCCACTATTACTAAGCCACTGCAACAGTTCTTAAATGTTTTTATGTGTAAGTTAATTGTTTTAAATATTTGTACAGACAGACAGTCTTACAGGGACGTATCATCCTTACAGTTAGCAGGTTAAATATTTTGAAAATTCATGAAAAATTCATCATCATTTACATAACTTAAACGAAAAACAAATATTAAAAGTAAAAAAATATTTTTTAAAAGAAAGTGACACTTTCAACGGAATATATTATAATTAAACATTCAATAGAAAGATGAAAAGTAACAGAGCAGTGGAAACAAGTATAAACTTTAAATATCAAACTAGCATTTGAAATTGCAAATACTATGCGTGTTGATCTCTGTATTAATTAGCGAACAAACGACATATGTCACATCCCCACTTGATCCAAATCCCCCACTTTGGGGGCAGTCATTGCCCCCCTATAACGGTACAGGCGTGGCCTCCGCAACTCGCCAATGGCGGAGCGTTGCGCGTGCGCTGATCATCTAACCGAATGATCTAGTGCGCATGTCATTTCGCGACCACCTGATTGGTCCGATAAAATTCGCGGTTTTCGGTGATCTACTTTCCGCGACAATTTGTCGTCCATAGACATCAAACCTTGCATCCTACCGTTATCAACTCTTAAATAAATCACCGGCTAGACAAACCAGCGCTCATACGTGTTTTATGGTCGGGAGAAAGTAACGGTAAAGCCAATACGACCTTTCCACCCGATGTCCGCGAGCCGACTGACTGATGTGCGCGAGTTAACCTCTGATAATAAGAGGGAGCGAGACGGCGGCAGGTGGGTGCGGTGGGTGCGAGCGAGTTGTAGCACGTGTCTTCTTCGGTGATCGCAAAGTGCAGGATGAGTGTACAGTCACATACGGACCACATCCGAGAGAGCTTCGGGGACGGTTGAAAAACGGAACGCGATTCGCGTTGCGCGTACGCAAGGGCGCGCGCGTTCGAATTTTGAATTCGCGCGGAGGCTTTTTTTTTAATTTTCTACACATAGTCCCGTTAGACTGGCCAGTGTTTGTGAATATTGTGCGTTGTGGTATAATGATATAACAGTTGAGTGAACGATAATTATTATACTATTTTTGTTAGCGGAGCTTCAGTGGTCAGCTGATTTTACAACTTTAAACGTGAGTTTTTTTTTAATTTTGTTTTTTTTTATCAAAATTCGTGAATTATTTCGTTAGGTTTTATTTTATTATTTTGTGGCAGCTTTACCCAGTTTCTATACTTGCATTCGTATTAAAATCGGGTGCTTGTATTATTGAATTAAAATAACCGATAATTAATGTTAATTATAACTTAATTTATCACAATATGTGGTAGAGAATTTTACTATTCACGTATGGTCATTGAGTTTCGTTTTTTTTTACATGACAGTCAAAAATTGCGGACTGATTCTGAAATTGAACGAAATTTATGCTTTTGTACATTCAATTTTTTAAAAATCAAGTGTAGTTTCCTATATCAATAATATGTAGGTACCTACTTCTTGTTTTACAAGTAGGTACCTAGCGTATAGGTAATTGTTGATTAGAAAAGTACTTTTCACACTCATAAAGATAAATCTAAGAACACCCATATGAAAATGCTTAATACCTAATTAGATGTTTATAAATATTATAACATCGAGGTACCTATCTATATGATGTCTTAATTTAATATACTTACATCAGGAAATACCTACTGATCTTACTGTTATTATTATGGGTTTTTTTTCATGGTACCTAATAGGTAGGTATTTTTTAAAATATTTTCTCAATACCTTTTTTTTTTCAATGTTAAAGACATACTAACGTTATATTGACAGATAATTTTGTGATTAAGTTAGTCAGAAGAAAATACTATTTTGACCTTATACCTACCTAGGTCATCAATGATACAAATTGTAAGGCGTACTTTTCTAAAATAATTTCAAGACACTGCAAAATCTTTATAATACAAACAAAAATCAATTTACTTTTAATTTTTTATGCAACTTGCAAGTGAATTTAGAAATAAAAGAAAAATGAAAAAAAAAACTGACTTTGGGTTGAATCGAATCTTTTCTTGAGATCGCAAATTCAGTTCCTGCCCAAAGTCTAATTAGGTATCTATTTTTTTTATTTTTCTAAAAATAAATATTTGTGCAACAAGTGATAACACTATAATACACGTAAATTAACTCTTTTTTATCAGCATATGTGTAAATACAAACTCCTTGCAACAGATATAATCATACACATTACATTTTGACATTACTATTAAAATAGTAAAAAAAAACTCTATATATTACCATAAGTTATCACGACAGATCACCGATTTCACTAACGTAACACATAAACCCTACGACGCGACGTAGCATACGTAACTGACAGTTAATTTTAAAAGTTGACTGAGACTGACATTTGCCATAGTCCAATGCATATTGAATTTCGGTACAGCAAAAATGTTTAGATTGGTGTTCAAACTATTGCAGATCAAACTCAAGTTCAGCATTAATCTCAATTGAAAACGTGCGTGAAATCCACGATTAATCAATGAATCAAGGCATGTTCTACTGGTGGTAGAGCTCCAGTGACGGAGCTCGCGGGCGCAGGCACCACCGCATTACCTAATAAAGTTGCCACTAAATGGTAGTGTTCAGCACTATCGTGTTCCGGTCAGGTGGTAATGTACGGCCGTGTAATTTCCGGCACAGAGCATAACACCTTAGTGCAGCCACTACTTAGCAGTGTAAGCAGTAAGAGCTCTTTTAAATGAGAGCTTAAATCTAGTACAGATTATCGTAAAAAATCAAATAATGTGAAGCATAGCATAGATGCAAATAAACTGCTATCTACTAAGTGAGATGTAGCTCCTGTAGCGCTGAACACTACCGTTTTATCGTCAAGTAGATAAGGCTATGCGGTGATGCCTATGCTCCCTATTTACTTACTTACTCCCGAACCTCGTCACTGGACTCCACCACCAGTCATCATACATATGTACATACATTGTTTCAATGGAGAGCAAAACAATGTAACCCAAATTTTTAAATTTCTGCTTCGTGATTTACGTTCAAATGTTAATAATTACATTTATCTGTGATCCCTAACACGCGTCAGATATATCACAATCACAGGTGATTGATTACACTACGAAGAATCAGATGTGTTTGTATTACGTTAATTTTTTACGATCAACCTTTGCCTGGCCTTGTCTATTGCCCAATTACTCCCTTCGATTTGATTTGGAAAAATGTAAACGTCCATTACATATTCCGATGCATCAATTACGTCATAACTCGCTAATGACACGAAATTTCGGAATTTTGATTTATTGCAGTTTATGAATTGATGAATAAATTTTTTTCCGTTAGCATTTTCGTAACTTTTTCAATCCGAAAATACTTGTGTGTTACATAAACAGAATTATTGATCGTATAGTTTTTATGTTGGTTTATATTTTTATGATATGCAATTGAGATTACAAAAGTTTGAAATGTTGTTTCTAAAAATAAATATAATAAGCATGCGACTCTACATTTTTACGCCTAATAATTTATTTAAATTAGTTAAGGAATTGATTGCTATTATTCTACAAAACATTAATAAAATATGTCATGATGTAACTTCACGCCTGTTATCTTCAAAGGGGTAGACAGAGGTACATGCATCCAAGTATACATGCAAACACCCACGATTCACCGGTTTCGCTTTTGCCCATATAACAGGCGGCGAGCCCGTTGACATCTCCGAACACATGTCTTAACCAAACGCCGAGGTACTGGGCAACTTCCAAAAAATTAAAAAATCACGATCATACCTAACAGACGTGAGCATCGAACCCGGGTCTCCAGTGTAGTAGTAGTAGTAAAAAGTATATATTTGTATACCAACAAAGTGAAATCCGGTAGAACTTTTCCAGTAATATAAACCTGTGATATTTTTGAGGATCGACCTTAGTTTGCGTTTCATCCATCTAAATTGGTTTAATTGAATATCTGTCATGACATAGAAATAAAATTTTCAATTAAAGGACACGTATTTTTTGTTATTTTGAAAAAAATCACCTCCGAATCATAGACATCTACTTGACTTAGCTGAATGTTGTTAAGAAATGTTAAAATTATTTTAAATAACGATGATGCAAACAAACATGCTGACTCGGTTAGTCCAGCGGTGTGAGATGACCGTTTGATTCGAAGGGTCGCAGGTTCGATCCCCGCACCGAGACAAACATTTGTATGGCCTACAGATATTTGTTTCGGGTCTGGGTGTTTGTGTATGTGTTGTATGAGTACAGCGGCACCCACGATACAGGTGGATACCTACTGTGGGGCTGTGAGTGTAAGCGTATAAAAAAAAAACAAGCAGTTCACATGTATGGCAAGTTAATACAGCTTATAGACATCTATTCAACATCGAAGATAAGTTTACAAAGGTAATTAATAATAATTATATTACTTATTTGAAAAAATAATCTGCATAGAAACATTAGTTAAATATGAAAATAGGCTATAACATATTTAATAAAAATTACTTAATCTGTACTAATGTTTGTTTGTTTGTTTGTTTGAACGTGCTAATCTTAAAAACTTATATAAAAAAATTTTCAGTGTTAGATAGCCCATTTATCGAGGAAGGCTTTAGGCTATATAAAATCACGCTAAAACGAATAGGAGAGGGTAGGTAACATTGCACCCGCGCGAAGCCAGGGCGGTCTGCTAGTTATTACTAAAAAGTTAACTTATTAACTAACATATTAAATGACCTAAGACAAAAAAAAAAGCGTAAGAAAAAGTTAACACGATCAACATCATACGAAATATGACCCCAATATACGTTGCACAATTATTCCAATATTTGAACGCAATTATTAATAACATGTAATGCATGATAAATTAAACGAATTTATTGGAACATTTAAATATGGTAATATTAAGATGAGGTAAAAACATTAATTGCGATTGAGTAATGAGAATGAAGTTTTTGTTAATTATTAAAAAAAAAGTTTTCATTTTAATCTTTTATCATTCATGTCGTAGGTTTAAATGAAAATACGTTAGCATAAAAGTGTTATTTTATAAACTAAACTAAATATTACCCCAAAACTATTAAAAAAAAAAAAAATTTTTATTTATGCAGGGAAGGTAGCAAACAAGCATGCAGCTTTTGTTGATATTAAGTGCTAACGATGATTTCTGCACCCTATACACATCTTTACAAAAACCAGAGGTCAAAATGCAGATGCGTTGCCACCCCTGATACTTAAGTTGTTACGACTCTGTGATAGTTATTAACACACGACCGGATTTGGTCCGGCGGACAGAATTCGCCGACCAAAGCCGCGCGAGCGAACCGCATCGGACTTGATTAATGATAATTATGTCCGCCGGACTCTACACACGTCCAGATTTGGTTCGGAGCGTATAGAATCCGCTCTCCGCTCCGTACCAAATCCGGACGCTTGTGACGACTATAACGGATCCACATATTACTATCTAACCGCAACACCAAAGTTCTGACTTATACACAGCTAACTATCACAGAGATGTTACAACTTAGATCTCAGAGTACCTGCATTTCTTAACACTTAACTTAACATCCATGTCAACTGCACGCTTGTTGACCGCCTTCGTGACAAACAAAATCAACTACACGTCACACGTGCCATGCTATACCACATCAAATATTTTTTTTAAACGATTTGTGTTAATATCAAATCTGATAAGTCTCTATCATATCAATCATTTAGGTGCCACAAAAAATTAAACCTTATTTAAAGGCTTTAAGCATGATTTAAAACGGTCAATTAATTTTATATATTAAATATCATCCTCTTATAGTTTTTACACTGCTCGTCTTATTTTCAATAAAAACACTCTGTATATATATAAAAATAAAGCAAACGACGATACTGACAAATTGTATCAAGAAGATTTTAAATGTCAATATCATTAAATCGATTTTATAAGTCAACAATATGGAATCGATATTTTATATTTTTCGACCCGGAATTGTTCATATAATTTGTTTTTGACAAAAATAAATTGAGGTTGAGATATGGTATGGTAAAGCTATAAAAATGTTTTCAAGCATTCTGAGGTTATAATAATATAATTTCTATATAATAGGCAATCTGTTCAAATTCATCAGAATTTTACTATTTTCACAAACGTTTTTACCAATATACGTTTAATAACGTTTTAAAACGAAAATATATGTTAGTTAATAAGCTTGATTTGATTTTAATAAAATATAATTGGTTCCAAGCATAATAATGCACAATACAAACTGTTTTTACAGTCTTAAAAATATCAAAAAAGTAAATCATGGACCGAACTTCTCTCTGCCGTGTTCTCTCGGTGTTACAATACAGGGTTTTTCAAAAATTGCGTAAAAAGTGTCCTTAAGGGCTGGTAACACGTTGGCAACTCGCCTGGTGTTACAAATGTTCATAAGCGACGGTGACTACTTTCCACCAGGCAGCCCGTTTGCTTCTGTCAACCTTTAAACATAAAAAAATGCCAAGTTGATGAAAAAGCAGGGCATAGACCGGTGACTTGAAATTTCTTAACTTAGGTATTTTATTGCCTATCTCGTTAGAAGCAAGCCACAAGGACAAATCATTTGATCTCATACCTGTCGTTCTATGATCAATGTATTTTACTGGTGGTAGAGCTCCAGTGACGGCACTCTAAGGCGTATGGTAGGTACTATCTTATTACCTAATCTATTTACCGCTGAACCACTACCATGTTCAATGATATGGTATTCCTAACAGCTGGTAAAGAACGGTTCTGTTATTGTCAACACACGCTTCCGAATTGAAATCTTTTATTTTTAAATATTTTTATAAACTACAATAAGTAATCATTTATAAGGATAATAATATTAAATGAATGAATGTGAAGACTATTTTCGCTATTTATCACAAAAAAAAAACCTGTCAAGTGCGTGTCGGGCTACGCGCAGTGTAGGGTTCCATAGTTTTTAGCTTTGATTAATGTAATGAAAAAAAATTATATAAATATTTTCTATGGTATTGTTCAAAAATTTCGAGTATTACATTTGGTCGACTATTACTCGCAAATTTGTAAAGTCAACTTAGGTGTGATAGTTTTCCTTTTTATTTCGTTAAATGTAGCTACTATTGTCCTTACGCTGAATTTCTAACAACAACCGTTTAGTTGGTAGAGGGGAGGGGGACACTTGACCCTAACGAAAATTATCACTTTAAAGCTTAATAAGTCACGAACAGATAACTAAATCCAAAAATGATGTTATTATAACCGTAACATTTTTGAAAGACCTATCTAACAAAACCACATATTACATAGTAAACGAAAAATTAAAAAAATATCCGTGCGTTACATGTGGGGTACCCCAATACATTTATTTTTCATGTTTTTATTCTACCACTTTGTCGACGTTATTCAGATGCTTGTGCGAAATTTCATGTCCTTAGTACCAATAGTTTTACGCTAAACCGCGGTCGGGACAGACAGACAGACAGACAGACGGACAGACAGACGGACATGGCGAAACTATAAGGGTTCCCTGATTACTACTGAACCCTTAAAAATGCACAATAATAAGCAAGATATGAAAAATATTTATACGATTGCTTTTTGTATATTTCGACAAATTTAACAAAAACATACAAAGTTTTTGGAGCATCAAAAGATTCGTCCTCGATATTGAAAGGCATTTATTATTTGTTTATTTTTCCTTCACTCTACCTCCACCTAACCTATTTTTTATTCCACACAAAAACGTATTTAAAATAACTTGCGATATATTGAGACATTGATTGTCAGATCATTAATTGTTTATGTTTTCCTCAACATCTCCAAAACAAGGTCATCCCGATCTTTATGTTATTGAAAATAAAAGATTTGTAGTCTAGACTTAACGTTCGACATGACCAGTGAGGTTCAATTATAAGCATTATGATTAAACTATAAGGTTGCTTTTCCACCAGAGATGTGCTATACTACCAGATTAGGATCCCACTGCAGAATCATTTCGTTCATCCAGATAAGCTGCAAACCTAATTTTTCTAATCTAGAGAATAATATCCACTTGGTTGCCTATCAAAATTTGGCCGCAACGAAATAATTCTGTGTGATCCTGTCCTATACGTTGCTATATCCATGCAAGGAAGATCGAACGATTTCCTATTTACTACCTTAAATACGATAGACATCTTGTATGCAATCTACAGGAAAAATAATTAATTCATACAATATTCAAAATTTTAGGCTCATTGATTTCAGGACCAAAATAAGGCGTAATAGACTTTTGTGGGGGGAAGGGGAAGGATTCTTGGATTTATACTGGTGGTAGAGCTCCAGTGACAGAGCTCGCGGGCGTAGGCACCACCACATTACCTAATATACTTTCCGCTAAATGGTAGTGTTCAGCACTATCGTGTTCCGGTCAGGTGGTAATATACGGCCCTGTAATTTCCGGAACAGAGGCATAACACCTTAGGCCTTAGCAGTTACGCAGCTGCATCTTGACGTTGATCTTTGTGTATGTGTCTATAGGCTGCAGTCATCACTTAACATCAATGTGAACTACAAGCTTGTTTGCCACTTCCTTAACTTAAAAAAAAAAATCAAAATTGTTGTCGGTGATAAATGTTTGTAGAAACGTTTACGCACAACATATAATTAAACAACAGAACATGAGGGCAGGGCATCACAGACCGCACTGCATTTATGTAATAACAAAGTGTGGTTCAAGTTATACGCGTCAGTGTTTTTTTATTTTTTACTTAAATTAATTGGTGGCTGTTCTTGCATTTTACTGTTATCATAACACATCGTTTTCATGCTTTTATCAAAAAAGACTCGGTTTAAAATAAAAAAAAACATTATAAGGAACCAATCTCTCATTGTTGCTCTCCGGGATCAGGAGGCAAAACATGGCGGAGATACAATTGAAGAATGTCGAATGAGCGAATGTCTCAATAGATATACAATGCGAATGAAAAGGGTTGCAGAGGCTCAGGAAGACCAAGACTGACTTACCATGACCAAATAGGTTGAGTTCTGTCGGATGGTGCGGTCAAAAGTCTTGGGGAACATGCATTAAGAGAATGATTGAAGTAGATGAGATACGAGAGTACGTCAGGACCGGGATATCTGGCGCTCTACAATCTCTGCCTACCCCGTTAGGGACCTGGCGAGATGATACATACACAATTATACGTACACCCTTATGTAACAAAATTATGATGCTGTTGGTGTTTCTAATAAATATGAATAAGATATCGAATCTGCAATAACTAAGCCAAAAACTTTTCCATAATCAATGCACTTTATACTCACATGAATTTAGATAAAGAAATCAATACATATCTTTGTTACATATCGAAAATAACAACGATGTTACACAAATACTAAACCATTCATGAGATCAAAATCATATTCTATAGAAAAACAATACCTTATCGTGCCTTATCTACTATCTATATTATATAATACAATAAATACAACAACAATATATTGTACACAACTCAATTTTGAAAATGAGAAAGACAGAAAGATGATGTTCATTTAAAACTTATGTATGTATCTATCTTCACGCCTGGTCACTAACGGGGTAGGCAAAGAGTGTAGAGCGCCAGATATCCCGGTCCTGACACACCTCCCGTACCTCACTGCCTTCATCATTCTCTTCATACACGCATGCCGATTCCTAAGACTTTTGACCCCACCATCAGGCAGAACTCGACCTATTTGGTCATGGTAGGTCAGTCTTGGTCTTCCTGGGCCTCTGCAATCATCCACATTCGCATTGTATATAAATATAATTGTATATGTAAGCAATAAAGTAAAAATAAATAATTACATATCGCTACAGTACATGCTTGTACCATACACGAAGAACAAAGTAGAAAGTCAACGCGTCTAAGGCCTTAACAAAGGCGCGCCTGCGGTCGTTGGGGACAAGAGATGGCATTTTCACCTTTTTAATAGTACTCGGTTTTATAGGCTGACGTTTAAGGAAGTATGCAATCTGTTGGAATGTTAACGCGTCGTAGGTTTAGGAGTCTGATTTGTAGTGTAACTTATAGATTTGTTTTTTTTATCGAAAAATTTACGTATGCACATCATACTGATAGCAAGTGAATAGTTACTTAAATTTATATTTAACTAGCTGTTGCCCGCTGCTTCGCCCGCGTGGATGGCGTTTAAAAAGTAGCTTATGTTATTTCTCAAAGTCAACTCTATCTCTGTACCAAATTTCATTAAAATCGGTTTGGTCATTAGGACGTGAAAAGGTAACAGACAGCAGACAGACAGACAGAGTTACTTTCGCATTTATAATATTAGTAGGGATTAGCTGGGCCCGCGACTTCATTCGCGTGACAATTTATGATTGTTCAGTATGTACCCGGACGAGGTCGTGAACGCAGCTAGTGAAAAAGTAGCCTAAGTTACTCCTTATTACATAAGCTATCTGCTAGTGAAAGTTCCGTCAAAATCGGTGAAGCCGTTCTCAAGATTAGCCCCGCCAAACAGACAAAAATTGTAAAAAATGTTGTTTTGAATATGTACCGTGTATACGTACATATGCATTTAGCAAAAAGCGGTTATTTTATATTACAAACAGACACTCCAATTTTATTTATTTGTATAGATAATGTCATTTATTTCATAGATACATCACAACTAAGGTCTCAAGGGTGGCAACGTATCTGCATCTTGACCTCTAGTTTTTGTGTAGATGACTATGAGCGGCAGTCATCACTTATCATCCATGTGAACTACACGCTTGTTTACCACTTTCGTAACATAAAAACATGTCAACTGTATTTTTTTTCTTACCACTTATATTGCGATAAATAATACTACATAACCACTTATCTAAAATGTAAAAATGTTAATTGTAATGTATTGACAGTGTAATTTTTTTTCTTCTTTGTCAGGCATCTCACATAGTCTTAAATGTATAAGACTGAAAATAAAACAATCTTTTTAGTATCTACATGTTGCTAAGCTATACATTCAGTATTATTTTTAGCACTCTTGATATAGTGTTTGATATGATCAATCACATTAGTCAGCTTAACTGATGAGGCTATTAACTAATAGACCTATATAAATCATAACAAGGTGTTATGTGGACTTATTAGTGTATACAATATTTGTTAATTATTTTTATGAATGATATATAAATGGTAATGATATACATTTATTAGCTTTTACCTTTTACTTGCGGTTTCGCCTGCGTTAAGCAGTTACATTCTTCGACTTTTTTCTCTTTGAACTATTTCAAAAACGATACAGCAAATATTCATAGCATATGTACTAACATCTTCGCCAATAATATTTTTTTTCCATACTTATATAACAATAGGCATGTATGATATGTTCTTAGGTTTTCGCGAGCTACACTTATTGAAATAAAACTATTTTTACAGATTTTTCTCGCGTATATTAAACTAAAATGATTTTAGTTTTTATAAAAAACATTTTAGTTTAATATACGCGAGATAAATCCGTAAAAATAGTTTTATTTCAATAGGCATGTAATTTTAAAAAAATGTCTTAACAATTAGTGTGTAAATAATAATAATAATAATTTCTTTATCTACTTAGAACACTTCAAACGCAATAGCAACATTTCAAAACTTCAAAACGCATATAGCTACATTTCCTTACATTTATCTCTCACAAAAAAAAAACAAAAAAAAATGCTATCATTAATTCCAAGACGAGTTTTAACATATAACAAAAAAACTTAGCACTAAACCACTAATTAAGCTCTTGTTTATCACTGTTATCAAGAGAATCTGGAACGTGCCAAAATACGCAAATATCTTCCTCAACAAGGTATCAAGTAAAAAGTAAGTATGCGGATAATAGTATCACTTCCAATAAGTAACATAACCTCATTTACATGGTATTTTTAAAGTTATCTAGTCTAGATTCGTATAAAAATGTGCGGAGCGCAATGTTGAAATGTTTGCGGGTTAAAAAGGTTAGTTCTGGTCGAGCGGTCTCGTCACATACTGATGGTTGGGGTGCGGTGTTAGTTGCAGCGGAGCGTGTAGCGGGTAGTCATTTATTATCAATATTCATAAAACCCTTTTCTTACTGACTGATTCAGTGATTGAGTGAATGAATACCTGTATATAACGACTGAGTTATTGATGGACTGAGTGGCTGAGTAAATGTGTGACTTAAAGACTGAGAAACTGATAGAGTGGTTGACTTAGTGTTTAAGCGACTGAGTAACAATTTTTTTTTTGTATCTGTGAGACTTAGCTACTGAGTGACGAATAGAGAGAGTGACTTAATAAGTGTATGACTTAACGACTGAGTAAGTGATGGACTGAGTGACTGTAACTGTGTGAGTTAGCCACTGAGTAACTACCATTATTTGGTTAGTTCTTACTGTGTGACTGAGTAAAAACATACTACTCGTATAATATTCACTTACTTTGTGAGTTGTAAGCTTATTTTCTACTTCATGCCATTAAAATATATTTACTCGGCTGTACCTTTACCTGATTGACGACGGGGCGCTTCCAAGAAACACTATCATTAGCTGTTAACGGCGTGATTACGGATTTAATCTTGAATTAATTATTTGTTTACTATAAAATGTTGCCTTGCAGTTAAATAGTAAGGAACTAGTATGAGATGAGACATTGAAAGTAAGTCTACTGGTGGTAGAGCTCCAGTGACGGAGCTCGCGGGCGTAGGCACCACCGCATTACCTAATATACTTGCCGCTAAATGGTAGTGTTCAGCACTATCGTGTTCCGGTCAGGTGGTAATGTACGGCCCTGTAATTTCAGGCACAGAGGCATATCACCTAATGCCTCAGGAGTGGCAGCGCATCTGCATTTTGACCTCTGGTCATTGTGTGGGTGTCTATAGGCTGCAGTCATCACTTAACATCAATGTGAACTGCATGCTTGTTTGCCACTTTTATTACATAAAGAAAAAAAAAAAGTTACATGAACCACTAACCTAACTAGCCTAACTAGCATGGTTGGCAATAGATGGCGCTACTGCTACCATAAAGCAAGGCAATAAATGTGAAGGAAAGATTTGACAAATCGGGCAGGACTTCAGTAGCTCAATTGGAAGAGCGGCTGGACTAGATTCTCAGTAGGCCGCGAGTTCGAGGCTCGCCTGAATTAAATTTTTCTTTCCATTTTTCTTTAAAATAAAAATATGAACAATATAGTTTACTGGTGGTAGAGCTCCAGTGACGGAGCTTGTGGGCGTAGGCACCGCATTACCTAATATACTTGCCGCTAAATGGTAGTGTTTAGCACTATCGTGTTCTCGTGTTCCGGTCAGGTGGTAATGTACGGCCCTGTAATTTCTGGCACAGAGGCATAGAAGGCGTAAGATTTTACGCCTCAGTAGCTGAGTGAGGTGAGCAACGCATCTGGATTTTGACCTTGGTCTTTGTGTGGGTGTCTATAGACTGCAGTCATCACTTAAAATCAATGTGAAGTGTATGCCACTTTCCATTTCATACCACTCACTTCATTTTCACCACGTTCATTACATAAGAAAAAAAAAGTAAGACAAATAGTTAACAGTATAATTTGATTATTATTACATACGTTTTTGGATTTTTTTTTATGTTATGAAAGGGTAAACAAACATACAGTTCACATTGGTGGTAATTAATAATACTAACGTCTACACGAAACCAGAAATTTCAATGTTGCGTTGCTACTTCTGAGGTCTAAGGTATTTTGCCTCTGTGTCGGAAATAACATGGCCGTACATTTAACCACCATCATTACCACTTGACTAGAATACTATAGTGCCGAACACTACCATATAAAGTGGAGAAAATACATTTCCTTAACTTATCTCTGATAAAAAGAACAAAAAAAAAATGGAGGCAAAAAAATCCAGACTATAGTGTCATAATAGGTAGGTATATCAAAGTAGATACATTGTTATCTATGAGTTAAAAGCTGTTTTGCCTCTAAGCTGAATATTAGGGGGCCGCATTAGATCATTAAATGAATAACACCGAACCCTACCACTTAGTTGTATATAGATTAGTGCAGTGGTAATAACGCCTGCGAGCTTTCTCACTGACGCTCTACCACCAATATTGTGATAGATATGACAATACAATATCTATAAGTTTTAGGCTTGTATTTTACTAAGCAACTTAAAAACGATAGCCTTGAACACTACTTATTAGTAATAGTAAGAGTTCCTTCAAGTTCCCACACTGGAGCTTTACCACCATGAAATATATGAAATACGAAGGAAAAGCGTTTTGTTATTGATTTGTATGAGTTTTATTAAGGTGAATGTATGAGAGAGATTTTTTTTCACATTGCATATCATGTTTATTATTTTCTGATGACTTCAATACATTATTTGACATGGAATTCTTACCAGTATTACGACATTTATGGGACATTTTTCATACAGTCATGGGGATTATCTTCAATCAAGTGGTAGTGTAGTGTTACAATATAAAATTAAGGGTATCTGCAAACTTGACGATTATTTTCTATTGAACGTGACATACGCTTAAGAGAAAGGTTAAATAAAGTATATTATTTCGTATAAAATATGCTTATTTTGTTGCGATTAAACTATCTCTTTTTAGTTTCAAATATTTGTATAGTAGAAAAGTTTTTTTTATTAAAAAAAAGTACTGCAATCAATTTAATCAATGCCATAAAATATGGTACTAAACTAACTATTACTAAATTCTTTACTCCGCGAATTTTAATATAATACAAACAAAATAAACTGTTTTTTTATGACGGTGCCAAACAAACATACATATCATATTGATGGTAAGTGAATACTACAGACACCTTCATAAAAACCGATAATCAAAACGCAGATTGATAGATTTCAATATAGATGTTTTGCCGCTTCTGAGAGCTCTGAGGCTTAAGGTGGCAAGCGTCTGTGCATGAAATTACAGAACCGTACGTTACCACCTGACGGAAACACGAAAGTGTTGAATACTACCATGTAGCGGCAACTAAATAACGTAATCGGGTGGGTAGTGCCTAAGCCCGCGAGCTATGTCACTAAAGCCCTACCACCTAAAAAAAATATTCTTAAATTGTAAAACAGTTAAATATTAAACGTTTTCAATTTATAATTACTAATTTAAGCTACCGTTTTTGTGCTTAAAATTTGTCCGTTTGCAAATAAATCTCAAATACAAAAATGACCGCGTGTCAACGGCCTTATTCAGGTAAGAATTACTCAATTCAATTTACATAGATAATATTTTATTGCTCAAGTCAAAGATTTGATCAAATGTTTGCCCTGTCCAGACGTCAGTATAAATATGCTACCGGATCAAAGACCACGTAAAAAGCCTTTATTTTGTGAAATCATAAATATCTCGTAATTAATTATTAATTAAGTGACGCATTTTATATTCATAGCACTAATTAATCATTTGTTTTAAATGAGAGATTGGAAGTTCGATATGGTTTACCAAAATGTATCCTTTTCAAGTTTTTCTATGACGTCGTGTTTGTTACATTTTATTATGTCATCACACTATGACGGTTTATTGCGATCAAATTTAAGTAATGTCAAGTTTCATCTTTCTATTTATAAAAATAAATTGCTGTTCGTTCGTCTCGCTAAAACTCAAGAACGGCTGGACCGATTTCGTTAATTTTGGAAGTCCAGGAAAGGTTTAAAAGGTAAGAAAATATGAAAAAATTGAAGGGAAATAGTAAAAACCACAATTTCATTTTCCCATACAAATAGTCCGTATCTATCAAACTTTTGACACGTTATTTCATTCTGAGGCAATACGAAGTTTGCTGGGTCAGCTAGTTTGTTTATAACAAAGCGGGAGTCGGAAGCGTGCGTAGAGGGTTTCGTACAATTGAAAAAATATACTGCATAAATATTTTTTTTGGTTTTATTGTTTTGCCTCATTTTCCCATTCCTAATGATCTAATAATTATAAAATCAAAGTTTAGGAAATTTATCAAATCAAAGTCAATAGACTTGCTCTCTTATACATGGGGATCATAAAATATAATTGGCAAATGGTGGGTGTGTGATTGCATACCCATGCTTATCTTAGAACAGGCGTAAACTTATATTACTTAACTATGTTAAACATAAATAGCTTGCATATATAATTAACTTTAATTAAGAAGCTCTAATGAGAACTAGACGCCAACGGTTGCGAAACTACATTGTCTCTGCATATGTTTTAAGACTCTACTAGAGATATTATTGAGGTCCAACTTGACCTAAGTCTAAGCTTGACTACCTCGTTGCGCCAGTGGTTCCAATCGTGATACTGATTCTGAGGTTCCTGGTTTGATCCCCAGCTCGGGAAAAGCTGTTAATGAGTTTATCTATGAAAAATTAATATTGTCGTAAAACACAGAGATATCAGATCAGATTTGGCCTCTTTTTTTGTGTATTTGGTATATATAAACATTTACCTATAGAGGCTGGAGCTTACTCCACCACGCTGCTCCAATACGGATTAGTGGCCAACCCGCTATCGGAAGTTTTTAAACCGCTTATCCTCCGATAAGGTTTAACGACTGCTATCTATCGATAGCATCCGGGACCAACGGCTTAACGTGCCCTCCGAAGCACGGAAACGCGCATTTTATTTTGCCACTAGCTGTCACCCATCACACACCCGACTGCGCCCGTATTGCTTAACCGAGTAGATCGCTTACGATCTACACCAGCCGCAGGGCCATGCGCGCTTCAACATAGAAAGAGAAAAAAAATGTTTTAACTCTCAAACTAATTAAATACTCAGACAATGTTGTGAGCATAAACCCAATTGAAACTTTATTTATATCTGTAGTTATTTAATTGCAGGCGCTAGCAAAAAATATGGATTAAAGAATCGTATCAGTTTTTACTTGTCTATGAATGAAAAAGTGTATTAGTGTAAAGTCCAACTTCGCCGGTGCTCTATATTATTATGCAGACTTTGAACTTAAGCAAAAAATACATTTGCGTTGTTGTGCTAGGGGAAATATGTAAGACTTTATTAATTAGCATTAATAATGGCAAACATACCACGACTATTCATATGTGCTTAAGGCATCGATGGTGGATGAAAGAAGAGTGTAGTTTACATAGATGGTAAATGTCTGCAACAGTATGTAAACATCCAAACAAAAGCTGGAGGTTAAATTTAGATGCGTTACCACACTCAGGCCTCGGGTTGCCCCTGTGACAATTATTACAAAGCAATACATTTACATCTAGCTTATTCAGTTTATTCATTTATTTCATATAATTAGGCTCCTGAAGAGCACTTTTACATCGTCATTTTTTAAAACTAACCTAGAGTGAATAACCATTAATAAAATCAAAAACACATTATAAATTAAAAAGACACTACAATTTTGTATAATATGGAAAGCATCAATTATTTACAAATTCCTCCATTTCCCCATTTCAAAAGAAACTAAGAAAAAATGAATTTGGTCGTCATAATAAAGGTTTTTCAACAGGGTAGCTGGAACAAGATAGTGCTGAACGCTGCCATTTGGTAGCAAACAGATTAGTTAGTAATGCGGTAGAGCTTATAAACCCTGACAGGAAATGTATTTATGCGGTAATTAAAAATGATGTTTTGTTCTAGTATTTAAAATACCTACATTTTCCAGTTTTTTTTTTAACAAATGGTATAACGTAACAAACTTGACCACAAACTTTGTTAACACATGTAAAGGTGCTCTAACACTCGTCCCGATCCGGGTCACGCAGATACGTGACGAAGTGTCGACCTCTGACTGACCGTCGCGTCGCGTCGTTGCGTCTTGACGCCGTGTGAACGCTCTCTATATACTCGTAGATACCATAATGTTCAGACGTATCTATGATATACGATTACCGGTGGTGAGCTTCAATTCAAAATTCAAATCATTTATTTCAAATTGGTCTACAAGGACACTTTTGCATTCTCGGATTATAAGCTACCTAGAGAGAATGACTTTTAATAATAATCCAATAGGTATTAATAAATACCAATTTAAAAATAATATTTAACCGATACGTGAATCATCAAATTTTTCAATTCCTTCATAGAAGAAAAAGAAAAATCTGTTCGTCATAATCATAGTCATTCACTTAGCAGAGTTCCAAGTGCAGGCACTACTGAGAAGAATTCCACTTCTCAACAAACTCAGCGTGTTGCTCTTTTGTCAAAACCTTAGACTTAATACAAATATTATTACATAGAATAAAGATAATGTGAACGTCCATGGCATATAAATATTTGCATGTAAACACATACGCAAATACCCATCAACAGCTTAATATCGTGATAGAATATAACACCCGCAAATTACAACAGACCAGTCCCCACAATCAGCACCCGTTCACGAGTATGACGCATGTGGCAGCCATTGCTCTCCTCGACCATTTTGAAGGGAAGTGAGCAATGGCTTTGACACATACACCCAGACCATCCCATATCTGAAGGCCATACAAACATTTCACCCGGTGCGGGAAACCTGCTATCCTTCGAATAAAACGGTCGTTTCACACCGCTGGACTAACCGGGTCGTCAATTATTCCAAAAGAGCAAAATATTTTTTTTCTCAAGACAGAAACTCACTAACAATACATGTCAGTTTACACGGGAGAGGAATTATACACAGGTAACCTTTCAGAGTAAAAGACTGAAGGGAAAACGTATAATGGCTGCAGTATTTACGCAGCCTGTGTTATTAAAACACTTTGTGCTCGTCAGCTATCTGTAAGATCGTGTATCGCATTGTGTATGTATGTACCTTTACGCCAGGTCCCAAACGGGGTAGGCAGAAAGAGTGGAGCGCCAGATATCCCGGTCCTGACACACCTCCCGTGCCTCATTAACCTTTATCATTCTCTTCATACATGCACGCCGATTCCTAAGACCTTTGACCCCATCATCAGGTATCGCATTGTGTTGGATTTATAAAATGTGAAAATTTAAAACTGCTTTTTTAATAACTTTTAAGAAGATACAAAAATAGGCCAACGTAGATATATTTCTTACAATAACCTATGATAGGTACTGCACCAAGTACTGGAGCAAATATGGTAAAAAAATGACGGCGCGGTCATGTTACGAAGTGTTAACCTCTGAACTACCGCCATGATGCCGTGTGAATGCTTTTAAATGTAATCCATATGGTTTTGCTTTACATTTATTTTATCATACTATGTTACTTCACGTTGTTTCCTGAAGTTGTAAACACAGATATATAGCTAAATACGTGGATTAATGTTAACAATGACAATTGAAGTTGTAGGTACACATACAACACAGACAAACACCCAGACCCGGAATAAATGTCTGTAGGCTATAGAAATATTCTCTATCGGGATCGAACCCGCGACCCTTCGAATCAAACGGTCATCTCACAACGGACATACTCGAAGAGCAACACGAGCCACCAGCCGCCGCGGCGGACCGGAGGGGAGTAGCCATAGCGTTTATCACCGATGCAAAACAGTTTTTTGCAGGGGGAAATACGTGCAACACACACACTACAAAAATCGTGTATTACTACGGAACTCACACCTTGCCTTATCGACGATGGTAAAGGAAGGCTGATTGGTCTGTGCCTTAACTTTAACACAATATATAAACAATTTCACGCACACATTTAAACATCTAGGTAGCTAAACAGGTATAGGCCCACTTGGGCTTGTACTTTGACAGAGCCTGCATACAGCCTGCATATGGCTACTCCTCTCCGGTCCGCCGCGACCGGTGTCCCGTGTTGCTGTATGATTTCAGATACTGATTTTTGCTTGAGATGCAAAAAGTCGAATATCACATTTAAATACCTGTTATAATTTCATAAACTACATACATGCAAGTGATGGATTGGCTGCAATCACCACTACACCACCCGGAACGAGTCGCACGGGTCATTATTTCCATCCGTGAAAACATACGCAGTCCAATTTAAAATATGATCTGTTGACCTCACGATCTAATACCGTGAACTTTTTTCTTGGCCGTCATCCGTCACGTCACCGTTGACGTGTCGTGTCAAAATTTGAGCAGAATAGTGACGTACGAGTTAATTTGAACAGACGTTAAAATGTTGAATCGAGGAATAGGTATTTTTAATTATGTAGGAGTGAAAATTGTATTAGCGGATTATTATTATAGGTGACTGTCTCAGCAGTATAGTGGTCGCAATCCTACGCGAGTACTACGTTGGGTCCTGGACTCGAACCTTAGTGTTTGTTTTTGACGTGTCATAAGAAGTGCCTGTCACCCTAAATGAATAAATGAGTTTCTGATTCTGATTCTATGATTTTTAACTGGAAGTTCCCTAATGCTATTTTGGAGTTGGCTAATATGCCCGTGGATGTCATTAGGCTCGCCACACTGCATGGGCCAGTACGTAGCTGATGAATCGAGGTCCTAGCATGTATAATTAAATGCATGTATTCATCTCTACCTTCTACAGGCATCGGTACGTAACGACCCCACCGCTCACAAGCGGAAGAATTTTCTTCTACTGGAAGAGAATTCTTCCACTACTGCAGACAGTCGATCGAACGATGGCGTTCAAACCCTTCCAATGGGGCAGCGTCCTGCGATAAAACTGCCAATCAATTATGGCATATCCCCTTTTGGGGAGGCTTTTGTCCTGCAGTGGACATTTTTCGGCCGATATTATGATAATGATGATGACCTTATACTGCGTTAAGGACTTACGTGAAGACATACACACATACCTCTACCTCTTTGAAGAATAAAGGCATAGAGCTACGTTTCATTTTCAAGCAAATAATAATGGCAATCCTTGATACGTCCCATTGCTGGGCACGAGTCTCTCCCCTTTTTGGTAGGAGGCCTGGAGCTTACTCCACAACGATGGTCCAATGCGGATTGGTGAAGATAAGGGTTAGTGGCCAACCCGCTGTCGGATGTTTTCAATAAGGCCTCCGACAAGGTTTAACGACTGCTGTCTATCGATAGCAATCGGGACCGATGGCTTAACGTGCCTTCCGAAGCACGGAAACACGCATTTTATTTTGCCACTAGGTGTCACCCATCACACACCCGACCGCGCCCGTATCGCTTAACCGAGTAGATCGCTTCCTATCTACCAGCCGCTGGGCCATGCGCGCTTCATGTTAATATCTTAGGCAAATAAGAATAGAATCACGATTTAAATAAGGGCAAGGAATTTCAAACCCAAATAATTGGCCAAGTTCCAAGCCAACGTTTGAAAGGCTTTTTACCTAAACCCTAAACGTTTCGAAAACCACAAGCAGACAATACAACAAAGGAAACTTCACACATGTCAAGGCACTCAATAGAAATGGTCGTAAAAAACCATACAAAACCGCCATGTCACTTTCCGTCGTAAACGCGGGCTCGTTACGTGGACGTTTTAGGTTTTGTGCTAGACTGCAACATTTTGTTTTGGTTACTAGTAAGCTGGTGGTAGAGCTCCAAAAAAAAAACAAGTTATATAATATGTAACAAAATTAAATATGATGCTTTTTACGTCAAAAGTTCCGATAGTTATCCATTGTGACGCAAAATACTATTTGTTTCTTTTGATGGGAAAATTTTAAAATGTGTTTTTGTGTGTTTAAATTTTGTAAATTAAAAAAAAATCTTAGAAAATGGCTTGAATCAATCAGATGCAATTTTTTAAATACAATTTTAAGATGAGGCCACTTATGGCGAATATAATTAGGTATAAATGTGACAAAAGATTTAAGCATCAGTGTCTTAATGGTATAAAGTAGATCTTCCTTTTCTAAAAGTCATTAAATAATCATTTGTAAAAAATAAAACAATTTCTGCGCTCGGTACGTAAACAACGCTTTTTACATTTTGCGTTAGCTTGTAAAATTTGTATTGATCAAAATTTATCAAGTCTTAAAACACGTAAAAAGTACACTAATCTTATTCTAATAAATATATAATAATCGAACACAAACACAGCATTACCTACTTTGGAACACAAATAAGATATATATTATATAGACAGTATTTTTTTTTATTTAAATAAATGACGATTCTTAAAACAATACTGCGATAACTAACTATCTTTGTAAACTATATGTATGTCTGATATTTATGACTTTTTTTTCAACAGTCCATTGCCCCAGAATTTTAACTGCTTCGATGTTAACCTGCAAAAGTTCCCAAGTGAAGCGCATACTACACTAATTGTTATTTTCCTACGCGATGGTATTTGTCTAATTGTTTAATTGATTTAAGATTAACCACTGCAATGTGCAATAGTATTTCTGTGTTGAGAACTGTTACTATCTGGAATTAGTACGGATAGCAAAAAATCATGAAAAAATATCCGTACATAAAATTTTGTTTGTAGCAATATTTATAGTAGTAATAATGTTGTGAAGCGCGCAAGGCCCCGCGGCTGGTGTAGGTCATAAGCGGTCTACTCGGTTAAGCATTACGTGCGCGGTCGGGTGTGTGATGGGTGACCGCTGGTGGAAAATTAAAATGCGCGTTTCCGTGCTTCGTCGTGCACGTTAAGCCGTCGGTACCAGTTGCTATCGATAGCGGTAGAGACTCGTGCCCAGCAGTGGGACGTGTAATGGGTTGCCATTATTAATATAAGTATTACTTTTTTGCTCAAAATGTGTGGTGTACAATAAAGTACTCTCTATTCTATTTGACACATAGGTTTTTTGCTGGATTCACTTATCGTCAATTCGTTTGCTTATCGAAGCGTTTCAATGTCGGAGGTCAAGGGTGTATTCAACACCGCATTACCAAATCTGATAGTGTTCAGCACTTAACTGAAATATACTACATACTATAATTATTACACAGACAAAATAACTTGGACTTTAAGGGTAGCTAAGTAAGCTGCCGTCTTTATTTCTCATACTTGTTAATTGCATGTCCGTTCAATGGAAATTTAATACTTCTCATCCTTGGTAATGAACAGGGATGAGAAATAAAGTGTCTTCATCATTACTTAAAGAAACAAGCTGCCCCCACGAACTTCGTATCACCTTAAACTCCTTAAAAATAAAAAAAATGTGCAAATATAACAAAAAAAAATGTTAATATAACAAAAACCCATACCATTTAGGAATATAACAAAAAACTGCAACCGATTCTCATGCCTAACAAATACACACACAAAATATCATCATAATCGGTGAAGCCGTTCCGGAGATGTATTTTTGCAAACACTATAACACGAGAATTTCATATTAGAATAACTTTTTTCTTTTTACTTCTTTTATAACACAACACGTAACTAATATTCACTATATTAACATACATACTTTATAATATAGGTATATATTATAAGCACTTCGTGGACATATAAAATATCATGCAATTTATCTGCATACATCAATTAAATATTTCAATCACTGTTTCCTGGGCATATATCGCATGATGCCATCGTTTGATCTTGTTCCAGATCCGCTTCGTCGATTAGTATTTAACGACTTTATGAATATAATCGGCTCTAATTATATTATAAAAAATACTAACCAATCGGTCTCGCATTCGCAGGGTTCCGTACTTTTAACGAATTAATGTAGATACAGTAACACAGACTCACGCGACCAAGCAATAGCAGCATAAGTCGAATTCGCTTAAGTCGTTTCAGCGTTGCATACTAGGTTCGAATTACTCATTTTTTGATCTTTTGAATGACATACATAATTATATTTTAATCAATAATGTATAGTCGAATTTCTCGTAAACCGAACACTGACCGAGTAGAGTGAAACCGATGCGCACGGTATGATAAAAAAAAACAAGTATGTCGGAATTCGCGTAAAAAGAGGTAATGTGAGTCGGAGTACAATATTACTGTATATTTGTCTATGTTATTATAAATACCAATAGCATTTTATAGGGTTCTTCTGTACTTTAAGGTACCTACTAACTATTTTAAAGATTTATTTATTTAAACATTTTATTTATTTTATGGAATTACTTAAAAATATCATGTTTAAAATATATAATTAATTCCTGTTCATATTTCTTACCTTTTCTTTATTAAATGATTTTTTTAGCCCTTGGGTATGAAACAGTCGCTAAATATCTCTAACAATATCTTTAAATATACCATCGAAAACAGTTTTCAAAAAAAAAATATTACCATATTTATACTGATAATGTATTATATTTATTTTATTATATATTTAGAAATTCACTTATAATTATTATCTGCAACTGTCAATTTTCTTAAAAAGGCTTCCGTTTTTTTTTAATGTACGGAACCCTATAAGTTTGTAGATAAATATGCAATTTGCATTCCGATATCGAGCAGTCGTTAATGGTTATTGACAAGAATGTCGAGGATTCTATTCTGTTGGTGGCACTTTTTTGGTGTTAATATTGATATGTCAATATTGATCTAAATAAAATTAAAATCGCTCGTATTTTGTATGTTTTAATAGATTTTGCTCAGTCGTGAATGTCGTTATTCCCAGATAATATTTTATAGCTGTTACCTGCCCACAAGTTATATCTCATAGTGGTTCTTTTCGGTGTAAAATATAACACTCATTAGTAGTTGTATTTCTACATAAATTAAATGTTTAGCTTTGTGCCATTATAGTATTAAAATTGTGTTCGAATTAAAGATTAACTTCAAAAATTATGATCGAGTTAAGCTGCATATTAGAATAACTTTTTTACTTCTTTTATAACACAACACGTAACTAATATTCACTATATTTACATACATACTTTATAATATAGGTATATATTATAAGCACTTCGTGGACATATAAAATATCATGCAATTTATCTGCATACATCAATTAAATATTTCAATCACTGTTTCCTGGGCATATATCGCATGATGCCATCGTTTGATCTTGTTCCACATAACATTTTTTATAGTTTAAGAAGAACTGATATCTCATAATTTATTCAATCCAATATAGGTATATTCTTTTAATATTCTTTAGTCTCCTAGAACGGCGCCATTTAAGCAGTATATATAACGTTAAATTCTCACGGGTGGCACCGCATCTGCATTTTGACCTCTGCTTTTTGTGTAGATATATATAGGCCGCAGTCATCACTTAACTTTAATGTGAGCAACACACTTGTTTGCCACATTCGTTACATAAAAACATGTAACTGTAATTTAAAAGTAATTTCATATCTGAAGCATAAAAAAGTCACGGTCAATTACATCATCCACATTTCCTCACACGAGACATGAATCAGCAATAGGAAGTCTAGCACAGAAACCGAACACTGAGGTAAACAGCCGTCTGTTTGTGTAAGCCACTCACTAATTGCCAATGGTGCATCGAGTGCAGCCTTAATGAAGATCCCTCGACCTCACTTTCTAACGTTTTAAGGCGACATTTACACTCATACTTTATTGGGTTGTACCATAGAGCAACACGGGCCACCGGCCGCGGCGGACCGGAGGGGAGTAGCCATAGCATTTATTACCGATGCAAAACAGTCTGTCATTTTTTTGTGGAGGGAAATACGTGTGATACACACACACTACAGAAATCGTCTATTATTTAGGTAATGCGGTGGTGCCTACGCCCGCGAGCTCCGTCTCTTGAACTCTACCACCAGTAAAAGTAGTATACCTAGAGATCTCTATGGCAGACAAATATATCCTATACTCCACTTATGTAAAGCTAGATCTAAGTCATAAATAAAGGCTATTTTAAAATCTAGACCAAAGAGCGTCGCTTTAACATTCCTTCCGTCGAAGGCGACACAACCTGGCGTGATCTCGCTCACAATTCCTCGTGCAAATTGAAAAGGAAAGTATTCACCTGTTAACTGAATAGATATCGCTTTAACCGGTACTCTGCGGGAGAAGCTAATAAAGTTGAAGAGTTGGTGTGGTTAATGATTTTAGAGGTCGTGAGTTCGACTATATAGGAAAGAAAGTGTTGTGATTGTTATGTCTACACCAAAATAGAAATTAAAGTATAAACGGAAAGAAAAAATTGACTTCGGGCAGGAATCAAACCTGCGACCTCAGGGTAACCAGTCCAGCCGGCTTACCACTATGCTACCGAAGTAGTAAAATTTTTCTTTTCGTTTTTTCTTTAATTTCTTAAGTTCACTCGCATGTGTTATTGTGAAAAATAAATAGTACAATTAAACCAAAATATTCATTAGTCAACGAAATACTGAAGGTCATGGTGTTTCAACATCTTGTCTTATTCCAAACTAGCTGTGTCCGCGACTTCGTCCGCGTGAGAATTTGTGATTGTTCAGTACCTACCCGGACGAATTCGGGGGCGCAGCTAGTATAAAAGTAGCCTTAGTTACGCCTTATTACATAAGCTATCTTCCAGTGAAAGTCCCGTCAAAATCGGTCCAGCCGTTCCCGAGATTAGCCAGAACAAACAGACAGACAGTCAGACGGCACGCGCACATCGACAAATAAAATCGACAGTCTGAAGTTAGTTGCTAAACTTTTTGTCGTTTTGTTTTTTATCTGATATATTGGATTGTTACGCCAAAGAAGTAATTGTAACTTCTTATGTGCGTGTAAACATACTGTTTTTTTATGTAAGCTTCGAAACATTTATTGAATGGCAGAACGGCATTTGCCGGGTCAGCTAGAAAATGTAAAAAACAGAAATAACGAGTAACATTTGTTCACATTTCTGATAACAAGATAAGTGAAAATGCGGTAGGTATGGAAAAAATTCAACATCTGATTACAACAAGTATTTCAATGAAGAAATTCGTTGAAGTTTCGTTGTATTTGTGGACTATAGATAGTAGATAAGGCATCACTAGGGTTTGTATTTCTATAGAATAAGATTTTGATCTCATGAATGGTTTAGTATTTGTGTAACATCGTTGTTATTTTCGATATGCAATAAAGATATGTATTGATTTCTTTATCTAAATTCATATGAATATAAAGTGCATTGATTATGGAAAATTTTTTGGTTTTGTTATTGGCAGATTCGATATTTTATTCATATTTATTAGAAACACCAACAGCATCATAATTTTGTACAGAAGAGTGTACATATAGGTAGTGTTCTGATGCACATGCCTATATCAGGTACATCTTTGTGTGTTATAAACTTATGAGAAACTATACGACAAAGCTCTGACACTCTACCAATAAACGCTGGGGTACCGCAAGGCTCTGTGTTATCTCCCACTCTTTTAATTCTGCAAATCAATTATATGTTAGAACAGAACCCAAACTATCATTGTTATGCATACGACAGTACGCGAGATCCCTCTAAGGTGTACTCCCGGCGCTACGATATGGGGTTCATCAAATCTGGTGTCAAAAGAGTCCTTCAGGGCTGGCATCGTGTTGTCACCTCCCCTGGTGTTGCAAATGTTCATAGGCGACGTTGACCACTTTCCATCAGGTGGCCCGTCTGCTTGTCTGTCAATCCTTTGATATAAAAAACAGAAAATTGCTTTTCTTCTAACAGGGACACGATAGTGTTGAACACTACCTTTTAGCGGCAGATTAGATAATGCGATGGTGCCTACGCCCTCGAGCTCCTACACTGGAACCCTACCAAAAATAATTATAGTTTTATTTAAATTCAGTGGTATTACGATACTAATTTGTATTAAATAAATTGTTATAAAAAAAATAATTCTGTATCAAGATCAAATACTTAACACGTTAAACGCCGATAGAAAAAACTAAAAATCGTAAAAATACTTTTGGTCGTAATTTGTTTATTATGTTACGATAGTATAGAAAATAAGTTTTATTCAATTCTGTTCATGGGTTACATAGTTACAGTCAAATACATAGCTGAGGTCACCGGTGCACCCCATGGCGTACAAATACAGAAAATACATTTTCCTGTAGCAGGCGCCGCGCCGGCCACAACCGCCGGCCACCCGCTACACCAGTAGTGCGCTCGCGCTTACGGTAATAGAACGTAAGCGCGAGCGTTAAAAAATAAAGACTACTAGTTTTCGTTTAAATAATAAAGACCAATCGAATTATATATCCTGAATTTTTGTTTTGGTTACTTTTTTTCGCTATCTTTCAATTTTTTCAATTCCTTACAAGATATGTTTGTCCCACTGTATAGTTCTACAGCGCCGTGCCGGTCACGGAGTACGAATAAAGTAACAGTCAGAGTGGCCGGCGGCGAGAAAAAGTAGTTTGAATATGACTATACGTTGAGGTCACCGGTGACCACCATGGCGCTATGGTAGAGGAAGGGTGAGGTCACCGGTGACCCCCATGGCGTTTAATGTGTTAACCACCCACAAAAAATAATAGATGGTAAAAATATTTCTTTTGAAAAACTAAAAAAAAACTTCAAAATAGGGCCTAGGATCGCCAAATTTACATATGAATATTGGAGACTTAATTCAAAAATATGTTAATTAAATACACACTATCAATTTTTAACTCAATTTACGCGACATTAACAGAATTGTCTATGATAATTTCATATCAAAATCTTCCAAAATATGTATATCCGCTTCCAAATATTAATAAAATTAGAACACGGCCATGTTTCTTAAAAACACTTATAAATTCCGGAGCTGCCTTTGTAAAATAGAGTATTTTTATTGGACACAATTAAAGTGTAATAAATCAGGATTTTAAATTGGCGTAGCCATATTCGCCATTTTATGAATATTAACGTCATGTTCCATATTTAAATGTTTGATATTATATCGATCAGTGAGTCATGAAATCGATATATAATTTTATTTTTTCTACATTTAATAGCGAAATCTGTAGAGTGTGAAAATAATTGTAAAACAATAGATACAAGCTTTAATACAATTCATATTTAACAATATTTACTAAACTTTGGAAACTGCTGCACTTTTTGAACTATAATATTACCCCCTTATTCCTAAACGTACATTAGATACGTTTTAGTTAATAATACATTATGCTTTGTCTATATCAGTCGCGTTGTCAATAGCGTAGGATTGAAAAAGACAAAGGAGAGATTAGCAACACTTTAGCTAAAATGATTTTATGAATAAGGGGTTAGTATTTTTGTAATTAGTAGTAAAGTGGTAAGACTCACTGGTATTAGAGCTCCAGTGATGGAGCTCGCGGGCGTAGGCAATACCACATTACCTAATATACTTTCCGCTAAATGATAGTGTTCAGCACTATCGGGTTCCGGTAAGGTGGTAATGTAAGATCCTGCAATTTTCGGCACAGAGGCATAACACCTTAGGCCTCAGGACTGGTAACACATCTGCATTTTGAGCTTGGTCTTTGTGTGGGTATCTTTTGTCTGCAGGCATGCAGTCACTTAACTAACATCAATGTGAACTGTATGCTTGTTTGCCACTACTATTGAATAAAAAAGAAAAAAAAAGTGACAGTGTACAGAATTTGCAGTCTTAGTACATTCAGTCATAATAAGTAAAATAAAGTTATAAAAATCGTGACGTGACGTGACGCCCGTAATCCCCAAGGGGATGGCAGAGGCAAATGCGTGCTTACAAGCATACATGCAAACGTCCTCGATTCCCCGGCAACATTTTGGCCCATGTTACAGGTGGCAAGCCTTTTGACATCGCCGGGCTCATTACCAGACTCCATGGAACCTTACAGAAAAATTGCAAAATCCCAATAGTGCCGGAGATAAACAATTATACACGTTTAAGGAGGAGATCGGACTCCAGGACCCCAGCCTACCAGTAGTGATTGGCTATCATTAGACTACCGAGGCATTTTTTTTGCGGATTTTCTAGTTCTATATCAATATATGTCCCATCGTAGCTACTATTTTACGCAAACAATTTTTTTTACGCCAAATGCGTGTTGCATTTGGCGTAAAAATTGTGATTTAATGTTAATTTTATGTATCTGCTGCGCAGACGCAAATAAGTGCGTCACGAAGAAAGCAATAACTTGTTTTTTATCATGACAGTAGCAAGCTAGCATATAAATAAAATTACTGGTAAACTCTTTAGTCTTAAAAACCTTTATAAAAAGAGAGATAAAAATGTCGTGAGTCCTGAATCGTCAACGTCGTCCTGCACTGTAATATTTACGTAGGTCAAAAGTCTTTGGAATTGGCGTGCATGTATGAAGGTCGTGTTTACTGTACCTTACTATATGCTTTTTTATCGCAACTTCACGCCTGTAATCCCCGAAGGGGTAGGCAGAAGTAAATGCGTGCATTGAAGCATACATGCAAACACCCACGACTCGCCGGTTACGTTTTGGCCCATGTAACAGGTGGCGACCCTGTTGACATCTCCGGGCACATTACCAAACTCCGAAATACTGGGAATTTTCCAGTAAATGGAAAAATCCCAATAGAACCAGAGATAACACTATTATCTCTGATAACCCCCTACCCAGGAATCGCACCCAGGACCTCAGCGTATTAGCAGCGGCCTGCTACCACTAGGCTACCGAGGCAGTTAGCTGTGATAAAAAAATTATAATCATGATGATTCAAACACAAATCTTTACCTCACAAGCTTTACCATTTAAGCTCCATTACTCCATTATATAGTTCACCTTAAGATAATTAAAAATTCTTCTTAAGTTACATTGCAACCCTGTCCTTACCATCAATCTAGTTATATTTTTTTCATATAAAATTAACACATAAAGATCCTTGATACAATTTTTACAATACCACTCCATTTATCACCAACTGAATCGTTCTTCATCCAAATAACACGTCACACGTCACAAAAAAATCATTCTCTAAGAGCTATTGTCTTTTTAATTTATGACATCAACTCTAAACCAGTTCACTAAATTGACTTCTGGCATGTAAAGCATTGTTCATGTAAGTGGCATAATATTCAAATAATGGAGTGTACTTGAGATTAACCCTGGGGCATACCGGTTATTTTTTGTAACTATTATACCATTGTGTTAAGGGTAATCGGTCGAAATGG
This sequence comes from Macrosoma leucophasiata, assembly GCA_036365455.1. Lineage (NCBI taxonomy): Eukaryota > Metazoa > Arthropoda > Insecta > Lepidoptera > Hedylidae > Macrosoma > Macrosoma leucophasiata. Next base: position 20,842,860 of record JAWQUS010000024.1, on the reverse strand, counting down.
GAGCGCTTGCAACAAGGGTTGCTGTGCGGTTTAATTCAGATGTTTTCTAAACAGTTTCTTTTTGTTGATTTGTACAATTGATCAGGTCGATGAAATAAATTAAAAATTTTCGTAGATCTTAAACAACAAGTTTATTAATTTTCTTTTTTCGTTTTTAATATGTGTTGTATGTATTTAAAAACCCAGTGATTGTAGAAATTAAAGTAAAAAATAGAAAGAAAAAAGAACACATACCTATTATCTACATTTACTCGCAAGTGTTATTGCGAAAAATGTTTCGATTGTTGAGAGTACGTCTTAACGCTATTAAATAAACTCCAAAGTCTCTCATATCGGTTGTATAGCTACATATTGATTAGTTGTCAATGGCTACTGGTGGTAGAGCTCCAGTGACGGAGCTTGCGGGCGTGGGCAGCATCGAATTATCTAATATACTTGCCGCTAAACGGCAGTGTTCAGCACTATCGTCTTCCGGTCAGGTAGTAATGTACGGCCCTATAATTTCCGGCACGGAGGCGTAACACCTTAGCCTTCAGGAGTGGTAGCGCATCTGCATTTTGACCTCGGTCTTTTTGTGGGTGTCTATAGGCTGCAGTCATCACTTAACATCAATATGAACTGCATGCTTGTTCGCCACTTGCATAACATAAAAAAACCTATCCCAAATCGATCAAATCAAAACGGGAGAGAGAAATTCGACACTCGGATTCCTCAAAAATCAGACCAACAATAGTATTATTTTGTACACAATTTAGTTATAATAAACATGTTTCCGAAGCAGCTTCGGTAGTTTTGTGTTTAAGGGACGGTCTTAGTTACCCAAAGGTCGCAGGTTCGATAGTTGCGCAAAAGTATTTTTCTCCCAATTTTTTAAAATTCTAAAGTCTCAACACCGTTGGCTGGTTTACTTCGCCCACTTCATTTGCCTCACTATAGCGTCCAACATGTATTCAGACTGCAAACACCAAAGTCCTACAAGTACAGAAATTTATAAAATTGCCATTTCAAAATACGCTCACGTCAAATATTGATAAATCGATTGACACGGTATCGAAATTAGCCATGCGTTTAAAAAAGGCGAATCTCAAGTTACGCCCACTTACTTGTCGATAAACAGTTGTCGCGTAAAACACAATGACTGGTGGATTTCCTAAAGTTATTGAGGTTCACACCCGTGACTGACATACGCTTTTTCGTCCAGTAAAACCTATTGTGGAATGTTTTGACGGGCAGCTTTCGCAATTCTGTAATGTCACTGTGATGTTCAATTTAATATGACAACTGTTACGTCGATAATCATTGGTTAGTAAAAATATTTTTTAATTTAGTGAAAGTGACATGGCATACATTTATGTCAATTATTAGGGTTCTGTACCTTAAAAGGGAAAAAGGAACCCTTATAGGATCACTCGTGCGTCTGTCTGTCTGTCTGTCTGTCTGTCCGTCTGCCTGTCACAGCCAATTTGCTCCGAAACTACTAGACCGATTGAGTTGAAATTTGATGAATATATGTAAATTGGTGACCCGAAAATGAACACGTCAAGTAAAATAATAATTTTTAAACAGGGGGGCCACTTACGGGGGGTAAATCAGAAAATTAAAAAAAATAATCGTAAACTGTGTCGTGTGACATATCAAATGAAAGAAGTTGTTGTCAGCATCTCTAATATATTTTTTTTATAATTTTTGCATAAACAAATTTGAATTTATTTAAGAAAAACGACGAAAATTGACCATCCCCCCCCCTATCTCCGAAACTACTGAACTTAAAATTTTGAAAAAAATATGGAAAATAGTTCTTTGTCTATAGATTACTGGAAACCTATAAAAAGTTTGAGTATTCAAATTAAATGGAAAATTCTTAATAATATAACCTCCCCTGCCGGTACCACCGTAACCGCTATGTCCCTGCATTTTAAATGTGTAATATTTTCGAAAATATTTATTTAAATTACGGAACCTTCACCACGCGAGTCGAACTCGCACTTGTCCGGTTTTTTTTTATGTAATAAATGTGGCAAACAGGTCTGAAGTTCACATTGATGTTAAGTGATGACTGCAGCCTAATGACACCCACAAAAAGACCAAGGTCAAAATGCAGTTGCGTTACCACTCCCAGCCTAAGGTACCATATCTCTGTGCCGGAAATTACAGGGCCGTACATTGCCACTTGACCGGAACACGATAGTGCTGAACACTACCAAGTATATTAGGTAATGTGGTGGTGCCTCCCGCGAGGTCCGTCACTGGAGCTCTACCACCAGTAAAACCACCTCTACTCTGTTTGTGCCATTTCTCCCACTATGATAACGAAATAACATTTTAAAGTGTTTCAAAATATCATATCGGAAATTCATTTCGTTCGTCTATAAAATTAAGTTATTTTCCCTTGGCCAATGAAAACAAACATAACTTTCGCCTTTAATGCATAATTGAAACTACAGGTCGGACGAACATTAGCTGGGCATGGTATTATGTGTCCAAAACTGTGGCTCTCATTAACTGAGCATCGCCGCGCACTATTATAATGCCATTACGATCCGATCGGTGGTGTGTTCCACTTAGAGCTAGGTTACTGTATCTCAGATAAGTCAATTAACTAATAATTGTTTTCTTAATATTAAGTACGGTTGATGATGAAATAAAAAAGAATAATAAATTGATGTTTTCGTGAAATGATTTTTCATTCGAAGAAAACATGTAAAAGCAAATTTGTTATTTCATTTCAATCTACTTGTTTTAAAGTATTTCTATCTATACAGAAATACGTCTAATGAATACTTGAACACAATGATCATTTGTGCAAAATATAATATATTTTTGGGATGTATTGTAGGTCTTTTTCCACCACGCTAACCCCACGTAGATGATAGGATGGAAGATAACAGACAAAAATAGTGAACTAAAAAAAAAAGTAATCAAATGAAAAACAAAAAATAAATAACGTAACTTCATGCCTGCATTCTCTAGAAGCCCGATATTGCAAGCGCGATTTCACAGAAGTTTTGTCCTACGTTATAAGTGGTGAACCTATTCATATCGCCGAGCTTACCTATTACCTACTTGCTTTTGTTTTGGTGGTTTGGTCTTGCAATCACAAGCAAAACATCATAATGGCTCTTTTGAAATCTAAATTCATATAATACGTTATGGTCTTATGTTATATTTACTTACTTCATTATCATATATCTACTGGTACAAAGTGGAACGGATCGGCAACACGTAAATCGGCTACTCAACGCGCTAATACTCCCTAATAACATTTTTATACGTGGGAAAAGGTCGGCCAACTAGAGCTCTCTATAATTTTTTAACGCCGCCGCTTTTTCTAGAACTTTCGCTTTGGTTCCGTGTATGCTATCATAATTTTAAGCAATAATTCTCCTGTATTCCCTCTCTTATTTGGTTGGTAAGTTGGTTAAAGTCACACTTTACCAAATAATTCAGTTTATTTTGTAATTTCATATCAAGAAATGGCTGTGAAAACAAATCAAGGAGTAGTTTCAATTGGTTAAACACCTTTAGTTTTACGATAAAATGAACACAGCGTACAACACAGGTAAGGATATTTATAGTATCTTCATTGTATAGATTAGTTATGTCACTAGAAGTACCCAATAAAAGAGGACTGACATAAAATATATACAATACTAGCTGTTGCCCGCGGCTTCGCCCGCGTTGAAATTTTTCGTAAATTTTCTTGTCTTTCTTAAATCTTTGCTATAAACCTCACGGAGCCCGAGACCTTTCCAACGAATGCAAAAAAGCAAATGCAGTTATAGCGTCAGGAAGGAAAACCCGACTTATTTTTATATTATAGATATATTTTTTAATTTTATGTCAGGAGAAGCTCCAGCAGAGGGGCCAGTCCCCCTGCTTCCGCGTCTTTCTCCTGATGAGTGGATTATAATGTATGCATAAAAACTAAATATAAACATTCTGATATGTTACCATTGCTGATATATAAGATCTTGCAAAATGGGACGTGATAATTTTGAACCGCGTCTTTCCGCGGGTGCAAGTAATGTAATATAGCCTTGGTTGCTCAGTGAAAATACAGCTAATGGTATTTTTTTTAAACCGATCCAGTTTTTTTATGTGAAAACGTTACATACCTACATACCTACACAAACATAAATGTTTCCTGTTAATAATATTAGTATAGGTAAATAATTTTATGGCAAAAAGACTTAGCTTAATGCGGTGCCTAAACTTTGTAGGTGACAGATATTTTTTACTGGTGGTAGAGTTCAAGTGTGGCGCTCGAGGGCAGGGCGCCACCGCATTACCTAATCTATCTACCGCCAAATAGTAGTGTTTAGCACTATCGTGTTCCGGTTAGATGGTAATGTACCGCCCCGTAATAACTTATCCCTGAGACATATCAACTTAGGTCTCAGGGGTGGCAACGCATCTGCATTTTGAACTCTGGTCTTTGAATGGGTATCTATAGGCTGCAGTCTTCACTTAACATCAATGCGAACTGCATGCTTGTTTGCCACCTTCATTACATTAAAAAACTGTAAATTAGATTACTTAAATCTATGTACTTAATCTACATTATTCTAATGCTAAAGCTAGATTCATACACGGAGTACAGTTAATTTATTTTAATGGAATGCTTCGAGGCATCTTAATTTAATAGTTACATTTTTATTGTTTTAAATGTATGTATCATCAAGGATAATAATCTTAAACAATAAACTAAGTTATATTTACACTAATTTGACGACCTGCTTGGTTTTCCGGTTGAGGAATAACAGCTTCTTCTAAGAAAACAATTATGTATCTCAACTACAAAGGATTATTCAGTCAGTTTCATTTTTTTATGTAGTAAATAAGCATGCAGAGTACATTGATGTTAAGTGATGACTGCAGCCTATAAACGTCTACCTACACATTAACCATAGATTAAAATGCAGATGCGTCTCGACCCTTGAGACCAAATTTGTTGTTTTTTAATGAAAGTGCCATAACAAGCATAAAGTTCACATTGATGTTAAGTGATGACTGCAGCCTATAGACACCCACACAAAGACCAGATAAGAAAGACCGGAACACGATAGTGCTGAACACTACCATTTAGCGGCTAGTAAATTAGGTAATGCGGTGGTGCCTACGCCCGCGAGCTCCGTCACTGGAGCTCTACTACCAGTAAAATCACAGATATAAATCGAACGTAATTTGTTTTTTGCTGAAAATCAATTCACTCCCTTTTTTTTCCTAAAACACAAAATGGAGTGAAACCCTTCAAACAAGCCAGTAGAGTTTAAATGACCAATTTAATCCAAGAAAAAGCCAAGAACACACCATGGGGCCTTAATGCAAAGCTATGCATGTAACATGATCATGTATTAACTCCGCAAAGAATGGCAGGAATAGTAAACAAGGGAAAATTTATCGGTAAACAATTAGCATTACTCCTTAGAAGTACATACCTATAAAATGTAAATCACAAAACATATAAATTGGTATTCAAAAACATCTAAACAACTGTTCCCACAAAGACAGACCTTATGCAGCTATGACAACGTAAATGGTATTAGCATAACCTTATAGAGAAGCGGTTAGAATATGATAAAAAGCAATTGGATCAATACGGACAGGGTGGGGACAGAGTGGAGGCGAGCGAGGAACAGGACTCGTATTTTTACAATAGTTATACAAGATATTATATGAGCAGATTGACAATACACACGCTATTATATGAAAACTGCTTCAACCATTGTAAGTGGGACGAGCTTGTCTTGGCGCGAAAATTTGCACCAATTAGGCGCGAGGCAAGCACACCTTACTTCACCTGATTAGCGTTTGAGCGTGCCACAAAACATCACAAAAATGGCGTATTATCAGTTTGTAGTGTTTGTACACGAATATAAAGACGTGATTATACTGCAAAATCAAGATGTCCGTCGTTTTCCGTGTGAAAGAGTTAGCTGACGATACTCCCTGTTTTCACGATATATTTGTTAATTGATGATGTGATATCGTGTTTAACACCTGCCAGTGCTCAACGGTACAGTTTTCTCGTTCGTTTCTGCTCAGAACGTCTAAATTGTAGAACGAACTTCCCTCTGAGGTGTTCCCTCGGTGCTACAATATGGGTTTCTTCAAAAATGGCGTCAAAAGAGTCCTTCAAGGCTAGCAGCGCGTTGGCAACTCCCTTGATGTTGCAAATGTTCATAGGCGGCGGTGAACACTTCCCATCAGGTAGCCCGTCTGCTTGTCTGTCAACTAGTGACATAAAAAAATACTAAATTTGACTCACAACTGATAAGTAATGTTACTGAGCGGTTTAGTGGATTATTCTTGACGCGTGAGCGGGAACCTGACCGTCCGCGAGTCTAACCGAAAGTTCAGCAGTCGGTGCGTATTGGCAATCTAAGTCATTTAATATCCTATATTCCTTTAATATCTTTGGTTATCATCTTATTTCAATCGATCTATGTTTGGGAGATACATAATACATACTAATAATATTATTATTTTATTTCTTTATTTTATCTGTCTCACGGCCAAATACTCAAACGTCACTTTCATCTAAGTGGGACTTAAAAGTCTTTTATGCACACATGCAATATATATACATATATAAAAAACACATGCAAACGACAGAGAGATAGCTTATATTTTTTTGAAGGTTTCTTAAAATTCAGTGACGTTTCAACATTTGGCCATCAGTAGCTTAGTGGTAATAGGAAACTGCTGCTGTGGTCCTTAGCTCCATGGATCCAGGATTATCCTGCACGTTTATGCGTAATTAAAATTACATATTCCATTTTAAGAAGTTGCCCAGAGCTAGATATTTGGTACTAGCTTGACCAAATAGCTCGAGTACTGTCTGTACTTAGAAATCGGCATTCATGTACGAAGAGTGCGATGAATGTAAGGGAGATAGATATGTAAGGACTGGGAATCTGGCATTTTTTACTCTCTTCCTACCCTGTAAGGGAATTAGCATGCAGATGCACACTTATATCACCATCTATTCCAGGGGGTAGAACATAACGTATGTTTGCATGTATGTATTTATTTTAAAAAGTTACGCAGAATGTATATTATCAAATTGGCTAAAGTAGTTTTAAAAATATCAAAGGAATTTAACATGAAAGGGAAATGGTTAATAATAAAAGATAAAAAAACACTAGCGGTTTAAAAAATCTGGGTGTACAAGAATTTTTAAATCCTTAGAGTATTTAGGCAGCCGTAGAAACCTTTCAACCACTGCCACCTACCTATTAAAAACCCCTAAGCCGTTCTTCGGTATAATTCCTAAAGATTAGATTTGAACTCCAGACCTAACGGTAAAACAGTAAAAAACGCTTCACTCATCACTAAGACCACATCTTTACCCTGCATGGATCTATAAGCCGATGTTATCGATCTGATTTGAATGATTCTTTCTCAGTGATATAACTCAATCTGTACCGTAAAGGGAGTGACGGGACCTGAACTAATTTATGTTTATTTATTGATCCCTAAGATAATGGATTTCTATCGATCAAGAAAAAAAAAATATTTGCATTTGTGTATTTTATAATAGTTATCTTGATACTACGATTGGTGTGATTAGTAATTTACTCGTAGAAAATGTCCGTATAACTTGATGTCAGTATAAACTGATTTTGCGAGTGATGCAAGATTTGTGGCTTTAATTGTGATGTATGAAGTAGAATACTAAAAACAAATTAACGAGTAATATTAAGTTTTCACCTGTGATAGAGCTCCAGTGACAGAGCTCGCGGGCGTAGGCACCACCGCATTACCTAATATACTTGCCGCTAAATGGTAGCATAGCACTATCGTGTTCCAGTCAGGTGGTAATGTACCGCCCTGTAATTTTTAATTTTCGGCCTCAGGAGTGGTAGCGCATCTGCATTTTGACTTTGATCTTTGTGTGAGTGTCTATAGGCTGCAGTCATCACTTAACATCAATGTGAACTGCGTGCTTGTCTGCCACTGCAAACATATCGTTTTCACAAATGGTACAAAACACCAACCGTATTCTCTGTGAAAACTTGAATAATTAAGAGTATTTATAATAAGTAACTGTAGTCATTTTAATAAACTAAAATAACCCTCACCAACAGAATAGCAATGTTGAAGTCGACAATAAACACGCAAAAAAAAAACCGAAACACGTTATCAAGCGCCCATCTTGAAAAAAAATTTACAAAGCAGGAACGTACTTGAAAAATTGAACGGACCCTTTATACTTTTAGTTTGTTGGTAAACTCTGAACTTACAATGGCTTTGTCCTTTTGTGCCAACCCAACATTGCGTAAATAGGATTAATGGTTGTTTTAATGTAAGCAATGGAATGAGGCTAACCTAGATCTACTTTATTTGACCTAACCTTTACAAATTCAGAAATTACTTCATACTTTTTGAATTTCGAAATTAACGTAACTTCACGCCTATAATCTCTGAGAGGGGTACAACAGGACTGAATAGTACAGTCACAAATCACATTAGTACTTTCATGGTAGAATAGATAACAGATTTATTTTCAATTTAACTGAGAATTTATTTTTTAATTAATTGTAATTTCAAGAATTTTCAGAGAGTAAAAACAATGTATAGTGAAGAATTAAAAGAAATGAATTCTTCACTATACGTTATATTAAATAAAAGTATCATTTCCCCTTTTACAAACTGATAACATAGGATAAAAAAATGATTATTTTTTAGTCACTGTCAGAGTTTAAAAGGTCAATACAGTACTCGTATGTTACTATGTATAAATTAGGCACAGAACCAAAACAGCTCAGGCCTATGTAATAGCGCGTTTTTTTTCATAATACTATGTAGAATAGCTCTTATACATTTTATGTCAACTGCTTTTTCGCCTCTTGCAGTACTTAAAAAACATATCTTTCAAGTTTTGGAAATACCTCACGTTTTTTAATACATCCACATTTAAAATGACTTTATTTGCACCCGTATCGGATTATATCTTTATTTGATTTATTAGGGTTACAATACAGGCGTAATCTTGAAGATTCGGGACACGATTTTATCATTCTGTTGATTGAAAAGGATCGTCGATGCTAAAATGTCGGATGTATTTGATAATCAAGCTGCACTTAAACCAGAAATTCATATTTTGAATTTAGGGCTACGTACCTCGAAAAAAAAAGGGACTCTTATTTTATACGTACCTAACGAAGGTGGTAAACAAGCATGCAGCTCCAAGAATGGTAAGTAGCCTGTAGCTTTCAGACATCCACACAAAAACCGATCTGTGATAGTTATTACGGGGCCATACATTACCATCGAACCGGAATACGATGGTGTTGAACATTACCATTTGGCGGCAGATATGTTTTGGAAAGCGGTGGTGCCTACGCCCTGCAACTCTACCAGTAAAAAAAATCACCTCATTAAATCTCTCGTGCATCTGTCTGTATGTCCATCTACCACTAACTTAGTCAGTGACTTCGAAAGAAATGTGTTACAAATGTGAATTTTAGGGGTAGAGGAGCACTTAAAAAAAACTATATTTTGTCATATTGAGACAGACTATATCTATATTTATCTATCTATCTATCTCATATATAAATATTCGTTAGTGTCGCTAAAACTCGAGAACGGCTGGATCAATTAGGCTACTTTTGGTTTTGAATGATTTTTGGAAGTCCAGGGAAGGTTTAAAAGGTAAGGATATATGAAGAAATTGAAAGGAAATAGTAAAAACCACAATTTTATTTTTTCATACAAATAGTCCGTTTCTATCAAACTTTTGACACATTATTTAATTGTGAGGCAATACGAAGTTTGACGGGGCAGCTAGTAACTTAAAAAGTTACTTATATATATCGAAAGAGGGAATCAGTTGCTAACAGGAAATATTTTTCAAATCAATTAATAACAAAGGCAGGAATTGAAATCCCTACCCAATACCACCCTTGCGGCTTCTAAAGCTAATAGATATTAAAAATCTCACAGTTTACTTAAGCTTCAAAATGATCATTAGTCACCCACAGAATTTACCCGTCAATTGGACAAAAACAGTTGACGCAAACAAATTGAATATTCCCACATAAGAAGGTGAAAATCCAAATGCAAACATTGAATCGGGAGCAAATGATGTAACATTTGATGCGATAATAGATGTTAAAATAAACGCAGTAAAAGCTAAAGTTGCTAGAATACATAACCTTAAAAATCGCATTAACAATCACAATTTTGATTCAGTTCAAATCAAAAGAATAGATCGGCATGTGTTCTATTTGATTAATGATGTTACTTTACGAACTATCACCAAATACCGGAGGAAGCGGGACATTGTTGTACGTGTGACAAAAAAGACTGCAAATTACAGCCAAATCAATCTAAACTGTATTACTATCTAGTAGTGTGCGTATTGCATTGGTTTTAAATCTGATAAGTTATGTCTCTACGTTTCTGGTGTCACTAAAAAACTTGACTAATGATTCTGGTTTGAAATCAAATATTCATGCATTTTTTTCAGTGAGCTGACTCGTTTTGTTACACTTAACGCTTTTTCGAGCATCTGTTTAATGATATAACGACTGTCTTTGTTGCATTGAATTTGTTCCATTGATTTTTTTATGTTTGTTTTATCTATTTGAAGTTATCTTTGTGTACATAACACGTATTTATAACTGTGTTTTGATAGATTTTGCAATGTTTTACTATAAATGTATACAACAAACGGGATGATTTCAAAGCTGTTTATTAGTTCAAATTGGTAACTTTCAGCTTCAAAGAATAAAAAATATTTATGTAGATTTTTTATTTTGATATATTATTATTTTTCAATGTACCAATGGTGTCAAACAGGCTTGCATTTTATATCGATGGTAAGTGAATCCTGCAGCCTATGGTCACCTACACAAAAACTGGAAGTCATTATGCAGATGCTTTGTCGCTCCTGAGGTCTAAGTTGTTTCTCCTGTGTGAAAGTTATTACGGAAGGGACCATACTTTCAAACGTAAGTTTCAGTATCAAAAGATGATTGCAATGCAACGAAAAATAATTCTCCAGTTTTTTGACTTATTGAGGTATATACATACATTCGGACTCTTGCGTAGAATTTTTTGATATTTTTTGTTACTGAGCAAATGTGTGTGTGTGGTAGAGGGCTGCCAACTAAACGGTTGTTGTTAGAAATTCAAACGTTACGGCAAAAGTAGCTACATCTATCGAAATTAAAAGGAAAACTATCACACCTAAGTTAACTTTACAAGTTTGCGAATAATAGTCGACCAAATGTAATACTCGAAATTTTTGAAGAACTCCAGAGAAAATATATATTTTTTTATTACATTAATCGAACCTAAAAACTACGGAACCCTACAATGCGTGTGGCCCGACACGCACTTGACCGATTTTTTTACTAAAGTCGAATCCGAGTTTCAACCGGACCAGAAGCTTAAGTTAAAAAGATATCAGATTCCCACTCATTACAATTAAATGACGTCTCGCAAAAACTTGTTCATTCTCACCATCTAGGTACACTTTCACTCTATCTGCTTTCCAAGATGCGTGGTGTTTTATGAAAATTATTTATCATCGCAGCTCTATTAACATTTCAGCGCTGCATCTAGTTCGTTAGTCTCGCCGCGCCCGAGGTCGCGAGCACACCAATAAATATATGTAAGGCTGCGTTTAGATTGGTGTATACACCTGTTTTTTTTTTGGGAATGATACAAAAAATCTTGGGGCTATAAGATTTGGATACTATGAACTCAAGCTATATATGTGTTATTTATGTATTGTTGGAAGAGTTCTTTAATTATTGTGTTCCTTAAATATTATTTGGATTCACTGAAGAATTTCCTTTCAGAGTTCTCCATGAGAATATGAACTATCTTTTATGGTATATATCTGTTTATATTTCACCCTTAATCTTTGGTTTTTTTATCATAAAAACGTGAAATGGAAAATAATAGATAAAGGACAGGAAAACTAAGAAATAAAGAAAAATAATGAAGACTGCATCTAGATAAACATGTTCATTCAAGTAATTTATTTATAAAAAAGGTACTCAAGTACGAAAAAAAAATCGTTCATGACTAAGTTACATAGGAAATGCTTGGGAACGAAAAAAAACGGTGAAAAAGGCTATATAAAAACATGAATCAGAATATGAGTGAGTGAACTAAAGCTTACTTCTAGACATGTTTCAAAAAAGAGTATTTAAAAAAAAGATGCTTCTCTCGGGAACAACAAATTCGAAAACTTAGAATCTTATTTACACCCAATGCAAGTATCAGGGTCATATATATTATTATTATAGATATATAATTCCAAGAGAAAATTTGTCAAATTTTTGTCAAACTAAAATAAAAAATAAAATATTACACCCTGATTACCAGTGTGAACAGCACCCAACCTGAACTTATAGCCGGGTAGGGGCCCGTGGTAACTGGGCCGCGCGGGCAACCTCATATTTAGTATTAGGATGAGTTGGTTCTATAGAAGCGCAATGCTTGTAGGCTCGAAGTTATTGGGTTGGCCCACTTTGAGATTTCTAAGGTCAATTGAGGGGGAAATTGTTTAGCGGAAATTATTTCGTGATGCTTATTGGATTAAGTTTGAATTTGATTCTGTAATCGAATGTTATTTTGGAATATAATTTGAGTTTAATATTAAACTTACAGACAGCTACTATTTGGTGGCACATAAATTTGGTAATGTGATGGTCACTAGAACTCTACCATCATAAAATAGTAAAGTTCATTCAATGATATCCTGAAAAGAGTTTTCATCCGTGTGCATGTAATGTTGGGGTCATCGACTTCTATCTATATAGAGCAGACAAAACTACTTCTCTTCTAGTGGTAGAGTGCCAACGTCGGAGCTCAAGGACATAGGCACCATCGCATTAATCTATCTGATGCTTAGTGGTAATATTAAGCACTATCGCGTTTTAGTAAAATGGTAACGTATGGCCACGTAATACCAATCACAGAGGCGAAACTACTTAAGCCGTGGATGATATAGCATTTATATTTTAAACCTTCGGTTTTTGTGCACAATTCAATTACCATAAATATTAACAAGCTGGTTTGCCACTATCATCACATTTCAAAATATCAGATGGTGCGTGCACTATCGAACATATTTCGTCTAGGTACTCCATTCTTATAAATACTTTTATTGATTCAAGGTCTTACAATTTACAAGCAACTACGAACATGTCACATCAGCTTCAGATACGCCCAATTGCCTATTCACCCATTTGACACTTTTATCGCGTCTAAAAGCCAAGTAATTAAAACATCTGATAAAATTTGTTTATAGTACGTAATATTTTGACATCGACCTAGAAAGTCCGCCATCGTATATCAAGCTTCCGTTATCTCGAAACCAATTCGCACCGCATAAACAGTTCCGACGCGGCGTCTATTAAAACCACACGGAGTGAAATCCATAGAACACATATAAGGTTGGTTTCAAACGGGCGATTAGACTGCTGGTTTTCAAAAGGGTTACTGGTGGTAGAGCTCCAGTGACGGAGCTCTCGGGCGTAGGCACCACCGCATTACCTAATTTACTTGCCGCTAAATGGTAGTGTTCAGCACTATCGTGTTCCGGTCAGGTGGTAATGTACGGCCCTGTGATTTCCGGCACAGAGGCATACCACCTTAGGCCTCAGGAGTGGTAACGCATCCGCATTTTGACCTTGGTCTTTGTGTGGGTGTCTATAGGCTGCAGTCATCACTTAACATCAATGTGAACTGCATGCTTGTTTGCCACTTCGATTACATAAAAAAAAAGGGTTTTCGAGTGGCGACCGCGCACCGTGTAGACAAAGTGTGGGAAAGCCCGCCACGAGATGGAGCGACGCTGACGTCTTTGTGAAGGTCGCTGGCAGTCGTGGGATAACAGCTGCCCAGTACTGTTTGTTGGGGCATATATACGGAGGCCATTGTCCTGAAGCAGATCTTTCGGCTGATAATTATGAAATAGTGGTACATGTCTATATTGAAGCTAAATTAGTAACAACAACACATTCAGTGAAACATTCGTCAAATATTTGAAGCTTTAGTAGGTACCTGTTTGAAAGAACTGTTACGTTGTTTTCTTGACATATAAAGGCTGTAAGTACTTTCATTTATTGAGTAGTCATTTTTTTGTATGCGTTCCTTGTAGTACATGAATCGTTCTGAAACCTGTGCGCGATCTTTAATATACCATCTAGTTAATCAAAATTACGTTATATTGAAAAGAATAATGCATATTTAGATAAAATGATTTTTGAGTTTTAAACATAACTACAAAATAATCAAGAACATTATCGCAGGGCTTATAAGACGCAAGTCTGTAGCGAGCCTTAAACATTTTACGACCACATTAACGCATCCCACTCCATTTGGATACACTTGATAGGGATAAAGCGCGATCGAACCGATCAGATTTACGACCGGTACGGTCAAGTAATTGCCGGCAATGCAACCCTCATTAAGAGATCCGAATTGATTCATAGAAAGGACTTTCACATTGAAAGTTTTTAATATCATAAATTATTATTGCAATATCAATATTATAAAACACGTATCGGTTATTAACAAAGTAAATACAATTTAAAGAAACTAATCAAACATGCGAAGTCGTAAAGAATGCATATTTATAATTTATTCCCATTTTATATCTACTAAGTAAATCAACTCCTCTGCCTCGGTAGCCTAGTGGTAGCAGGCCACTACTACTACGCTGAGGTCCTGGGTTCGATTCCCGGGTAAGGGGTTATCAGAGATAATGGTGAAAAAGCCTTTATCTCTGGTTCTATTGGGATTTTTCCATTTTCTGGAAATTTCCCAGTACCTCAAAGTTTGGTAATGTGCCCGGAGATGTCAACAGGCTCGCCACCTGTTACATGGGCTAAAACGTAACCGGCGAATCGTGGGTGTTTGCATGTATGCTTGAATGCATGCATTTACCTCTGCCTACCCCTTCGGGGATTACAGGCGTGAAGTTACGTTTTAAGTAAATCAATATTTTGTTTTGTTTCATATAATTGTATCTATCTCATAAAAAGGAATATTGATTGACAAAGAATTATGTACTTATAAAATCTTGTATAACATGAGATATAACATAACTGGGGAATCGTGTATATATCTCTCTCTGTCTGTCCCATCGAGGTATGGAGGCGTGAAAATACCTTACATTATTCAATCCTTATTTTGAATTTCAATAAACATGATAAATCAGTGATGTTTAAAGACGACGATGACTTAAATCTTTTTTAATTTTTCAAATATAAAACCGTGCAAGTGCGAGTTGGACTCGCGTGGTGAAGGTTCCCTAATTTAAATAAATATTTTCGAAAATATTACAGATTTAAATTGCAGGCACATAGCGGTTACGGTGGTACCGGCAGGGGGGGTTATATTAATAAGAATTTTCGATTTAATTTGAATACTCAAACTTCTTATAGGTTTTCCAGTAATCTATAGGCAAAGAACTATTTTCCACATTTTTTTTCAAAATTTTGAGTTCAGTAGTTTCGGAGATAGTTTGGGGGTCATTTTTCTTAAATAACTTCAAAAATGTTTATGCAAAAATTATAAAAAAATATATCTGAGATGCTGACAACAATGTCTATCATTTGATATGTCACACAACACAGTTTAACGAATATTTTTTTTTCCCCCTGCTTAAAATTTATTATTTTACTTGACGTGATCATCTTTGGGTCACCAATTTACATACATTCATCAAATTTCAACTCAATCGGTCTAGTAGTTTCGGAGCAAATCGGCCGTGATAGACGGACAGATAGACAGACGCACGAGTGATCCTATAAGGGTTCCTTTTTTGCTTTTAAGGTACGGAACTCTAACAAGCTGTAACGCCTATGCCAGTATTTGTAAATGTATACATTTAATAAAACTGTAACTGGAATTTGTCTGTAGACACAAGACATTGAAGGAAATAAATTAAGGCAGCTCTTTGTAAGGCCAGTAGAATCAGATGATTTTTGTTTATCTTTTGTCTCTCTCTGTGTATTCAACGGTTATGTTTTGGCTCATGTAACAGATGGCGAGCCATCTGATTAACATCTCCGGGCACATTACCAAATTTTGAGGTACTGGGAAATTTAGAGAAAATGGAAAAATCCCAATACAACCAGAGATAAAGGACTTATATACTATAACTGCCTCAGTAGCGTAGTGGTAGCAGGCCACTACTATTACGCTGGAGGTCCTGGGTTCGATTCCGGGGTCGGGGACTATCAGAGATAACGGTAAAATCCTTTATCTCTGCTTCTATTGGGATTTTTCCATTTTCTGGAAGATTCCCAGTACCCCGGAGTTTGGTAATGTGCCCCGAGATGGCAACAGGTTCGCCACCTGTTACATGGGCCAAAACGTAACCGGCGAGTCGTGGGTGTTTGCATGTATGATTGAATGCATGCATTTACCTCTGCCTACTCCTTCGGGGATTACAGGCGTGAAGTTACGTTTTATGAAGGACTTTACACCATTATTTCTGATAACCCCCTACCCGGGAATCGGACCCAGGACCTCAGCGTATTAGTAGTGGCCTGCTACCACTAGGCTACCGAGGCAGTTTATTATACAATATTATGCAGATAGATAATAGATATTATTATTATTTTTTTTTTATCAATTATGGAAGTGGCAAACAAGCATGCAGTTCACATTGATGTTAAGGGATGACTGCAGCCTATAGATACCCACACAAAGACCGAGGTCAAAATGCAGACGCGTTACCACTCCTGAGGCCTAAGGTTTTATGCCTCTGTGCCGGAAATTACAGGGCCGTACATTACCACCTGACCGGAACACGATAGTGCTGAACACTATCATTTAGCGGCAAGTACATTAGGTAATGCGGTGGTGCCTACGCCCGCGAGCTTCGTCACTGGAGCTCTACCACCAGTAAAAACGTGAGTTTATAAAAAAGTGAAGTCTCTCTCTTATCTAGATATCTAATTTATTCAGTTCTAATCAACAGTCGTCCACTCATTGATATTTTCCTTCGGATCCACCGTAAACGTTGACACATCTTTCCATATATCACTATTAAATGTAAACCTAATTTAAATAAGGATTTATAGTATCCACACTCATTAAGGAAAATCAAATTAAAAACAGAACATCTTCCTACGCACTCCATTGATTTCTAAGGTACTATATTTATAAGTCATTAAAATGTACAACCAATAAAATATGCTATCGCGACGATTCGTCTTCCAAATTGTTTATTGAAAGTTTCATAGATAAAAGAGGTTTATAGGCTCAAGTATCTTATAGAGTGGACCTTTTAAAAACACTTTGTAGATATCTTAATTTATCTTATTTACAAACATAGCTTTAATTCATATATTTTAACTAGCTGTGTGCGAGACTTCGCCCGCGTGGGAATTTATTATTGTTCAGTATCTACCCGGACGAAATCGTGAGCGCAGTCTAGTATAGAGTCTAGTTTAAAAGTAGCCTAAGTTACTCCTTATTACATCAGCTATGTGCCAATGAAAGTCCCGTCAAAATCGGTCCAGCCGTTCCCAAGATTAGCCCCGCCAAACAGACAGAGAGACAGACAAAAATTGAAAAAAATGTTGTTTTGGCATATATGCACTTAGTAAAATGCGGTTATTTTTATATTACAAACAGACACTCCAATTTTATTTATTTGTATAGATGACACGTCATGAGAGTGGCATAGCATGCAGTTCGGGTACTTAGTCTGAACGGACCAAAAAGAATGGACCGTAGTCCATTCGGCCGTAATCACAAATCGTCTACTACGTCTCAACGGACCGGTCATAAAATATTGTTAACAAATTTATACATGGAGTACATTCGAGTGCAAAAGTTATAAATTGAAATATTTAAGTATTTCGTCGTAATTTTTTTCTTAAATTTGTATTATTTTCTTTATAAAAACGACTCTACACTCTCTGCGTACCCCGTTAGGGACCTGGCGTGAAGATACAAAACCCGGTCAAGTGCGTGTTGGCCCACGCGCAAGAATTCCGTAATTTTTAGGTTTGATTAATGTAATGAAAAAAATACATAAATATTTTCTATAGGGTTCATAAAAAATTTCGAGTATTATATTTGGTCAACTATTACTCGCAAACTTGTAAAGCCAACTTAGGTGTGATAATTTTTCTTTTAATTTCGTTATATGTAGCTACTATTGTCGCAACGTTTGAATTTCTAACAACAACCGTTGAGTTGGCAAAGGGGGGGACACACTTGACTCTAACGAAAATTGGCACTTTAAAGCTTAATAAATCATGAACAGTAAACTAAATCCAAAAATGATGTAAGCACAACTGTAACATTTTTGAAAGACCTATCCAACGATGTCCTACAACATATAGAAAAAGAAAAAGAAAAAAATATTTACGCGTTACATGTAGGGGAGGTAGGCCCTAAATAATTTTATTTTTCATGTTTTTATTATACCACTTTGTCGACGTAATTAAGGTGTATACTTTTGCTAAATTTCAAGTCTCTAGTACCAATAGTTTTTGCGCTAAACCGCAGACGGACAATTATTAATTATATTAATTTAAATTGTAGTGTTCACCACTATCGTGTTCCGGTCAGGTGTTAATGTACGGCCCTGTAATTTCCGGCACAGAGCATAACACCTTAAGCCTCAGGAGTGGCAACGCATTTTTACGTTGGTCTTTGTGTGGGTGTCTAAAGGCTGCAGTCATCACTTAACATCAATGTGAACTGCATGCTTGTTAGCCACTTCCATTACATAAAAAAATGTAGTTTTAAAATCAAAATTAGAAAACGGCTAATCGAGCAAGCATTTAACAGTGTCTTATTGCTGGTTAATTATTATCTAGTGCAATGTATGCACCTAAATTATAATTGTTATTGCAGACATTTATTTATTTTTAAATCAATTAATATGAATACATATCAGCTGAAATAGTTGTTACTGTTTTTATTAATTTTTATTATTTTGATTTTTGCTTTATGAGATAATCTTATATTTTGACGTTTAAAATGGTGGTTTTACAAATAAATGACTATCAATAGTCATTTATATATATATAGTCAACTATTGACTAACTACTGACCACTATTGTTGGGTTGTCTGATTGCGCTTGTGGAAGAATTTTCTTCCAGTAGCAGAAAATTGTTCCGCTAGGGGCGTTAGGGTCGTCACGTACCAATGCTATCTTACTCTCATAAATTAAAAAAAAAAAATATTCCTTTTCTTCTATCACTATGCATAAACTCACCGGATATAGGTAATCACACTTCACATCACACTAATATTATAAATGTGCAAGTTTCTTTTTGGACGTTTGTCCGTCAATCACGCCGAAACTACTGAACGGATTTTGATGAAATTTTTAATACAGACTGACTTAGATTATAGGATACTTTTTATTCCGATTAATGTTCCCGTGGGATGGGTTGATTTGATGAGTTTCCACAGGTTACGCGAAGCGACCAACACGCGGGCGGAGTCGCGGGCTAGTATATATATAATAATTGATATAATATTTAATATTTAATTTTGTGTTCTCAGTAAATTTTAGGCCTGATTATAATTTTGATATGTTATTATTTTTGTCATTTTTGACATTTGTCATAACAAATCTCGATAGTTTATTGGTTGGATTATTTATTCTCCAAAACTAAATCTTTTTAAATATCGAACATGGAATCTAGACCCCTACCGCGAAATACATCGTAAAAATGTCACAACTGTGGTTTTATAAGTCAATCATGGATAACGATCAGTAAATATATAAACCATGTAGATAATTATAAATATTTTCGTTGATATTCAAATGAAATATTTTTATAGGCCGTAAAATTTGATTTTGGAATAATAAGATATGATCGTCAAAAATTAATTAATATATGATTATATTTTATTATCTGGATCAATATTTTTTTTTATGTAATTGAAGTGGTAAACAAGTATGCAGTTCACATTGATGTTAAGTGATGACTGCACCCTGTAGACACTTACACAAAGGGCAAGGTCAAAATGCAGATGCGTTACCACTCCTGAGGCCTAAGGTGTTATGCCTCTGTGCCGGAAATTACAGGGCCGTACATTACCACCTGACCGGAACACGATAGTGCTGAACACTACCATTTTGCGGCAAGTATATTAGGTAATGCGGTGGTGCCTACGCCCGCGAGCTCCGTCGCTGGAGCTCTTCCACCAGTAGAAGATAATTATGTTCTATTTTTCTACTTTTTTTTGTAACTGTGCCTTATACTAGGCGTATTTTTTCACTTACTATGCATTTCTGGATTGGAATTTTCTGATAATCAAGGAGGGCACACCTTTTACATACGTTAATCTTCAGTGTGTTAGACCAGCGTAGTATTTACTGAATTACTTATATAGTATTTTTGTCGAGAAAAATGTAACTTACTTCGGCATTTTTACAATGTTTCTATTAAGTTTTTCATATATAATCAGCAGCGTATTACATAATCTAATATAACCGTTATGTTTGTAATATACCAGCTTTTGACAATTGAATAGTAACAAATATTGTCGCAATTTAAATAATCTTCAATACCCAAAAAATAATACTGTAAAATGTAATAAAACTGAATATAATACTTTATATTACTTAATCTCATTTTTACTTCATTCGTTATATATTATTATTACAGCTATCATTATTTTGAAACGTAAAAAAACACAACAGGAAGTCGATTAATACTTAGACAGGAAATCATTTATGTATACTTATTTAAAATCTGAAGTAGGTATTGATATTATTATGTTTATTGGACAATATCACAAATATTTTCAGCCTTATTATTTCTTGATATTTCCAGATGATACGTTTATTAAACAGTATTTAGAATCTGAAAGATTGGAATCTTAAAAAAGTAAATAGTTCAAGTCAGTCATTGACATATCACTCAGTTAATTTATAAGTTTGGACTATTCCCTATTTGTCACATTTAAATAAAAGAAAAACCTACATTATTTAAATTGGACCAATAAATAAACGTTATTAAGACGTAACGTCACCAATGAGTTACGTTCCTGATTGTTATGTTATCTTTAAGTTTATTTACAACGTATGTAACAGTTCTTTCGTTTTCTTTAATTATTCTAATGAATAATGTTGTACGTTTTGTTGTTAGTCACGGTTGTTGAATGAATATTTAGTGCTTGCTTAATGAATTGTATTTCAATTGGATTGGGAAATAAGTAAAGAGTAAACGTTATTGTTTACAAAAGATATTGTGACTGAAATGGTAACGTATAAAACTGATATTTCAAATATCTGACCGATGTTTACTGTAAAATATACGATATCTTAAAAATAATTAATGGTTAAAGATATTTTAGATAATCTATTATCTGAAAATATCAAGAAATAGTTTAATAAAAATTATTGAAGTATTGATATTTCAGATTTTAAATAACTATACACACATGATTCTTGTAAATCTATTAATCGACTTCTTGATGTTTTTTATATTATGTGTATATCAATAATTACAAGTCGATAATAAAGTAGATACTTATATCTTTTTTTGACTCTTAACTATACAATTTATTATGTCTATATAATTCTTAGCATGTTTCAAAAGATTCACATTTATTTCCCGAAATCAGTCACGGATCACCAATAAATAGTCAATGGCAAATCAAAAAGTTCATTCGACACGAATCATTGACGATTTTTTATACATTACAAGCATTTTGTTAAAAAAATCTTTCACTTCCACTTAGCGTCGAAATCATTAATAAGTATTTACGCTGCATCTGTCCTTAAGTGACAGTGATATAATAAACAATGCTAAACTTAACAAAACTACACTTTTCATAAAATTAGCGAAAAACGACCTTATTTCATCGGATATAAAAAAGTAGTCAACGCATTAAGATTTTGTGGTTTCAATCCTCGAAAAAGTTATGAATGATTTGATCAAACAAAAATGAGTTTTATGTAATTGATTTAAAGTTTCTAACGGTTGCAAAATGGTATCTACTAAAGGGGGACCTCAGTTTTGATAAATGATTCAATCGGTCACGCTGCCTTGGGAATATCACTGATTAAATTTGGGACAAGTTGGTGTTATTTCCGCTCGTTTAATACGCTTTTTGCTTGCGGTGCGCTGATATATTTAGGATATTGTAGTCATTGGATTCAATGAAGTAAAAAATCGTAATTTTCATTATTTATTTGTGCCATTGCATTTTAAGATAACTTATAAAGAGAAATGTAGTTGGTACCTACCTATTTGTTGTTTTTTTTGGAAATAGGTTTTGTTTTTATTTAATTATCTAATATACTTGCTGCTAAATTGTAGTGTTCAGCACTATCGTGTTCCGGTTAGGTGGTAACTTTCCGGCACATACCCTGTAATTTCCGGCACAGAGGCATAACACCTTAGGCCTCAGGAATGGTAACGCATCTGTATTTCGACCTTGGTTATAGTGTGGGTGTCTATAGGCTGCAGTCATCACTTAACATCAATGCGAACTGCATGCTTGCTTGCCACTTCCACTGCATAAAAAAAAACTTGAGTAACACTAAAGATTTGAATAGACTATTTTGAAATTCAAAAATACGAATTTACACTTTATTGCTATATAACTCGAAACGCGATACCAAACAACTACTGGAAGCGGGGTCAGTTGTAATGCATTTATATTACCTATATTACCATACAAAATTACGGTTTCATACACCTTTTTGAGAAAGAATCATACATACATAATATAATCTGATATGTCTACAGTATTTTTATTCTCATGCAAACTGTGGCTTATGAGTTCTCCAAAATATAATAAAATTTGCTTGTGACTTATGACTCTCCGAAATTTCTGCTTTATCGACCCAGTACTTCGGAGTTTGGTTATGTGCCCGGAGATGTAAAGGCTCGCCACCTGTAACATGGGCCAAAACTTAACCCGCGAATTGCGGGTGTTTGCATGTATACCTCTGCCTACTCTTCCGGGGATTACAGGCGTGAAATTACGATTTTTTATGTGATGAAGGTGGCAAACAAGCAATCAGTTCACATTGGTGTTAAGTGATGACTGCAGCCTATAGATACCCACACAAAGACCAGAGGTCAAAATGCAGGTGCGTTACCACTTCTGAGGCCTAATGTGTTATGCCTCTGTACCGGAAATAACAGGGCCGTACATTACCACCTGACCGGAACACGATAGTGCTGAACACTACCATACCGTTTAGCGGCAAGTATATTAGGTAATGCGGTGGTGTGTACGCCCGCGTGCTCCTTCACTGGCGCTCAACCGTAAAAATACAAGTAAAAATCGTTTACCAGTTTACAGAATACACCTGATTATTACTAAATTGTGTAGTAATAAATTATTTCGGAAAAAAATGTCTGTGACATACGGACACCGTATAATAACTGGTAGCGGAGTCACGGGGGCAACTATAATGCATTTATATAAACGATAATGCACCCATAATTAATTCCTACCACATATTAAACGGCTCCCACATTACGTATCGTCCACAATCTAGTTTCGGACTAACTTGTTATGTGACACGCCATTAAAATCTTTTATAACTTTCTAAATCCTTTAAACTGATATATGTTAGTGATATACAACTAGGCAAGGGTTCACGTATGGACTGCACCAGCTATCGAGCGATCAGTTTGATCAGTTTGGCAGCTAAAGTGTATGGGAAAGTCTTAGAAAGAAGAATGAAAGAGAAGTCCGACGGGTTGTTGTGGGATGCACAGGGTGGTTTCAGATCTGGAAGAGGATGTATGGATCAAGTTTTCTCCCTCCGCAACATCGTAGAGAAGCATCTGGCTGTGAGCCAGAAGGTTTTCTGCGGTTTTGTGGATTTGGAGAAGGCGTTTGATAGGGTATTACGAAAGGAGCTGTGGGACATTTTGCCAGAGTATGGTATTGATGGCAGTCTGCTCCGTGCAATACAGTCCACGTATGTGGGCTGTCAAGCATGTGTGCGGGTAGATGGTAACATGTCACCCTGGTTTGATGTTAACATCGGTGTCAAACAGGGTTGCGTGCTTTCGTCTAGGCTGTTTATTATATATCTGGACAAATGCCTCCAGAGGGTGAAGTTGATGGATGTGGGAGTGCGTATGGGTGACTTAGTGGTGAACTGTCTGCTTTACGCAGATGATGCGGTAATTGTTAGCTCTACACCATCTGGGCTACAAGCACTAGTCACAGTCATGAAAGAGGATTGTATGGAGAAAGGCTTACAATTGAATGTGGATAAAACTAAAGTATTAGTATTTGAAAGAGATGAACAGAGAACAAATGCAAGGGTAGTAGTAGATGATGCAGTGTTAGAACAGGTTGATGAAATTGTATATCTTGGATGTGCTTTTAGCAAGGATGGTAGGTACACCACTGACATAGAAAGAAGAGTGCTTGCTGGGAATTACGTGAATGGAGCGTTGGGTAAGCTGCTAGAATCCAAACATCTCAGCCAGCGGGCTCGACTAGCCGTACATAATGCTGTACTTACTCCAACGCTTTTATATGGAAGCGAGAGCTGGGTATGCAGGAAAGAGCATGAAAGTAAGTTGAACGCGGTCGAGATGAGATCTCTGCGCAAGATCTGCGGTGTATCACTCACCGATCGCGTTCGTAATGAAGATGTAAGAAAGAGACTTTGTGTGAATGATAGTATCGGTGTAAAATTGAAAAAAGGCATGCTCCGATGGTTCGGGCATATAGAAAGAATGTCGAATGAGCGAATGACTAAACAGATATACAATGCGAATGTGGATGGTTGCAGAGGCCCAGGAAGACCAAGGCTGACCTACCATGACCAAATAGGTCGAGTTCTGTCTGATGGTGGTGTCAAAAGTCTTAGGAATCGGCGTGCATGTATGAAGAGAATGATGAAGGTAGACGAGGCACGAGAGGTTTGTCAGAACCGGGATGTCTGGCGCTCTACACTCTCTGCCTACCCCGTTAGGGACCTGGCGTGAAGATACATACATACATATACAACTAGGGATGATCTATAAAATACTGATATTGATATTGATATCATATGTAGAATTGTAGATATTACCGATATACCTACGAATATTTTGCTTAATTTCGATATTAGGCTATTGAGCCTAATATCGAAATTAAGCAAAATATTCGTAGGTATATCGGTAATATCTACAATTCTACATATAAATAAATAAATAAAAACCGGTCAAGTGCATGTCAGGCCACGCGCATTGTAGGATTCCGCAGTTTTTAGGTTTGATTAATGTAATGAAAAAAATAAAAAAATATTTGGATGCAGTTGTTCGAAATTTTCAAGTAAAATACATTTACCTAGTCGAATATTACTCGCAAACTTGTAAAGCCAACTAAAGTGTGACATTGTAGAAATTAAACTTGCGGATTTCCTCGCGTATACAACACTCCCAAATTTCTTCATACACCCGATGTTTCGGTCGCTTTCCAGCTACCGTGGTCACGGGCTGACTAATTCGACGATGTTCAGCCTGGTCTTATATAGCTGAGACAGAACACAACCCTAGTGCGATGTAAACTCCGCAAGTTTAATTTCTACAATGTATGAAGCTCGTGAAAACCTACGAAAACGTTAAAGTGTGACAGTTTTCCTTAAAATTTCGTTATATGTAGCTATTATTGCCGGACGTTTGAATTTGCAACAACAACTAATTGGAACGCAAAATATATTCATACTTCTATTACTTAATGATCTATTTTATAAAAACGCTACTATTTGCAGTGTACTGTGTTTAACAACTTTTAATGGTGGTAGAGCTCCAGTGACGGAGCTCGCGGGCGTAGGCACCACCGCACTACCTAATATACTTTCCGCTAAATGGTAGTGTTCAGCACTATCGTATTTCGGTCAGGAGGTAATGTACGGCCCTGTAATTGCCGGCACAGAGGCGTAACACCTTAGGCCTCAGGAGTGGTAACGCATCTGCATTTTGACCTTGGTCTTTGGTGGGTGTCTATAGGCTGCAGTCATCACTTAACATCAACGTGAACTGCATGCTTGTTTACCACTTCCATTACACACCGTAGAAGATCAAAAAGAGCCGCCGGCTACAAGCCGCCGCCACGAAAATTTTGGTGGCGTGCCGCCGCCGACTATATCGCACCCGGCTCGCATGCCTACTAGCAAATCTTTGCTTTATGTAGATTTAACTAATGTCTTTCCAAATACCGCAAATCGTCGTTTGATAGTCATTCAATCTAGATTCAATTACAGCAGCACTAAATGTCAATATATTGAAACTGTTAAATATTTAATGCGATATTAGCATTTAAAGTCCAGATTAATCCAGATTATGTAAACACCATTCACTATCCAGTCCTCATTTCCACCGAAGCTTAAAATTTCCACTTTATATTACCGATACGGACCACCTAGTGGTGACCTAAAAGTAACGCACCAATATTTATATGCGACGGATTAGACGCTCGTAAAATCTGAGCGACCTTATTATGGGTTTGACCGCGCATCACACCGATGGGTTATGTAGAGTGATTTAATTTTTCGTTTAAATAAATATTATTACTGATGCTAAAGAACATGAAGAAATGACGAATGGATCCCAATATTTAATAAAATATTTACAACTAAATGGGAGTTTTCATCGTTGAAACCTGGTTGAATTTCCATATTATTAGTGCCGTATACTTTTTTGCAGATTTCTATATAAACTATGGTTTATAAACTGCAGTTGTGATTTGAATAGTTGGAACTATACAGTGCTGCAATTTCCTCAGTAGCCTAGTGGTAGCAGGCCACTACTACTACGCTGGGGTCCTGGGTTCGATTCCCGGGTAGGGGGCTATCAAAGATAACGGTGCCAAGTCCTTTATCTCTGGTTCTATTGAAATTTTTCCTTTTTCTGGAAATTGCTTAGTACCTCGAAGTTTAGTAATGAGCCCGAAGATGTCAACGCCACCTGTTACATGGGCCAAAACGTAACCGGCGAATCGTCGGTATTATATGCTTGAATGCATACATTTACCTGTGCCTACGCCTTTGGGGATCACAGGCGTAAAGTTACGTTACTTATTATATTACGCATTTGCTATGTTATTTGCTCGCACATTTATCATATTACAACACGGTGTAATCAAAAGTCAAAGCAACACTAAAAATAAATGTATACAAGTGATGTCAGCGACTCCGTAATCAGAATTAGATCGTTTAGTTACATACAAAGTAAATACAATTAGACTGTCCATGTTATGTGATCGTAAAATAAATCATGTTGATCATAAAGTAGTTGAGTTATTACCCGTGGATTTCGTTGTTACAATAAATCGTTTTGTTATTTAAATTGGAGTGATCTTATTTAGATGGTAGAAACATGTCGTTTATTTCAATTCTCGCTTTATTGTTACGCTTTATTAAACATCATCAACATGCATTGGATTTATAATGAAAAATATTTTATCAATATTAACGGCTGATTACAATCTTGTGTTGAGGTTATAAAATAGATATTCGATAAGAATTGACAAAAAATCACTCGATATTATAATTATTATTTGCCTTTTGGGTATGGTAACCAGTTAGGCCTACGATCCCGTGTTCGATAGCTGAGTTGAAGAACAAGGTAATTGAGATTTTTGTGTTGAAGAAGGTGTAGTAACACTTTCTCAGATATTGGTAATATAGGTACCTACTTGATGGGAATGTATCTTAAATGCTTTCCATTCATAAAAAAATATATATACTCAACTATAATAGCCTTGATGATATTAACCTCTCCATTTGAAGTATAAATGAAATTATTTCCATCGTGTGCACATCTGCCTTAAAAAGATTATACTTTAGTACATTATAATATTGCATTCATAAAAATTGAAATCCCTGTCCGCTTAAATAAGTAAGCAGTGAGTATTGCAAAAGCTTACCAAATTATTAACATTTTTCTACTAGAAACAAATACTGTTATCGCGATTCATATCTTTATATGAATTAATTATACATATTTAAGTTTTTGAACAACTAGTTTCATAATCATTGAAGCTTACGAAATCAAACAAAATTATTCATTCACATGAAGATAATCACAAATATGAATATGACTATCTTCACTTATCTGTAAACATTTAATAAACAAAGCAATAGAGTACTCGTCCGTGATATCCGACTGGTAAACGTTTCGCTTGTCAGCGAATAGGCGTGAATGTTCACTTGAGATTATCGTCGTCGACTAATTTAAGTTGCTGGTCTGTGTGATAGGTGGCCAGCGAAGTTTTGCATGTGCATTTTTTACAACTCTAATCAAGTCAAACAGTTGAATATTAGGCTAGCAGTTGCTATTTTAAAATACTAATATTTTTTATCTTAGGAACGTTGCCACACCTGAGACCTTAGGTATTATGACCCAGTGACAGTTATTACGGGGCCATACATTACCATCTAACCGGCACACGATAGTCCTGAACACCATTAGCTTGCGGGCGTAGGCACCACCGCATTACATAATATACTTGCCGCTCAGGAGTGGTAACGCATCTGCATTTTGACCTTGGTCTTTGTGTTGGTGACTATAGGCTACAGTCATCACTTAACATCAATGTGAACTGTATGATTGTTTACTACTTCCATTACATAAAAAACAGAAATTTAATAAAATCCTTAAATTTAAAACGAACCTACTACCACACTTATATGTAAATTCAATTACACGTTTCCATAAAATTTGACTGTGTTTACTTAAATTCAATGAATTTAAATTGTACAAACCCTCTAATATTATTCAAATTTTCCGCTCATACCTTGGGCCACACATAACCGTGGGTGGTAACGAGCAATAGGAATAATATCATCATTTACATTCGCATACGAATTGAGACGCGACCAAACATCCCATGCTTGAGGTCCAGGTTTTAAATATCGTAACATATTAGTGGAGCGACGGCTGGGCCATGAACGTGTCACTTATAGAAAAACGCTATTTAGCTTTTTATAGTTGAAATTGTAATATTCATGCAGGACAATCGCATTCTTTATTTATTTTAAAACATAGGTGAATTCTTTTTGTAAATTCATACTATATATTACCTGATCGATAATATTATCGAAGTCACGGTTTAGGAAGAAAAAATTAAAAGGTGTATGTAAAATATTTGAAAAGTTCAGTTCAAAGTTGATTTTGATTTTAAATTATTTATCATTAATCTGATACCTCGTAGTCATACGTCATTAGGGAAGAATATGCCATAATCGCCACGCTTGGCGAGCGGATTGGCGATCGCAGTGAGGACAGTTTTTAATCGCAGGACGCTGCTGCCCATCCCGCGTTGTTATTCTAACTGCCCTATTGTAATGGTTTGACCGCCATTGTTTGATTGACTGACTGCGCTAGTGAAATAATTCTCTTAAGCAGAAAATTCCTGCGCTAGTGGGCGGTGGGGTCGTCACGTCGCGATGCTATATCATTAAACATAACCTCACCTTATTCACGCATAGCGATCGCGACTGCCACTATCATGGCCACACCGAAACCGTTTATGAAATAGCGAAAAACTCGATATAAAATATACTTAATGAGATATCTTCAGTTTTATATTAAACTTATTATGTATATGTCACTGTATTATGAATTGCATATATGTTAAACGTTTTATTAAAGTGATGTCACTAGTAAAGTTTAAGCTAGGCATAGTTAGCTCTGTCATTTTATGATGCCGGTATAATGAAGATGGAACGAGAGAGATTATTTAAAACTTGTCTTTTTTTTAATTAAGTTTTTAGTTTTAAATACTATGTGGACATCAGTGGAAGTTGCTGACATTTCCGTGTTATATTTTACTTATAATTATGTGAAATTTTAAAATTAACGGATTTTAAAGAACATTTTGGAGTAGACTATTTAGAACTATAATAAATCGTATATAATAATAAATAATAATGGCAACCCATTATACGTCCCACTGCTGGGCACGAGTCTCTCCCCTTTTTTTGGGGGGAGGCCTGGAGCTTACTCCACCACGCTGCTCCAATGCGGATTGGTGGAGGTGGGTGGGTTAGTGGCCAACCCGCTGTCGGATGTTTTCAAACCACCCATTAGGCCTCCGACAAAGTTTAACGACTGCTATCCATCGATAGCAACCGGGACCGACGGCTTAACGTGCCCTCCGAAGCACGGAAACGCGCATTTAATTTGCCACTAGCGGTCACCCATCATACTACCCGACCGCGCCCGTAGTGCTTGACCGAGTAGATCGTATACGATCTACACCAGCCGCTGGGCCATGCGCGCTTCGCATAAATCGTATAAATTTATAAAAATATGAATGGTATCTCCAAATATCGACAAAATAAATGGTAGTATTCAGCACTATCGTGTTCCGGTTAGATGGTTATGGATGGCTTCGTAATAACTCTACCACAGAGACATAAAAACTATGGTCTCAGGAATGGCAACGCATCAGCATTTTGATCACTAGTCTTTGTGTAAGTGTGTATAGGCTGCAGTCATCACTTAATATCGATGTGAACTGCATGCTTTTTTGCCACCTTCATTACATAAAAAATGCGGCGGTTTAGTCTTTGGAGTTTAAAATTAGAATAAAAAGAAAGTGTGAAATAACTCAATACCTGCTTAACTCCCGTTCGATTTCACGGTAGCTTAAGTAAACAGGGAAAAATTCAACGGTGAAAGTATAAAATGTTAAGTTGATGCTATGTTTCGACTCATTGACTTAGTGGCTTAAGTATTTGTTGGGATTGTTTGAACCTACTTATAATATTTTTAACACTTTGGATTTTTTACATAATGGTGGTGGCAGACAAAGTCGTAATTTTTTTTATGTAATGGAAGTGGCAAACAAGCATGCAGTTCACGTTGATGTTAAGTGATGACTGCAGCCTATAAACACCCACACAAAGACCAAGGTCAAAATGCAGATGCGTTACCACTCCTGAGGGTTGTATATAAATATAACATTGGTATGCATGGAAGTTTTATGTGTGTATGGAAGTTTGTAGTTCGCAAAGCCACTTACGGTGGTCCCATCAGAACACCAGCGCTATAGTGCCAACTACAGCAATCAGCTGAGATGGGTACCATTTTTTTGGTCTCACACATACATCATGCCGTTAGTTGTGTTAAGTTGTTTCTGTTTTTATTATTATATTTTTTGTTGTTTCATTTTTTTTTATTATCATCGTTTATTTAGTGACGTATTGTGTATGTCAAAAAATAAACTATTTCTTTTTTTCTTTCTTTCTTATGCCTCTGTGCCGGAAATTACAGGGCCGTACATTATCACCTGATCGGATAGTGCTGAACACTACCATTTAGCGGCAAGTATATTAGGTAATGCGGTGGTGCCTACGTCCGCGTGCTCCGTCACTGGAGCTCTACCACCAGTAACTAAGTATGCTACAAGCAACTACGGGATTGTCTTATAAATGTTTGTTTGAGCAGACTCTGTGAGCAAGCAAGCAATTGTCCCTTGTAGCAAGACTTGAGGAGGACAATAAGGAAATAGATTTTCTAATGCAGTCAGCTGTATTTTATGACAATGTAAACTCTTATACAAAAGCAATGTGTGTGGTCCAACACGTTCTTCGCCATTTTTAAAGATTTAGTACCATGCATCGATCCGAAATGTATTGTCGATTTTTCTCATAACACCAATATACGGATACAATTACAAGTCATTTATCACACCGGGTCCAATCGACCTGTAACTTGTTATTATGAATGTGAGGTCATTGCTGCATTTACGGGTTGCCTTGCAATTCATTGTGACCAAGACTAATTGTTTGAGATATTTAATTTGCTTGTTATTTTCTTACGTAATGGAAGTGGCAAACAAGCATGCAGTTCACATTGATGTTAAGTGATGACTGCAGCCTATAGAAATTGACACAAAGACCGAGGTCAAAATGCAGATGCGTTACCATTCCTGAGGCCTAAGGTGTTATGCCTCTGTGCCGGAAATTACAGGGCCGTACATTACCACCTGACCGAAACACGATAGTGCTGAACACTACCATTTAGCGGCAAGTATATTAGGTAATGCGGTGGTGCCTACGCCCGCGAGCTCCGTCACTAGAGCTCTGGAGTAAAAAGTTTATTTAGTGAAGGTGGCACACAAGCATTTTGATGACCCGGTTAGACCAGCGGTGTGAGACGAGCTTTTGATTTGAAGGGTCGCGGGTTCGATTCCCGCAACGGGACAAATATTTGTATGGCCTATAGATATTAATTTTGGGTCTGGGTGTTTGCGTTGTGTGTGTACAACGGCCCGCACGACACAGATTTATACCTAGTGTAAGGCTGTGAGGCCTGAGAGTGTAAGCGTAAAAAAAATAAAAAAGCATGCTTTCAGAATAAGTAGCAGCTTAAAGGAATCAACATAAAACCAAAAGAAAAAATGCGTTTATGTTACCATCATTGATAGTATTCAAAAGCTATACATTACCACAATTTAATTATTATATTGTGACATTACTAACTAACCGCAACAAGATATCACTGAATATTAGAATTTGGCTACAAATAAGGAAAGTAGATAATATCAATACGGTTGGCTAGTAGTTTCGCAAGTCTGACATTCTATTAATTATTATCTTAATATATATAAATCTCGTGTCACAATGTTTGTCCTCAATGGACTCCTAAACCACTTAACCGATTATAATAAAATTCGCACACCATGTGCAGTTCGATCCAACTTGAGAGATAGGATAGCTTACATTACGCTATCACTAATAGGAGCAGAGCAGCGCGGGCGAAGCCGGGGCGGGCCGCTAGTTATGATATATACATGTAGACATTTTTTTTTGTATAGGTTTACTGTATATTAGTCCATGTATGTAATTTTATATATTAGTATGTATTAGTATATATATTTTAATTCAGCAACGTAACTATTTATAGGTACATATCTATTTTAAATATAAATACTTATGTTTTGTGTATGTTTACTATTATATGTAGGTATATAAATATATTCTTTGATTAATGATAATATTTTTAGCTGTCCCTCATATTTTCACTTTTGTACCATTGCTGCACCTACTTCGTCGATATCCTCACTACCCGAAGGTTGACTGGTAGAAAACGCCTAGTGGCGTTAAGTCCGCCTTATGTATAATTTCTGTGCATACATAAAAGAATAAATAAATAAATAATATAGTGGTACCTAAACGTTTTTGCGCTGTGCACTGGAACCCTGATTCCACTAATAATTCTTAGTTATAGTAGTAGTATATAGCTTAGTAATACTTAGCAACTGTGGGGCTGTGAGTGTAAGCGTATTTTATTTATTTATTTATTTATAATTTAAAAAAATATATAGCATACGTCCATTTGAAATATTTATCCCCGATTTTTCTCATAACACCAATGTATGGATACAATTACCGGTTATTTATCACGTCGGGTCCAAACGACCTGCAACTTGGTATTACGAATGTGAGGTCAGTATCATTTACGGGTTGCGTTGCAATTAAATATGACTGAGACAAATTTTTAATTATTACATTTTTTTTTGTTTTTTATTTAATTTTAAGTGTCTTAGCACAATGAGTTTTTTTAATGTGGCAAACAAGCATGCATTTCACATTGATGTAAAGTGATGACTGCAGAATCAGAATCAGAATCAGAAACTCATTTATTCATTTAGGGTGACAGGCACCTCTTATGACACGTCAATAATAAATTAAAGCGAATAACAATTGATATACATGTCAAACAAGATAAAAAATATATGTAAAGTCAAGAATATCACTAAGATAAAACTAAATGTAATAAACTAATGTAAAAGTATATCAGTAGAATGTCTCTTTTCCCCCTTACAAACTGATAACAAAGAGTAAAAAGAAAAGAAAAAGAGTCATTCAGCTTAAGGACTCTACATAATGCTGACCACTAACATTTTGGGGCAGATAGATTAGGTAAATTAATGCGGTGGTGGCTGCGCCCTCGAGTTCCTACACTAGAACTCTACCACCAGTAAAAAAATATCTAATCAGAATTTAACTTTGTATAGCCCCGTAATACCTATCACAGAGACATAATAACTAAGGTCTCAGGGGTGGCACCACATCTGCATTTTGACCTCTGGTCTTTGTGTACGTGTTAATAGGCTTCAGTCATCACTTAACATCAATTTGAACTGCATGCATGATTGCCACCTTCATTACATAAAAAAACTTTAATCTGATTGGTTTAAAACTTACCGGGTATCTTTAGATGTGCATGTTTTTGATTGTATAATTTTTTTTTTATTTTTTTTTTGTAATGAAGTTGGCAAGCAAGCATGCAGTTCACATTGATGTTAAGTGATGACTGCTGCCTATAGACATCCACAAAAAGACCAAGGTCGAAGTGCAGATGCGTTACCACCCCTGAGGCCTAAGGTGTTATGCCTCTGTGCCGGAAATTACAGAGCCGTACATTACCACCTGACCGGAACACGATAGTGCTGAACACTACCATTTAGCGGCAAGTATATTAGGTAATGCGGTGGTGCCTACGCCCGCGAGCTCCGTCACTGGAGCTCTACCACCAATGAAAAAACTAAAGTTTTAATTGTCAACAAAATAATGACTCACCTTTGATTTTTATTAAGTACCTATATTTCCAAATTCCTTGTTGCTACACACTAATTCACCAATTGGAAAATCAGATCACATTTAATGGCCTAGGATAGTGGGACTTATAAGTTTTGATATATTTTAAATCATAGTAGTATGCCTACGTGTGGTACGTACTAGTTGTGACTACGATGACTACCTACACTGGAGCTCTACCACAAGAACCAAAAATAAACCACAACCACCACCAAACTGTCAGATAATGCTTTTTATGTCGTCAGGTTTCAAAATAAATCATGATCGATTCTGATATAAATATAATTTATAATTAGAAACAAATTAAACCGTATTGGGCATTCAAATGTCATTCAGAACCCGAGATAATTCATACACGTAAAAATGCACACTGTAATCTGTCAAACTATATCGAAACGAAACCAACGTTTCGATATTTTAGGGTTCCGCATATTAAAATGAAAAGATAAACGTATTTTTTTATAAAAAAACGTAACTTCACGCCTGTAATCCCCGAAGGGGTAGGCAGAGGTAAATGCATGCATTCAAGCATACATGCAAACACCCACGATTCGCCGGTTACGTTTTGGCCCATGTAACAGGTGGCGAGCCTGTTGACATCTCCGGGCACATAACCAAACTTTGAGGTACTGGGAAATTTCCAGAAAATGGAAAAATCCCAATAGAACCAGAGATAAAGGCTTTTTCACCATTATCTCTGATAACCCCCTACCCGGGAATCGAACCCAGGACCTCAGCGTAGTAGTAGTGGCCTGCTACCACTAGGCTACCGAGGGAGTTTTTTTATAATTTTTATATAAACAGTTAAGTGTAAAGTTTTTCAAGAAAATAGGCGACCGTAACTTCATACCTGTAATCCCGGAAGGTAATGCTTGCATTATAACAGGTGGATAGCATGTTGCCATCTCCGGGCATATGTACCAAACTCTGAAAAACTTCCAGGAAATGGTAAAATCCCAACAAATCAAAGACAAAGTATTTTAAACCTTTATCTCTAGTATTTCCTGATCCAGACACTTTATATAAAAAATAAAAAAATGACTATTGCCTTTATTGACAAAATGATTAGACTTTAAATTTTGAAAAAAAGCAGATAGTAGTTTTCACCTGTTGGTATATCACAGGGAAACCTATAAGTCTATGTTTATGGTTACATAAAAATTCCATTAATTGTACAGAATCCTGCCAACACAAGTCCAACTCGCTCTTGACCGCTTCTATAATATATACAAAATATTCTCGACCACCTACATTCTGCAAGTAACGGACCCATATCTCGTTACATCGACACCTCGGTCCCGGATTATTACACACAATTACTCGAGAGATCGATTCTGGAACAAAAGTCGATTATCATACCGATGACTTTGCTAAATGACTTTAGTACACTTTTTAACAACGACTTTATTCTGTTATAATTCTTTATTTTTATATAAACATGAAACAATTTTTAGGGTTGTGTGTAGTAAACAAGGAACTCTTATAGTATCGCCATGTCTGTCTGTCTGTCTGTCTGTCTGTCTGTCCGTCCGCGGTTTAGCGCAAAAGCTATTGGTACTATAGAACTTGAAATTGGGCAAAACTTAATCACGCCGACAAAGTAATAGAATAAGAACATGAAAAAAAAAATATTGATCCCTGCCCTACATGTAACGCGTGGAATATCCGCGCATATTTTTCATTTTCTTTAATAATATAGTGTGGGATATCGTTGGATAAGTCTTTCCAAAATGTTATGGGTGAGCAAATATCATTTTTCAATTTAGTTAACTGTTGTGTGTTCACGTGACTATGACGTAAATTTTCGATTTTGATTCTGATTCTGTATCGAAATATACATTTATGTATATTTCGATACGTATTTTTACGTCTTTCTGTTGTTAGAGTACTTAGAAGGTTATAAAAACTGCAAACAATGCTGAAACTACGGTGGAGAAATATTGAGTCGAAACAATTTAAGTCGAGCTGCTGACGCGAGAGGAAAGATAGAACTGCTGGTAGAGTTCCAGTGTAAGAGCCCGAGGGCGTAGGCACCACGGCAGTACCTAACCAAACGTAACTTCACGCCTGTAATCCCCGAAGGGGTAGGCAGAGGTAAATGCATGCATTCAATCATACATGCAAACACCCACGATTCGCCGTATACGTTTTGGCCCATGTAACAGGTGGCGAAGCTGTTGCCATCTCCGGGCACATTACCAAACTCCGGGGTACTGGGAAACTTCCAGAAACTAGAAAAATCCCAATAGAAGCAAAGATAAAGGATTTTAAACCGTTATCTCTGATAGTCCCCGACCCAGGAATCGAACCCAGGACCTCCAGCGTAATAGTAGTGGCCTGCTACCACTACGCTACTGAGGCAGTACCTAACCTATCTGCCACCAAATGGTAGTATTCAGCACTACCGTGTTGGATGATAATATATGGCCCCGTAATAACTGTCACAGAGACATAACAACTTAGATCTCAGGAGTTGCCCCTCTTTTAATTTTATGTCTGAAGGTTGACAGATAAGCAAACAAGCCACCTGATGGAAAGTGGTCACCTTCGCCTATGAACATTTGCAAAACCAGAGCAGTTGCAAATATTCATAGGAGTCGCTGTTAGCCCTGCCTTAGGGCTCCCACACATAACTGCGAATTCGCATGGAATCGCAAATATCTGCGAGGTCGCACGAATACATCGCCTGCGATGCGGCATCGTATCGCGGTTTTGTGTGGCCCCCATAATGGTAACATTTTGAACTCTGGTTTAGTGTAGATATCTATGGGCTGTAGTCATCACTTAACATCCCAATGAGCTGCATGCTTCGATATTTGACGATATAATACACTTTTGCTGCGAAATATGTATAAATAAATGAGTTTTAAATTGAATCTAGGCAGTAAACAACAAAAAATACACAATGGTACGAGTATGAATACACAATACTTGGACATCTATCATCTGATACCTCACTAGTTTATCTCATACCACATTGCACCATTAAACTCTAACATAGCTAACAAAACACGTTTGTATTTCGACTTATGTTATATGGTTTAAACATGAGACAAGAAGATTTCTCCGTACAAAACACTAACTTATATTTGGTGAACGCAAATTGCGTATCGACAAATTTACAAAGTCGGTCTATTTGGCCGTAATATGTAAGTTGTTAGCTTTTCACACAGCCTCGGGACTCGCTTTGTACAGATAGGAGTGTCGGTCTCTTAGACCAAAGTGTTGGTTTATATGGTTTATAATACCAGTCGCATTTGCGGGTTCTTTAGGCGCTTTGCACATGCAGGCAACATTTATTTCAATTGGACTGTGCACACATAGTAGCAACTCGAGTTTCGAGTTCCGGTGATCGTCAAAAGTTTTCAGTTGCTTTAATTGGTGACTAGGTTAATTCCTGATTGCCGCAACTAGCAACTGTTAAAAATTATCCCTGTGTTTAAAGTTGCCGGTTTCCGCAACTGTCAATCGCGTCAATGTGCTCGGAAATTAAGGTAAAAAATCAACTTCGGCGACTTCGGTAGCTTAGTGGTAAGGCGGCTGGACTGGTTATCCTGAGGTCGCAGGTTCGATTCCTGCCCGAAGTCAATTTTTTCTTCCAATTTTTTCTTTAATTTCTAAAGATCATTCGCATGTGTTATTGCGAAAAATAAATAGTACAATAAAAAAATCTAAGTAGCTAAACAGATTGGCATAAAATTGCGGCAACCGTAAACGTTATAGCACGGAATAGATAACTATTCCGTGCGTTATAGCAACTATCATGTATGTTGACAGTTGCCTCAACTTAAGTTGCTCCATGTGCAAAGTGCCTTAAAGTAAGAAGTTATACTTCAATCTGCTTATTAATTGATGTGTACTTAGGTTTTCGCGAGGTACACTCATTGAAATAAAACTGTTTTTACGAAAATTCAACTCGACGTTTCGGTCGCTTTTTAGCTTCCGTAGTCTCGGGCAGACTATGGTGAAATATATCTGAGAGTAGTTTGAAAAATTATATGCTGCTACCTCTAACGATTTTGTAAAAGTTTTGCGTAGCGTTCAGAACGCAAGGCGATAACCTCAAGATACAATAAGTCATTTTTGAGTTGCGTTAGGCCACAGGAGTGGCAACGCAAATGTTGAAATTTCTTACCAATATAAACTGTAATACTTGTTTGCCTCTTCATGGCATAAAAAAATACATTAAAAGTTCTATATCACAGCATGAATAATAAACGTTTTGACTGCCTCAGTAGCCTAGTGGTAGCAGGCCACTACTACTACGCTGGCGGTCCTGGGTTCGATTCCCGGGTCGGGACTATCAGGGATAACGATTTAAAATTCTTTATCTCTGGTTCTATTGCGATTTTTTCCATTGGATAACGATTTAAAATCCTTTATCTCTGGTTCTATTGGCATTTTTTCCATTTTCTGGAAGTTTCCCAGTATCTCAGAGTTTGGTAATGTCCCCTGAGATGGCAACAGGCTCGCCACCATGTATATTACATGGGCCAAAACGTAACCGGCGAATCGTGGGTGTTTGCATGTATGATTGAATTCATGCATTTACCTCTGCCTACCCCTTCGGGGATTACAAGCCTGAAGTTACGTTACTAATAAACGCACAGGTGGCATTCTTTTTATTGTAAAGTTTGGAAGCAAAAACTTATTTTTAATTATGTATTCTAATGAATCCATTATAAAATTTAAGCATTTACTTATCTCGTATAATTTATCTATAAAATTATAACAAATCTATATAAATATTAAAATCAGGTTAGAGTAGATTTTATCGGAACAATGAAGAAATAAATTGAATCCAATTTAAATAATGCTTAGAAGATAATATTAATATTATTACAGTAAAACCCGCTTAAAACGATCACGTTAAATACGATTTCTCGCATAATACGCCATTTTACGCCAGTCCCTGCAACTTGAGACATGTTTTCATTCATTTCTTAACTCAAACTCAAACTCAAACTCAAAAATTTATTTAATCACTTGGAAATAATAGAATTTGCTTGTGATAGGTCAAATTACAAATATAAAATTAAAGCGAATAACAACTGATACGTTGATTAATATGTCAAAGTAAATAAATTAATAATAGTCCAAAAATACTTAATAATAAAAATAGGTATCAACAGAATGTTCCATACTCTCTTTTACAAACGGCAAGATAAGACTAAACAAAAAAAATGCTCACTCATCTAACGCTTAATATGATTCGTCAGCCCTTTTATTAAGCTACCCCAACAACAACCCCTATTATCTCGGCAACATGTCAACTGACCACGATTTTCCTGGATATTTTCAATTGAAATTTGAATAACACACAAACAAGGCTTAGGGCCTTATATGATGTGTGATAATGATGGGTATATAGGTGAAAATGATGAAATTAAAAAAGGGTAAAATGATGAAGTTTTTTTTTTTATGTAAAGGAAGTGGCAAACAAGCATGCAGTTCACATTGATGTTAAGTGATGACTGTAGCCTATAGACACCCACACAAAGACCGAGGTCAAAATGCAGATGCGTTACCACTCCTGAGGCCTAAGGTGTTATGCCTCTGTGCCGGAAATTACAGGGCCGTACATTACCACCTGACCGGAACACGATCGTGCTAAACACTACCATTTAGCAGCAAGTATATTAGGTAATGCGCTGGTGCCTACGCCCGCGAGCTCCATCACTGGAGCTCTACCACCAGTAAAAGAAGATGAGTGAGCTCCGATTTTGCTAAATGCCCAGGAATTTTCAGCATCTCCTGTTTGTTAATTACGAGTATTTAAGACGTGTTGTAGCTTCTTTGAATCAAAGCGAAGATGAACTGCAATTTTTCTGTCAAATCAAAATAAGTTATCAGTCAAAAATATCTTAATTCTAATTACACTACCTATTCAATATTATTTATAAATGTATAATTTATTACGTACATATACGAAATTTAAACAACCTTAATAATATATAATTTAAAGTTACCTTTTTTTTTTCCTTTTCCGCTTAATACGCTTTGTCGCTTAAGATGCGTGTTTGGTTAAGTCCCTGTGAAATCGTCTTAAACGGGTTTTACTATACAAACTAACATTTGTTTAATGTTTTTATAAATTTATCGATACTAAACAATTGGCGACGGGTCCTGACGACCCACCGCTCACTAGCGGCAGTATTTTTTTTCTTTCATTAGTGTAGTCAGTTAACCGAAGAGTGGCGGTCAAACTATTCCAATGGGGCGGTAGTAAGTGCAATAACGTAAGATGGGCAGCAACGTCCTGCGATAAAAATACAGCCACTGTGATCGCCAATGCGCATGCCAAGAAAGAAAGAAAAAAGAAAACATTTTTTAATTCGAGTAAAATTTTCGAGAAGTCAATAGGAATCATTATTTACCTAGAGTGAATAACTGTTACATAAAGTAAAATAGATATTATGTCAATTGAAATAGTGATAAAAAAATTACAGTTAAAAAAATATCATAAAAAATTCAATTGCTCTCTTCCAAAAATAAGATAAGAATAAAA
Source organism: Macrosoma leucophasiata (assembly GCA_036365455.1). NCBI lineage: Eukaryota > Metazoa > Arthropoda > Insecta > Lepidoptera > Hedylidae > Macrosoma > Macrosoma leucophasiata. The sequence goes on along the minus strand of JAWQUS010000024.1, from coordinate 20,801,820 downwards.
AGGATAAAAAAAACAATAAATAAGCGTGGCGATTATGACTTAACCCCCATTAATTGCTATGTTTTAGGGTAGGTAGTTAATCTTTTTTTTTCGTATGTATGTATGTCTTAGGAATCGACGTGCATGTATGAAGAGAATGATGAAGGTAGATGAGGCACGGGAGGTGTGTCAGGACCGGGACATCTGGCGCCCTACACTTTCTGCTTACCCCGTTAGGGACCTGGCGTGAAGATACATACATACTTTTTTCGTTATAAATTGGATCTAATTACATCCAAATACATCATTTAATATATGGCAATTTGACACTAATGCTTCGCTGGTTTGGCTTCGACTCCAGGATCTATACAAGCTAAACGTGTAAAATCATTTAATATTGGTTCTATTGGGTTTTTTTTTATTATCTTTAAGTTTCCCAGTACCTCGGAGTTGGGTAATGTTCCCGGAGATGTCAGTAGACTCGCTATCTGTTACATGGGCCAAACGGAGCCGGCGAATCGTGGGTGTTTGAATGTATGTTTGTATGCATGCATTTACCTCTGCCTACCCCTTCAGGGATTACAGGCGTAAAGTAACGTTTTTTTACTCTAAAAAGTAATGGGTTCTCTTTTATGCAAAAACAACACAAATAATTTATATTTATGTATACACAATTCAAAACAAAATGTTCTGAGCAACTAGTGTGCACTTCCCTCATCTGAATAGAGTCTGCAAGCAAATATTGCTCTCCCATAACAATATTGACGCTGCACGACCAATCTAAACAGATACCCACGAGTCAAACTTTACTTTAAAGCTATGGAATAACCCAACAAGTGGTAGGTCAATGAAAACTGGCAAGTAGTTTACATATGTAAGCGTTTTAGGAATGAGATCGACGCGTGTGCGTACTATTTGACATGTCATTACGTATTAGAATTATCGTTTCTTTGAACTTTAAGTTTTTAGGGCATGTAGTACAATGTTGGTGATGTTTGTATTGTATTTGTTGGCTTGAGGTAGATTCTTGATTTAGTTAATGTACGATGGTCGTATGTTCAAGAATTTTAGGTACTGTATTACTCAGTGGTTGACGACTCGGACACAAATTATTCGGACACTTGTCCGAATTTGGGGATTTTAATTTTATCACATTTCTTACTGTCGATTTGGACACCATGAAAATGTTGAAGGCATAGTTAATTAAAAAGTACAAAAAAAATTGTAAAAGGTAGCACAAGTGTCCGAATAATTTCTGTCCGAGTCGTCAGCTACTTTTATTACTTGGAGTAAAGCTGTTTTTTTTTATGTAACGAAGGTGGCGAACAAGAATGCAGTTGACATGTATATTAAGTGATGACTTCAGCCTATAGAAGTATACATGAAAATAGGATCAAAATACAGATGCCTTGCCACCCTTAAACCTTAGGTGTTGTCTCTGTGATAGTTATAACGGGGCCATACATTACTATATAATTGGAACACTATGAGTGCCGAACAATAACATTTGGCAGATAGATATGGTGAGGCGGTGGTGCCAACGCTCTCGAGCTTGAAACACTTGAAACTCTATCACCAGTAATATATAAAATTATATACTACTAGCTGATTCGGCAAACTTCGTATTGCCTCACAATGAAATAATGTCAAAGGTTTGATAGATACGGACTATTTGTATGGGAAAATAAAATTGTGGTTTTTATTATTTCCCTTCAATTCCTTCACATTTTCTCACGTTTAAAACTTTCCCTGGACTTCCAAAAATCATTCAAAACCAAAATTAGCCAAATCGGTAGAGCCGTTTTCGAGTTTTAGCGAGACGTAACGAACAGAATTTTTTATATATAAAGATAGATAGCAAGAAAGGATTGTAATAATCGCGTTTTAGGCCAAACATTTCTAAATTACAAATATGCTGTCACCGAAAAATAGCATAATATTAATTTTAACTATACCGCGCATAGCATACATCATTTTTAGACAGGCCGCTCAAAACGAAGGCTTTTAATTTAATAAATAAAGGTTTTGTGATACCTGCAGGCAAAATTAAAATCAATGAGTCTAGCTCTCATTTAATCATCAGTTGACAGTTCTGATAATTAAATTTAATTAAGATGATCTGCCTGTGGTCCAAAAAATTGTATTGCAACATTAACTAATAAGTTATACCTTAAAAATAAATTGGAAAATTTATATGATTAACTCTTAGAGCTCCAGAGGTAAAGCTCTAAGATACAGGAACCAACACATGAGTGTTACTGGTGGTAGAGCTCCAGTGACGGAGCTCGTGTGCGTAGGCACCACCGCATTACCTAATATACTTGCCGTTAAGTGTAAGTTCCGGTAAGGTGGTAATGTATGGCTCCGTAATAACTATCACAGAGACATGACACCTTAGGTCTAAGGGGTGGCAACGCATCTGCATTTTGACCTCTGGTTTTTATGTAGATGTCTTTAGGCTGCGTCATCATTTTTCTGCTAACTGCTTACACAAATAAAAAAAATCTGTTCGACTGGCATCGTCAACTAGTGTGGACTTGACAATTGTTTTACTTTCCACGGTCACGTCAAAATTACTCTAAATTTTGACTTCAGCTGAATACCGCTACAGAGCGGCGGTTTTCATCTATTGTCTGAACAAATAGGCTTTGTGTGCTGACTCAAATATTAGAGGTCAACGTCCAATACTGGTCACCGAATTATATGCACCAGTTTAGAGAAATATTCCGCTTGTTATTACGAATGAATATCGACTTTACGGTCTCAGAATACGGTCAAAATTTTTATGCGGCGTGAAAATTTTACATATGCAAATAGAAAATTTATAAAAGAATTTTTGCTCTCATATACGTATTGGGTTTTACGATGTGCTGGCTGGGTTTTATATTATATTATTCAAATAATTAAACACGTGGTGGGAATATATTAGCATTCGTTAATTTTCGGCTATTCAATGAAAGGCATTGGAATTAATTTTTAATACCTTAATTAACTGATATTGAATTTTATTAATTTTTACTATTGAATTGTGAATTATTGAAAAAAAATTACATTTTCACATTTTTACATAATTCTGGTATTTTTATGAGTTAAGTTGAGGGCATCGGGTTTCCTCATCTTTATAATCAGTTTTTACTGGTGGTGGAGATCCAGTGTGGGAGATTGAGTGTGTAGGAGCTCACTAGTGTTAGGGCTCCAGTGAGTGAGATCGAATTTGTAACCAACACCGCGGTACCGCGGTAGCTCGAAGAATTGACGGCCGTTGGGGCAGAAGAGTAGTAGAGTGGCGACCACGTACTGGAAGACGAAGCGTAGGCAGGCCCCCCACGAGGTGGACCGACGACCTGGTGAAGGTCGCGGGCAATCGCTGGATGAGGGCGGCCCAGGACCGTTCGCTGTGGCATTCTTTGGGGGAGGCCTTTGTTCGCAGTGGACGTCTTTTGGCTGAAATAATGACCGCGGTACATTTATTTTTTTTGAAGGATGTGTTTAGGCGACTTGTCTCGAGACGACATTACTAGTCTGATTTACCGGACAATTGGCGAGCGGAAAGGACTCTCAGCCTAAATATATTTTTACAACTGCTTGAGGGAAACTCCTGTGGGTCCGATCCTCGGCTTGAGGCGTTGCGGAGATATATAAGACATTATTTTTTTATGTAATGGAAGTGGCAAACAAGCAAGTGTCAAAGTAATCTCTGCAGCCTATAGACACCCACACAAAAGCCAAGGTCAAAAAAGCAGATGCGTTACCACTCCTGAGGTCTAACGTGTTATGCCTCCGTGCCAGAAATTACAAGGCCGTACATTACCATCCGACCGGAACACGAAAGTGCTGAACACTATCATTTAGCGGCAGGTATATTAGCGAATGCAGTGGTGTCTACGCTCGCGAGCTCCGTCACTGGAGCTCTCACACACACAACACCTTAGGCCTCAGAAGAGGTAACGCATCTGCATTTTGACCTCTGGTCTCTGTGTTGGTGTTTATATGCTACAGACATCATTTAACATCAATGTGAACTGCATGCATTGCATTTACATTGTTCGCCACTTTTATTACATAAAAAAATAGATGGGCTAAAGTAGGTATTCATTTACTGTCAATTTAAGCTGTATCCTTGATTGCCACTTCTTGAGATAGAATTAAAAAACTGATATACCTGGTCTCATCTATACTTACTGTAGTTATAATGTTAAAATCTAAATAATCATAGAGTTGGTTTGTTTGCTTGAACGCGCTAATCTCAGGAACTACTTTTCCGATTTAAAAAATTATTTCACTATTATATAGCCCACTTACAGAGGAAGGCTTTAGGCTATATAACATCACGCTAAGATGAATATTAGAGAGTAGGTAACATTGCACCCACGCGAAGCCGGGGCGGACCGCTAGTAAGATATTCATGAAAGGGCTTTCTTAAGTCTCGACCACACAAATGGTCTTAAGCAACAATTAAGACGCATTCCCAATGCCTAAAGCGAGTTCCACGTCACTTTCATATATCACAACACTTTTATAGCGCATTTTTATAATGACTTCAAACTTAATTAATATAATACGAGAAACGTCAATGATATTGATATGAAAAAAAATAAAATTCCAAATAAACAAAAGGTGGACTTTCGCTTATTAATTTTCGATGGCTCCGTGTATCATCGGACGTTTCTACCTTGAGGCAGTAATGTGGGACTGATTAATGATTTTTTGTAAGCGGAAAAAATGGTTTTCGTCGGAGTTGGTTGAACCCTGAAAGCGGTAATTAGCCAAGATTGAATACGGGCCCACTTTCTTCGTGGGACCTTTTTGATTTGATTGATATTTTAATGTGGCGAATAATTTGTAGAATACCAAATTATTATATGTTTTTCGAGAAAGTAAGTTTTGACTTATACTCTGTAATAGACTTAAATGAATAGTATTTTTTTTACTTGTGGTAGAGCTCTAGTGACGGAGCTTGCGGGCGTAGGCACCACCGCATTACCTAATACAGTTGCCGCTGAATGGTTCAGCACTATCGTGTTCCGGTCAAGTGGTAATGTACGGCCCTGTTATATCCGGCCCAAAGGCATAACACCTTAGGCCTGAGGAGTGGTAACGCATCTGCATTTTGACCTTGGTCTTTGAGTGTGTGTCTATAAGCTGCAGTCATCACTTAACATCAATGTGAACTGCATGCTTGTTTAACACGTCCATACATAAAAAATTTAAAAAAAAGAGAAATAGTAACCTTCTGCGAGGATAGTAGACTTTTGTTCAGCAGGAGAGGTATTACGGTTGAAGTGAAGAAGTTCAAATTTAGGCCAGGTTCCTTAGGGTATAGGAAGAGAGTGTGTGGCGGTCAATACGTTGATCTTTTGTAGGTTTGAAAGATCGAGACATTGTCTTATTCCCCTTCTACGTTCATTACATACTTATATGCACACCGATTGCGAAGATAGAAAATTGGCAACTTATACATATATATTTTTTATGTAATGGAAGTGGCAAACAAACATGCAGTCACATTCATGTTAAGTGATGACTGCAGCCTATAGACACCCACACAAAGACCAAGGTCAAAATGCAGATGCGTTACCTTCCCTGAGGCTGAAGGCTTTGTGCCTTTGTGCCGCAAATTATAGGGCCGTACGTTACCACCTGACCGGAACACGATAGTGCTGAACACTACCATTAAGCGGAAAGTAAATTAGGTAATGCGGTGGTGCCTACGCCTGGGAGCTCTATCACTGAAGCTCTACCACCAATAAAAACGTATATCCATTTAAAGGAATAATAAAAATATGTTGTCCATTTAAAAGACTCCAATTCGTAACCAAAGTAAAATAACCTAAAATGTTACAAAATCATTTTGCAGCTTCCTTCCATGCAGACAAAAGTCATAAATAATTTTTTCATCGCCAAAATCTGCCTACAGTCATTATTATGAATGATCACATTATAAAATATATACTTAAATAATCTCAATGATAATTAATTTATTTGACAATCAACACTAATTAATAACAATAAAATCCATGTGATTTGTGATTGATGTGTTCGATTGTTGATTTTAAACTTTCTAAGCCCCCGGATTAATAACTAGGCTCTATTTTTGACTTTGTTTGATATAATTTATTTTAAAGAAGCACAAGCATGTGTTAATGCGAAATAATATGAAACAATTTGTTTGATATCGCCGAGCACATTACGAAACTCCGAGGGTAACGTTAATGACATTTGCTTTTACGAGCCCCTTTCAGCGCTAGGCGAATCTCTCATATTCCTCATAATTCAATGTAAATCACATTTTTTCACATAACTCATACACTCTGCTTATTCATTCGAAAGCGAAGAGTCAGCGCCGATTGTGTATGGTCATCGACGACACACGCAGGTAAAAAACTGCACAATTTTTTTGGCTAGTTCACTCCTTACTGCTACTCCAAGGCAATGCAATAAATGTGAAGGAAAAGTTCGACAGTCAGGTGTCAACTTCGGTACCTCAGTTGGGAGAACGGCTGGACTAGATATCCCAGTGGTCATGGGTTTAAGTTCCACCTGAAGTCAAATGTTTCTTTCCACTTTTCTTTAAATAAAAGTATAAAATAAAAGTATTTCATCGCATGACTTATGTTACTGCGAAAAATTAAATATTTTTTTTATTACAGAAAGTAGGCAAAGCCGGCACCATATAAAACATTCCTTTCCGTATTTTCTTAAAATGAAAAAATAAGCCCGAAAATTAATGCGTAATCGCATTTGGTTCACTTCATGCATTAAAGCACCAACATTAAAAACACATTTTGAAAGCATCAACGAAAATAATATCCAATCAAAACTGTCTCATACACCGCGGGCCAAGTTAACTGAAGAGCGCAAAATAAAACAAACTTGGTACGAAATTAAATAAACTCTGTTACAGTTCATGACACGCTAACGAGAACGGTGCACGGGTTGATTGATTCCTTCTTTTTTATTTTTTAAATAGTGATGTGCATTACTCACGTTTTTGTATCCGTTGGAGCATTTGCAGTCAAGTGAGGAAAATTATTTTTCTTTTTGAATTGTATACTTGTATCCTAATTCATTTGCATTTTGACGTTTCCTTAAAAAATATTTTTAGTGTATTATTGTTACAATTCTTAAAACTAAATATCTGTTAAATATTTGTGGATTCCGCGGATATGTTTTTGCCTTCTATGAGATTCGATTCCCCCGATCACAGTACTACTTGTAAATTTCCGTCTCTATTTGTAAATAGGTCTAAATCAAATCTGTCTAATCAAAATCTGTTCTACCATTTTTTAGATATTAATTGGTTTACATATAATTATGTCAGTCTCATTTTTCCACAACCACTGAAAAGTTGTACCTATTAGGGCTTTTACTCAAAACTGCGATCCGATGCGATGCGACGCCGCATCGCAGAAACTTGCGATGCGATTCAGTTTACCATATTTTTGCCATATTGGCAGCCAACATGGTGGAAATTTAATCCGAATTTAATTTTTAATTTAAATTGTATCCGTATACGGAAACGTTACAACACTACTTTAAGGGATTTTATTCGCATTACACTGTATAATTACGTTTTGATAGGCCTGTGTGTTAAGGCGTGGTAATTTTTAGCTGTCAGCACTTTCCCTCAAGTCACTGGCGTGAGGTATTCGCATTAATTTCGGTAAGCCCATTTTTGTATGTAATTGTTTTAAGTTTTGTGTCGTGCAAGATTGTTGGCTTAGTCGAATAACGATTTATGTCCTTATTTCCTTTTTTTTTTAAATCTAGTATGGAAAAATAAATAAAAATCAAATATGCATCACGAGGACGAAGTCAACGAAAACAACAGAAAACAGCTAGAAATCATATAAAATACGTCATCAATCGGAGTTTCTGACTTTTGTGTGTGTTTAAAAGCTACATTATTCAATTACAATGCGAGTGCAAATTTATAAAAGATTTTTGTACAAAAATCATTCTTTCACTATATCACGCACCACCGCATTACGTAATCTATCTGACGCCAAACGGTAGTGTTCAGCACTATCGTGTTCCGGTTAGATGGTAATGTATGGCCCCGTAATAACTATCACAGATATAACAACTAAGGTCTCAGGGGTGGCAACGCATTTGCATTTTAACCTCTGGTTTTTGTGTAGATGTCTATAAGCTGCAGTCATCACTTAACATCCATGTGAACTGCATGCTTGTTTGTCACCTTCGTAACATAAGAAAACACTGTAGTTCTAGACACCATTTGACAGCTGATAATGCGATGTCCGAAGCTACTTTGGGCTTATCGGACTCATGTATATACTACTGTATATAATACTGTGGACTATTTAATTTAGACCAGGGTTTCTCAAACTTTCGGCTCCACGTACCCCCGTTGAAAAGTATCTTAGTGACAGCGAACCCCTCAACAAATTAAACCCCCTCCCCCCAAAAAAAAACAACAATATTAACTGTTGAATTAAATAGTGTTTTTATTTCAATAAAGAGTCAAAAGAAATATACTTTTACTACCATTAATGTGATGAGTGTGCTTGTTTCTTGTCACAAATAGAGTCAATTTTAAGAGTAATTTGGACAACTTGAACCGTAGTTCTGACTCGGCATCACGTTGATTTATAGTAAATCTTGTCGCGAACGCCCTGCCGTCGAATGGCGAACTCCTAGGTGTTCGCGTACCCCACTTTGAGAAACCCTGATTTAGACTAAGAAAATATCGATTTTCTCACAAAGATTGCACGAATTCTTTTCATGATCTTTGTTCAGAATTTTAGCTTTCAGAAGGACTTTTGCCATGTATTTTAATAGGTAGCGACAATTTGCTTTAATGTTTTAACAAGACGTAAATTGGTATAATTGACTACCCGCTTAATTGAGTCATCAGTTGTAGAGCGGCTTCATAAAAGTGTAGATGTTTCGTTTCATTTTTAAGAGATTACTCAATATCGTGTATGGCATTGTAGATCATGGCTGAACTATGACCTTATTGAAGAATTTGATGAAGTGACAGCTCAAATCGTGGGCCTAAATAGGTAGAAATTAAAAAAAAAGTTTAATAAACTGTTTTTTTCTGTGTGACATATAAAAAAAATAAGTGTGAAGTTATCCCGCTTGATAAGGTACGGACTCTCTTATAAACACGTTCCGAAAATGGTAGGTAAGGCCACAGTACAAATATGAACAGTATGGAAACTACGTACAAAAAGTTCAAAACGGCATACTCACACAAACATGCGCATCGACGCTCGAGTAACTCGGGAGCTGCAGTATCGCGAGAACCGCTTAAGGGCCTCGTTGATGCGCACGTTTGTGTGATTGCGCCGTTTCAACGTTTTACGTAGTTTCCATACTGTTCATATTTGTAGTGTGGTAAGGCTGTAGAAATGAAAAAAAAAACACTTTAAAAAATTTTGATATAGGTAGAAGATGGATGGCAATTTTACATCTTAGGGTCACTTTACAGTACCTACATTTAGCTCTGATTCTAAGAGGCGTTTAAATCGATGAAGCTCCAAATTATTTTCAAAATATCATATTTTAAATCAAGCCGATCTTTTTTTCTGAAATGACACAAAGATCGGCTTGATTTAAAAATAAATTCCTAAATGAATAAAAAAAAATTGAATCCTCCATGTAAATCTGAAAAAAAACTGTTTCATTTCAATGAGTGTAACTCACAAAAATCTAATAAGACATTATGTAGATGCCGTATTCTTTTAACTTGTTTGTTAGAAAACGACGTTAGGTTCAAACCACCATAACGCATATATCAAGCCTTAAACATTCCATTGAGCTATATATTTATAACGGATCGATATTCCGAATAATCGTGATTTGTTAATCTATGTATAAACAGGTCAAGTGTGAGTCGAACTCGTGCACCGAGAGTTCCGTACAAAACTGTTCCTATATAAGTTAAATATTTTTAACCGTAAATTATCGCAATATTTCATTTATCTGTGTTATAAGACGTTGCTTCGTATCAAATATCAATTGTCTGAGATCACGGAAAATACAGAGTGGGTTTTTATTCCCTTGCTAGTTTTGAAAATTTGCGGTAATATTTTGATTGCGTTAGATCAGTTTCACAGCTCCAAGGGACAATAGATTTGGTTCATCCTCCTTGCATCGTATTTCCTAAATGCTGAGGGTCGTGATCTCGAAGGATTACTTTTTCACGAACGATATTTCGCTATGTTGTTCTATCTTCCGCGATGTGGATGGTTTGGCAAACTGTGGCTTCCCACGTGCATACAACGAATCTGGTCAGACCAGCGTAATGGGCTTCTATGTCTGGGCCTTTTCCCTTCTACTTTACCCGTCAGCAAAGTCGTTTTCAGATTATCGTCTTGCTTTCTCGCAACATGACCAAAGAACTCGAAGCTTTTTTGCAGGCATATGCTGGCGAGTCTCATTGGTACTTTGAGTTCTCCTATTATGGATTCGTTGGTCCTGTGCTCTGTCCAATGAACACCGAGCATTGTCCTCCAACACCACATTTCGAAAGCGTCAATTCGACGACGATCATCTTTTTTCAGGGTCCAGGTCTCCGCTCCGTACAGGAAGATTGAGAAAACAAGTGTGGTAACCAGATTGGTTATTTGATATAAATTTCAGCTTAATACCGATACGCGTTCCTGAGAAAAAAGGTCTTGACAGACAAACGGGCGGACGGGCGGACAACGAACTCCTAAACCTAATCCATTTTTTTAGTAATGGAAGTGGCAAGCAATCCTGCAGTTCACATTGCTGTTAAGTGATGACTGCAGCCCATAGACATCTACACAAAAACCAGAGGTCAAAATGCAAATGCGTTGTCACCCCTGAAACCTTAGTTGTTATGTGTCTGTGATAGTTATTACATGGCTATTTTACATTACTATTCATCGGAACACGATAGTGTTGAACTACCATTTGGCGGAAGAAACTCTACCAACAGTAAATCCTATAAGGGTTTCATTTTCCTTTCGACTTAAAGAACCCTAAAAAGGATTTTGATTCGATTCCACCGAATAATCGATTGTTCATTGCTATTTGATAACCATTTGGATACATATTTGATAAATTTGAACTTTTGTTAAATACACTTCGATTGGATTTTAATAAGGTTTTACTTTAATCACCGTGGTATAAAGATTGGATTTTTTAAATCAAGATTTATGACGGAATATTTTTTTATAAGCTTAGTATTTGAGACTATGAAATAGGAAATTAGCATGCTAACTATGTTGAAGATAAATGACCGTGGATGGGATTAACTTCATACCTTCACTAGTGTTATTTAGACATACATATGGGTGCAAGATTCTTGATTATAATGTTTTGACTGCCTTAATTATAATGTGGCGGTAGCAAGCTACTTTTTCTAAGTTTCTTGGATTTAATTTCTGCGTCATGGGTAAATTATATTGGGTTTTACATGGTATTAACATTAATGTAATAAAATACGCTTACATTTACAGTCCCATACTAGGAATTAACCTGTACCGTTCAGTTTACAATAAGTAATAAACAAAGATCTGTGGGCCATAGGTACAAACATTGGCGCGATACGGAGATTGAACCCGTGAGCCAGTTCAAACGGTCGATGTACACCGCTAAACCAACTATCTCGTCCATTCATTTGAATACATTTCAACATAGTGGCAGATCCATTGAGATAATTCCCTACTGGAAAAAGGTACTATTTATCCGACTGATATCTAACTCGGGATATCAGGCTTAGCGACATCAATAATTTTCTGCACCACAAAACTTAAAAAGCATTGGGCCTTAGCAGTCAATTAACAATTCATTAACCATTCAATCAAAGACTTTTACAATTATTTTCAATTTGGTTTCGCGACGTGAAACTTTTGAAGGCTGAAGACATACAGTTACGGGAAATTACAGGGACCTAAAATACTAATTAGGTACGTTTCTGCGTCATTCTTTAACGAATTTCACTTAAAAAATATAGCTGATGACCCCACCCAAAGATCTCTTTAAGCCAAAACTATGTTTATACAACTTTTCGTAAACAGCATATCCGACTCTCTCAGACATGCACAATAATTACACTTAATCTGACCACATACATCACTCCTCAAAAAGTCAATAATAACCCCTACCACGGTGTCCAACGGTACCCAATTCACACTATCGTGAATCACCATTAATCCTATAATGACTTTTTCATGCCAAAAACGTGGTAGCTGTATCGGCCGATCGGCAACGCCTACTTGAAACTGGACTGGATTACAAATGATTTTCGAGAAAACGTATTAAAAATTGTTCAGTTGATTTTTGTTGAAACTCCATTTTGTTTTTTGGGGTTACGTACCGAACGAGCCAAGCGGGACCCTATTGCTCACCCACCACATTAGGGCTATATCTTGTGTAGGCAGTTCAAAATTTCATAGATTTCTGTTTCCGCTATAACGAAAAATACATTAAAGTACAAATACATCTGGAAGTCTATCAGACTTCCAGAGTAAGGACACGTAGGCACCATCGCATTATTTAATCTAACTGCCCTCAAATAGTAGTTTTCAGCACTATCGTGTTCCGGTTAGATGGTAATGTAAGGCTCCGTAAAAACTATTATGCTATCACCAGCCCGCATTCCAACCAATAGAGTATCTTTGGCGGAGACTCTAGTTCAGCAGATGATAAGCTGTCAGCTTAGTCTTAACTTAGCAACTATTTTAGTTGAAGCATGCTCAATATAATACTTATAGACATTTTTAATCTTCGTCTTGTCCATGTTCATTTTAAGGCCCACTCGTTGGGAGGCCCCACTGAGGCCATTGAGCACTGTGCCAAGGTCTTCTACGGTCTCAGCCATGACTACGATATCATCCGCAAATCGGAGGTGGGAGATGTACTCGCCGTTAATGTTGATGCCGAGTCCGTTCCAGTCCAGAAGCTTGAAGACATCTTCCAATGCAGCGGTGAACAGTTTCGGAGATATGACATCTCCCTGTCTCACACCTCGCTGCAGTTGGATAGGTTTCGAGCTCTGGTCCTGAAGGCGAACCGACATAGTGGCGTTTTCGTACAAGCTCCTGAGCACCTCAGGAGAAATACTTGTATTTATTATCAACACTTATTACCATTCCAATCACACGTACAAGATTTATATTTAGTTTTCTGAACTCTACAATACACGCATTATTGTTTGCTTAACTGCTTACTTAGAAGTACTAACTTTCCTCACTTAGCTACATTTGCAAATGCTATTTGCACTTCTGAGTGCATTTATAATTAAACGTTTGAAAGAAACACTAATTGCTGTATACAGTAAATGGTTTTATTAAATAATTACTGAAGAGTGCTTATGACTTTCACGCAAAAATAAATAGTATTATTAACGGACAGACACATTAACAGAGGCACTAAGGGTTCCGTAACTCAAAGGGAAATAAACGAATCCTTCAAAAGACCACTAATCCGTCTGTTTGTGTCTATCCGTCTGTCAAAGTCATTTGCTCCGAAATCGTGGCCAGTTAAAGGCAGTTAAAGTTCTGTACCTCAAAAAAAAGAAGCTTTATAAGATCTCTCGTGCTTCTGCCCACCTGTATCAGTCATTTGCTTCGAAAGAAGTGTGTTGATTGAGTTGTACCTAATGGAATGCCCCGTATCGCAGAAACATAATATCTTGCAGAAGCGTTGCCACCCCTGAGACCTAAGTTGTTATGTTTCTGTGATAGTTATTACGGGGCCATACATTATCATCTATCATCTGAACACTACCATGTGGCCTCAAATAGATTAGGTAATGCTTGCCTTTTGACTGCCTCGTTAGCCTAATGGTCGCAATCGCGATGGTGGAGCCAGAGGTCCCGGGTTTGATCCCTAGGTTGAGAAAATCTGTTATTGGGTTTTTTGTGAGGAAATTGCCAGTGGTAGCCCGGTGTCTGGTACCCGTGCCTTGGAGAGCACGTAAAGCCATCGGTCCTGCACCCGATCTCTCTCCGGTCGTATGCATGCGCATACACTTGTGCACTATGATATCTCCCGCTAGGCTAGTCTTTGTAGAGATTGGCTGCCGTAGCCGAAATTCGGTCTGGACGATATTATATTTTTTACTAGAGTTAATGCAGTAGTGCCTACGCCCAGGAGCTTACAAGTCTACCACCACTAACAACAGCAGCTTGAATTACATAAATATAGATTAAATGCAAATTTAAATACGTAACATTTTTATCCAGAAAAATCTAGTTTCCTAGAAAGCCATTAGCACTGAATTGCTCAGACCAAATATAACACTACCAAAGGTGGGATTGTACGAGAAAGGGTATAACCTAAAAGGGGCTGACTAAGTTTGGCTCGTTACTTTGCATGGCTGACACACAATTGATGTGCATCAGGGGAAATTGTCTCACGTACGGAGCGATGGCTGTCTCTAGATCGGTTGCGCGCTTTTATTTTTGAAATGCCGTAACTAAATTTAAATATGTATCGCTCTTATTGACAAATGGGAAACTTTGTAAGAGTGTGTTATTAATGGTAGGGCTCCAGTGATGGGGCTCGCGGGCGTAGGCACCATTGCATTATACCTACTTGCCAATAAACGATCAGATGATATTGTACGGCCCTGTAATTTTTACACACATAGATGCTATTATGCATCCTAGGCCCTTAGATTTTATGCATGGAAATACGGAAAACAGCTAGTAATGAAGAAAATCTCTACATATGAAAATAAGTTTTCCTGCGAGAGAATCAGGAATGAGGAGATCCACCTGAGAACCAAAGTAACGAAGAGTTCTCAAATGACGACCGCGTACTGGAAAGCAACGTGTAGGCAGGGCCTCCACGAGGTGGACCGACGACCTGGTGAAGGTTGTAGGCAATCGCTGAATGAGGACGGCCTAGGAACTTTCGTTGTGATAATCGTTGGCTTCCATTTGCCTTCCATTTGTCCAGCAGTCGACGGCTTTTAGCTGAAACGGTAATGATGAATAGAAAATCCTAATATAATATACTGACTGACATAGTAACCCTAACCTTGGAATCCAAAGGCTAAAATAGTTCATAGGGGCTATTATTTTTGGCCGCGTAATAACTACACAGAGACATTTGTTTCTTCACCTTTGGTTTTATGTCTATACTCATCATTTAACATCAATGTGAGAACTCTTCTACTGCTTATTTGCTGAAATGATGATGATGAAAAATCCTAACATTCTGACTGAAATGTCAACCTTAACTTTCGACCATAAGGGATATAATTGTTCACGAGGGCTATTCTTAAGAAAACGAATGGACTTTAATCCTTCTGGGATAAGATACGGGACGAAATAACCATGATAAATATACCACCACTGACCTACAAACGCGTTATCGTGACTAAAACTTAATAAATCTTTCAAAGTGATGTTCAGAACTAGAACACTCGCCCACAAGAGACAATCATTTGTACCAAAAACATTAATTAAGCATCGATAAAATCGACAATGCGTAAGTTCATCACTAAATTACTTAATTAAACCGAATGCGAATCGAGTGATCAGATAAAATTGTTGCGATTGCAACCCAAATTCTCGACTTTGATATATCATTCATGTTTCGTTATTCGTACTCTGTTGGTGATAGCATCGAATCGATTTATTCGTGTTTGACAGCTCAAAACGATATGGGGACAAATTAAGGAGATTTCAGTGGAAAGAGCTTTGGGATGTCGGTGTCGGTTAATCAGATATTTTTTATCTCAATTGACGAGATTTTTGTTACATATTTTTATCTTAAAAATGCATGAGGAATACTCAAAGGTTAGCAGGTATATAAAATGGTGTTATTTTCGCAAAGGCAAAATTACTTAGTTATCAAAACTGAATTCGAACCTTTATGGAGCAGACGAGAGACACAGTTTATTAGGGTGCGTTATGGGTGGAAGATGAGTCTTCGTCTTTGCTTTACGAACCCATAACCACAAAATCCCACAACTTCAACCGGGCAAGTTTTTTTCTTCTATGAACCAAATTGAATTAACAAAATACTCGTAAACCATCTTCAAGTGGGCTCGCGTGCCGACAATGTGTGTTTACTAAACCGATTTCCTCGAGAAACAAGTTCACATATTTTTTTAAATTAAATAAATGTACGATAATAACAGGCTGTAGTCGCAGGGTTAACTGTGGCGTGACTGTGGACTGTTAACAAGATTTTTCTCATATTTCGTTTTCATTGTTTCGCTGTGTGGTTTTTGGTTTGATTGACTTAATTTTGAGGGTTCCGTAAAGTAATAATCTATATATATATAAATCAATTGCTGTTCGTTAGTCTCGCTAAAACTCGAGAACGGGTGGACCGATTTGGCTAATTTTGGTTTTGAAAGATTTTTTGGAAGTCCAGGAAAGGTTTGAACGGTAAGAAAATATGAAGCAATTGAAGGGGAATAATAAAAAATATAATATTTTTTTTAATACAAATAGTCCGCATCTATCAAACACATTATTTCATTCTGAGTCAATACGAAGTTTGCCAGGTCAGCTAGTAAGTTATTAAAATCTTTTATTATATTTCATTTAAAGAAAAATGGAAAGAAAAATTTGACTTCAGGCGAGACTCGAACTCGCGGCCTACTGGGAATCTAGTCCAGCCGCTCTTCCAATTGAGCTACTGAAGTCCTGCCCGATTCGTCAAATCTTGAAGGCCAATATTTATAAAAAAAGTTTATTGTGTGCCGTAATAAATAAAAGGTTTTATTACCTCAAATGTATTTTGATATAAATTAAATAAATATTTAGTTATACAATAATTATACACTTTATTGTACTTAAAGATAATATTAACACCTGTGACATTAATAAAATCAACAATTATAGACTCTGAACTCTAAAAATCAAACAAAAATAGAGTTATCAATAAACAAAGCACTCCAATACAGAATTAAGTAAACAATATTTGACATAAACGAATCTCATCAACCACTTAACACATTGTACGTTAACATCCTAGTGCGCACGCGCATCGCACTGAATTTTAAAGTGGCTATAATAATAAACATTCAATATTCACTTTACATTTTGTACAGGTATATCTTATTCCGATTCCAGAGATGGTTATAATCAAAATGGAAGCAAAAATGTTATGCTCAGCTTCGATAACTTATTACAAGTGGTTGTATTCCAGTGTCGGACCTCGAGAGTGTAGACAACACCCCAATACCTAATCTGTCTAGCGCCAAATGGTAGTGTTCAGCACTATTGTGTTCCGATTAGATGGTAATGTACGGCCACGTAATAACTATAAAAGAGGCATAACAACTTAGGCATCGGGGGTGGCAACACATTTACATTTGACCTCCAGTTTTTGTGTAGATTTCTATAAGCTGCAGTCATCACTTAACATCCTTTTGAACTCCATGCTTGTCTGCAAAGGTGTTGAAGAAAAAGAATGCAGTAGCAATCTTAAAGAATCTACATCAAAATGAGGTTTCTAGTATGCTGCTGCTTTCTAGTATGTAGTCTTAGGAATCGGCGTGCATGTATGAAGAGAATGATGAAGCTAGATACGGCAGGATAGGTATGTCAGGAACGGGATATCTGGCGCTCTACACTCTCTACCTACCCCGTTAGGGACCTGGCGTGATGATACATACATACATACATTCTAGTATGTTATTTTAATGACATTATTGTGAATTACATGCTTGCCACCATCATAACATAAGAAAGTTTACCTACCACTATTTAATTTTAAGTAAGTACCTACCTACATCGATAGAAATCAAACTACTTTGTCATCGTTTGGTTTTTTATGAAAATATTATTCGATTTGAAATTTTCTAACGACAAGTCAACTAGTTCAGTTGTCAAAAGTGAGGTTGAGTGTTCAAGGTTCTTTTTTTTATTATGGCATCGCTATTACGCATATTGCCAGTGTCAAGTAAAACGATATTTCGTATTTATTTAAGCAGCGTAAACGTTATTATAATTGTCAGTCAATTATTTATTAAGTATGTCAGTCAAGTGAGTTACAGTCGAGTTATTCGAGTAAAGCGATGGCTACTTTACTAGAATATTTACAATTAAGTTTAAGAGGCTACCTGAAAGGTCGTATTGTCACACTGTTATTCTATTTCACTATACACGGGCACTGTAATAAACCTATATCGAACAAAATGCCACCAAATTTATTCAATATAACTTAAAAATACACCAAGAAAATGAAATAAAATAAGAGCATCATACGCGTCTTTCAAGGTTCCCGCCAAAACTCATTCAAGGTTTTTATTAACATGTTCTAAATGGTACTTTCAAATATGGCGTAAATTATAAAAATAATTGATATCTAAAATCTTTTGAATTCATATTAAAGTAGGGGAGCCCAAGAGGGGATTTTTTAATTTACTCCAGCGCGTCTGATTAAGATATAGGAGATATCTTGCACCCCGCTCAGTACCTCCACCAAATCATAAATACTACGTTACAGGTTCTGGGTTCGATTCCCGGGTCGGGGGCTATCAGAGATAACGGTTTAAGATCCTTTATCTCTGGGTCTATTGGGATTTTTTCATTTTCTGGAAGTTTCCCTGTACCTCGGAGTTTGATAATGTGCCCGGAGATGGCAACAGGTTCGCCACCTGTTACATGGGCCAAAACGTAACCGGCGAGTCGTGGGTGTGTGCATGTATCCTTGAATGCATGCATTTACCTCTGCCTACCCTTTCGGGATTACAGGCGTGAAGCTACGTTGATAATTTTTTTTATCAATAATAACGGCGATGTGTTTAACAATGTAGTTCAACCTTCATCTATGTTCGTGATAATATTTTTTTTCTGTATCGTAGAAGCGAATCCCAAATTTCCGCTCCAACCATCAACACCACTTGTCCACATTCTGAAGTATTCCGCGATGTCCGAACTTTGAAGTGGTACTAAAGTAACTCGACAAACATCACGTGATACCAATATTTGATACTAGGTTTTGCCCGCGATTTCGTTTGCGAGTACTTTTAATCATTAGAAATTGTTAGCCTATATGTTATTCCAATGTATCAAACTATCACACTTTATACTTATATTAATATTATAAATTTGAAAGTTTCTTTGTTTGGATGTTTGCCCGTCAATCACGCCGAAACTACTAAACGGATTTTGATGAAATTTGTCATTCCGATAGGGTATTAGCTGACTTAGATTATAGGATACTTTATATCCCGAAAAAACGTTCCTGTGGGATGCCATAGGATGATTTCATGAGTTTCCACAGGTTACGAAAAAGCCGCGTGCAACAGCTAGTAACCTATACAACTGTAAAGTTTCATCCGAATTGGTCTAGTAGTTTTTTATGTGAAAGAGTAACAAACATCCATATTCACAAGCTTTCGCATATTTAATATTAGTAGACACTACCGTAAAGAAGAGTTCTCAAATGACAACCGCATACCGGAAGACGAAACGAAGTGGACTGACGACCTGGTGAGGGAAATCGCTGGATGAGGGCCCAGGGCCACTCGTTGTGGTTGTCCAGCCGTGGACATCTTTCGGCTGAATAAAGATTATATCTTAAAAAGTTTTTTAAACAAACATTTTCCTGAATATTTCTGGAAGGAAATATTCCTACTGGTGGTAGAGTTCCAGTGTCGGAGTTCGCGGGCGTAGGCACCACCGCATTACCTAATATACTTGCCGCTAAATGGTAGTGTTCAGCACTATCGTACTCCGGTCAGGTGGTAATGTACGGCCTTGTAATTTCCGGCACAGAGGCATAACACCTTAGGTCTCAGAAATGGTAACGCATCTGTATTTTGACCTCTAATCTTAGTGTGGGTGTCTATAGGCTGCAGTCATCACTTAACATCAACGTCAACTGCATGCTGGTTTGGCACTATCATTACATTAAAAAAAAACTGAATTATCTAATATATAAAAAGAAAATTATCTCAATTGAAAAAAACCCGATACCTCAGCTATGTAATTCTATTTCAAGTAGATGGTCATGTATTATAAGTTGTATAAATATATGCTGCCTCGTTGGCGCAGTGATCGCAATCGCAATGGTGAAGCCTGAGGTCCTGAATTCGATTCCCAGGTCGGAAAAAATCTGTTACTGGGTTTTTTCTGTAAGGAAATTCCCAGTAGTAGCCCGGAGTCTGGTCGTGCCTCGGAGAGCACGTAAAGCCGTCGGTCCTACGCCCGATCTCTCTCCGGTCGTGTCAGATTGCCGTCCCATTGGGCTATGAGAGTGCGGCTATACAGAGTGCACCTGTGTTTGTGCATACACTTGTGCACTATAATATCTTCCGCGCAGTTGGCTAGTCTCCGTTGAGATTGGCCGCCGTGACCGAAATTCGGTCTGGAGGACATTATTATTATTTTAAACATAACGATTCGAATTCTAATAGTAGCACGCCTCCCAAAAGTAAATACTCTATTTGTATGGAATGAAGGAAATATGTCACTGAAAATGATCACATTGGAAAAAAACTCGATACCTCAGCTATTTAATTCTATTTCAAATAGAAGGTCATGTATTATGAGTTGTATAAGCATATCAGACTCAAAGACCATCGGTGGACCAAATTAGTAACCACGTGGGATGGTCCACTAGGCAAACGTCACAAAGGTCGTTCGCACGATGGGATGACGATGTACGAAAAATCGCTGGATTACAGTGGCAGCGTATAGCTCAGGACTGAGAAAAATGGGTATCTATGGAAGAGGCCTTCACCTGAGAGGGGTTCCTTATGTCAAAAGTTGGATATATAAATAAATAGATATGAGTAAGTGGTACACTTTTTGAAATTGGAAATAAAAAGCTTTTTTTTTTATTTATTAAAATTTCAATTCGAATTCAAATAGTAGCACTCCTCCAAAAGTAAATACTCTATTTGTATTGAATTTTTTGTTCAATATTTATTCAAACGTGTCATACATATAACTCAAAGATAAGGAAAATCCGTCCAAGTGTATGTATGATTGATCGACATATGATATTTGTTCGAAATTAATTATGGAATTCGTTTCAAAGGGTCTTTTTTGTATGATACGAAATAATATTTTTCGATCGACCTTTATATGTTTTTATCGGTACATGGTAATTAAGATTGTATAGGTACACAAGCTGTGCCCGCGACTTCGTCCCCGTGAGAATTTAGGATTGTTCAGTACCTATCCGGACGAAGTCGTGGCCGCAGCTAGTATAAAAGTAGCCTAAGTTACGCCTTACTACATAAGCTATCTGTCAGTGAAAGTCCCGTCAAAATCGGTAAAGCCGTTCTTGAAATTAGCCGGAACAAACAGACAGACAGACAAATTAAAAAAAAATGTATACATACATATGCATTTAGTAAGAAGCGGTTATTTTTATATTATAAACAGACACTCCAATTTTATTTATATGTATAGATTATTAAAATTATTTTGCGTAGTTTCTTTGCCTAAACAGTCTAATGCTATAGCCCATTATTAGTACTCTGGGGATCACTGTCCGATCCCCGAATAAGGGTGGTTAGTGTTTTTTTTTTAATATAATGGAAGTGGTAAACAAGCGTGCAGTTCATATTGATGTTAAGTGACGACTGCAGCCTATAGACACCCACACAAAGGCCAAGGTCAAAATGCAAATGCGTTACCGCTCCTGAGGCCTAAGGTGTTATGCCTCTGTGCCGGAAATTACCGAGCCGTACATGACCACCTGACCGGAACATGATAGTAGTGCTGAACACTACCATTTAACGGCACATATATTAGGTAATGCGATAACGCCCGCGAGCTCGCCCGCGAGCTAATTTCCGACACAGAGGCATAACACCTTAGGCCTAAGGAGTGGTAACGCATCTGCATTAACATCAATGTGAACTGCATGCTTGTTGCTTGCCACTTCATCTACATTAAAAATAAATCCCATTCTGTGGAAATTTCCCAGTACCTCGAGTTTTTGCGTTCTTTTGTGACCAATTTTTTGCTTGTTGCAGATGAATCAACAATGTAAGGTGTGTGGGGAGCCCGCCGCTGGTTTTCATTTCGGCGCATTCACCTGTGAAGGTTGCAAGGTAAATATTGATTATGTAACAACGTAATATGTTCTGTAGAACTGTAAAAAAAACAACTCCAAATCAAGTTAGGAAATTTAAAAAAAAAAATGTTTTTGGCAAGAATGCGGCATTTTGACATTAGAACTTATAGAATAACTTATTTTTAACGTAACTTCACGCCTGCAATCCCCGAAGGGGTAGGCAGAGGTAAATGCATGCATTCAATCATACATGCAAAACACCCACGACTCGCCGGTTACGTTATGGCCCATGTAACAGGTGGCGAACCTGTTGCCATCTCCGGGCACATTACCAAACTCCGGGATACTGGGAAACTTCCAGAAAATGGAAAATTCCCAATAGAAGCAGAGATAAAGGATTTTAAACCGTTATCTCTATATCCCCCGACCCGGGAATCGAACCCAGGACCTCCAGCGTAATAGTAGTGGCCTGCTACCACTACGCTACTAAGGCAGTTATTAAAATATTATTATTTATTTAGATATTTTTTAAAAGATTTTTTACATTTTAAAATAATTGTAATCGATGCTTTCTTTAAAACTTATATCACAGTCTAATAAACAAAACGAACGTGTTAATCTTATATTATCTAAATATGACAAACGATTTCTAATAAATAAAACTCTCTCTTATCACAGTGTTTATAACCGATCTCTTCTGAAACGGCATGACCAATTTTAATGAACTTTATCTTGTTTATTCAGTAACTTTGAGAAAAGGTCGCAAAGTATATCTTACACCGTTAACGTAGTACATAATTTTCCGGGACAGTCATTTTTGTGATAATAAATACAAACCACTTGATGGTATTAAGAAAATTTAAATGAATACAAATTTCTCAAACATCATTTCTGTTCGCCCATTTCGTAAAGTTGGCATAAAGAGCACTACTAAAAATGTTAACTTGAAACGTTTATACTACATTTGAAAACATTTTACTATCAAAGTGTATTGCGTATACAATTATTTATTAGACATCACCATTCACAGCCATGGTTAAGTACAAAATATTTTACACAACTATACATACAAATTTAATATCAACAATAAAACGAAATCACACAGTAAAAATCATAATAGCTTTTTATTAAATTATGTGTTACTGTGAAACATGTATTCACATATCGTGTCTTAACATGTTTACCTACATATAAATTGTAAATAACATTGAAGAACGAAAATAATAAAACAGATGAAAAAATTTAGGGTTAGACACACTAAAACTTCAAATTATTTATTTACAGTGAAACATGATAGTGCTGAACACTACCATTTAACGGCAAGTATATTAGGTAATGCGGTGGTGCCTACGCCCGCGAGGTCCATCACTGGAGCTCTACCACTAGTAAAATTACTATAATTATTGCACTTTTGATTAATTTGCGTCATATACTTTTTAGATCTATACCTTCGTTACCCTATAATACTTGGGATCGATCAATCGTGACGGGTCATAGCACAATTGATTATTTTTTTAAAACTAGAATTTATACTAGCTGGATTGAGATACTGGGATTTATTTTAGGATTGTTCACTGGATTGGACTTTAATAAGACAGTTGCTCAGCTGTGTACGACGATCATTTTAACTGAACCTTACGGGTTCGATCCTCGTATCCAGACAGATAGTTGATTCGGTTTTGTTTATATGTGTGTGTTGTATGAGAACAACGACACCAACGGCTGTGATCTAGTGAGAGGCTATGAGTAACGTGACCATACGTCCCGTTTTGAACGGGACAGTCCCGCTTTCATGCAGCCCGTCCTGGTGTCACAGAAAAACTTTTGGGAAGCGAAAATGTCCCGTTATCGGTAATCTCAGCAAAAATGTGTAGAAAATTAGCGTACCCGCCTAAATTTGTCCTATAAGCGTCAATCCGAAATTTTAATAATATTTTTTTGAATAATTTATTATAATCTCAAGAGCAATCGATAGCGATACCTGAGATACATAAAACGATACTTATTTAAAGAAGGACGTTATAGCTGGGCGTTCGATAATAAGCCTCTTTCGCCTTGGTTCCTTGAAGGTTAATTTTGAGAATGTCCCGTTTTGAGTGACCATAAAAATGCTCACGTTAGATTATGAGTCCTAAGCTAATTTTGTAAAAGGTAAGAAAAATATTGTCTATTCAATTTTTTTTAAAGCCACGAAAATGACAATAATTATTATTCTGATTTCTGAGGTTCGAGTGTTATTTGTATATCAATAGATTCTCCTATTACCCACAAAAATTAATGTTAATTTTGGGCATGTGCACATGTACGTATGAATACGTAAACTTTGATCTATCCCTCGCAACTAACGCTTGTGTGAGACTAACATAAAGCGACATCAACAATGATTGACAATAATTTCTATCAGCCCAACCGTTAACCACAGGATTGCAAAGACATACTTCTGCATCTAAATTTATCTTCTAATTACTTAATCGTCCATAAAACCACTGGTATGTAAACTTTGAATTAAAGATGGATGGACGCTTGAATGGCAACAGCTATCACTGAGAATATAAATCAATCGTATATGGTTGCATGCATTAGCAATATGCAAATAAAAACGAAGGGATGCATGGCTTAAGATTATGCATGTTGATGTCTCAATAGTGGGATGCAGCTACGTTTTTTTGACTATAATGATGAAAGTGGTAAATGCAGTTTTTCTAGTTCATAAAAATGGCCTTGTTATAATTGTAATTTCCGGCACAGAGGCATTACACCTTAGTCCTCAGGAGTGGTAATGCATCTGTGTTTTGAGCTTAGTCTTTGTGTAAGTGTCTATATGCTGCAGTCATCCCTTAACAATGGAAGTGGTAATCAAGCATGCAGTTCACATTGATGTTAAGTGATGACTGCAGCCCATAGACACCCACATGAAGACCAAGGTCAAAATGCAGATGCGTTACCTGAGGCCTAAGGTGTTATGCCTCTGTGCCGGAAATTACAGGGCCGTACATTACCAACTGACCGGAATACGATAGTGCTGAACACTACCATTTAGCGGCAAGTATATTAGGTAATGCGGTGGTGCCTACGCCCGCGAGCTCCGTCATTGGAGCTCTACCACCAGTAATAAAAAATGTCAGATGATAATCAATATCTATCACCGAATTATTAAAAACACAAATAACATATTCTTTATTTGGTATGTTTTACTGGTTGGTTTAGTAATTTCAGACTGTTTGTAGCTGTTTTATGTTTGGCAACTAACTTCAGAATGTCACTTTTATATGCTGGTGTGCATGCGCATTTTAAAAATTCACTGTCATCAGTTTTTTCAATCGCGCGAAGAGCCGATATAACTTCGAAAGTAGAGGTAACATTTTCCTTCGGGCAAGCTAAATATTCTTGTCCAGATAGAGAAAACCTGTCATATCTTTATATAATCAAGTGCCATTAGTTTTGTGTTGAAAACATTGAAAATAGCTAACAAATATTCCGAGATTGCTCTCAAAACAGTGTACAAGAAGTTCTAAAAATGATTTACAAATTTATTATTATTGCTATCAGTCACTAGTTGACATAACTTGTGTGATTAATGATATGTGAAGGTGTTATTAGGTATGAAGGCGATTGGTTGGAGAAGGCCGTGAGTTGTTATGGATCATTTGTTATTGATATAACATGATTATATTTAGTTACAAAATAGTTCTAGCTTAACATTATTGTAACACATCATTTTATTTCATGGTTTTGCTTTTTTTTATTTTATTTAGATGTATAATCGGTTAATTATATTATTCTATAATTTCATTTCTGTAATGGTTTTGTAAGCAGAAGCTTAAACTAAAAAAAAATAATTAACAAAAATCTTGGCTCAATTAATAGTTGCAGAACTCTTTATTATACAATGTGTCCCAGGGATAAGTAACCGCCCGGCGTTTTTCGAATATTTGGACAAAATTAAGGATAATTACTCATTTATATATAGGAAATACCGGCTTTGGTTTTTTTTTTAATGATTTTTTTATTTTGTAGTACAAACGCGTGACGTGCTGCAGGTTTTTTTACGATATTTCCAAGTTTTTTACATTTTTTTTAATTCATTTTTTTTATTGAGTGGCCGAAATTATAGTTTATCAAATAAAATTATCAAACGTTACTACATAACACGCGTATTTACTACTAACCTATTTACTAAAAAAAACCAAAGCCGGTAAGCCCAAGGCAGTCTCATTGCTATCCCAATACCAATACGTAATAAGGCACACATACACCAGATCGCAAATTGTCGCGCTGCAATTTGCTACCCCGAATCAATTTGCCCGGTTTTTGTCGCGATAATGTCGCTCGATTCAATTTTCTGTTAAGTGCGTCGACGCACCGCCTACGTAGTGCGTTAACGGAGTCTGTGGAACTGGTGCGACTTTTTTAGCTTTATGTAGATAATATATATGGAAGTGATTTTTACGGCGATCTCTTGTATTATACTTTGCGTTTTTAGGATTCCGTACTTCAAAAAGTAAAAACAGAACTTATAGGTTCACTCATGCGTCTGTGTTTTTTTTTAAATTATTACTGTCAATTGTATTTTTTTAGTATGTGCTAGGCCGATCAAGTTAAATCTTGGTAGATATACCTATATAAATATTCGACGACGAAACAAATGTGGTAAATAAATCAACGAATTTCTAACATAGATGCCACTATTAAGGAAATATTAAAAAAAATAAATGAAATTTTGAAATAATACGTATTCAGATACGCGTAGGTACTCCAGATCGCAAATTGCCGCAGTGTAATTTGCTGCCCCGAATTAATTTGTCCGGTTTTTTGTCGCGATAATATCCCTTGATTCAATTTCCTAATAAGTGCGTTAACGGAGTCTGTAGACCTGGATAGCTTTTTTTTGCATATTTCGCACTAAACTCAAAAATAATTACTGGTTAGCATAAAAAAATGTTTTTATGTTTCATTGGCGGTATATTAATTGAAGCGAGCTATAGAATATAATTCGATCACGCTATGGACAATAAAAATGGCACATCATTTTATAATGTTGGCGGAGGAAAATTGTGTTGGGGGTTTTGGCGGGAACCATGAAGGAGGCGTGTGGTGCTCTTAGTTAATTTCATTTTCTCGGTGCATTTTTGAGTTATATTAAATAAAGTATGTGGCATTTTGTTTGATACAGGTTTATTACAGTGCCTGTGAATAGTGAAATAGAATGACAGTGCGAAAACACTTCCTCTCAAGTTGCCTCCAAAACTCCATTGTAAATATTCTGGTAAAGTAGTCATCGCTTTACTCGAATTACTGACTGTGACTCTGACTGACTGACTGACTCTGACTTTTACTGCTTTTACGCTTAATACGAATACGAAATATCGCTTTACTTGACACTGGCAACGTGCGTAATTACGATCCCATAAAAAAAATCTGTTTGACAATTCCCGTTGCGTGAAAGGATTTTAGGGTAAAGTCTGTCGATTCACCGTCTTCGTACTGCGTTAACTGGTTTGATGTTTTTTTTGAAAAAGATCGGGTTTATATCTCTGCAATCTCTCTGCAAACTCACCTTTCATTTGATGAGAGAGATACGATATCTCTCTGCAATCGTGCTCGTAAATAGTCGTCCCATTGAGTTACAAGGGTAAGTTAGAAGGATAGAGTGCACCTGTGTTTACGCATACACTCGCGCACAATATCTGTAGCGCAATTGGTTAGTCTCCATTGCGATTGATCACCGTGACCGAAATAGTATGTATCTTCACGCCAAATCCCATACGGGGTAGACAAAGAGTATGGAGCACCAGAATAGTCGCGAAATGGTCTCCATTGGATTTGACCACTGTGATCGAAATTTAATCACAAGGATTTATTCTGTCTTCTTCTGAATGTGATAAATTTATTCAATGGAGCGATCAAAACAATTTTCAAAAGGAAAACAGACGATCACAGTTAGGACACTGCATTTAATTATATGCAAATAGAAAATCTCCATAACAATCCATTAATATATGTGAGAAACTAAACTCTGTTACAACACTAAGAAAAATCTCCAATCTCGTTAAGCCGTCTAATTGGCCGATTCATCAAACAGTACTTAAAAATATCCGTGAAACATAAATTGTTGTTATGGTGTGCCCATAAATTTTATAAGAACATTCAAATTATGACAATGGAGACAATATGGTTGACCGTGGAACAACGGTTAAGGTATAGTGTTATTGGAATGGAATACCACAGATGTTTCGAATACTGTTTGTAATCTTTACCATATTATATGCGTAGGTAATAATTTACGGACGGATTTTGTGGTCAGATACTTATTGGTAAATTCAAGTAGCTTGAACGTCTTATTGGCTATAAAGTGAAATTTTGATATTGTGGGTCATGGATTGTATTTATATTCTAACTTCATTTAATCCCCGAAGGAGTAGGCAGAGGAAAATGCATGCATTCAAGCATACATCCACTATGCGCCGGTTAGATTTTGGCCTATGTAATAGGTGGCGAGCCTGTTGACATCTCCGGGCACATTACCAAACCTCGAGGTAGTGGAAAATTTCCACAAAATGTAAAAATCCTAATAGAAGCAGTGATAAAGGACTTTACACCATTATCTCTGATGGCTTCCTACTCGGGTATCGAACCCAGGACCCCAAGCGAAGTAGTAGGCCTGCTATCACTAGGCTACTGAGGCAGTTATATTCTTAAATAAGGAAACAGAAAGTTCAAGTTCCTTTTTTGACATGTTCGGGATCTTTTTATGAAAATTATAGTCAAGTCACTGGTTTGGGTCTTCCGAAGTACCTACAAGAGCAGGAACAGAGTGGATTAGTAGGCTAGAGTATGGGTGGTATAACCAGTTACCTGGTCTATAGGTGAAGAGATAAAACCCCAGCTTTACAGGTTTTGTCTGCAATGGACTACGTGCGAAGTCGGTTAGAAAAGCGATCTCCAGAAGGACGCCTGAAGGAAGCTCAGCAGATTTGTTTGTAGTAATTGGAAATATTTCATCTTCCAAACTATTCGTCTTTTCTCTGCAGGACTTTTTAAGAAAGATTGTGTGCTAGGTAGGAAGTTCGACTTTTGAATGTCGCAAGGGCCAGAGAATAATCAATTTATTGGAATGGACAATCGTGAAACCTGCCTGTCATGAAAAAAAATAATGCGACACATTTTGATACCACCACTTAGCGGGCACAGAGTGGGTAATCTTAACTAGCACAAGCTGTTATTAGTTATAGTATAGTAGTTATTTCTCTACTTATCTCTGAGCTTAGCTGCTTACAGACGGATGAACAGACAGAGACGGACAGATGAAAGAACTGATAGTAGAACGTAAAGACGTACCAAAACTAAAAGGGTTAGTAACAGGCTACGGAAACCTAATATAACGGCATACTCACACCTAGAACATGCAATTTATAAACATCCTACAGAATAGCTTAGCTGTTGGTCGAAATAAAGCAATCTCTAACCACAGCTACACTGTACCATTGAATTGAGACATAAGGCATAATGGATTTATTCTGACATATGAATTACCCTATATGGCATGCGTCTATCAATGTGACATGGTCTGTAACTATGAAAATGAAGGATGCATAATGATGAGTTGTAGGGTCTGTTTGATTTTATACCCAATCATTGGCTAGGATAACTCTGTGCTGGTAAACTATACAGACGAGAAGAGAACTAGCTTATTTTTACTAGTACCAGGTGTGTCTAGTACAGCTGGTATCTAAAAAAAGTATGTTTTTTAAAAAACGTTTATTTCTAACAATTTTAGAAATTAAATAAAACGGAAAGAAAAATTTGACTTCGAGCAGGAATCGAACCTGCAACCTCAGAATAACCAGTCTAGCTGTTTTTACCACTAAACTACCGAAGTCTCACTATTAATATACAATAGCTTAGTATACATCGAAGCGATAATAAAAAATAATAAAAAAATGTCTGCGACTTTGTCGCTTAGATCCTTCGTCAATTCTGCAATAAAAGTAGCCTAACTAACTCCTTATTACATCAGCTATCTGCCAGTGAAAGTTCCGTCAACCCCGGAACAAACAGACAGACAGATATTCTGAAAGGGTGTAAAACGTGTCCAAGCATAGTTCTTACGCAAAATTTTGACGATCCGGTTAGACCAGCGGTGTGAGATGACCGTTAGATTCGAAGAGTCGCGGGATCGATCCCCGCACTGGAAATCGAACCCGCAAGTCCACCCTCGAAAATTGCAAGTTGCCAAAGTAGTGGGTAGGTTTGTGGTAGTTAAATGGTGTTAGGGTGTGGTTATATACAGTCACAAATAAATAATAGGAATCGGCGTGAATGTATGAAGAGAATTATGAAGGTAGACGAGGTCAGGACCGGGATATCTGGCGCTCTACACTCTTTGCCTACAACGTTAGGGACCTGGCGTGAAGATACA
Organism: Macrosoma leucophasiata; assembly: GCA_036365455.1. Lineage (NCBI taxonomy): Eukaryota > Metazoa > Arthropoda > Insecta > Lepidoptera > Hedylidae > Macrosoma > Macrosoma leucophasiata. The sequence continues at coordinate 20,771,480 of JAWQUS010000024.1, read as the reverse complement.
TACATACATACCAATAAAAAAAGAAAAATAAGTTTAGTTAGCCTTATAGGTATACACAATTTAGATCAGTTGCCTACATGCATACAGTGAAACCGAATAAACGATTACATAAGTTTTTGGTTAATCGATAAAAAATACATACGCAATTTAGATGGGAATCGATTCATAATCGATAACGATTCGATCTTTACAATTTATCAACTCTGTTTATCGATAATAACGTAACATATACGCCGATCACGTACAAATTAACATACAGACCGCCATACAGTCTGTTAGATTACAATTTATATTAAATTCTTAATTAGATTTAGCATAATTATATGTTATGTTTTTATTCAAATGTATAAAATATATGTCGTGCGCAAGAGTTTCATATTCACAAACAATTTATTAATATTATTATTGTACCGCGCCTATTTTTGTTCTTTTCGTAGTTACGAAACTGCTTACGAAGTATCAAAATAATTAAAGATAAATGAAAACTGTACATAGTATTTTTATTCACTGTTGGTACAGCTATATATATATATTGTTATATTCAGGTATCACGTATTAAATATTATTATTAAATTGCTATTTATTAATACCTATTGGATTATTATTATAAGTCATTCTCTCTAGGTAGCTTATAATCCTATTTATCCTATAAGGCCAACGCTCACTTTGAGAATAGCTAAGGTGTATTACATATTTTACATATTTGTGTTTCTTTTTGGGCACAGGCGCGGGGCATTCCAGGGCGCGGGGCCCGTAGCATTTGTTGCATCCTGCTAATATATGTGGTATATATGGCTAGTCTGGCACTGATTGACGCTCATTGCGACTAAATGCGCGTCACGTCCACGAGAAAAATCCGAATCAATACATTTCCTTGATTTAAGTGTATTCTACACTACATTGTAGTTGTTACATTTGTTTACTAAAGTCGCAAAACTTGAGTTGTTTAAACTACACGACCCCCCGTAGTTGTGTATCGTGCTGTATCTGTATAATTCAATTTTAATTAATGGTAGTTTATTAATGATATCGACATCGGTGATCGGTAAGAAATCTTTATTTCATCGCAAACAAAAACTTGTGTGAGGAAAAGACGAAGCGTTTTTTTTTTCAAGAGAAAGTTTTGTTTTATTTTATCTAAGGTGGCGAAAAAGCATGCATCTCACATTGATGTTAAGTGATGACTGCAGCCTATAGATATCTTCACAAAAAACAGAGGTCAAAATGCAGATGCATTGCCACCCCTGAGACCTAAGTTAAGTCTCTGTGATGGTTATTATGGGGTCAAACATTTGGACAGTGTAAATATTTTTTACAACGCTGGCACACCGCGGACACTCTGCCAAAATTCCATACAAACGCTTAGTTTGGTCTCTATTACACAGACATCAATCAGTGACGTGTATTTACACGTGCACCTGTGTGCGTAGCACGTACAAAATACCAACCGTCGCCCATAAGAGGAGAGGAGGTTGGGTGATGCGGGGAAATCGGGCGGGACGTCGAAGTGTCCATTCTATACCTAGTATTATTACATATTCTCTGTCGCTAGCCTGCTTGGCAAGTCAGAAGAAGCCGCAGCAGAGGGGAACATCCCCGGCGCTGCTTCTTTGTGTAAAAACCTTACCGTTGAGCACTGCCTGTGAAGAGTATGATAGTTTACCCATAACTGTGAAACGTGTCTTTCAACATATACATACGTTACTATCATAGAGCAACACGGGCCATCGGCCGCGGCGGACTGGAGGGGAGTAGCCATAGCGTTTATTACCGATGCAAAACAGTCTGTCATTTTTTGCGGTGGCAAATGCGTGCGACACACACGCACACTATAAAAATCGTCTATTACTACGAAACTCATACCATGACTTTAACGAAATATAGAAACAATTTCACGCACACATTTAAACATCTAGGCGACAGGTATAGGTCCATTTGGGCTTGTACTTTGACAGAGGGGAAAGCCTGCATATGGCTACTCTCCTCCGGTGTTGTTCTATGATTACTATGAACAATATCCGTTATGATGTGTAAATATCATATTAAATACACATTAATTTAGCATTTCGTTACGTGCGTATATCAAGAATGTTTCATTAAATTTGTCAATATAACCCATTAATGTAGTTCCGGTACATAAATATCTTTAAAGTAATTTTTATGTAAATGTAATTTTGTAACCGAATCCAATATGTGTGTAGACAATATTAGAATAATATTTCGTTATATTTATAGAAGTGTATCAAATATCTGCACTCATAAATGTCCTATCTAGTTTTATTGGAATGACATCTATATTAAAATATTATGTTAAATAATACCGTTGTATTGAAACTGTAAATCAGTTACAGAAGAGCTATCTACAGTATCATTGTAAGGAAGGACTCTTACGCACTATTCGGCCGGAGAATCGGCGAAAAAAGCATGACCGTTTTTCCGGTTACCACCAACCGATACTTAGAACGAAAGCTGAGAATATGTAATAATACTACGTAGAGAATAGAATGGACACTTCGACGTCCTGCCCGATTTCCCCGCATCACCTAACCTCCTCCCCTCTTATGGGCGACGGTTGGTATTTTCTACATGCTAAATACACGTCACTGATTGATGTCTGTGTAATAGAGACCAAATTAAGCGTTTGTATGAAATTTTGGCGGATTGTCCGCGGTGTGACAAGAGTTGCACCGACCCTAATCGCATATGTGTCTCTTCGCTACATTCTAAACCGAGGACGGACTCGCAGGGTTTTCCCTTAAGCATCCCACATCCTCCTATTCCCCTTCCTACCTTTCGATATACGGCACCACCGCATTACCTAAAATACTTGCCGCTAAATGATAGTGTTCAGGACTATCGTGTTCCGGTCTGGTGGTAATGTACGGCCCTGTAATTACCGGCTCAGAGGCATAACATCTTAGGCCGCAAAAGTGGTAACGGATCTGCATTTAACCTCTGGTCTTTGTGTGGGTGTCTATAGGCTGCAGTCATCACTTAACATCAATGTGAACAACATGCTTGCTTGCCACTTTCATAACATATAAAAAACAAAAACATAGAAACCTCTCTTCCAATTGAGCTACTGAAGTCCTCAATTGGAAGAGCGGCTGGACTAGATTCCCAGTAGGCCGCGAGTTCGAGTCTCGCCTGAAGTCAAATTTATCTTTCCATTTTTCTTTAAATAAAATATATTTCACAAGCATGTGTTAATGCGAAATAATATAAAAACAAATAGAAACCTCTGCTACCATGCATTTCTGGATCTCCCTACATCTTATTGTCTTTAATTTGTCCTTATTATCTTACCACTTCTCTCCGAATGGGGTGTGTTACAAGAAACACACAAAGAGGAATCAGTTCTTATCTTCCTTAAACAGTTGTGTTAACTGAGGCTGAGAACCTTTTGCGGTCGGTGCTCGCGTCGATTGCCCGGTACACTAATGTCCTCCAGACCAGATTTCAGTCACGGCGGCCAATCTCAATGGAGACTAGCCAACTGCGTGAGAGTTATTGTAGTGCACAGGTGTATGCGCAAACACAGGTGCACTCTCTACTGCTATGGCAATCAGACACAACCGCAGAGAGATCGGGCGCAGGACCGACGGCTTTACGTGCTCTCCGAGGCACCGGTACCAGATTCCGGGCGGAATTTCCTTACAGAAAAAACCCAATAACAAATTTTGCCGACTTGGGGATCGAGCCCGGGACCTTAGGCTTGACTATCACGATTGCGACCACTGAGCCAACGAGGCAGTCAACTGGTGTCGTCCCGTGAGGAAACGACATTAAAAAACATGTCATTGTGTCCAATTCATACGTGGTAGATGTGAAACCATATTAAAATCTGATAAAAGGCACGTATAATGCTTCCTATCTCATTTCCTCTCACGTTAAATTTTATGAATTTATAGGTCTGTCTCTCTTTACTATATAGGTACTTGCTATCTCATTTTCACCCAGGATAAATCATATTAATTTATCTGTCTTTTTCCTGTCGCTTTTTCGTTTCAACGACTTTCAAATCACTGATGCCAAAAATCTTGTCACTCCAAAAATCTACACCACTTTGTCCTGCTCCGGAAATCAAACACATAACCTTCCAGCAATAGTAACTATTGCTATTGGGTCACACAGGCGGTCAGACACTAAACACATTATTTATTGCTATCGCCATAGTCGAACGGTAATAACCCTTAAATTATATTACTCGATAATTAGATGTCGCACAGACAGACAATTTTAAACGTTCATTATTATGACTAATGCGATTTCCATGTTAATGAGAATATTTAGGCAGTGAGTAATTGACGACTATAAAATCAATGGTTGGGTGTGTCTGATTAGGAAATTTTTAATTTATGGTTTTTGTTGTATGGATATAATACGTTTACGATAACAATATTAGAGTGTATGACAAGGTTGAAAATCACTGTTTTGTATTATATTACTCACCATTACAAAGAGGAATATAACGGAATGTTACTGGTGGTAGAGCTCCAGTGACGGAGCTCGCGGGCGTAGGCACCACCGCATTACCTAATAAACTTGCCGCTAAATGGTAGTGTTCAGCACTATCGTGTTCCGGTCAGGTGGTAATGTATGGCCTTGTAATTTCCGGCACAGAGGCATAACACCTTAGGCCTCAGGAGTGGTAACGCATCTGGATTTTGACCTCGGTCTTTGTGTGGGTGTCTATAGGCTGCAGACATCACTTAACATCAATGTGAACTGTATGCTTGTTTGCCACTTCAATAACATAAAAAAAAAAAAACGAAATAAAAATATTATAAAAAGCGCCGTAGATTTTCTTAATATTCGTGTTTGTTATTATTTAAATCGCTTTTTTTACGATCCTTCTGCACACTAGTGGAAGATGATTCTGCCGCTAGTGCAGCCAGTCTACCGAACAGTGGAAGTAAAATCATTCGAATGCGGCGGTAATTGCAATAACGCGGGTTGAGCAGCGGCGTCCCACGATAAAACTACCGCCACTACGATCTCCAATCCGACTACCGCCACTGCCATTACCAATCCGTATGACAAGCGTAGTTATTATGGGATAGTCTCCCCTAAATAACGCGCAACCCTCTGAGCATCAAGGATACACCCAACTTAAAAGAATAGAATCCATATGTTCTGCTCACTTTTCTAAAAATTGCAACAATGGTCGAGGAGAGCAATGGCTGTCAAATGCGTCATAATCGTGAACGGGTTCTGGTTGTGGGGACTAGTCTGTTGTGGTTTGGTGATGTCATATTTTATCATTAAGTATATTTCATTTTTGATTGATATACTTATGCATACGACTATATTTTCATATTCTACTAGCTTTTGCCCGCGACTTCGTTCGCGTGGACTTCAGGTTCGTCCCGTCTAGTCTAGTAATAAGTAAGAAATACGGTAACTAAGCACTGCAGAGCCCTAATTTGTACGTGTAACTCCTAACCAAAAAGAAATCGCTAGTGCCTTGAAAATTCGCAAAACGGACACAACCGTCAACGACGTCTGCCCTCATGCGTCTGCCCGCGTTCGGGTCGCGCACTCAGCGATGAGCCACTTCTTCCCCACCGCACCTACCCCGCTCCCCCCACGCCCCGTTCGCCTGGCGCCGCTGCCGGTATTTATCACCGAAACGGTATTTATCGCCGAAATTGCTATGACTCTGCATTTTAAATCTGTGATATCTTCGAAAATATTTATTTAATTTACATGCTGTAAAAAGCCATATTGATCTTTATTAAATGCACAATGTATTTAAGATACTTAATTGGATAAGGATTAATACTGTATTGCTTAAAATCGCTTCGTAAATAAGCCATTATTTCTCGTACAAAGTAAAGGATAAAAAATGGTTATTGTGGGTTATTCCTGAGAGATAAACATATACCATCACGGACTTTTTTGTAGACCTTTATAAGTTACACAATACTGTAGTAAATTGTTTTGATCTATCTTGTAGGATTCAGTCAACGTTTGCAATGTAAGCGCAAAAAATGTGTTTTTTCTACGACCTCACATTAAAAACCTCAAAAATTGTAGCCTATGTGTTATTCTGATGTGTAAGCTATAGCCTATGTGTTATTCTAATGTATAAGCTATATTGTGGTAAAGTTTCATTCAAATCCATTCAGTAGTTTTTACGTGAAAGAGTAACAAACATCCATACATCCATACATACAAACTTTCGCCTTTATAATAGTAGTAGGACAAAGAGGAATATAACGGAATGTTACTGGTGGTAGAGCTCCAGTGACGGAGCTCGCGGGCGTAGGCACCACCGCATTACCTAATAAACTTGCCGCTAAATGGTAGTGTTCAGCACTATCGTGTTCCGGTCAGGTGGTAATGTATGGCCTTGTAATTTCCGGCACAGAGGCATAACACCTTAGGCCTCAGGAGTGGTAACGCATCTGGATTTTGACCTCGGTCTTTGTGTGGGTGTCTATAGGCTGCAGACATCACTTAACATCAATGTGAACTGTATGCTTGTTTGCCACTTCAATAACATAAAAAAAAAAAAACGAAATAAAAATATTATAAAAAGCGCCGTAGATTTTCTTAATATTCGTGTTTGTTATTATTTAAATCGCTTTTTTTACGATCCTTCTGCACACTAGTGGAAGATGATTCTGCCGCTAGTGCAGCCAGTCTACCGAACAGTGGAAGTAAAATCATTCGAATGCGGCGGTAATTGCAATAACGCGGGTTGAGCAGCGGCGTCCCACGATAAAACTACCGCCACTACGATCTCCAATCCGACTACCGCCACTGCCATTACCAATCCGTATGACAAGCGTAGTTATTATGGGATAGTCTCCCCTAAATAACGCGCAACCCTCTGAGCATCAAGGATACACCCAACTTAAAAGAATAGAATCCATATGTTCTGCTCACTTTTCTAAAAATTGCAACAATGGTCGAGGAGAGCAATGGCTGTCAAATGCGTCATAATCGTGAACGGGTTCTGGTTGTGGGGACTAGTCTGTTGTGGTTTGGTGATGTCATATTTTATCATTAAGTATATTTCATTTTTGATTGATATACTTATGCATACGACTATATTTTCATATTCTACTAGCTTTTGCCCGCGACTTCGTTCGCGTGGACTTCAGGTTCGTCCCGTCTAGTCTAGTAATAAGTAAGAAATACGGTAACTAAGCACTGCAGAGCCCTAATTTGTACGTGTAACTCCTAACCAAAAAGAAATCGCTAGTGCCTTGAAAATTCGCAAAACGGACACAACCGTCAACGACGTCTGCCCTCATGCGTCTGCCCGCGTTCGGGTCGCGCACTCAGCGATGAGCCACTTCTTCCCCACCGCACCTACCCCGCTCCCCCCACGCCCCGTTCGCCTGGCGCCGCTGCCGGTATTTATCACCGAAACGGTATTTATCGCCGAAATTGCTATGACTCTGCATTTTAAATCTGTGATATCTTCGAAAATATTTATTTAATTTACATGCTGTAAAAAGCCATATTGATCTTTATTAAATGCACAATGTATTTAAGATACTTAATTGGATAAGGATTAATACTGTATTGCTTAAAATCGCTTCGTAAATAAGCCATTATTTCTCGTACAAAGTAAAGGATAAAAAATGGTTATTGTGGGTTATTCCTGAGAGATAAACATATACCATCACGGACTTTTTTGTAGACCTTTATAAGTTACACAATACTGTAGTAAATTGTTTTGATCTATCTTGTAGGATTCAGTCAACGTTTGCAATGTAAGCGCAAAAAATGTGTTTTTTCTACGACCTCACATTAAAAACCTCAAAAATTGTAGCCTATGTGTTATTCTGATGTGTAAGCTATAGCCTATGTGTTATTCTAATGTATAAGCTATATTGTGGTAAAGTTTCATTCAAATCCATTCAGTAGTTTTTACGTGAAAGAGTAACAAACATCCATACATCCATACATACAAACTTTCGCCTTTATAATAGTAGTAGGATTCTACCACTCAACTATTTTCTAATCTAATCTGTGCTAGATATAAGTGTTTATTGTTAGTGGCAAAGCGGCTGGGCTGGTTATCTTGAGGTCGTATTTTTTATGTAATGAAAGTGGCAAACAAACATGCAGTTCAAATTGATGTTAAGTGATGACTGCAGCCTATAGACAACCACACTAAGACCAAGGTTAAAATGCAGATGCGTTACCACTCCTGAGGCCTAAGGTGTTATGCTTCTGTGTCGCAAATTACAGAGATGCACATTACCACCTGACTGGAACACGATAGTGCTGAACGCTACCATTTAGCGGCAAGTATATTAAGTTTTGCGGGGGTGCCTACACCCGCGAGCTCTGTCACTGGAGCTCTACCACCAGTAAAATATTACCGATCTGAGTAAGTATTACCGATTCCTGCCCGAATTCAATTTTAGATGTAAACAAAATATGACATTCATATTAAGAATCAAATGTTAACCATCTAACAAGAACTCATCCAACTTATCTATCCATCTTAACACTTAACAATGTCTCTCAACGTATTAACAACAAGTCAGGTGTATACGTAATCTAAAACGTTTAAGGCATCGGTAAACAGCAAGCGTGATGTGGAGCCTCATAATGGTCGTTGGTCATAACTGCCTTAGTAATTGTGGAAGCAGACACGCAACTAAATAGTAAAGTACCTATGTAAAGTACCTATGTACTGACTAGATTCTAAGGTCGGTGGGTAAGTGCCACTGGGATTTACTTCCAAATAACGAAAGATGAGTCTGGAGAAGACGTTAGACTCGCTACCTAGTATATGGGACGACACATAAAGGGCGAATAATTGTATGGGATTCCTTTCGAAAAATATTATCGTGTAGTTACGACATATTATACTTTATACATTTTTTAAATTGTGCCTAGAATAACGACTACAATAGAAATAAACTTAAAATATTTTAGAGATTATTTTGGAGGTTTTTATGTCAATACTCAAAAATTTTGTATCCTCTTTTGTAATGTCAAGCCGTTCTATTATTTTATTTCCAGCTCTATCTGTGACACTTGGCATCCAATTTGAAGTATTACTTAAAAAAAAATGTTGATAGTTTCTATGTCCATAACTATAAAAAAACATAAATATGACAAATTCACAGCGCAGCGCTAAGGAAAAGATTGCGTTGTATTTTTTTTTAATTTATGTATGTCCTTCACAATGAACCTAAAAAAATGATAATTTTGTAACTAGGTACCATAAATCGTAAGAGGTCGAAGCGCAATAAAATAAACTTGGCTTGGCCATTTTCATATTGTTTGTTACCAAAGCAAATCTCTCGACAAATTTCAGCAACGCGTACTGTCTATCCGCACCTTTACATGTAAATCATTAGCAAATTCAAATGACTCGGCAATAATAATATTTAGTAACACATAATATTGATGCGAATGTATTTTTTTTGCGTTCGTCAATAATATTATTGCGTACAAAATTTAACCTCAGACCAACTCATTATAGCTTTGAGATTCTATTCAGTTACGAAATACTTGCAGGGCACTTAATTATGTTTGCTGTATTATAATGGCTTTTTAAGAAAAATGCCTTTTTATATTGTTTAGATATTAGATACAAGCAAACTATTGAAAGATTTTACTGGTGGTAGAGCTCCAGTGACGGAGCTCGCGGGCGTAGGCACCACCGCATTACCTAATACACTTGCCGCTAAATGGTAGTGTTCAGCACTATCGTGTTCCGGTCAGGTAGTAATGTACGGCCCTGTTATATCCGGCACAGAGGCATAACACCTTACGCCTCAGGAGTGGTAACGCATCTGCATTTTGACCTTGGTCTTTCTGTGGGTGTCTATAGGCTGCAGTCATCACTTAACATCAATGTGAACTGCATGCTTGTTTACAAATTCCATAACATAAAAAAAAAGATGGGAGAAAATGTACGTTTATTATTATATTTTAAACTGCTAAATGGTAGTTTCTCTATAATTACCCGTAAAGAGGAATTACAGTTTAGGCTCTAGTAGTGGCAACGCATCTACATTGATGTTTCTGGTAGATGTTTATAGGAACTTAACATCACAATATTCTGAATGTTTCCCACATCATAAAAAAAAAATAGATCGTAACAAAAAAATTCTAACTTAAATAATATCAAATTCTATTCTATTCTACCAAAACTCTGGCTTCTACGTGGTATTGATAAAAATAACGTAGGTGTTACAAATAAAATAAATCATCAATTTTTATTTATAAAACTAGTCACTTATTTTCCTCAATTTATTGTATAACCAAAAGCATTTCAAAGAAATAAAATTTATTGGTCCTTCGAGCCGGATCGTTCTAAAATCCTCCCCCTCCAAAAAAAGAACACTATACTTATCAAGCAATTGGGTTCGATCAAAAATGTGTAACAGAAAAAGAAAATTGGCTTCGAATATTGAAATTAAAGGCGGCAAGCATTCGATATAATGACTTTTAATGTGGTTACGCACCATGAATAATTTATGTGCGGTTTTTGGCGTGTGTGATCGTTTCCCAGTGCAATTTCGAATTAAAAACACCGTTAATATTTTCTGCGGTCATATTCAGACGAATTTATGCTTTATGTCAAGTGAAATTATGGAAAAATTGATAATTTATTCCGTGAATTTTTTCGGTGACTCGAAATTTTATTACGCTTTGGATTTTTGACGAGTTGGTCCAGTGGTATGTGACGACCGTTTGAAACGAGACTCGCGGGACGGAGTCTCAGACGGACAGACGGACGGACGGACGGACGGACGGACGGACGGACGGACAGACGGACAGACGGATAGACGGACAGACGGACAAACGGACAAACGGACAAACGGACAAACGGACGGACGGACGGACGGACGGACGGATAAATATAACGGCTCTATAAGGGTTCCGTTTTATTCAGTATGGCTACAGAATCCTAAATAGTAATAAATTGTAATCATCTTCAATTTAAATATATACATATATATTTTTTTAAATTACATGTTTTCTTTTATTCTTTATCTATAGTTTGTAAAATTTTCAATTGGATTGGTAGCAGAGAACATACTCATTTCAGTTCAGTCTATGAGTAGAATGTCTCCTTTTCTCTTTTACAACTAAGACCTCAAGGGTGGCAACACATCTGCATTTTGACCTCTGGCTTTTGTGTAAGTGTCTATAGGCTGCAAAGTTTTGAGGTACGCCGCAAAATTATTTTCGCTTGCATACCTTAGCGTAGCTTTATACGCGCAACACCCCATAATCATTGTTCAACGAAAAAAAACTCAATATACCTAATATACGAACTCAACAAAAATTACTGCCAAACACCTTTTTACATTGAAATGCATAATTCGTAATCAGATCACCACGTCATTAACTTTATAAAGTGGCGGACAAAATGTACTAACAGTTATCATTAATGATAAATAATGATTGGGTCAAGTTTTGTGCTGCCAGTTATTTTTGTATGGTTGACAGAGCAGAAACATGGCATTATAGTTGGTGCGACATATTTATTTTGGTGCGATATTATCGTGTGACATATTTATAAAATAAGACGAAAAAAAAACAAATTATAAACAATAACAAAAAAATGTACGGCCTCGTAATGACTATCATAGAGACATAGAAAGAAAGATTATACAACCAGTTTTAAAAAGTCTCGACATATCAAGAATTAAATAGAATGAATATAGGGACAGGAAGAAAAAAAATCCAAAAACTAAAAATAAGATAATTAAAATAAAAAAACCCTGTAAGGAGTTTTTTTCTTTTTCCTATCTAATTTCATCAAGTCTATGTCAACCGCATGATTGCTTGCCACAATTATTACAAAAAACCACTTTACTGGTGGTAGAGTTCCAGTGAAGGAGCTCAAGGGCGTAGGCACCACCGCATTACCTAATTTATCTGCCGCCAAAAGGTAATGTTCAGCACCATCGTGTTCCGGTTAGATGGTAATATATGGCCCCGTAATGACTATCACAGAGACATAACAACTTAGGTCTCAGAGGTGGCAACGCATCTGCATTTGATCTCTGGATTTTATGTTGATTTTCTACAGGCTGCAATCACCACTTAACATCCATTTCAACTGCATGCTTCTTTGCCATCTTTGTTACATAAAAAAGTAGAAATCATCAAAAAGATTCTTTATAGTATAATCCAGACTTATGTACATTTAAGGTAGAATTTCGACCATTGGGCTCTCACAAGTATTTAACTATCGATCAATCAAAGAAAATACATTTCATTTTAAGCTTAATAACATTCCCACGTCTTCAATCGTTCTACATATAATTAGATATTAATAAAAATCATAATCATAAAATTGAAAAAAATCACATAGTTAACATATTTTCGGCCTCAGATTAAGCCTTAATACCTATTTAATTGCAATCTAAACACGATTTTAACATAACTACATGCGGCTACTGTTTTGATGAAGCTACTACATTAAAAAACGAAATACTAAAATCGATTAAACATCGAGAATCATTTTAAGATCGATGTTTTATATCGCATAAAATAGTAAGATGCTCATCAAATAATCGATTATAGATTTGAATATGTATTCGAAATTAATGCATATACTTACAGATGGACCAGTTTTTTTAGATGATTAAATGCTTTTTTTTATGTAACGAAGATGACGAATAAGCATGCAGTTCACAAAGATGTTAAGTGATGACTGCAGTATAGACATCCACACAAAAACCAGAGGTCAAAATGCAAATGCGTTGCCACCCCTGAGGCCTTAGTTGTAAAAGAGAAAAGGAGACATTCTAGACATATACTGAACTATATTTTTTAGTGTAGTTTTATTGGTAGTCATTTTGTCGGTGATGACGATCATTACTAAAAAAAATCAAATCATTTATTTTAAATTGGTCTACAAGGACACTTTTGCATTGTCGGGTTATAAGCTATCTAGAGAGAATGACTTATAATAATAATCCAATAGGTATTAATAAATACCAATTTAATAATAATATTTAACCGATACGTGCATCATCAAATTTTTCAATTCCTTCATAGAAGAAAATGAAAAATCTGTTCGTCATAATCATAGTCATTCCCTTAGCAGAGAGTTCCAAGTGCAGGCACTACTGAGAAGAACTCCGCTACCCAACAAACTCAGCGTGTTGCTCTTTAGTCAAAACCTTAGATTTAATACAAACTTTACTTAAAAGAATAAAGATAACGTGAACGTCCATGGCATATAAATATTTAAATATAAACACATTCGCAAATACCCATCAACAGCTTAATATCGTGATAGAAAATAACACCCGCAAATCAAAACAGACCAGTCCCCACAATCGGTACCCGTTCACGAGTATGATGCATGTGGCAGCCATTGCTCTCCTCGTCCATTTTGAAGGGAAGTGAGCAACCCGTCACACGACGCCGCCGATATAATATTTTTAGGTATAATATTTTTTAACAATTTATGCACGTTACACGTGCGTATTTGTGTCACTTATGTAAACAACGTGTTTCAAATGTTAACTCAATCGTCCCTCTTCTCTCGGAGCAAATGCCTATGACGCTGACAGACAGAGAGACGCACGATCTTATAAGGGTTTTAGTTTAAGGTCAGTGATGTATACAATGTATACAAAATTCTAACTCAATCAACTCTCTCCTTTCGTCACAAATGCCAACAGACAGAGAGACGCACGATGTTCGTATAAGGATTTAGTTTTTTCTTGTTGAAGAACGAAACTATAATGGCCAAATACTCAAACGTCACTCAATTTTAAGCAACCCTCAAATTTGCGCTATCGTTATCGTTTGAACGTGTTTTATAATGACAGAAGACTTTTAAGTCCCACTTAGAGTATTTTGCCGTAACACCCATACTTTAAGTCGTAACCACGATCTTAACACAACCTCACTCAATGGAAAACGTCTACTCAACATTCTGCCTCCGTTTGAGGTACGAAAGCAATTGACAAACTCCAAGGTACCTCAAGACCTACCTTGAAGTTTCGAGGAGTATTTACATTTACACCATGTTCTTGTGCTCAATAAGTTTTTTATTTTTAAGACTGTGTGAATTATCTTTATGACATATGAGTTACTGACAAAATACAACGAAGAATATGGACTTCGAAGCGTAATATCCTCAAGTGAGTTAAGGAATGTTTCGAGTAACGTCTTAGAATATGGGTGTAAGTGCGGATTTCACCGTTTGCTCTGCGAACTGAGTTCAATAAAATGCGGTTTAGCTTAAAATTTACGTCCATTTTCAACCTAATCACGAACAATTTTATTTTCCGTCGGTGAAATCCAAATAGTAATTGTACTTGTTTAAGAGCGTAAAACGCGTTTTATTACAACGGTGAAATCGGCCCTAAGTTTTAAAGTAATTTCGTTAGAAATATCATTGCTCTAATTTTTCATTCACAACAATACTGGATGAGAGTTCCCTCCGCGTCATTCATGGTCACTGACTTCACAAATAGTCAATATTTTAACATGTTTATCACCTGCACGTGCAACTACTACGTACAATCAGGGAACTGGTCGCTCGGCCACACGTGCACCTTACGCCATCGTAATAAAAGCGATATTTCATTGATTTTAGATAAGCGGGGAGTTCCCTTACTGTCCATCAACAAATTTTAACATATTATCACTCAATCTTGTAAAGCTGATACAGTTATGATGATATCACAGCCTTAAATTATCCTGGTATCAGATCATGATATGCTAAATGATTTGTTATTTACTGGTCCGCTTTAACCCGATTTTGTCCGGTTATCTTGTTTTATTTCACCGCCTAAATTAAGTATAATTATTAAAAAGTATTTTTTATAGGCCCGCGTGTCGTTATGGCAAATCAATCTTCATTAAAATGTAATTAAAAATGTATGACACATCACATGTAGCTTTTATAGGTTAGGTGTTACAGTTTGGTACAGTGAATTAATAAAAATGTTTATTACACATTTTTTTATGTTACCAAGGTGGCAAACAGGAATCCAGTTCATATTTTCCTTTGTCATTTTTCTTCATTTATTATCATTGGAGGAATTGAACAATTTTGTGATTATTATGTTTTAACCAAGTACTTTAAATTCTAATTTTTAATTTACTATTAAAATATGATTTTACTTTTACTATAATAATATGTAATTGTTATTCACTCTAGGTATTTTATGATTTATTGACGTTTTGAAAGTATCTGCAAAGATCTATTCGAAATAAAAATATTTTCTATTTCTATTTCTATGGATGTTAAGTGATGGCTACAATCTATAGATATCTATACAAAAGATTCGCGGTGATTCCTGACCAGAACGTGCATCTGCGAACTTCCATCTGAGGTGTTCCCCCGGCGCTACAATATGGGGTTCTTCAAAACAGGCGTCAAAAGAGTCCTTCAGGGCTGGCAGCGTGTTGGCAACTCCCCTGGTGTTGCAAATGTTCATAGGCGACGGGCGACGGTAACCACTTTCCATCAGGTGGCCCGTCTGCTTGTCTGTCAATCCTTTGACATAAAAAAAATAGAGGTTAAAATACAGATGCGTTGCTACCCCTAGAAATTAAGTTGTTATGTCTTTGTGATAGTTACTATGGGACCATACATTACCATTTAACAGGAACACGATAGTCTTGAATAATAACATTTGATGGGAGATAGATTAGGTACAGTGCTCAATAATAAATACTGACCTTAGGAAGAAGACTTCGGCTCATTTCGGGTCTGTAGAGCGTTATCTCTTTCGCACCATACCTTTTTTTTACGAGGTGGAAATGTCTTTGCATTCAACCGGCTCTCTAGGGGGAGAGAGTCGGGATATGAGGGACTGGAACCCTCTAAAACCACCTCGGTGCCGACTTCAGTGCTCAAAGGGGGGACACATCCGGGTACACTTCGCACCATACCTATTTGACATTTATCTACAATTTTGATCAAGTTTTGACCCATACCGGACTATCAGTGCTTACGTTGGCAGTGTGCAGCAGAGATAACGCTCTACGAAGTCGAAACTAGCCGATAGTCTCTTTCGTAAGCTCGATGTGCAATATTTCTAGATGAGCACTTTAATGAGGTAGTGCCTACGCCTATCAGCTTCCACACTGGAACACTACCACCAGTAAAACAATTAACAAATTTTCCCATGATATCTTTGATATCCTTTCACTTAGGCCTGTATCAAAAAGCTTCGCACAATATAATATGAAAAACCTTTTGATTGCCCTATTTACTTGACATGTGTTTCAACTTAATCGATCTGTTACTTTCGGAGAATCTTATAAGCGTTTTATCCCCTCACTCACTCACTTCACTTCAAATTTGTCATCCACAAGTTGCATTATGAATTATCGATGAACACATAGCTTTACACTAAGGATAAGTCCGCATAAAACTTGTCGCACATATATAACGGGTCGCCGCGAGCGTCACAGACGACCCGCTGCGCGATCGTAAATTGTTCTATTTGCTGACCGCTGACCGATGTAGCAATGTACTGAATAATGCCACTCCGGTGGTAAAGTTGGAGCGTGAGCAAAACAATTGTGTGTCTTGTAAAGTAAAAAAATATTAGCAAGCATTATAAAAGCGTGTTAAAAATGAATCATACTCGAGAACGGCTAGATCGATTTAGATAATTCTTTTTGTGTTGTATTAATAACTAACGGAAGAAGGGATTATACGAAAAAAAGGCACGTGCGCGAAAAATAAAAAAAGTAAGAAAACTTAACGACCATATTATTTTTTCGAATGTAATCCTTATGGCGTTTTACATAACGGGCAGTCAACGATTATCGTTTTAAACAGTTGGATCGGTAAGAATCGATGATTGAAAAAAAAAATCATCGCAATCGGTACAGGCGTTTTCAAATTATCGCAGAACATACATAAAAAAAAGATCCGGTCGGATTGAGAAACTCCTCCTTTTTTCAAAGTCGGTTAAAAACGGCATCATATGTACCAGTACTAATCTACATTGGTCCAGCAAAGACCGGGCGGCTCGCTAGTTTTTTAGGGTTCCGTACCTTAAAAGGAAAAAAGGAACCCTTATAGGATCATTCGTGCGTCTGTCTGTCTGTCTGTCTGTCTGTCCGTCTGTCACAGCCAATTTGCTCCGAAACTACTCGATCGATTGAGTTGAAATTTGATGAATATATGTAAATTGGTGAACAAAAGATGAACACGTCAAGTAAAATAAAAAAATTTAATTAGGGGGGGCCACATTCTGGGGGTAAATCAGAAAATTTAAAAAAAAAACGTAAACTGTGTCGTATGACTTATCAAATAAAAGAGGTTGTTGTCAGCATCTCAGATATATTTTTTTTATAATTTTTGCATAAACAAATTTGAAGTTATTTAAGATAAACGACGAAAATTGACCATTCCCCCCCTCTATCTCCGAAACTACTGACCTTAACATTTTGAAAAAAATGTGGAAAATAGTTCTTTTCCTATAGATTACTGAAAAACCTATAAGAAGTTTGAGTATTCAAATTAAATCGAAAATTCTTAATAATATAACCCCCCCTGCCGGTACCACCGTAACCGCTATGTCCCTGCATTTTAAATCTGTAAGTGTTTAGCAACTTTCCTCTACAATCCGGCACTATATATTCATTTTTTAGTTACCATAAACAAAATAAACACATTAAATTTGGATTATGTTCGGAACCCTCACCACGCGAGTCGAACTCGCACTTGTCCGGTTTTTTTATATTATGATAATTTTTAATGTCACATTTCAATGACATAATCAATGATGATGATGATGATTTTTATACATCTTTTTTTTTTTTTTTATGTAATGGAAGTGGTAAACAAGCATGCAGTTCACGTTGATGTTAAGTGATGACTGCAGCCTATAGACACCCACACAAAGACTAAGGTCAAAATGCAGATGCGTTACCACTCCTGGGGCCTAAGGTGTTACGCCTCTGTGCCGGAAATTACAGGGCCGTACATTACCACCTGACCGGAATACGATAGTGCTGAACACTACCATTTAGCGGCAAGTATATTAGGTAATGCGGTGGTGCCTACGCCCGCGAGCTCCGTCACTGGAGCTCTACCACCAGTAAGATCTACACAAATACTGCAGGTCAAGTTTGCAATTGGGTGGCAACGCATCTGCTTGCCAACCCTGAAGCTTAAGTAGTTTTGTTTGTTAAACAGTACCTATTATTTTGCTTTAAATCTGAGACATATTTATAGAGCGTGGTTTGATCAGATATGATTATGCCGCTCTCATTTTTTCATATTGCAGACTTATGATCTACGCTTAGTGGCTAATTTTACAAGTTTGTATAGTAGTATATTCACTGGTGGTAGAGCTCCAGAGACGGAGCTCGCGGGCGTAGGCACCACCGCATGCTTGTTTGCCACTTCCATTATATAAAAAAAAATGTAATTTCCATCAGACCTCAGGTGTGGCCACGTGTTTACATGTTGACTTCTGGTTTTTGGTAAGACGTCTACAGTCTGCAGTATTCAGCTTCCATCCAGGTAAATTGTATACTTGTTTGCCACCTCCATGACATATAAAAGTTTCGTCTTTAATTAAAACATGAGAATAGCTCAGAGTTCACTTAGAGTTCAACCGTCCAGAATACCGTAACAAAAGAGGAGAAAGGCGAAATTCGCTCACGAATCCGATTCCAATCATCATTTCGATGTCAACGTAAATGTATCGATACCAAATTCATACATCGTTAACGGCTCAACACTTTCTTTTCCATTGTCGCGCCGTGGACAGGGCGTCTCTAAGTCGATCAAATCGATTTTTGAATCGAGTCGTGATTACGTACGAATTATAGTGATGCGCTAACGGTAGTGATTTGTGATTTTTCTATCGCTGATTGGGTCTATTGTTGGGATTGGTGCTTGCTCATTATCACGGGTTGGATTCAACCGATCATTATCGGTTTTCCGATGACGTGACGTCAGAAATGAGACGTCATGTGATATAGATGTGAGGCGGTGTATTATGTTTCGCGTAGCGGTGTTCTATTGTGTCTGATATACTATGTTCGAATATTGATGAAGCGTCAGGCTTGTCTTTTTTACGTATAGTGTTGCTATGAGGAAAAAGTTATTTGTAAACTGTGCTGTCCCTCGTAATTTTGTCTCTGTGCTTATTGAAACGAAGACGACACTGCGACACTCGTTTATTTCAGCTACTTTCACAGTGTCATGTCCTACGATATTTTGTTGTGGGGTCGGGCAGCTGAAATTGATTCAATATTTATATTACAAATGAGAGCTATTAGAGCGATATATAACTTAAATAGTCGTGACTCCTTGAAATAATTATTCAAGCAAATAAATAAAATGACGGTCCCTTGCCAATATATTTATGAGAATATATTGTATGCTAGGAAAAACTTGCACTTATTTAAGTAAAATTAATGACATACATACTTATAAAACCAGAAATAAAAATAAATTAGTATTTCCAAGTTTTCGCCTATCGAAAACACATAAATGTTTCTTAACATGTTGTATACAGTTTTATAACAAAATTCCGACCAACATTCTTGAACTTACAGATAATAAATTCAAGTCATGTGTTAAACGCACACTATGTAAAAATGCGTACTACAGACTCGATGACTATCTAAAGGATAGAGATGCCTGGACAAATGCTGGTCTAGCTCCACAAGACTAAACAATAATTTTGTGAAATGAATGTGCATTGTACTTGATATTGTGAAACATAGTTATAAGTATCATATTGTGAAAATAGTTTTAAGGAACATATTTTGAAAAGACCCTACTAAGTTTTGTTTTGGCAGGTTTTTTCTCAGTAATGTGGGCTTTGGAACTCTGCCAGTGAATGACAAAGAATGTCCCATATTCTTTTTGTTTAGTCTTATCTTGCCGTTTGTAAAAGAAAGTATGGAACATTCTGTTGATACCTATTTTTATCATTAAGTATTTTTGGACTATTATTTATTTTATTTTGTTTACTTTGACATATTAATCAACGTATCAGTTGTTATTCGCTTTAATTTTATATTTGTAATTTGACCTATCACAAGCAAATTCTATTATTTCCAAGTGATTAAATGAATTTTTGAGTTTGAGTTTGAGTTTAGTGCGTAGCGTTCGGGGACTGGCCGAGTATAGGATTCGACTTATTCGTTCTCTCTCTCTCTCTCTCTCTATGACTCTCTCTCTCTCTTTTATGTAATGGAAGTGGCAAACAAGCATGCAGTTCAGCATGCAAAATTCAGATGCGTTACCACTCCTGAGGCCTAAGGTGTTATGCCTCTAAGCCGGAAATTACAGGGCCGTACATTACCACCTGACCGAAACGCGATAGTGCTGAACACTACTATTTAGCGGCAAGTAAATTAAGTAATGCGGTGGTGCCTACGTCCGCGAGCTCCGTCACTGGAGCTCTATCCATGTTTTTCTCTTCTCTCTCTCTCTCTCTCTCTCTCTCTCTCTCTCTCTCTCTCTCTCTCTCTCTCGACAGTGACAAGCCACGCGACGTGCGCGACTGCTGTGTATTGTTTTATACATTGTTTTGTCGTGTTCGTGTGTATATAGTTTTACTATTTTTTTAATATTAAAAAAAAAATGGATTGTGAAAGTCATTCATTAGAAGTTGAAGAGGGTGTTCCACATGTGACACCTCAGACAGTTTTTTTTTTTTGTTATTGATGAGGTGTAATCTGAAACCTAATCGTAAAAGGCCTCTAACCACCACATCACTAATGGAAAAAAAAAACGTAACTTCACGCCTGTAATCCCCGAAGGGGTAGGCAGAGGTAAATGCATGCATTCAATCATACATGCAAACACCCACTACTCGCCGGTTACGTTTTGGCCCATGTAACAGGTGGCGAACCTGTTGCCATCTCCGGGCACATTACCAAACTCCGGGGTACTGGGAAACTTCCAGAAAATGGAAAAATCCAAATAGAAGCAGAGATAAAGGATTTTAAACCGTTATCTCTGATAGTCCCCGATCCGGGAATCGAACCCAGGACCTCCAGCGTAATAGTAGTGGCCTGATACCACTACGCTACTGAGGCAGTTGATTTGACTAATGGAAATAAGAACTACAAATAGCATAATTTGGACTACGACATCATTTCTTAGTCATTTATCTTCCCCACAATCACGCCTACGACATGGTAATTATGTTAATAGGGGGCAAACATCTTGACATTCGTCGGGCAATTTTCCACAACTGGTTGCATTTTTTCACTTCCTACGTAGGTTAGAGTTCGTGTTTACTAGTCCAGCCGCTTTATCAGTAAGCTGTCAAAGTCCACATCTTAGGATCGAATTTCTCTTTCCCTTTATGTTTTTTCATTTCTAAATTCACTCGCATGTTTTGTTGTCAAAATAAAATCTATACTTATATTATAAAGCTGAAGAGTTTGTTTGTTTGTTTGTTTGTTTGTTTGAACGCGCTAATCTTAGGAACTATATACTTTTCCGACTTGAAAAATTCTTTAAGTGTTAGAAAGCATAATTATAAATTATAAAAAAAATATAAAAAATTGTTTTTACAGAACCAATCCATTTGACTGAAAGGAAAATATAAATAATGTTAAAAAAAAATATGAAACTTGATAATTATTTAATAAATTATGTATCTGTACAGCTCACGCGTTTTTTTGATATTTTTTTGTATTGTACTTAAAAAGGACGAATGTATGGTCAACCATTCATCTTGTCATACAACTCAGTGCATACAAAGCTTTCGTATAGAAAACAGACGTTTTTCATTCATAAATTTGTCGTATACACTTGTAAGTTGACGTTAGCGTAATCTATTATATAAAAATAAGTCGGGTTTTCCTTCCTGACGCTATAACTCCAGAACGCACGAACCGATTTCCACGGTTTTGCATTCATTGGAAAGGTCTCGGGCTCCGTGAGGTTTATAGCAAAGAAAATTCAGGATTATAAAACGACATCCATGTGGGCGAAGCCGCGGGCAACAGCTAGTGGTTGTATAAATATTTCATTGAATTACTTATATGACCACTTGTTTATAATTGTATTGACATTTGACATACGTAATTTATATAGATAGACAACATGCTTTATTTTTGTGAAAGTTTTAACAAGGGTACACTTCACATTGATGGTATGTATAGTTTTATTTTCTTATAAGTAATTTAGGTGGCAAACAAGCATGCAGTTCACATGGATGTTAAGTAGTGACTACAGTATAGATATTAGCGAAAAAAAAACAGACTTCAAATGCAGATCCGTTGTCACCCCTTTACACCTTAGTTCTTATGTCACATTACCATGTCACCGGAACACAGTAGTCTCAGGACTATCGTGTTCCGACTATAGTGTTCTACTGGTGGTAGAGCTCCAGTGACGGAGCTCGCGGGCGTAGGCACCACCGCATTACCTAATATACTTGCCGCTAAATGGTAGTGTTTAACACTATCGTGTTCCGGTCAGGTGGTAATGTACGGCCCTGTAATTTCCGGCACAGAGGCATAAGACCTTAGGCCTCAGGAGTGGGAACGCATCTGCATTTTGACCTTGGTCTTTGTGTGGGTGTCTATAGGCTGCAGTCATCACTTAACATCAATGTGAACTGCATGCTTGTTTACCAATTCCATAACATAAAAAAAAAAAAACTACCATTTATTTATTTATTTTATTGATACACCAACAGAATAGTAGAACAAAGTACATCGTTAGTATAACATAGTTACAAAATATAAAACAGAAGAATTGGTCTGACGCATATGCCTATTATAGGTGTATACAGCTTTCCAATTAATTCAAGTGTAACACGAAGATTAAATAAATTAGAATCTATTTAAAACGTACATTTAAAATGGTTAAAAACTAAAGAAAATCAAACCTATTATAATTTTAACTAAGATTAATAACAATAACATACAGCTAGATGCAATGTAATGATGCCAGCATTCAAGCCAGATATCAAGCTCAGTTTTCATTTGGTGGCGCCTGCGCCTGCGCTCTCATGGGATACACAGTGTAGGGGTACACAAGAACTGTACCACTAGTAAATAGTAAGTAAAAACATAGTAAAGCACTTATATAAAACTTAGAGGAAAATTTACACACTTGAGGTGTATTTTTTCTTATTTAATGGAAGTGGCAAATAAGCTTACAGTTCACATTGATGTTAAGTGATAATTACAGCCTATAGACACCCATACAAAGACCAAAGTCAAAATGCAGATGTGTTTACTACTTCTGAAGCCTAAGGTGTTATAATAATAAGAATATTATTACCACCTAATTAGAACATAGCTCTGACCTGTGTTACTATTCCTATAATATAGATCATTAATCAGTAAATATTAAACCAAAAAAAAGTAAATATCTGTGAAGCATGTAGTGTTGCCCTCCTGTTTGTTCCTATCTCCCTGTTTCATACATATTATCAACCCCATTAACCTACCATTACTACTATAAGGGGTTAAATTAGTCTAAGACCCGGTTTGCAATATTAAGAAAATATCTGGTAGACCTGGTTTGCGAAATTAAGAAGTACCTGGTTTGTAAGAATTAATACTAATAATAATTATCAGTGAAAAGTTACTCACACGTTGTTATTAAAAGTCAGTGCCAATTACGAAGCATTAGCACGTGTAAACTAGACGTGAAGTGATAAAACACTTAGCTAATCATTTGATAAATACCATTTACGAGTTACAAAAAGTTAATACAAAACGTTCAATTCACTAAACGCAGTGAGCGTGTAAAAGTTAACTCGTGCCTTCACGCATCGACGCGCGTTATGATCAACGCACTGTGAAACAATAATTAACCGTTTTGTTTTTGAATCGTTCTAAAAAATCAGGGCTGAATTCAAATATACGTAACTTCACGTCTGTTATCCCCGATGGGGTAGGCAGAGGTAAATGCTTGCACGCACCGATACGCCGGCTTGCCGGTTACAGGTGGCGAGCCTGTTGACATCTCCGGGCACATTACCAGAGAATATGTAATAATACTACGTATAGAATGGACACTTCGACGTCCCGCCCGATTTTCCCGCATCACCCAACCTCCTCCCCTCTTATGGGCGACGGTTGGTATTTTCTAGGTGCTACGCACACAGATGCACGTGTAAATACACGTCACTGAATGACGTCTGTGTAATAGAGACCAAATTAAGCGTTTGTATGGAATTTTGGCGGAGTGTCCGCGGTGTGACATTACTAAACTGCAAGGTACTGGGAAACTTCTAGAAAATGGAAAAATCCTAATAGAACCAGAGATAAAGGATTTTTCACTCTTATCTCTGATAACCCCCGACCTCGGAATCAAACCTAGGATCCCAGAGTAGTAGTGGCCTGCTACCACTAGGCTACTGAGGCAGTTTTAAATATCATCCTTATAATTGGTGCGTATTAATTTCACGGATTATAACTCGATACCGTTTAAGCTTGAAAACCTTTATGAATATAACAGTTATTTAAATTGTATTGAGGTTAATTAATTTAGAACTTGTATAAATAATCGTATTAAATGGAAAATATGACAAAACAGATTATTTTGAAACGCAAATTATGGTTGGTTGCCGTTGGATGCGAAGATTGACTTGTAGTGAC
Source organism: Macrosoma leucophasiata (assembly GCA_036365455.1). Taxonomy (NCBI): domain Eukaryota; kingdom Metazoa; phylum Arthropoda; class Insecta; order Lepidoptera; family Hedylidae; genus Macrosoma; species Macrosoma leucophasiata. The sequence goes on along the minus strand of JAWQUS010000024.1, from coordinate 20,746,961 downwards.
ATATTTTGTATATACCTGCCAAAAATGTTGAATAATTAGTGCGCCTAGTACGACTTTGCTAATTTATTTAAAATATTTAAAGTTAGCATAATTATGTTGATTTGTAGATTTAAATACATAATGTGTATACAACTACCTCGGTAGCCTAGTGGTAGCAGACCACTACTACTACGCTGAGGTCCTGGTTCGATTCCCGAGTAGGGGGTTATCAGAGAAAATGATGTAAAGTCCTTTATCTCTAGTTCTATTGGGATTTTTCCATTTTCTGAAAATTTCCCAGTACATCGCAGTTTGGTAATGTGGCCGGAGATGTCAACAGGGTCGCCATCTGTTACATGGGCCAAAACGTATCCGGCGAATCGTGGGTGTTTGCATGTATGCTTGAATGCATGCATTTACCTCTGCCTACCCCTTCGGGGATTACAGGCATGAAGTTACTTGTATACAACATATAAGAATTTTATATGAATATACAGTTTACACTAAAATGTACTTTAACATTATAAGATATACATGATGCTACGCGCTTTAATCTTTCCTTTACATCAGTCTTCATCATCATCATCATGATTTCAGCCAAAAAACGTCCACTGCTGAACAAAGGCCTCCCCCAAAGAATGCCACAACGAACGGTCCTGGGCCGCCCTCATCCAGTGATTGCCCGCGACCTTCAACAGGTCGTCGGTCCATCTCGTGGGAGGCCTGCCTACGCTTCATTTTCCGGTACGCGGTCGCCACTCGAGAACTGCTCTGCCCCAACGGCCGTCAGTTCTTCGAGCTATGTGCCCTGCACACTGCCACTTGAGTCTCGCTATTCGGTGAACTATGTCGGTAACTTTGGTTCTCATGCGGATCTCCTCATTTCTGATTCAATCTCGCAGAGATCAGTGTTACCAAAAAGTTTCTGCCACGGTCCTCCAAGAAATAAAATGAAGTGACAAAAGAACGAGTCTATGCGTTCACAAGAGCCACCCGGCATCCGACCAGCGCCCGACAGCCTCGAGCGGTCTGCGCTCATTACATCAACTATGCTTTGTATCGCCTCGACCGCAAGCCGTAAAAAGCACGGGCGCGGCGCGCGGTCCAAGGGTGGGCGGCGAGTGGACCACTCGGTGACCACTTGCAGCTTGTCTTGCGTTGACTTTGCATTGCTAACGCGCTGTTTCGAAGTGGACTGCGAGCCGTCCGCGAGTGTTTTTTTTTATGTAATGGAAGTGGCAAACAAGCATGCAGTTCACATTGATGTTAAGTGGACTGCAGCCTATAGACACCCACACAAAGACCAAGGTCAAAATGCAATTGCGTTACCACTCCTGAGGCCTAAGGTGTTATGCCTCTGTGCCGGAAATTACAGGGCCGTACATTACCACCTGACCGGAACTCGATAGTGCTGAACACTACCATTTAGCGGCAAGTAAATCAGGTAATGCGGTGGTGCCTACGCCTGCGAGCTCCGTCACCGGAGCTCTACCACCAGTTGAACAGTTTACAAGTAACATCGCGTCGTTCAGCCGTGGACCACCCGACGACAACGAGTGGACGCCGTAAACCGAGGCGTTGCTGGTCGGGTGCCGGGTGGCTGTAGTGAACTATGACCCTAAATCGACTCAGATGAGTTAGTGGTCAAACTAACTCACTAATATTTAACAGTCCTGAAATAAGACTCTGGATCCTACGCCTGGACATTCGTCACCAACAGGTTAAGAACGTAGGTTCTAAGATAGTAGTATCTTATTCAGATACTAGCTGACCCGGCAAACTTCGTATTGCCTCACAATGAAATATTGTGTCAAAAGTTTGATAGATACGGACTACGAGTATTTGCCTATGAAAATGAAATTAAATATAGAGATTTCCGTGAGAATGAGTGATTTTCCCGTAGTAAAAAGTAGCCTAAATGGTGGCCAGGCTTATCTATACACCACAAAAAGTTTCATTCGAAGTTCCGTTCAGTATCTTCGGAGATTAGCCTGGACAAAGAGACAAACAGACAGGCAATCAAATTTTAAAATCATTGAAAAGTGTTCTGATACTATTTTAACATCGCCCCCAATTGAATTTTCGTAAATATATACAATGTACAGACACGCGGATTTTACTGTTTTATTATATGTATAGATGACGAAGTACACATTTTAATGTTTGGCACATAATTATGTAAGGCATTGCTTCTAAATTGAGACCATGTAGATGTCTGTAGGCTTCAACATTTATTCTTAAAATATAAAGAACTCGTTAGTCACTTCAATTACACAAAATACTAAAGTCCCAGGCCAAAGTTGGTCCCAAATAATGCCTTACGAAATATTAAAGTATCATGAAATCATAGTTCAAAATAATGCCCTGTTTAATGCAACACAGATGAATGGCTCTCATTAGTTATATCGTTCCGTAATTTGTATATTTTTCTTTGAGTCATTAATATAAAAGATTTTTCCTTATTTTTTTTACCGCCAATTAACTCGGTGCTTATTAATATGCATTATGTTAATAACTGTTTTATTAAAGGTTTATAGTTTATTTTTCCGAAAAGGTTTATGGGGATTTAGTTTACACGTTACGTAACAGTTTTCTGAAGAATTTTCGATAAGATAAACTCTTTTTATGTTTGATTTTAATTAGGTACTTTAATGGGTTCAATGAAATGAGGACATCATGATTTTAGCGCTGAATTAATTGTAAGTTTTCTATTGTGTAACCTACTTACCTTTTTTATTTGTAATCTGAAATGCTAAGTTTTCTCCTAATCATCATTTGTCCGAAAAATAACTTTCTCGGTCTTTTAAAATCATATGCCATAAAATCATATGCCATAAAATCCATAAATATCCTGCGTGATTTTGTTTGTCATAAGTTTTACGATTACGATATATTAAAACTAGTCAGAATCGTTTATAGAATAGTTTTAAGGAACATTTTTTGAAAAGATCCTACTGAGTTTTGTTTTGGCAGGTTTTTTCTCAGTAATGTGGGCTTTGGAACTCTGCCATTGAATGACAAAGAATGTCCCCTATTTTTTTGTTAAGTCTTATCTTGCCGTTTGTATAAGAGAGTATGGAACAGTCTGTTGATAAAAATTCAAATGTTATATTCAAATTCAATATTTCGATCAAATTTTATTATTTCCAAGTGATTAAAATACATTTTTGAGTTTGAGTTTTTGACCTAAATACAATCATTTAGCTGGCATATTTAAGAAACTGGCTGATCAAATAATATTTTATCCAAACCTCGCAACATGTTTAACTGACTTATCCAATGACTATAATGGCACAGTTATAATATAAATCTGTTTTTGAATTTTGAATAAAAGAATGGATGTACCACTTCTTCTTTCTTCCATATCTTCTGCAAATATATCAGCTTCAAAAGTAGCAAGACTGAAGTTTTAATATAACTCTTTATTGACATTAATAACCATTTATCGTGACAGTTAATTACAAAACAACAGTATCGTTTTTATTGGAGACTGGCCATTTAGAGAGATTTAGAGAAATACAGCGATGCCCGTAGGCACGACAATCGGAGCAGTCTATAAGTGGGAAACTTTTTAAAAGCCGTGTTATCGAATAAACATACTATAATGTCGGTGATCTAAGATTCCCGGACACATGGGTGGTCTTAGGATGGTATTACATTTTGTTTGGGGTCGTGATTCAAATGGACAATGAATTTTTATTTAAGATTAGCTGACCCGGCAAATTTCGTATTGCCTCACAATGAAATAATGTGTCAAAAGTTTGATAGATACGGACTATTTGTATGGAAAAATGAAATCGTGGTTTTTACTACTTTCTCATCAATTTCTTCATATTTAAACCTTCCCTGGACTTCCAAAAATCATTCAAAACCAAAATTAGCCTAATCGGTTCAGCCGTTCTCGAGTTAAAGCGAGACTCACGAACAGCAATTGATTTATATATATAGATTTCTATTCAATGTACATGTTTTTAAATACTTAAGCATTTCAACATTTGCGGTTTTCGTATGTTTCCGTAATCAATACAAAAGAATATTAAATGTATGCTTACGACCATTATATTGTAAAAAGGTGTTTCAAAAACATCCATAAATATAAAATTACATTCAAAATAATTAAAAAATATGACTTAAGTCAAAGTGTAAATGTTCTAAATATTTTTTTTTTCAAAATAAATATCCTACTAACTTTATATTGTGTGAAAAATAAGTCATGTAGTAGCATTTAGAATTTTTAAAATATTAAACGAATCAAAGTTAAAGATCAGTTTTTTTTTGGTATAGTTTGGGGCTATAGATATCTAAATAATATCTTACTTCGCCTCTCAAAATCACAGATCCGTATGCCACATCTAATCAGACTAAGTCTGTCAGTATATTATAAGTACGGATCCGTAATAACCGATTCAGAACCATGGGCCTCAGGAGTGATTTCGCATCTACATTTAAATTTAAAGGCTGCACTTATCACTTACCGTCAATGTGAAGTGCTAATATTTCCCTTTCATGACATAAAAAATAAATGCATCTAAGTTCAACCACACAACACAACACACAAAATGTAATTCAACCACTACTTAAAACTCACTTGTTAAATCTCGTTTACATATCCCACCGTACTCGCGCATAAATTGTCATTTATGGCAATCATTCGATACGTTCAATCGATAACTGCTCTGCGTTCAATCGATTTGATATCGATTCTCTGTTGGGCGCCTCCGTTATCCGTGAATCTATTTTGGTTTCTATGCAGCTGGTACTAAGTGTCGATTTTAATGCATTTAATCCAAACGTTATTAGGTTTTATCGGTTTATTATCGTAAATAACGCATTTTTATCTTGCACCGGTAACGTCAAGTGGTTATGAGGCATTTTTATGTAGTAATTATTTATATTGGACGAGTTATGAGTGACCACCTTGGGGTCAATCTGCATTAAACTTTTTGAACTTATTACACGTTAGGTGTCATATTTGTGTGGTGTAATTTTTATAAATTTAATTATTTAAATGATGCGACCTTTGAATTTTTCGGTGTGACATTTTACTTAAGAAAATTGAAATAATTTAGGATAATTTTAGACAAAAAGTTGAACCATGTTATGAAAATTAATCAGATTTTACAAAAAGTACGTTGTACAGAATAAAGTTATAAAGTCACCGTTGTATTTTAGTTAAAAAATAACCTTTGGAAACATTGATGTACGCGCTTCAAAAGCTGTACTTAGAATACTTTATGTAAATTTAAATATAAAACAACGTAGTTGCATTCAATATAAATTAGGAAAACATTTGTTTGGAATAACATTAAAGTCAAATATCGTCCCGCTTGAAATATGATTACATGAAAAGTTACACATTTTGTACATTTTGTACCAAGTTTACATTTTAATGACAATTTTAGGGAAATATCTTAATGTTAGTTTACGTTTTGAGATACGAAACTGTGGGATGGGAATGGAAAGCTATGGTATACTTACAAATATTCTCAAATCAATAATGATACTTAATTTTATTTTCAAGAACTTTTTTTTTACTGGTAGTAAAGTGCCACTGTAGGAGCTCGAGGGCGTAGGCACCACCGCATTACCTTATTTATCTGCCACTAAATGGTAGTGTTCCGTTAATCACTTAACTACAAAGTGAACTGCATGCCTGTTTGCCACTTCCATTACATAAAAAAATGAATTGCAATACTAATAAAGTCAATGTTACTAGTTAAATATGTTAAAAACCAAAACCTTAACCACTAATGCGCTGCCACTGAACCTGAAGAGCCCCGATTGTGTGTATTTTTTGCATATAACACATGCGAGTGAATTCAGAAATTAAAGAAAAAACTATACTCGAGATGGAATTGAACCTGCAACCACGGAATAATCAGTCCAGCCGCTTTACCACTATATTTCCAAAGCCCAAGCCCGAGCATCGAACTTTCCAGAGCATCGATATAACCTCTTTCCCTTTGTAGATTAAATAGATTCAGGATCGATGAACGACATCCATTGAATCCTGAAGTCAAATTTAATATTAATTTTTCTCTAATTTATAAAAAAAAGTGCGCAAAAAGTAAACAATAAAATCTATTAATCCATTTGATTTATTCCACGAATTTAATCTCAAACACGATCTAGAATCATTATCGATATGCAAAACCTATTCGATTACATCGGCTATAAAAAAAGTACATTGACCTATTAATCTACTTTGAATTACATAATATTCGCGTTCACAGAATCGCAAATGTCAGTTTGTTCATTTATATCGCGTGCATTGTCGTCATCGACACTTAATTATTGCCATTTCAACTGTCATTCGTTTGTGAACTCTTTTCGAATGACAGTAGAGTGCAAATTTTATTGATGATAAAAAATGCATAAGCTGTTATGTTTCGTGGTTTGAAAAGTCGATTTAAGTTGTGGCATTTACTTGTATTTGCTTGTAGAATCGTCAATTGGTATCAGTCAATTGTTTTGGTGAGGTGTTGATGTGGTATGGTGGGCTTACAAATTTCGTAGTTAAAGGCTAATGAAATATATTTTGACCTTTTGAGACACGTATTTATACATGAGCGCATTTTGTGTCTGATTATTACCAATATTTATTAGGTTTTTCAAGTATTTATAGCACGTAGGAAGCGCGCATGGCCCAGCGGCTGGTGTAGATCGTAAGCGATCTACTCGGTTAAGCACTACGGGCGCGGTCAGGTAGTGTGATGGGTGACCGCTAGTGGCAAATTAAATGCGCGTTTCCGTGCTTCGGAGGGCACGTTAAGTCGACGGTCCCGGTTGCTATCGATGGATAGTAGTCGTTAAACCATGTCGGAGGCCTTATGGGCGGTTTGAAAACATCCGACAGCGGCTTGGCCATTAACCCACCCACCTTCACCAATCCGCATTGGAGCAGCGTGGTGGAGTAAGCTCCAGGCCTCCCCCCACAAAGGGGATAGACTCGTGCCCAGCAGTGGGACGTATAATGGGTTGCCATTATTATTATTATTATAGCACGTAGAAAATATACTTAAACCTTCATGCAGTCTTAATTTAATTCGACAATGAACACTTATTTGCTTTTCATTTAAAAAGCTTATTAATATTTATTGATTTACTTGCATTTAAATATCTCTCATAACGACAACATATTTTGACGTATTTTCACGCTTGTAATCACCGAAGGGTGTGGGCAGAGGTAAATGCATTCATTTATACATGGAAACATACGACTATATACATGAAAACATCCACCATTTGCCGGTTACATCTCCAGGTACATTACCTAACTCCGAGATACTAGGAAACTTCTATGAATTGGAAATGTCCCAATTAAGCCAGATATAAAGGATTTTACTAATTTATCTCTGACTAGTGGCTCGCCCCGGCTTCGCCCATGTACAATTAGTATAATTTAGAATAAGCTACTTAGTGAAGATGCAGCTTTCTAACGGTAACAGAATTTTTGAAATCGGTTAAATAAAAATAAATAGATAAATTTCCTCTTTATAATATTTGTATAGATTTTTTTATGTAATAAATGTGGCAATAAAGCTTGCAGTTCACATCGATGTTAAGTGATGACTGCAGCCTATAGACACGCACACAATGACCAGAGGTCAAAATGCAGATGCGCTGCCACTCCTGAGGCATTAGGTGTTATGCCTCTGTGCCGGAAATTACAGAGCCCTACATTACCACCTGACCGGAACACGATAGTGCTGAAGACTGCCATTTAGTGGCAAGTAAATTAGGTAATGCGGTGGTGCCTACGCCCGCGAGCTCCGTCACTGCCTACAAACTGAGTATATTCTCCGCCAATAAATAAAGTGGCGTTATCGTATGAACAATAGACGGTGTGACGAGAATCGTAATCGAATCATTCGATTGTGTAAACATGTATAAATATTCTAAATCGATTCGGCAACACTGCTCGGAATTCTCAATTCACCTTAACATTGTATGATTTTTACGTTTAGTTCACGATTGTACCTTACATTATTATGTGAGTACATTCGCGTACAACGTTGTTAGGTATACTATTATGTAGTAAAAGGAGATGTTGCGAGCTCGGCTCTGGTTCGTACACGTCCTCAAAAATGGGTAAATTAAAGAAGAATCCGGAAAAAATACAATTAATTTATTCAAGAATATATTTTAGAGTTACAACCACATTTCATTCAAACGATTTTATCATTTTCAACTATGTTAAATATGGCGGTGATACAGCCGACACTTGGGATCAATCGATTTCGATAGTTTTTTTTTTTTTTTTATGTAAAAGAAGTGGCAAACAAGCATGCAGTTCACATTGATGTTAAGTGATTACTGCAGCCTATAGACACCCACACGAAGACCGAGGTCAAAATGCAGATGCGTTACCACTCCTGAGGCCTAAGGTCTTATGCCTCTGTGCCGGAAATTACAGGGCCGTACATTACCACCTGACCGGAACACGATAGTGCTAAACACTACCATTTAGCGGCAAGTATATTAGGTAATGCGGTGGTGCCTACGCCCGCGAGCTCCGTCACTGGAGCTCTACCACCAGTATTTATAAAATATTACTCTTGTCTTCAAGTACTATATAATCAAAATAGAATTTAAAAAATTAAAATGTCAAAATCACATCGCCCGCCATATTCGCCATGTTGGGTTTGAGTTGTAATTCTAACTGCAAATAATGTTTTGTAACTGCAAATAAAGCTAAATAAGTGAAAATATGCACTTAAAAACGTTTTTATATTGATTTTGCTTGTATAATGATATTGTGTACAATACATGGCCGGAGGTCCATACATTTTTGCAACATCTCCTTTGTTCTTAATATCAGTTATTTGGTGAGTACAGTTGTATGCAAATTTCGATATCTAAGATATTTGTTAAAGTTAAAGTTATTGTAACATTTCACAAAAAAATATTACAATAATTTGACATTAACACAAATATCTTGCTGCAATTCAGGCTAAGTCTAAATTGTTACAAAAGCTGCATTTTTTTTTCTATTTTTTGTTATTTTATTTCGTTTTAGAATTTAGAATAGTTTGGATAGCAAAATAGACAGAAATTTAATTTCATGCCGTTACTTAAGACAGATTTACGATTTAAAAAAATATATATTCTGAACTGTTTACTCAAAACTAATTCTAGCGTAAAATGTTGACTTCCCTAAATTTTAAGTAGATACATATATATACATATACATATATATATTACATTTGAACTATACTACGTTCTTAGTATTTATCTCGCATATAATAAATATAATGTATCTATATATTTAATGTGAAATTTTTAATGATCTTTGAAACATTGAAATTATCAGGTTTTTTTTTCTTAATTAAATACAAAATATTTGGAAAATATAATTTGTCATGTACATTTAAAAAAATACCTTTATTTAGATGTCTAAAATAGAGAATATATAACGTCTCAACTACAATGAAACACGTAAATGAAAACAAGGCACGGTCGGATCGCGTTGAACTCCATATTACGGATGCCTCGCACGTTGCGCTCCTATGCAACGCCATGGAACAATTTAGATGTAAAACAGTTTAGAATACTGATAATATAACAACAATGTATGTAATGTATTTACTGGTGGTAGAGCTCCAGTGTCGGAGTTCGCGGGCGTAGGCACCACCGCATTACCTAATATACTTGCCGCTAAATGGTAGTGTTCAACACTATCGTATTCCAGTCACGTGGTAATGTACGGTCCTGTAATTTCCGGCACAGAGGCATAACACCTTAGGCCTCAGGAGTTCTGCATCTGCATCTTGACCTTGGTCTTTGTGTGGGTGTCTATGGGCTGCAAACTGTACTTATTGTAGTGGATGCCTACATTAAATGGTTAGAAGTCAGACCTACTACGTCTATAACAGCCTCAGCAACTATCAACATTCTAAAGGAGCTATACACAACATTTGGTTTACCAATAACTCAAGTATCAGATAACGGAAGACAATTTAGATCAGAGGAAATGCATAGATTTTTAAAAGAAAATGGAATTCAAGCAAAATTTACAGCTCCGTTTCACCCCGCCACGAATGGACAGGCTGAAAGATATGTTCAAACAGTGAAAAATAAGCTGAAAGCAATGATGGATGAAGGAGGCTCTGTTCAAGAAAGATTGCAAAGATTTTTAATGATGCATAGGAAAACACCTAACAGTTCTACAGGATTAAGTCCTGGAGAAATGATGTACAAGAGAATATACAGAACCAGGATTGACTTAGTAAAAAGGAGTGAAGAAAAAATAAATGAGAGTAATGATGATAAAGTGGTAAATAAGGAGTTTCATAGAGGAGATAAAGTTCAAATAAGAATGTATAACAGTGAAAAATGGAAATTTGGAAAAATAATCAATAGGAAAGGAAAATTACACTATGAGGTGGAGGTAGATGGAAGAATACACCACAGACATGTTGACCAAATCACTAGAATCGCCTGTGAGAGTGAGAATACAAAGATACCGGATACCTACCGGATGAGACCAAGAGACTTCCAGGAAAATATATATACACCAAAACGACCTGAAAAAGACCTTACAACTACTCAAGCTAGTCCTACAAGAAAAAGATTGACAATACCTAGTCCAAGTCCTGGAGTTGCCAAGCCAAGTCAGCTCTCACCTAGAATAAGTATTAACCCGGAGATATCTAAACCTTCTACAGCTATGGGTGATAGTACTCCTACAGTATCTACTTCAGTGCCTCTACCGATAGCTACACCATCTGAAATGGAGCCACGTAGAAGCACGAGAATAAGAAGAGTACCAGACCGCTTGAACCTTTGAATTAATAACGAGGGAGAGTGTTAGGTCAGATAATTGTGTGTTTCGGAACGCATAGTTCGCCAGCGCCCCTACTGGAGTTATTTGGTATTATATATGTCATTGTCAATATGTATTTGCAACATCATCTTTTTCCTGTCTGCTACAGCGTGTACCTAACACCTTTGTTATAACTGATACATTTAATAAAGTATATATCTACAAGTGATTGGTAATAATTTACATACATACCACGCATACACAACAATCACTTAACATTAATGTGAACTGCACGCTTGTTTGCCGATTCTATTACATAAAAAATGTCGAATACACAAATTTGCCCATATAGAATGTAGCATTATTTAAGCCCCAAACTTTACAATAAGGTAAACGAAATCCTAACCCCCTTATTCATAAACGTACATTAGATACGTTTTAGCTATATAATGCTTTGTCTTTGTCAGTTGCACTGTCAAATGTGCAGGACAGAAAGAGACAAAGCAGAGATTAGCATCACTTTAGCTAAAATACGTTTATGAATAAGGGGGTTCATATTTACCCGCTCCCTCGACGCGAATATAAATCTATACTCATCAAATGGTTAAAAAGTCTTGATTCGGACTGCAATTACGGCCCTGTAATTTCCGGCACAGAGGCATAATACCTTAGGCCTAGAGATCACTCTAGGCCTAAGGAATTATGCCTCTGTGCCGGAAATTACAGGGCCGTACACGTAACGGCCGGACGTACGCAGTCGTGTTCCCCTCAGGTAGGTAGACTTATATACATATGTATGTCTATATTAAATTCTTATGAGACTATTTTTGTCTTTCAGAATCTGCCTCTTTAAAAGTGAAACCTTACATAATGGCCTATAACATATCGATATTTATTAAATTACTTTTTTTACCATTTCATGACTGATAAACGGAATCGGTAGGGTGAGGCTGAGCTTTGCAAATTGCTATCGATAGCTACGAACAACTGATAGGGTTGAAAATTCGTAAAAAAATTTTTTTTAAAATGCACTAAGTATGTTCATTTTTTTCAATAGAGATATCATTTTTGAAAAGAAAAAGAATAATATTTTTTAAGCAACATTTTAGATATGTGTAAACAATTAGGTCCTTTTATATAGACAGACTAACATGATTATTGTGTTTAAATAGTTTTAAATTTCTAGACCATAGTAATGTGAGTCCGTGTATTCAACCTTCATCAATAAACTTGCCCCGCAATAGAACCGTGACATTCTCGAAGCGCAAAAACAATAGCGCATGCGTTTGCGCATCTCCGAACGCTGAACTAATATGGCTAGTCAATAATTAAAAATGGACGGAAAACAACAAATAACTCTTGTTTATTTAAATTGTCACAATTTTAATGATTAAAATAAGATTAAGTGTGTCTTATATGGACGGCGCCGTAATTTCCTGCACGGAGGCATAACACCTTAGGTCTCAGGAGTGGTAACGCATCTGCATTTTGACCTTGGTCTTTGTGTGGGTGTGTATAGGCTGCAGTCATCACTTAACATCAATGTGAACTGCATGCTTGTTTACCACTTCCATTACATAAAAAAAGTAAAATATTGTGTTTGTAAATAACTGAAATTTTACCGATGGTAGAGCCCCAGTGATCAAGTCCGACTCAGAATTTTTTTAATGATACTAGTATTATAGATAAACAGTTATGAATACAAAAAGTATACCGAATTTTTCAATGTTTATCTGACCTTAACTATAGCAAAATCTTTCATCAAATATGAATAACAATAATATGAAAAATGTAGTGATATAATTTGTAAAGTATATAATTATGTGATAAAAAAGCAGTCTTTCTCCTTTTTGTTTAACTAGCAATGCCCCAACGGGGTGTCACAATATTATTTTTTTGATCTCTTTAAGAATGTACTGTAATGTACTTTCGTTAAGAATGTACTGTATTATTGTGAAAATGCTATTAAATAAATAAATATTTATTTCAGATGACGAAACCTCTTGTTGTTAAGACATAATACATTTGATGGACGTGTAAAAATATATACTAACATGTTAATAAAAAAAAATATCCAAAAATCTATGCAGAGTAAGTAGTTTTTTCTACTGTCTTACACTAATTCATTCTGCACATGCACTAACGATTCCAATTTACGTCCATTGTTAATTGTTCACCGGCCATATTAGTTCAAAGCGCTATTGTTTTTGCGCTGCGAGAATGTCACGGTTCTAATGCGGGACAAGTTTATTGACGAACGTTTAATACACGGACTTGTTTGGTCTTCAAGTTTATAACTGCTTTCTTGCGGTATACCGTAAACATGTTCATTTTAAGGCTCACTCGTTGGGAGGCCCTAATGAGGCCATTGAGCATTGTGCCAAGGTCTTCCATCCAGCGTCTCAGCCATGACTACGATATCATCCGCAAATTGGAGGTGGGAGATGTACTCGCCGTTAATGTTGATGCCGAATCAGTTCCAGTCCAGAAGCTTGCAGCGGTGAACAGTTTCGGAGATATGACATCTCCCTGTCTCACACCTCGCTGCAGTTGGATAGGTTTCGAGCTCTGGTCCGTTGTGACCGGGGACTAGGGGCCGTTGTGTTTTGTTGTAAAGCATTTTGGGGTGATTTGCCATAATCGCCACGCTTGGCATGCGGGTTGGCGATCGCAGTGGCGGCAATTTTATCACGGGACGCTGCTGCCCATCCCGGATACTCCTACCGCCATGGTTTGACCGCCATTGTTCGGTTGCCTAACTGCACTAGAGGAAGAATTCCCTCCCAGTAGAAGAGAATTATTCCGCTAGCGGGCGATGGGGTCGTCACATCCCGACGCCAAAAAAAACAACCATAAATAGTCGCAATTAGAGGCACACAAATTAAATTCATATTCAAAATATACACGCAAGCAATAATTTAGTTTGTGACAACCCTCTCTTAAGGAAAGATATAATATCGTACGAACCATTTCCACTGAAATACCGTCACATTTTCATGAAGTACAAATCTGGTATTATATTGTAATTCCAGGATTACAAGATATTTTTTCCACAATGATTGATATTTTTTTAACTAACAAGTTTTGAAGTTTCGACAATTTTATAACAAATTTTTCATTTAAATTATTTTTCAAATCGTTTTCATGGTCTTGAGTCACTTTTGTGTAACAAAATCCAAAAATCTAAATTCAGGAAGCTAAGTCAAAACATTGTTGCACAGTTCAGACGCACTACCCGGCAATAAACGCTAAACACATCAAATAAATTCATATTCAAAATACACACCTAAGCAATAATTTGTTTTGCGACAACCCTATCCTGAAGGATATATTACCGTTCGAGCCCTTTCAACTACACCGCCATCACACATTCACCTATCCGCAACTAGCATTGTATTTTAATTCCGCCCGTGTTAGGAATCAACAAATAACATTTATTTATTTAAATATAGTTTGTCACGCCATTCTAACTCTTGCGCCACCCACATAACGGTCCACCTTTTCATCCACCACAATAGATTGAGATGAATTGAGCTTCGATTTATTGGACGGTTTATTGGTTTGATTTATAATGATTTGGACGGTTTTAATGTTGGTCGACAATTTGTGAATGCTATACTGAACTAATGGATAGTTGATGTAGAGATGTGATTGTATTGGGTGATTTAGAACTGGAAGAGAGAAGATAGGTTGCCTTTAGTTTTATAATATTCCTTGGATCTATTCGTGGTTCAAAGAATAAGAAACTTTGTTACAAAAGCGAAACATTAAATCTCAGGGATAACGTATCTGCATAATAATTTAATACTAGCTGTGCCCGCGACTTGGTTTGCGTGGAGAAGTGCCTTTAGGCAGCATTTTTGGACATAACTTTTGGTTAATTTTGTATCATTAGCACTTTTGGATCAACAACAATGGATAGCTAAAACAATCTGGTTTACATTAATACTTCTGTGTACACAGACAGATGGACATGGCGAAACTATAGGGATTCCTTGTTTACTACGGAACCCTAAAAACATAGTTACAAAATTTTATTGATTGTTATCTCTACTTCCCTAATATTAATTAATTAAATTTAATTTTTAGTTAATTTTATATATGCGAAAGTAACTCTGTCTGTCTGTCTGTCTGTTACCTTTTCACGTCCAAACGACTGAACCGATTTTAATGAAATTTGGTACAGAGATAGAGCTGACTTTGAGAAAGAATAAAAGCTACTTAGTTATTTATAACACGACATCCACGTGGGCGAAGCCGCGGGCAACAGCTAGTAATTCTTATAATTATAAGCTCATATCAAACATAGCAGTAGCATTAACACGTTCGTTTTCTTTAGACTGTGGTAGTAGCACATTATAACGTTCGTTTTCTTTAGACTGTGGGAGTAGACACAAAAAGTTGTATAAAGGCCTGTATAAAGACCTTCAAAATTTAAATTAAAATACACAATAAGCGAACATTCCAACGCGATAATTCCAATTGATATGTTTCTCTTTCACCTTTAAACACTGGAGGCAACATAACTTCATATTATTAATAAGTTAAATACAGAAATATGATAATAACCGCTAGACGGCAAAAGAGGTCACAAATCGTAAATATTGACTTAATCTCGAACAGCTCGAATGGCGTGTAAAAAAAATTGTGACGACACCTATTATATTTTTATATATCTATCTTTTATTTTTCGTAAATAAATATGTGCTGAACTCTTTAATCCTTTTTTATGGATGCACTAACTGATCAATTTACATATAAATATATAAAACGACTAAATAGATTACACATAATTATATGTAAAGTGAAAATAATAGGTTTTCAATTCTAACTATATTGTTATATTTGGATTGCCATTAGTAAATATATAATAAACAAAATAAACATTTGATACTTACAGCTGTATATTTGGTTTTTTCTATTCCGTCGCGAAATATAGAATATCTGTTATATAATCCTATAAAAAATAAATATTATATATATTCTAAAGGTATATATTTATATTATATTTATGTGCCTCGTATTATTTAACTGCCTCGGTAGCCCAATGGTAGCAGGCCACTACTACTACGCTGAGGTCCTGGGTTCGATTCCCGGGTAGGGGTTTATCAGAGATAATGGTGTAAAGTCCTTTATCTCTGGTTCTATTGGGTTTTTCCATTTTCGGGAAATTTCCCAGTACCTCGAAGTTTGGTAATGTGCCCGGAGATGTCAACAGGCTCGCCAACTGTTACATGGGCCAAAACGTAACCGGCGAATCGTGGGTGTTTGCATGTATGCTTGAATGCATGCATTTACCTCTGCCTACCCCTTCGGGGATTACAGGCGTGAAGTTATGTTTTTTTTTTTAATAAATATATATAAATATAATCCTTTAGAATTGAAGTGGCATATTTCAAATAATTAAGAAAATTACGTTTATACATTAAACGACTTAAAAACATGTAATCTATCAAATTATTATAATTCAATAGGTCTGGTAGCAATAGCTATTACACCTCTAGTGTGATGGTAGAGCTCTACGATGTATTACTCAATGAATCTGCCGTTGAATGGTTAGATCATTGTTCAGAATTTTAGAGCATTACCAATTTTTGTTTTTGTTTAATGAAGGTGGCAAAGAAGCATGCAGTTCACAGTGCAGGCTTCACTTAACAGTGATGTTAAGTGACGACTGCAGCCTATACATATGCAGATGCGTTGCCAACCCCGAGACCTTAGTTGTTATGTCTCTGTGATAGTTATTACGGGGCTATACATTACCGTCTAACCGGAACACGATAGTGCTAAACACTGCCATTTGACGGCAGATAGATCAGGCAATGCAGTGGTGCCTACGCCCTCGAGTCCTACACTATAACTCAGTTAATATGCTGTAATAACTGACAGAGTGGCTGGCAATTTACCTAAATTCTTGGTCCAAAATTACCTAAAATATTACCAAACAAAAAAAAATTACGTACCTTAGTATTTATGACAAAACTTGACTTAGTTAATTCTAATGTTTTACTGGTGGTAGAGCTCCAGTGACGGAGCTGGCGGGCGAAGACACCACTGCATTACCTAATATGCTTGCCGCTAAATGGAAGTGTTCAGCAGTATCGTGTTCTAGTCCGGTGGTAATGAACGGCCCTGTAATTTCCGGCACAGAGGCATATCACCTTAGGCCTCAAGAGTGGTAACGCATCTACATTTTGACCTTGGTCATTGTGTGGGTGTCTATAGGCTGCAGTCATCACTTAACATCGATGTGGACTGCAGGCTTGTTTGCCACTTCCATTATATTAAAAAAATGTTGCACTAAATAAAACATAAAAGACTAAGTAGTTCATATGTTGCATTTCACAAACTAAACGGTAGCGGGCAAGCAACAAGTCACAGTGGGATACCGTCATAGCAAAATCTAGAAAATGGTACAGTCAGAGCAAAAAGCTAAAACTATCTGATTTCCCATTTCACGAGTGTACCGCGTTCATCGCGCCACCGAGAAATATATGGAGCTGTTAGAAGTTGAAAAAATACTCATTCATAATATAGCGGCACCAACTAAAATAACTTGCGAGGTATGTAGGTATGCAATTACTTATAATTGGAATTTGAATCTGGTATGCGAAATGTCGCTGAAGGCTGTAACTTCAATAATTGTTAAAGTTTCACTTCTAGTGATTTATTGAAATAGCTCGGATTTTGCTCTGTGTCGTTGTTGTAATAAATAAGAAATTCGTTTTTATTTAAACTGTACAAAAAATACTGCATACGATCCAATTAAAAAGATGTTCATGGGAACTTTAAGAATAGTAATAGTTATAAAGTTTTAATTAATTAATTTTAATTAACTGCCTCAGTAGCGTAGTGGTAGTAGGCCACTACTATTACGCTGGAGGTCCTGGGTTCGATTCCCGGGTCGGGGACTATCAGAGATAACGGGTTAAAATCCTTTATCTCTGCTTCTATTGGGATTTTTCCATTTTTTGTAAGTTTCCCAGTACCCCGTAGTTTGGTAATGTGCCCGGAGATGGCAACAGATTCGCCACCTGTTACATGGGCCAAAACGTAACCGGCGAGTCGTGGGTGTTTGCATGTATGATTGAATGCATGCATTTACCTCTGCCTACCTCTTCGGGGATTACAGGCGTGAAGTTACGTTACGTTTAATTAATTGAGAAGCAAACTGAAATGTTGACAAATTAAATTACTAAAGAAAAATGGAAAGGAAAATTGGACTTCAGGCGAGACTCGAACTCGCGGCCACTGGGAATCTAGTCCAGCCGCTCTTCCAAGTGAGCTACCGAAGTCCTGTCCGATTTGTATAGATATATTTCACAAGCATGTGTTAATGCGAAATAATATAAAAAACAAATTAAATTACATCGATAGAGCAATGCCTTCTTAGCTACAATTTAAATGTTGAGACATACGTATTGAAGATTTGCCAGTGCATTCCATTTACATGTAACTAGTACTAAGGAATCATGGAAACGCATTTCAAAAATCGGTTTAGATTAATAGACATAAGGTGGTGGCAGTCGGTGTCAAGAACCTTCAGAATCGGCGCGTATAACGAGGAGAATGCTGAATGCAGAAGAGGCACGGGAAGTGGGTAAAAATCGGGATATTTGGCGCTCCAAGCTATTTTTCTATTTTTTTAGGGACTTGGCGGAGAGATACTTAGAACATAATGTCAGTTTTTTGTTTTTTATGTTTGGCTAATCTTAAAAATAATATACGTAACGGTTGTTTCAGCTCTGTATCATTCCAAAAGTACATCGACGTATTCAGAACTCTATCGAGTAAATTCACATTGAATTTGTCACAACAACAGTTTGTCTTGTTACAAAACGCTATTGATTTAATTTGAACTCTACATAAATCTCGACAAGATTGAAAATCACTCGCACATAAACATTAATTAATTTCGCATTCGTTAATCGTATGAATCGGTGGTAATTTTTTTACGACTAACAGATGCTAACGATTGTAAAAATGTAGTGTATTATTAAAGTACGATTAAAATTATTTTTACACCTTCTGCTAAATCATTAAGTAACTAAGATGAAATTGGGTATTACTAGATCCAATATATGGCGCTACACGTAACTTTATGCCTGTTATCCCCGAAGGGGTAGGCAGAGGTAAATATGTGCATTCAAGCATACATGCAAATACCCGCGATTCGCCGGTAACGTTTTGGACCATGTAACAGGTGGCGAGCCTATTGATATCTCCAGGCACATAACCAAACTCTCATGTACTAGAAACCTTCCAGAAAATGGAAAAATCTCAATAGAACCAGATACCATCTCTGGTCGCCCCCAACCCGGAAATCGAACCCAGGAGACCACCGTAGTAGCTCTATACTCTGTACTGTCAGTCAGATTTCTAGTTTTCTCGATTATAAGACAATACATGGAGCAACTAGCAACTGGCAACTGTCTGCCAACTAGCTATTTACATATTTTTCAACTGGACACATAGCAACTCGAGTTTCGGGTTCCGGTGATCTTCAAAAGTTTACAGTTCGTTGCATCTATGACTAGGTTAGTCCTAATTGCAGCAGCTAGCAACTGTTGAATATTATAGCGGTTTTTGAGGTTGCCGGTTTCTGTAACTGTCAATCGCAACGCTTCGGGCGATTTCACACCCTCCCTCTTGCTGTGCCTGGACCAGTGTCGCTCAGAAAGCTCAGAGATTACCATAAAATAGCGGCAACGGAAAGGATATAGCAACTATCAACTTTTTACAGGAAACTTTTAAAATGTCGATAGTTGCCTCAACTGAAGTTGCTCCATATGCTATAAGAAACTTGATGGAGGACGATGCTCTCGGCAGCCCTATCCGCCGCAGGCGTACAGGGCGAAGGCGGCTAGCCATTCTGCAGCACCATCTGCCACCCTAACAGGAAACTCCAGGTGGTGGACTAGGGGAAGTCCATCGCCTCATGGATTTAAGACTCCGTGCTGGCTCTACTGGTGGTAGAGCTTCAGTGACGGAGCTCGCGGGCGTAGGCACCACCGCATTACCTAATATACTTGCCGTTAAATGATAGTGTTCAGCACTATCGTGTTCCGGTCAGGTGGTAATGTACGGCTCTGTAATTTCCGGCACAGAGGCATAACACCTAATGCTTCAGGAGTGGCAGCGCATTTGCATTTTGACCTCTGGTCATTGTGTGGGTGTCTATAGGCTGCAGTCATCACTTAACATCAATGTGAACTGCACGCTTGTTTGCCACTTTTAAAACATAAAAAAAAAAAAAAAGGCGTGTCAGTGTTCCGCACGGTGATTGAGCTTTTGAAGATGGGCCCGGATTCGGGCAGCCGCTGGTGGAGTCGCGGAAATATACGGCTGTTTTCCCGTGACTCCACAACAAAAGGCGGGGTTTTAGTGAGTAAGAGTCTCACACTACCAGCCGTCAGTTCCCCTCTAGACAGTGGGTGCCCATGATGAGTTTCTGCGCGTAAAATGTGCTATAAGAAACAAGCACTAATAGCACTCTGCCAATACCTCAATGAAGTACGACAGAATAATTTCTAGAGGCCTTGAATCACAAGCTAAAATGCTTTCACAAAATAACGGTTCACCTAAGTGATGTAGGTGCAAACACGTAACGCTGTTAGCACAATATATGTTTGTCTAACTAATGACAGCGGGCGCCTGTGACGCTTATTGAAACTTACAACATAATAGTCTGGTTTTTACAGTTAGGTAAAGATTTGAAGAAATAGTAAAATCGATTTAGACAGGACCTGATAGTTCCAGATATGTGACCGAGATTGACAACTCACAAAAAATATATAGTGTATTTGTATGGGTAAACAAATATCCATAAGTAGATAACATTTTTTGGCTACCCGGTTAGTCCAGTGGGGTTAGGGGCGTCTTGTCACAGTTCCGCCTCGCTAAAGATTTTAAGCTTCTTATATGGAGTTTCGTCGCAGATGAATTTCAAATTAATAAATTTGTTAAATATGTTATTGTGTCTCGACTCAAGTACACGTGTTTTCATAATTATTTTTGCCTCAAACACATTGTAAATTGTTCCATATTATTTCGCATTAACACATGCTTGTGAAATATATTTTATTTTTAAAGAAAAATGGAAAGAAAAATTTGACTTCAGGCGAGGCTCGAACTCGCGACCTACTGGGAATCTAGTCCAGCCGCTCTTCCAATTGAGCTACTGAAGCCCTGCCCGATTTGTCAAATCTTTCCTTCACATCTATTGCATTGCTTTATGGTAGCAGCAGCGCCATCTATTACCAACTATGCTAGTTAGGCAACCGATATAATAAACTTTTCAGTTTATTGAATATCGTAAAGAAGTCGCTTTTACCCTTAATAATATACATTGTAAATTGTAGAAATTAAAATATAGAGATATTTGAGATTGAGATATATGAAAGAGAAGAACATAAAAATATGTTCAAAATGGTTGAATGTTTCAACATGTTAGAACAGGTATACGTACGACATAATATACTAGCAAATAGAAATTTTCTAATTACTGTTTATAAAAGTTACTTATAAGATATAGTGTGACGACGCTCGCGGGCATAGGCGTACGAGCATACAGTTCACATTGATGTTAAGTGATGACTGCAGCCTATAGACGCCCACACAAAGACCAAGGTCAAAATGCAGATGCGTTACCACTCCTGAGGCCTAAGGTGTTATGCCTCTATCCCGGAAATTACTGGCCGTACATTACCACCTGACCGGAACACTACCATTTAGCGGCAAGTATATTAGGTAATGCGATTATGCTTACGCTGCTTCTTATATATATTTATAAATGGTTTTACTGATGATATGTTAAAATAAATTCTTATTCATTAATTCTAAATCGTTTCACAGTTATTAAAATAACTATGTTTATCATATATTTTTTGCTACGCTTTTTTACACCGAAATCACTTGTTAGTCATGTAACGTGACAAGTGAGCAAAAATTTTAATTTGTAAATGTTGAGATATTACGTAACACCGATAAGGTCGCGAGTTCGAGTCCTGTTCGCCTTGATAATATAAATCATATTTTAATATGCATCGGATACCTTAGATTTGTAGTTTTATATAACAATATTCATGCTTGTATGGCCTTGTTACTCAAAGTTATATACTTAAATTCATCCTGGATACCCAAGTCACGTTTTTAAGTTCTACTAAGTCAGTGATTCCCAAAGTGGTTCAGGTGGACCCCCTGAAGTCCATGAGAGACTCGATGGGGTTGCGTAGGATGCTGGGGATACGTAGGCGTAAAAGAAATTTTGGAAATATGTTAATGTGATATAAATGTAGCAAGGGATGTCCACCGAAACCAGAAAAAAAATTGAAAGGGTCTACAAGAAAAAAGAGTTTGGGAACCTCAGTACTAAGTAATGGTAGTGGAGCTCCAGTGAAGGAGTTCGTGGGCATAGGCATCACTGCATTACTAACTTCAGACTATTGCATTTATCTGTAGGAACTAACTTCATACTGTCGCTTCGCTTTTATCAGTCAATGTGCGCGCGCATCGTAATAAATCACTCCCTTAATTTTTTCCGTCATAAGAAGCGTAACTTCAAAAATACATAAAACAAATATTAATATTTCTGAGTTACACCTGTTCGTTTACGATGTGTCACGTGTCATATGTATGAGTGTTAATAGATTATAATAAATATTTATATAATCTAACCTTCACCGTTTAGGTCTATGAATATAGAACTAGTTCAAGTCGATCTGACCTATTTTTTATTCATAATTGCACTTCCAATTAGTCGAGTCCCGTTAGGGTTGTATAAAAAACATTAATGTCATATATATTTTAATAACTCAATCAAAAATTTACCATCGTAAAATTTCGCTAGTGGTCGAATAACGATAACCATATTAATGAATGAAAAAAAAAAGATAATCAAGTTTTATATTGTAATTAGATAAACGGCGGGATAGTCAAACGATAGATATCATGGTTTAGGGTGCTTCCACATTTGTATGAAAAATTTTTGTTTTCCTAATTTGTCCTCATATTTTATGTTGATACTTATCTAAAGTTAAATTTATTTAGTGACCTATTAGATTGTATTTCATTGATCAAAACAAAAATATATTCATTATTTATTCTTTTATTTAGTCTTGCTGTTTGTAAAAGAGAGTATGAAACATTCTGTTGATACTTATTTTTATAATTAATTATATTTTGACCACTATTTATTTTATTTTTGTTTACTTTGAGATATTAATCAACGTATCAGTTGTTATTCGGTCTAATTTTATATTTTGTAATTTGACCTATCACAAGAAAATTCTTTTATTTCCAAGTGATTAAATATTTTTTGAGGCCCATAGTGGGGCCTATGGGCCTCATAAGAAGTCTCAAGGTCACTCAGAGAGCAATGGAGAGAGCTATGCTTGGAGTTTCTCTGCGAGACCGAATCAGAAATGAGGAGATCCGCATGAGAACCAAAGTTACCGACATAGCTCACCGAATAGCGAGACTCAAGTGGCAGTGGGCAGGGCACATAGCTCGACGAACTGACGGCCGTTGGGGTAGAGCAGTTCTCGAGTGGCGACCGCGTACCGGAAAGCGAAGCGTGGGCAGGCCTCCCACAAGATGGCCTAAATTTGTCAAGGTATCATAGGATAGGTATCTTAGGATCAATTTCTTATAGTACCATCAAGCCAAAACATGATAGTGTGGTAGAGGTAATGGTAGTGTCTAGATAGTCAGGTTATGCTGTGACTCTAACACTAAAGGAGTAAAGGTTGATTAAATTAGAATGTCGGTTGAATTACGTTTCGTTTATTCCATCAGCTAGTACTATTAATGTTTCTCTTTTCTCTTCAGAACTTGGCAGAACTCACTGCTATCATAAATGTGAAAGTAACTCTGTCTGTCTGTCTGTCTGTTACCTTTTCACGTCCAAGCGACTGAACCTCATGAAATTTGTTACAGAGATAAAGTTGACTTTGAGAAAGAACATAAGCTACTTTTTAAACGACATCTACGCGGACGCAGCCGCGGGCAACAACTAGTTAATTATAAATTAATTAAAACGAATTTTTTTTTGGGATGGATTTATGTAGCCGTCCTTCTCGAGACGGCACTAGTCTACTTCACTAGTCAATCAGCGAGCACAGAAGGTGCTCCGTTATATTTATATCAACTACGAGAATGTCTACTATATTATATACATAATTACTTATATACGTACTTAATGAAACACATTGTTATTTTCAATTGATTTATATCGGCTAAAACATTCATTTACACGATCATTCTATCAACTCATTTCGAATAAATACCATCAGCAAAGTGTGGCGCAACTCTTAAAAAAAACCGTGTAAGTGATTCCAGGTTCGTCTCTAAAGATTACCACTAATTGAATAATTTAATGCTAAACGCGGCAACACCAAGGAACATTTTTATATTTATCGATCTCAATGTTGAGTTGTGAACTTTAGTACTTTAAATGGACGTTCGTAACTCAGATAATTTTGGGCGTTTGCCTATCTTGAATTAGTTTTGATAAGTTGAAGACGGTTTTGGACGGTAATTTACCGTTTTAGTTGCCACTTTACCGATAAAGTTCGTTTGGGTGACTGCCCTTGCGCAATTGGAAAAAGGGTTCTGTGATATCATCACCATACTTATAATATAATATACTAGCTGTGCCCGCGACTTCGCCCGCGTGAGAATTTATGATTGTCTAGTATCTACCCGGACGAAGTCGTAGAAGTACAGCTAGTATAAAAGTAGCCTAAATTACTCCTTATTACATGAGCTATCTGCCAGTGAAAGTCCCGTCAAAATCGGTCCAGCCGTTCCCAAGATTAGCCCCGCCAAACAGACAGAGAGGCAGACGAAAATTGTAAAAAATGTTGTGTTGGTATATGTATCGTGTATACATACATATGTATTTAGTAAAAACCGGTCAAGTGCATGTCGGGCCACGCGCAGTGTAGGGTTCCGTAATTACAGAGTAAGAGATGTATCGAAAAAAATTAATAAATATTTTCAATGGACTTGTTCGAAATTTTCGAGTAAAATATATTTGGTCGACTATAACTCGCAAACTTGGAAGGCCAACTTTCGTGTGATAGTTTTCCTTTTAATTTCGTTATATGTAGCTACTATCGCCGTAACGTCTGAATTTCTAACAACAACCGTTTAGTCTGTAGGGGGGGGGGACACTTGAGTCTAACGAAAATTTGCACTTTAAAGCTTAATAAGTCACGAACAGTTAACTAAATCGAAAAATGATTTTCGCAAACCCATAAGGTTTTTGAAAGACCTATCCAACGATACCCCACACTATATAAAAATCGAAAATTAAATAAAATGTATCCGCGCGTTACTAGTTTTTTTTTACCCTAAAAGTTTTTTTTTCACTTTTTTATTCTACCACTTTGTCGGCGTAATTAAGGTGTATACTTGCGCCAAATTTCAAGTCTCTAGTACTAATAGTTTTTGCGCTAAACCGCGGACGGACAGACAGACAGACAGACGAACATGGCGAAATTATAAGGGTTCCTTGTTTACTACGCAACCCTAAAAAGCGGTTATTTTGATATTACAAACAGAGACTCCAATTTTATTTATTTATATAGATTATTATCACATATCATGTCGTAGTGATTGTAACCGAACTCCTTTGAAACAGTTTATATATTGATTTTTATTTTTTTTTCATTTCTGTCAGAATTACAGGTGAAGGTAAACACGATTGTCTTAACTATCATACCTGAAACTAAAACAAATTAAGAACTCCTAAAACTACATGATTTGATTCATATGTAAGTTGACATTTAGAGAAATGAAACTGATTTTGAAATGACTCATTCATTTTTTGCAACTATTTCCTCAATAAAGTGGATCACTTAATTCCAAGAGTTAGCCGGATTCAAAACTGTATCATGACACACACATTCGCGGAAACCATTCATTTCTAAACTATTATAAATGTGCTGCGTTTACGGGCTTTACCGGTTTTTTGAGACAGGTGAATTTTTAAGTTACTACAAAATCTGAATCTTTAGTATGTACCTATAGATTTTTTGTTTCAACTTAACTTCACGTCTGTAATCCTCGAAGGGGTAGGCAGATGTAAATGCATGGATATAAGCATACATGCAAACACCCTCGATTCGCCGATTACGTTTTGCCTCGTGTAATAGGTGGCTAGCCTGTTGACATCGCCAGGCACATTACCAAACGCCGAGGTATTGGGCAACTTCTGGAAAATGGAAAAATCCCAATTTTAACCGTTATCTCTTATAGCCCCCAACCCGGGAATCGAACCCATGACCCCAGCGTAGTAACTAGCAGTGGCCTGCTACCACTAGGTAATAGAAATAAAACATTAATATAAATATATAATTATATCTGTACTGAACTTCAATCTAGCATCTGAGATAGCTTAAAACTTTAAATAAAAACAGCCGCATTACAAGTATCAAAAAGTGAAACCCACCTTTTGTTACTATGTTTCGGCAAGTAACACACGATTGACAAAAACACAATACCGTCACCTTACGTTATCAAATCGTACCGTTATTCTGAAAATAATATAACTAACCGAATCGCCGGTCCACCTCTTCCCACGACCTCCGTGCACTATCATCTTACTTCCTAGTACAATCTAAAACCAACCGTAACCATCAACAAATAGAATAAA
The DNA here is from genome assembly GCA_036365455.1 of Macrosoma leucophasiata. NCBI lineage: Eukaryota > Metazoa > Arthropoda > Insecta > Lepidoptera > Hedylidae > Macrosoma > Macrosoma leucophasiata. The sequence goes on along the minus strand of JAWQUS010000024.1, from coordinate 20,720,559 downwards.
AACTTGAAACGGCAAATGCATACCATTCAAAAGCAAGTACACACATACCTCGACACCTCTTACAACGTATGTGTGTGTAATATTGAATGGAATATAAATCATGCGCTGCAATCGATATTGAATTTTGCGAATTGGTATTTAAAGTTGATTTTTAGTGGATGTCATTTGTATGTATGCGTGATTAGGTGGTAGAGTCGACAGGTGACGTTGTGATGCACGGAATGTCAGAGTTTAGATCTAAGGCTGGGTGTCCATTAGTGATTTTATTGCAATAGCTTGCTATCTCCACGAATGCGCTGGTGGTTGAATTACTTTTCTATTCTGGTTCAAACTTGGGTTATGCTAGTTTTATAATATAGGACAATAGGCCTACTGCCTAGGTAGGTACATAGGTATTGTTCAACCTATTGTAAAACGCCGGACGTGATTTTTAGTTTCAATGTTTGAAACAGCAATTTTACTTAAAATTGTGGATAGTTTACCTATGTGATGTATATTTTACACTCATATAATACTAAAAATTACAATAATATAGCTTGATACATACTTGACACGCTTTGTCTTAATAATGTGATTGAAGAAATTAATAATAAATAATTAATTAAAACCGGTGTTAAATATAGAGTTATTGATGTGTTCTCAGATTTTCGGGAGCTAAATAAAATTACTTTACCGATTTAAATTACTTTTTTAAAAAATCTTCTGTATACATTATGTATGCGAGATAAATCCGTAAAATAGTTTAATTCCAATATACTTCGTTCTCATTTTTTTAATTTTTTATAATTTTAAAAGTTTAAGAATGAATCTGATCCTATGTTGTGACCAAACTTTACATACTGGTAAGTTCGTTCAATTATAAACAAACGATCACTTATAATTAATGAAACCATAGCCTAAATTAGTGATACGGGTTATTTTTATTTTTTTCGCCATTAATTGGAGCTATAGGATGATCCTTGACACAGCCGCGAAGGCTAGCAGTTCATTGTCGATTAATTATAGCTTCAATATCGATTGATTACAGATAGTAAAGATGTAATTTGTAAGCGTCTGTTTTAATTAAGGGCTGCATAAGACGGGTCGGTGATATTTAAAAAAATAAATCGATGCGATTTGTTATGCTAGGTACGTTCCAATGCCATGTTTTTGGGGTTCCATGTGTTCTTAAAGAAAACGTTTTTCTGTCGATTTTCGTGTTAGTTAATCATATTTAAGTGCATTGCGATTCGCACAATTCGAACTTTCAACTTAAAAAACATTCTGAGTTAATTATTACAATAAGATTTCATAATTTGTAAATTTGAAAGTATTATTATATTTAACGAAAGTGTAAAAAAGCGATGAAATAAAACTTTAGGTATTGAATATAATTTAACTTTATTAATAAGACAAAAAATATTATAATCAGAGAAGAGTTAAAAAACAAAAGCTGTTAAATTTCCAACGTTTTTAAAATTAGAGAGGTTTTTTACTTCTTATATTCTCCAATTTTTTTAGTATGACTTCACTTACCAGATGATTTAAGAATACATATAATTAGTTTCAGTTAATTGTTTTATATTATTTCGCATTAACACATGCTTGTGAAATATATTTGTAAAGAAAAATGGAAAGAAAAATTTGACTCCTGGCGAGACTCGAACTCGCGGACCACTGGGAATCTAGTCCAGCCGCTCTTCCAACTGAGCTACCGAAGTTTTAGTTAAATTAGATAATAATATATTCTTTAGACTGTGTACGATTAACAACAAAATATCCAGTCTAAACTAAGGTTTAGTTTACAACTGAACAGGCGCGAGTGAGTCGCATCGCGGCAGGTGAACTTACGCCTGTGTTCGTTAGGTCGTCGCGTCTGCATAACGTCACATACTAGAGTGTGCGTAATAAAGTTTTGTACACATTGGCGACTGACATTTTTTTTGTGACAATGAATTCTTTTATCTGACTGCGACAGAGGGAGAGTTATGATTTTTGACACGCTCTGTAGCATAACTTCTAATTTGCGCTTTTATATATTTTTTATATGTTTTGCTTGTGGAACTTATTGTTATGTCAGCTATATTATTATGTTCAACATTTTCACACAACACAATCTATAGATGTATTTAAACCATAAAGTTTTACCTTTAGTTTAACGTTAAAGTTTTAGTTTTACTGGTGGTAGAGCTCCAGTGACGGAGCTCGCGGGTGTAGGTACCACCGCATTACCTAATATACTTGCCGCTAAATGGTAGTGTTCAGCACTATCGTGTTCGTAATGTACGGCCCTGTAATTTCCGGCACAGAGGCATAACAACTTAGGCCTGAGGAGTGGTAACGTATCTACATTTTGACCTTGGTCTTTGTGTGGGTTTCTATAGGCTACAGTTATCACTTAACATCAATGTGAACTGAATGCTTGTTTGCCACTTCCATTGCATAAAAAAAAAGTTTTTATTGAATAGCTTTTAACCAATACTTTGTATGATACACGTTTGTTTTATCCGTGCCCGTTTTTTTTTATTTTTTGTGAAAATTCTATGTTTACACTATCCTGCACCATACGAGGAACTGACATGTGAAATTGCATCTTTCTACGATCAATCGTTTCGATTGTGAGTTGTCCGTCAATCACTGAGTACAAAATGAATAAAATTAGATACTTAAAATTCCGTGTGAAGCAGGACTATAGCAGTCTTTAAAAACACCGCCCATTATAACATAAAAAAAACTATATTAATTAGACCATCCTATCAATCAGAATGCGCTAATATGGAATAATTGGTGGCTTAATAAAAAAATATTTCTAAAACGTTTATTGCCTATTAAATTTAAATAGTCCGCGTTTCGAATTAAGAAATTATTTTACCCGATTGAAATCTCAATCGGGCGGTATCTTTATAGAAAGTGGGTATAGATATTATATCGATAATTATGCAGCCATCTTTGATTTTAATCTCAATTATTTTGCTACTGTGATCTTATCTGTTTATAAAATTTAGAAACTTGGCAAACTATTGGTTTCAAAAAGTACTTAAGCAATCAGAAATACATTATTAGCTATCAAAAATATTCTAGACGTAATTCTAAATGTCATCTAAGACATAAACTATTTTTTTGAGCTCAGTTAGATTTGAATGGAATTAAATTTGTATTTAATGTTCTTTATTTCTAATGTATAATTTATTTTATTGTTGTATCTTGCATACTATTTCGGCTGTTGTTTAAATAATGCAGAAATGATTTCAATAAAAATAATGTCTTGTGTTTATGCATTGTTCTTGTTTCTCAGTCAGAGAGGAAATGAGAGATTCTACTGATATAAGTATGTTATTATATTTATTGATTGTATCAATTTTTGTAAATTTTTCTCTCCACCAACCCGCATTTCTGGAGTAGGTAGCGTGGTAGAGACTGCGCCAGGCCTCCCCCAAAAAAGAAGAGACTCGTGCTCAGCAGTGAAACATTTCAAGGGTTGCCATTATTATTATTATTTTATCAATTTTTGTAACTTGTAAATTGACGTGACCTCCTCATTACCTAATCTATCTGCCGCCAAATGGTAGTGTTCAGCACTATCGTGTTCCAATTAGCTGGTACTGTATAGCCCCGTAACAACTATCACAGAGACCTAACAACTAAGGTCTCACGGGTGGCAACACATATACATTTTGATCTCTGGTTTTTGTCTAGATGCCTATAGGCTGCAATTATCACTTAACATCCATGTGAACTCCATGCTTATTTGCTACCTTTGTTACATAAAAAATACTAAATATTCGATCCTAATTCTAATTGTTTAATAGCATGATGACTCGTTGTAAGACACCGCCTTTAATTACAATATACCGGATCATTAATATTTAACGTTGATCTAACTTGTACTCATGATGGGAATGATCGACGTGTGAGATGTTTTATGAATAGGTACCGGTCGTATTGAATGCTATGGAATTTATTTGAAGATTTTTTTTTGTGACAGAGCACTAGAGTGGGTGTGCTTACAACTTACTGTACAAATTTTTACTGCGAACTGAAATTCTATTATCTATGTGTTAGCTATTGAAATACAAAAATGGAACACAATGAGAAAAAAACCCATTCAATCTACGTCACTCAACTATGTAACAGTACAGTTAAAAAAATGCAATAAATTAAAACGCAAATTTAATTTAATCATATCTTCAAAGAAAGAGCCACCGCTCAAAACACTGACAATCACACCACTAGCAGCTTTTCAGCTTAGTGGTAGAACACTACTGGTATGCTTGAGGTAATGGTTTGATCGTTGTCCTTTTAGAAAGACTCTCTATAATAGGTACCCTCGGCCTGATGTTCGATGGATGTCAGTTAACTCCATACTCTACGCGACTTTAATTTCTTGAAAAAAAAATGTTATGCATTGGATTACACTATCTAACTTATTAACTTAGCTTTATAATGGACATCAACATAGCTTCATAATGACTGTAGCTGTCTACATGCCCATATTTGGGACGGTTCTAAAAATGGAACAGTGATATAAAAAGGCCAGAACAACCTATCTAATCCACGTCACTCAAACAACTAAACGATCCAATAAAAAACATGTAATTATAACAAATTAAAATGCGAACTAAATTTAATGATATCTTCAAAGAGAAAGCACTCGCCCAAGGCACTGACAATTCCATCAGCAACAGCTTCTTTTCAGCTTAGTGGTAGAACACTGCTGGTAGGCTTGACGTGAGGGGTTTATCCTCGGTTCAGAGAGATCAATAATTAGTTTGTCCTTTTAGAAAGATTCTCTATAATACTTTCGGCAGGTAGTTCGATAAATGTCAGTTAACTTCTTACTCTACGCGACTTTAATATCATGAAAAAAAAAAGTTACGCATTGGATTACACTATCTAACTTATTAACTCAGCTTTATAATGAAATAGCTATATTATTATGTAGTTTATCAACATAGCTTCATAATGACTGTAGCTATCTACAAGCCCATATTTGGGACGGAGTCCAAAAATGGAACAGTGATATGAAAAGGCCAGAACAACCTATCTAATCCACGTCACTCAAACTACTAAACGATCCAATAAAAAAAAACATGTAATTATAACAAATTAAAATGCGAACTAAATTTAATGATACCTTCAAAGAGAGAGCCACCGCCCAAGGCACGGACAATTACACCAGTAGCAGCTACCTTTTTTATCTGGCAGATTGATATTGGAGATAAAGTGATGATAAATGACAAGTGTTGCATTCGTTATCTTGTAATTATGAGTTGTGTTAATCATTTTTCTTGGGCGATGATATGTTATTATTTTTTTGTGAGCTAGAAACGTGGGTATTGCACCTGTTTTTTTTATAAGACCGTCGCTATTGAGAACCGTTGAATTCAATCTTAAATTATTTGGGTTAATCATTCTTGTTCAGTTTTGATATGAAAAAATATTAGACAGCTGATTTGTTCTTTAGAAAAATTGTTGGTACTATCACTATGTTAGTAGTAAATGGTTTGTACGGGTGGTGAAGCTCTAGCGACAGAGCGGATGTACGCACCACTATTATACGTAATCTTTAGGTCGCGCCACGTAAAAAGAACGCTGGAAGAAAGTAGAAGGGATGTGTTCGCGCATCGGTACACTCGCGCACGAAAGTACTAGCCCTATTGGTTTATTTTTGATCTAGCTTTCGCTTGCGGTTTCGTGTATTGGTAGGCAGATTGAAAACTATATTACATAGAATAACATAAAATGAAATAAAAACACATGACGCGCAGCTTGACCGCCAGCGTTCTTTTTACGTGGCGCGACCTATACATGCCGCTACATGGGAGTGCTGAGCACTATCATGTTCCGGCTCTGAAATTTGCCCTGGCCCAGATACTCGTACATAAATTCTTAGGTCTCAGGAGTGGTAACGTATCTAGTAATTTTTCATACGACTACAAATCGTAACATGCGAAGATTTAAATTAAAAATACGTTGGTATCAATGGACCCATAATAATTATCGCAGATACATGATAACTTAGGATTCAAGGGTAGCAACGCATCTGCATATTGACCTCTGGTTTTTGTGTAGATGTCTCTACAGACCGATGCCGATACAGCAGCGACACTGCTACAGGCATCACTTAACATCTATGTGAACTCCACGCTTGCTTGCCACCTTCGTTACATAAAAAAAAAACAGAACACCTAACTCTTCTGAACAGACCACGTATAAATTAATAAAAATCGGTCCAATATAAAATCGATCCGTACCATAGCATAAGCAATCTCATTAACATTTTGCTTTTGAATATTAAAGGCTGATCCGGCAGCAGTAATTCCATGAAATAATACCCAATTACCGATAAGTCACGCTCGAATTACAATAGAGATACTGACGTGCCGAAATATTGTTATAAATGTATCATATTTTATTAACCGGTGAAAACAATTACCACTGTGTTGGGGTGTGGGCTTATGATGAGCGGATAGCGATTTTTTGTTATCAGAACGTCGTCTTGATCATTAATTATCTATAAACTATGAATTAAATGAAATGTTTGATTGATCTTCAATATGTTATGTTAAATATGCTAACAACATAGTTTATAATTATGGTGATTGAGTAGGTACTGAGTACTGAAAAATAACTACGTCTAAAAATCTAGATACGTCCGGGGGATTGGTATAAAATATTTCGAATAGAAGAGTTGCAGCTGCACTCGTGGAAGAGTTCTCTTTCAGTAGAAGAAAATTCTTCCGCTAGTGGACTGTGGGATCGTCACGACCCGATGCCAATCACATTCGTTTTTATATTCGTAGAATCTAAAATTCTATTGCCTTAACCGCTTTCAGTTTATCACTTAGATAACTAACAAAAAACGTTGCGGCCAAACATTCGGTATACTTGTGATTGATTTCAGATTCGAAACGAATCGTGGAGTGATTTCTGACAGATATTTATGATTGTCTGCCAGAATGTATCCGTGGTAAGCATATTCTGGTATCTTTGGACCTTAGTTGACCTTAAGACGTCTCGCTATACGAGTAGATTCTTATTGTTTTGGAATTTAAATAAATAAAGTTTTAAAAAATAAACTAAATAGTCTAGTTCAGGGTTTTTAAAACTTTCGGCTCCACGTACGCTTTTTGAAAAGTATCTAGGTGGTGACAGCGAACCCCTCAACTAATTAACCCCCGCCCCCAAAGAAACAAGAACAATAAAATTGACTGTTGAAAAGAATAGTGTTTTTAATTCAATAAAAGGTAAAAATTAAAGTGCCAAAACGCACTATTACGCTGGAGGTCCTGGGTTCGATTCCCGGGTCGGGGGATATTAGAGATAACGGTTTAAAATCCCTTATCTCAGCTTCTATTGGGATTTTTCCATTTTCTGGAAGTTTCGCAGTACCCCGGCGTTTGGTAATGTGCCCGGAGATGGCAACAGGTTCGCCACCTCTTACATGGGCCAAAACGTAACCGGCGAGTCGTGGGTGTTTGCATGTATGATTGAATGCATGCATTTACCTCTGCCTACCCCTTCGGGAATTACAGGCGTGAAGTTACGTAAAGTTAAAAAATAAATAATTTTCGCTAGGCACTATTAATGTGATGGGTGTGCTTGTTTCTTGTCACAAATGTAGTCATTTTTAGGAATAATTTTGGACAATCTTACCCGTACCCGACTTTGAGAATCCCTGGTCTAGTTATAAGGACGCCTATACCTGGCTCCTGTTTTCAATCACCGATTCGGGGACTATAATATACGGAAAGACTTATGGGGATTTTTCCAATTTCTCAAAGATTCCTAGAAATATGCCTGAAAATATCAATATGTTTACTTATTACATGAGACAACATATAAACCGTGAATCGTGTGTATTTGCAAATATGCTTTAATGCATGCATTTACCTCACACCTAGTCCTTCGGGATCACAGACATGAAATTATGTTTTTTTTTGTAGTTTTAGGCTAGTATTGCCAGGCTGGATGTTTTGCTTTTGTCTATGACACAATTATTTAACTCATAGCTAAAGATTGTCAGTGACTAACTCGGAATTCGGTATAACTAACCGTTGATGACATTCATCCGGTAGAAATTCCAAATAGCCTCTCGTCTCTTATTATACGCTAAAAAGATAAGTAGCAACTCTACTTGTGTTCGTATATGTGTAAATAAATAATAATAATAATAATAAAATTAATGGATTTGCTACCAAAATATTACAATGTGCATCTGCGTCTGAACTAAGCGACAAGCTTCTCTATCTTCTCTCTCGCTTGCTATCTCAGACAGCAGTGCTCTTTCACCCGAAGGATAACAATTGCTTATAGCAAAAAAATAGAATAGTATTGGTCCATAAAATAAAACCATAAAACTGTTTTAAATAAAGAAAAGTAGAAATAAAAATAAGTGTGTACAAAGTACCTCTCTTATGTATGACTTGAATGTATGGCTAATTAATTTTGGGTGCCATGTTTTGGCCTTTCTGTTGTTGCCTTTGTAATGTGTTGGGTGTGCGAAAAAATAAACTAATCCTTACTTGTTTTTAACCAAGTTCAAAAAACGAGAAGGTTCTCAATTCGGCCGGTATATAATATATATATTTTTTTATTTATGTACGTGAATTTCGCCGAGATTTCTGGACCGATTTACGTAATTCTTTCGTAAATCGTTCTTCTTTTTTTATTTTGTTTAATGCGGAATAGTTTCGAATTGGTCCCATAAAAATTTCATTCAGATAGGCCCATCAGTTTTTATTTTATGAGCATTTTTTTACTTACTCTCACCTCAGACTAAAGGAATAAAAATAGACGGCGAGTTGTCATACAGTGCGTTGAATCCACTGACATCCTAGATATTCCTAATGCGCATGACAACAAGATGACGTGACATAACATGACAACAAGTGACAATGACACATTTACTCATCGACGATACAACACAGCTTATTTACTCCTTCGTGGATAAAATGTTTTCATTGATTTCGTATAGTCGTGTAATAATTTTGTATCGACACACCTAAACAATTTAAATTATTTATCTAATTGTCACGAAGCTAAAAGAGTCAGATCTTACAAAAACAGATGTGAACATTAATTTAATTGACAATGCAGCAAAAAACTAAAAAGTATTAAATAAATATAACTACGTTAAGAAAAACCGACCTCAAAACTGAAAAGTAAAAAATAATAAAGATTTAATATTAATTACATACTTCCTATTATTTATATGTGTTATTTATTAATAGATTTGAAGTCGGTGCCAAGCCAAAATCACTAAAGTAGGCATTTCATTGTATTAAAACGTAACTTCACGCCTGTAATACCCGAAACGGTAGACAGAGGAGAAATGCGTGAATTCAAGCATACATGCAAATACCCACGATTCGCCGGTTACATTTTGTTCAGTGTATTAATTTGCTCGTATTCATATTTAAGTGATTATAATATAATTATTTGTTTAAGGTTTGGCACCGACTTCAAACCTATTAGTAAATAGCACATATAAATAATAGGTAGTATGTAATTACAATTAAATCTTTATTATTTTTTACTTTTCAGTTTTGAAGTCGGTTTTTCTTAACGTAGTTATATTTATTATTGAAAAAAAGCATTGGGTAAGAATTTCAAATCATTGGAAAAGAATCTCGTCAGTACTCTGGGCAGAGAATATGTAATAATACTACGTATAGAATGGACACTTCGACGTACCGCCCATTTGCCGCCCTTCACCCCCATCTCTTCCCCTCTTATGGGTGACGATTGGTACTCTACAGCGAGGTTGCGAGCGGCCTAGTTTTGATTGAATATTTTATTTATTAACATTAAGATGGTGCTTTATTGTGCAGTGTTTGGCTGTATGTCAACAAGTCGTGACAAAAAAAGTTCATTTTTCAGTTTCCCGAAAGAAAAGATACCTTTTTTTTTATGTCATTAAGTTGACAGACAAGCAGACGGGCCACCTGATGGTAAGTGGTCACCGTCGCCTAAGGACATTTGCAACACCAGGGGAGTTGCCAACGCGCTGCCTAATAAAAAACCTAAGGTAAAATAATTATGTTCACAATTACAAAAGTTTTTTATTCAACTAAAAACTTTTTTAATGTTATAATTTCTTACCTTTACGCTATGTGATTGCCTTGCATTAGTAATAAAAGTGTTTCAGTATATTGAATTGAAGTGACTTGTCGACGTAATAGGGTACCTACCCTAACACTCACTACCTAGTGAGTGTTATTTTCCAATACTTGTGCTATTTGTTGAAGAGTTTGTGTTTTTATGTTTTTAAAATGCATAAAAAGATATAGATAATAACACAATACTACAAGTAATGCTGCCTTATACTAATACAATATTCTATAATAAGTCAATATCCTGAATGCTGATTATAATATTAGCATATTTCTAAAGCTCTTACTAAAACATTATCTGGATCATCAACTTTTTAATTGCCTGTTATAAATTTAACTCAACTAATTAAGGTCTGAAAGCTCAAACAAGTACTCTTTGTTTTAACAGCACTGCGATCACGTGTACCTTTCTAGAAAACTTGTAGTTTATCAAAACATTATCTAATTTTCATGTAAAACAAGACTTAATGATAATGGCTGAGAAAGTCTACGAGTACAGTACACAGAGAGAATGTCTTATAATTGGTTCAGATCACTACTTGTTATGAATTTACTCGTGTAACCCAGTTTCCCGCATATTTCTGTTTGTTTTTTTTTGTCATGGAAGTGGCATACAAGCATGCAGTTCACATTGATGTTAAGTGATGACTGCCTCACACCCACACAAAGACTAAGGTCAAAGTGGAACTGCGTTACCACTCATGAGGCCTAAGGTGTTACCTCTGTGCAGATGGTAATGGCATCAGGTGGTAATTACAAAGCCGTATATTACCACCTGACCGAAACACGATAGTGTTGAACACTACAATTTAGCGGCAAGCATATCAGGTAATGCGGTGGTGCCGCTACTGCGATCACCAATCTGCAAGCCAAGAGTGGCATATCCTTGCATATTGGCATATCATTATGGCATATCCACTTATGGGTAAGCTTTGGTACAGGAGTGAACATCTTTCGGCTGATATAATGAACTTCGAAATAAGATCGCATTGTATTGAAATTCTCACCAATTGATGCATTGATACTCAAAAATAATTTAATAGTAAATTTTTTAACTTTTATATTTTAATTGAAATAATGGTACAAAGCTAATCGGTCCAATGTCGTAGACTGTGGTCTCTGTGGAGTTTTGTAATTCAAGACATGGTTATAAAACGGAGACAAACTAATATTGCACGTTTAGAGCTGTGAGAGTGTCATTAAAATACTTTGTATTTTATTGCAAACTAGCTGTGCCCGTAATTTTGCCTGCGTGAGAACTTATGATTGTTCAGTATCTACCCGGACGAAGTCGTGGGCGCAGCTAGTATAAAAGTAGCCTAAGTTACTCCTTATTACTTCAGCTATCTGCCAGTGAAAGTCCCGTCAAATCGGCCAAGCCATTCCCAAGATTAGCCCCGCCAAACAGACAGACAGACAGACAGGCAGATAGACCGTCAGACAGACAGACAAAAATTGAAAAAAATGTTGTTTTGGTATATGTACCGTGTATACATACATATGCATTTAGTAAAAAGCGGGTTTTATATTACAAACAGACACTCCAATTTTATTTATTTGTATAGATAGAAAGCCCTCTAAACCCCTATCATTTGCTGTGCCTAACAGGGTCTATAATTGATACACATATTAGACTAAATACCACCTATGTCAGTATTGTACATTTATGGAATGCAATAAATTATTGAGTATTGAGAGATAAGGCGAAGTAAATATTACAGAGGCAAAATCACTTATGGATATTAACGCATCTGCATTTGGCATTTTGCCACCATCGTAACTAATAAAAAACTCTACCGGTCTGTTATGTGTTCACGGCTGAATAAAGTACTGTTGGTATTGACAGAGGTCTGTATAAATAATCCACAAATATTGCGCACACACTCGCTGGTCCTTACTAGAAAACATCCACAATTAGAGCTAGAATCAAAGCAAACAGTTCCATACAAACGATAAAATATTTGGAGCTTCGTTAACTGAAGAAGTTATCTAATTAAAAATCTAGTGAGGGAAAGTCGATAGTTTATCTAGCGGCGAGCATCGGCCATTACTGCGCGACACACTCCCATAGTGCGGTCAAAGGTAATATGTGATTACAGTGATGAGCGGAGCGGTGGGTGGTTGGGGTATTTATTAATTCAGAGTGTTACCGAATTAGTATGTCGAGTATTTCCGAGTATCATGAGGATCTAAAGGATTTTTTTAAACAGAGTGCTCTTCGCTCACTGATTGCACAGTGAATAAGACCAGGGCCCTCTCAAGACGAGCCGCTCGCATATGTCAAATAAAAAATCCCGGTAAAGTGCGTGTTGGGCCACGCGCATTGTAGGGTTCCGTAGTTACAGAGTAAGAGATGTAATGAAAAAAATAAATAAATATTTTCTATGGAGTTGTTCGAAATTTTCTAGTTAAATACATTTGGTCGACTATTACTCGCAAACTTGCAGGACCAACTTAGGTGTGATAGTTTTTCTTTTAATTTCGTTATATGTAGCTACTATCGCCGTAACGTTTGAATTTCTAACAACAACCGTTTAGTCTGTAGGGGGGGGGGGACACTTGAGTCTAACGAAAATTTGCACTTTAAAGCTTAATAAGTCATGAACAGTTAATTAAATCGAAAAATGATGCTGCCAAACCCATAGTATTTTTAAAAGACCTATCCAACTATACCCCACACTATATGAAACTCGAAAATAAAAAAAAAATCCGCGCGTTACTAGTAGAGGAGATTACCCTAAAAAAAAATTATTCACATTTTTATTCTACCATATTGTCGGCGTAATTAAGGTGTATACTTGTGCCAAATTTCAAGTTTCTAGTACTAATCGTTTTTGCGCTAAACCGCGGACGGACAGACAGACAGACAGACGGACATGGCGAAACTATAAGGGTTCCTTGTTTACTACAGAACCCTAAAAACGAGATGCGTTTTTATACTGTCTATGTTTTATTTGCCAAAATAATTATTCATCTACAGTGTCATTGAATCCTAAATACAATGTCTCAAGTTCAGGATGTAACAGCAAGCAAACATGCAGTTCCAACCTTTTTTGCCTCTATGACAAAAAGTGTGTGGTCATACGTTACCATCTAACAAGAACACATTAGTGCTCCACAATACCATTTGGCCATTTGGTAGCTGAAAGACAAGTAAAATTAATTTAAAATCCTACACTGGATTTTTTTACCACCAGCAGCCGTACCATATTTTCAACCTAATATAAACTGATACGCTATAAGCTTGGTCGTGATTCTTTCTAAGCACTGTGATAAAAATTATTGAAACAACATTTACCATACATACCAGTTATTAAATTGAATCGCAGATGCCATAGTACAGGCCCAGAAGTAATGATTTAAGTTGCACTTTGAGATGTTGACTTGCAAGGATAATACAAATCTCATAAAACATATTCACAAAGCGCTTAACGAAATTCCTTTCAACAACTAGTAACCCCGTACTAAGCTCCGTACAGCAGGCAGCAGTACAATGTGCTATCTCAACATAATCCTATGCATTAAATCGACTGCATTATTTTAATACGCTATCAAAATAACAATACAAATGTCACGAGAAACAGACTAAGCGAAAACAAGTTATCGCTACCCGCGCCGCTTATCACCATACTCTCGCACCTCACCGACCTTTAAATACATTAAGATAACACCTTACTTACGGCCTTAGTTATGGTGTACCGGTAATTGTAACGTGTCTAGGATCTTCTGACATTAGATTCCGATTCGGGCTTGCTTTAACTTAGAAAGTCACGATTTAATATTTGAGTTTTCCACAGGTGTGTTGTTACATCGTTTTGGTTTTATGGTTTGATTGTCATTTGATTTTAATGATACAATGTTTTTTTTTGCAATTACATATTTTTACTGACTAACCAGTGACCGGCCAATGGTCGAATGTTAAAGTAATTTATTGTGTTGTCAAATGCATAGTAGTGGGTAATGTTTGATTTAATTTTATTTAATAACTGGCTGTGCCCGCAACTTCGTCCGCGTGAGAATTTATGATTGTTCAGTATTTACCCGGACAAAGTCGTGGGCGCTGCTAGTATTAAAGTAGCCTTAGTTACTCCTTATTACATCAGCTACCTGCCAGTGAAAGTCCCGTTAAAATCGGTCTAGCCGTTCCCAAGATTAGCCCCGCCAAACAGACAGACAGACAGACAAAAATTGTCAAAAATGTTGTTTTGGGATATGTACCGTGTATACATTTGCATTGAGTAAAAAGCGGATATTTTAATATTACAAACAGATACTCCAATTTTATTTATTCGTATAGATACTTTTTAAGCATTATTATTGAAAAATATTAGCGTTCTGCACTTTTCCAACATTATAATAATTATAAACTATAAGCCTGTGTTGCACCACGACTTATGTAAAAGTTAAAGTTATTGTAATATAACACAAAAAAAATGTGTGCCTAATTGTGTACTCCTAAAATTATATTGAAATACATTTCTCGTGCCAATAACATTTCTTTTGCTGATTTATTATTTTTTTGGTGAGCAATACAGATTTAATAAAAATGCATCTTAGTTTTCTATATAACATAATCTTTACAATAAGCTTAAACTTGTTCAATACGAATATCGAAACACGATACTTTGACTTTTTTAACAGAACACTCTACAGTTATATTATCAAAAAAACATTAAATCTCAATTCTATGATAATATCAACATAATATTGTAGCGCAACCACTTTTTGTTAATGATAATTACGTGATCCTTAGAAAACATAAAGTCACTGTATTTAATCAGAACAAGTCTATATTCTAGACATTAGAAAGTCTATCTCTTTGTGATCACTATGAACTCAATCAAAAATAGATTAACTCAATAAAATTAATGAAATCCAAAAATCACTTTCACCGGTCATTTTTAGTATTCAAAAATTAGTTGCGTATTGGACCTCGCATAGTAAGGTTCCGTCGAAAGGAATTACTAATATATATCATGGGTTACTAAAATTGGACAATATCAGAAAAACTACTCTGCGTGTTCTCATTGAAATATGGTTTTGATGCAAGTATTTTGATCTTTAAACTTTGAGTCCAAAAGTGTCATATTTTTTTAGCTAAGAATCATGGCAAGATTTCTACTAACAAATCAAACAAAAATACACTGCACAGCCATAAAATATCATCTTCAGAACATTAGAAACATTTTCCGAAATTTATTTTATTTTAAGGATAGCTGCTACGATTGATGGGCAAGATTATTTTTATTACGGGAAGGTTATATATTCCAACTACTAAAAAATATTCTATAGCAGTTCGTAAGATTAAAATCCAAAGCTCTATCACCTTGTATCTTTTTGCGTTTTTTTTGTACAATATAAAAGGTTTCTTAAGCGCATACTATTGATTTCAACTTGAAATATTACTATCAATATCTCAAATAATATGTTTTTAATAATTTATCTCTTTACATCAGAAAATACATTCTTAACTGTCATTTAGGAGTGACCACCAATTGTATTTTTTTATTTTTGTGATATTAAAATTAGTAAAAATCTTCATCGTCATCATCATATCAGCCATAGGACCTCCACTGCTGGACATAGGCCTCCCCCAATGACCTCCATGCCGATTGATCGGAAGCGACGTGCATCCAGCGGGTGTAAAAATCTTAGTAAGCAAAAATTAGTAAATATTCGAGAAATATCGCTGAATTATATAATTATGATATAATTATTATGAAGGATCCATAAATAAGTCGAAACTAATTCCGGGATCCTAAAAACGGGATTCCGCAGTGTGTAAACTAAAAATAATAAAACCAATAAGCCATAAAGGCTTCACGTCAATGACCTAACCAAAACAGTTGGGTATATTACCACGTGATAAGGAACAATAAATTTATCACCATGCCTCACTACGGCCACTAAATCTCGACAATCTATAAAAAGTACAATGTGACATGGACTGTCCGATGACCCTAACAATAAAAATGGCCACCATAAGCTTTTACGAAATGTTAGCGTATTTGAATTACAGGCGGCAGCGATTTTACATCTTTCTTTCATATATGCAAATAATCAACACAAACGCCAACTCATGCAGTTTCAAAAATACCTACAGTAGAGGATAGACATCTGCACAAAAATAGATGTTTCAGTTATTACTATCCTAAGAAAACCTGCTCGTTTTGAGTGGCAATGCAAGTGAAATTCGAATTAATAAATGAAGCAGAAAACTAACTGTTACTGAAAGTTAAAGTAGGAAGTTGTTTTACTTTACACAATTTACTTTCAGAATCCATTGTCATTTATCAAATGTTACTGTAATTATTTAAATACCATTTATTTTAGTTGCAGTACATATGTATTTCAAAAATGTTAAAGCTTTAATATTATTCTGACTTTTGCATTATATTTACCAATTTTAAAACTATTGTTTATATTAAAACCTATAAAACACTAGACGAGCACCTTACCATTAATATTTCGGCTGCGCACACTATTTCTTCTCCTTTTCCTTTTCTAAACTCTTTGTTAAATGTTTGTAAGAGAAAAAATGAGGCATTCTACTGATCTACTGATGTACATATTTATTTTTATAATTTTTAAACTGACATGACATTTATGTTTATCTATTGTTATTTACTATGATTTAAAACAGTAATTAATTTTGTGACGTTTCATAAGCAATTTTTGTAATCCCATGTGATCATTAAACTTTTTTGATTTTGATAGGTACTAATAATAATTATATGCATCAATTGAAACGTTTCCGCTACCTGTTATTCTTTGGACCATAACTTAGACGGCATTTTATCGACTCGTGCGCGACACAGATAAAAACTGTATAAATATAAAAGCGAGGCATGAGGGAGCTGAATTAATTAACAGAATTTTGATGTTGACCGCGAACCGGACATTTCACTGACATACGACAAATTCTTTTAATGTCTATGGATAGTTTTATGCGAGATGTGATTTAAAATATGTATTTGTTTTTAACTGTATTTCATAATGCATGCAAGTTATGTAATGAATTAAAGAAAAAAATTATAATATTCAGCTTAAATTATTTTGTGAGATTTTGAGATATATCTTGGATATGGTACCCATGTAGAACTAAATAAAATAGAAGTTTATATACATATGCAGCTGAAGCTATATGCAATCATCGCAAACGTAAACTAGTAGGTATTTAAAAAAAAACTGATATGAAAACATGGTTGGTGTATCTAATCTTTATAAAAAGCACAGATGTTGGTGAAACTTCGTAATTTTTTATACGATTAAAAAAAAATCAGTAAGATCAGAATGCACTAATATGATTTAGATTTAGCTGATTACACCTAAAGGAATCACAGGTAAAAACCACCTAATTTTTTTTTCCTGGATATGATTATAGTAAAACATAAACTCGAATGAAAATTGCCATTTTTCCAATATAAAGTTAAATAAATCCGCTTCATTTCGCATAGCACAGTTCGCCTCCCACGCATCTTCACTGTCAAATCGGATGCTTGCCGCGTTCATTATGTTTATGACTATTTATACTGTTCGACATATTGTAAAACTTTAACTTGGAGACGGAGCGAATAAATTCCTGAACTTATTAGCTTTTCTTACTCAAGAAAATGTTACATGAAGTGTCGAGCGGATAAGAGTTTTATGGTACATTAAATGTTATGTTGTGAGAATATTTATCGGATCTTAAAAGCTTTGTATGTTCGAGAAACATAGCTATTATTGACCATGCTCAAAATTTGATGTAGGTTCAAGGTGTTGTGATGATTATGACGAAACCTTTTTGAGGTTCTTGAATTTTCCAAGATTCGAGTCTTATACAACCCGTTTATTTCTTTTTCTTCAGCTACCTCAGTAGCCTAGTGGTATCAGATGACTACTACTAAGCCTTGGTTCGATGCCTGCGTCGGGGATAATGATGTAAAGTCCTTTATCTTTGGTTCCATTGGGATTTTTCCATTTCTAGAAGTTTCCCATTATCTCGAAGATTGATTTTGTGTCCGAAGATGTCGCGACTTGTAACATGGGCCAAAACGTAACCGGCGGATCGTGGATGTTTGCATGTATGCTTGAATGCGTACATTTACCTCTGCCTACCCCTTCGGAGATTACAGGCGTGAAGTGACGTTTTTATACTCATTGATGAAATACAATGACGTGATTTAAAGTCTTAAAATATAGAGTACTTGACCGTAAACTAATGAAGTCAATGACGACGTAATATAAATGGTCGAATACTCAAGCGTCATTTAATTTTAATCGACCCTCAAATATAAACTGTCTCTTTCATTTGCACGTGTTTTATAGAGACAAAAGACTTTGAAGTCCCGTTTGAACTTAAGTGAAGTTAGAGTATTTGGTCTTAAAAGTTCTAAGAGCAGCATT
Organism: Macrosoma leucophasiata; assembly: GCA_036365455.1. Classification (NCBI taxonomy): domain Eukaryota; kingdom Metazoa; phylum Arthropoda; class Insecta; order Lepidoptera; family Hedylidae; genus Macrosoma; species Macrosoma leucophasiata. The sequence goes on along the minus strand of JAWQUS010000024.1, from coordinate 20,702,077 downwards.
TCATTCACTTTTTCTGAAGGTATCTAATGGAATACACTTGCCTTTCTAAAGCTGTGATTTTGCTTAAGTCATCATTAAAAGTATTGCTATTTTGCTTAAGTGCATACACCAGGAAATGTGCAATATTTGAAAAAAAAAGAAATATATAGAACATTAATTTATACACCTTTGTAGATAAAACAGCTTTTTAAGCGACTTTGAAAAAAAGGAGGTTATCAATTTGTCGGAATATTTTTTCTTTGGTCATACTTTACTATGTTGTACTTACTATCATTACTAATTAGTTCACATGAATATTAATAGTAGGTAGAATAACTGTTACCCTGCTTACTGGTAATAGAACCCTTTGTCGCAGCTTGCGGGTGTAGGATCCACCGCATTACCTTATCTACTTATCCCTATGGGAGTGTGCAGCACTATCGTGTGCTGATGGTGATGTAATTTCCGGCACAGAGCCGTAACGCCTGAGGCCTCAGGAGTGGCAACCCACATTGAAGTCTTTGGTTTCATGTAGGTATTTATAGGCTATAGTATTTTATTTGCATCTCTGCTATGGACGTTGACATTATTTGATTTTTCACGATAATCTGTACTAGATTTAAGCTCTCATTTAAAAGAGCTCTTACTGAGTTTGTTGGGTAGCGGAGTTCTTCTCAGTAGTGACTGCACTTGGAACTCTGCTAAGTGAATAACATTGATCTTGACGAATAAGTTTTTCTTTTTCTTCATTTATTATCATTGAAGGAATTGAAAAATTTTATGATTATTATGTTTTAACCAAATAGTTTAAATTTTAATTTTTAATTTACTATTAATATATGATTTTGCTTTTACTATATGTAATGGTTATTCGCTCTAGGTAGTTTATGATTTATTGACGTTTTGAAAGTATCTGTAAAGATCTATTCGAAATAAAAATATTTTCTATTCTATTCTATTCTATTGTATTACTTACCATCAATGTAAACTGCTTGTTTGCCATTTTATTACATAACAAAAAATCTACAACTTCACAACCAAGATTTCTCGCAAATAAATATCCAAATTACAAAATACTACAAAACTCACACCCCTTAATTACAAATCAAAATTCTTTCGAACAAAAGTCCTATAAAATCAGCAATTACAATACAAAATCAACAGTTAACGATGGGTTATGCGGTATTAAAATGTTTTCTGGCTTATTTAACGATATATTTAACGTAACGATGAACCATAAACCTTTGTTTTACATTTTATTGCGTTGTTAACATGCAACGATGGTTTAATTATTTACGACACTTTAGTTTGTTTATAAACAATAAATTAATATTATATGTTGCGTCATCTAGAGCCAGTATATTTTGTGATGCAATATATATTTTTTAACAATGGAATTATAAGTTAGGATCCCATATCAGAATCATTTCGTTTATCCAGATATGCTGCAAACAATTTTTTTAAGTATATTTATAATCTGGAGAATACAATAATATATCCACTAGGTTGCCTATCAAAATTTGGCCGCAAGTATTTTTAATTAAATTATTTTATCTTTAACAGCCAGCAACTCTTATTAGCTGCCGATTTAATTTAGCTCCCGTAGGTACATCATAATAAAGAGGGAAAAAAAATTTTTATCGTTAGATATATAAATAATACATGTAGGTACGTCATGGAGAGGTAAAAAGTTATCGGGGCGTAACGAAAGGGATGGCCAAGTGCGCAACGGCAGCCGTGATTTTTCAGAGTATTTATACATATTGCCGTGCGGTGGACGATATTTAATTGAAAAAAAGAAATAAATAAATCTTTCCTAATAAAATATAAAAAAATACTTGCGGCCATTTTTTGATGGGCAACTTAGTGGATAAATATTTTCTAGATTATAAATATGCGAAAAACATAGGTTTGCAGCATATCTGAATGAAAGAAATGATTCAGCACTGGCATCCTAACCTATTAGGTGCGAATAGTTCAATGACTAAGGCTAGGTTACATCATATTAGTTAAACTTTAACAAGTTTCTTATAATACTGGCTGAGCAAAAATGAATAGCACCATTTAATCGTGGTTAAATGACAATGATTAAATGTCAATGTCAATTATCTGTTAAATATAAATAATAACTTCATATTATTATTACATTATTATTATTAAACCTAACCTAACAATCATATTTAATGTAACATATTATCATATTATTATTTAACGTCCTACCTACGTCTTTTGTCTCCGAAACTATGAAACTAAGTAAATATAAGGAAAACAATTTTCACCTGTACATACATTAGGTATAGGAAAACCTATGGGCAAATCTATGCTATTTTAGGAAATAAAATCTCTCAATTATACGGAACCCTGTGAACGAGTTGGACTCACACTTGGCCGCTTTTTTATTTTGAAATACGTGAAACAAACCAGTAATATTTTGAAGTTTTACACTATAAGTGACCTGACCTAGAACCATTGTTGAATCATTTCTTTCGTTAAATTTCTCAGATAAACATCAGGCACGTGCGAAATACATAAATCGTTGCGTTCGAGGAACATGAGATCACATATGTGTATGATTTTCCTCAAGTTACGTTTCCTTGATGTACACTAAGCACTTGTGCTATTTTGGAAGTCCCAATCTATTATAGGTTAGGATCCCAGTGCAGAATTAAATCGTCATCCAGATATGCTGCAAACCTATTTTTTACGCAACAATTACTATTTAAACCGCTGACCCGGCAAACTTCGTATTGCCTGAGAATTAAATAATGTGTCAAAGGTTTGACAGATACAAACTATTTGTATGGGAAAATGAAATTGTGGTTTTTATTATTTCCCATCAATTCCTTCATATTTTTTACCTTTTAAAATTTCCCTGGACTTCCAAAAATCATTCAAAACCAAAATAAGTCAAATCGGTCCAGCCGTTGTCGAGTTTTAGCGAGACTAACGAACAGCAATAGATTTTTGTATACACGAGTATAATATAGATAGATATATAAATATATACAGCTAGTTGAACAGAGAAATCGCTAGGTTTCGATAAAAAAACACACACAATGTGATCACTATTCTATTCTATGTGATCACTCCGTCACTGCTGGTAGAGCTCCAGTGACGGTGCTCGCGGGCGTAGGCACCACCGCATTTCCTAATATACTTGACGCTAAATGGTAGTGATCAGCATTATCGTGTTACGGTCAGGTGGTTCTCGGCCTTGTAATTTCCGGCACAGAAGCATAACACCTTAGGCCTCAGGAGTGGCAATGCATCTGCATTTTGACCTTGGTCTTTGTGTGCGTGTCTAGACTAGGGGGCTATAGGCTTCAGTCATCACTTAACATCAATTTGAACTGCATACTTGTTTGCCACTTCCATTACATAAAAAAAACGATCTCTAGGTATTAATACTTAAGTTCTTAGGTTTTCGCGAGCTACACTCATTGAAATAAGACTATTTTTACGCATTCCACGAATGGTACGAGAGGCTATTGAAATTAAAAAACACCCAAATTTCAATAGAGAAGATGGATGGCGATTATCAACATCATGGGATCCCATACTTAGCAAGATTAAATCCCAGCCGCAGCAGTCTGCAAGACCTCAAGATACCATAAGTAATTATTGTGTTAATCCTGAACGCTACGCAAGGCGTTTACGAAATCGATGGAGGTAGCTACATATAATTTTTTCAAACTTCTGTCAGACAAATGTCACCTCAGTCTGCCCGGGACCACGGAAGCTGAAAAGCGACCGAAACGTCGGGTTGATTTTAAAAATCATTTTAGTTTAATATACGCGAGATAAATCCGTAAAAATAGTTTTATTTCAATTAATACTTAAGACACCTTCTAGAAGTAGTGATCACATTGTATAGCAAGTATTAGTGATATTGTATCACGTATCTTAAAAATATTATGGCAATAACTACTAACTATTATATTAACACTAAAGTAAAAGTCGAAATCTTCTTCTCAGTCCCTAAAAGCATCTGATTGCTTCACTACAACAAACGAAATTCCACAACAACCGAAAACGAAAATCGAAATCGATTATCATTATTCTTAAAATCGATCCAAAATATTCCCAATAAAGCATAATCCAATAGAATAACGCAAACAATTGATTATTTATGTGACATCTGTATTCGGATTGAGAATTCTTGCGTGAAATGAAAATAAAAAATACAAATTACAATCATTCGATTTGCATAGATCAAGGGGTCGGGCGTAGGCGCCGGTCATATCGATACACATTTCCCAATACTTGGATATTTTTATATGCATTTTGTGGATTGGTGATGATACAGTTACATTGAGATGTTATATTAGGTCAACCTGTACGTATTTTATAGATATTACAGTCTGTAGAATACTTTATAGTTATGTAGGTGGCAATGTTGTTCTGTCCCTTCCTGAGGTAAAAGTAGTTTTAAATTTTTGTTAATGCTCGAGTATTTTATATGCGTTTTGTGGATCAATGTTGATGCAGTTACCTGTTATTTTACTTTTTTTTATGTAATGGAAGTGGTAAGCAAGCATGCAGTTCACATTGATGTTAAATGATGACTTCAGCCTATAGACCACCTACACAAAGACCAAGGTTATAATGAAGATGCGTTATCTGAGGCCTAAGGTGTTATGCCTCTGTGCCGGAAATTACAGGACCGTACATAGGGGTAAGTATATTAGGTAATGCGGTAGTGCTTACGCCCGCGAGCTCCATCATTGGAGCTCTAAAACCAGTTAACACTTATACAATAAAGAGCTTTATTAATTGTTATGTTGGTGCCTATGTTATTCTGTTCTGTTTTGAGATCAAATTTCTTTAAAAGAAGAACAAAAAAGAAGGAAAATATTTTCCAATAATAGGGTTATTATTATAATCTTGCTATAGGGTTATATCAAACGCTGGGGTCCTGGGTTCGATTCCCCGGCCGGGTCTATTAGAGATAAGGGTATAAAATTCAATATCTATTCAGTAGTATATAAAAATCTATTCAGTTTACCTTCGTTCGCAATAACTTTATAGCTTTCGAAAAATACTTTGTTTCATGCACCGTACATTAACACTTTGTTTTTCTTTTTTTTTCTTACAATCAATTGTCTTTTTTTGCGTGTAAAACTAAAATACTTTGGATGTCTAACTGTCATCTGTCATGTGTCAAGATGTCATTAATATTTTGTCTCTGACCATAGACTATAATTGCTTTTTGCTAAGCCGGGTCACTTCATGTTTTATTTTTTGGTTGATATTTTTTTTTTTTTGTGTATAATGATTTGGTTTGTTTTATTTTGTGTTTAATTTTTTGGTTTGTTTTTTTTTGTGTTTATTTTCTTTGGTTTTCTTTTTGTTTGTGTTTAATTTATTGGTTTGTTTTTTTTTTTCTTTAACTAAATTTTTTTTTTTTTTTATATACCTTTTAAATTGTAATGGTTGTGGTTGTGTTTAACATAGTAAGAGCTGGTAGGTAATTGTAATTGTACTACTAAGTAGCTTACATAATAGAATTATTTTAATACATTTTTGTTAACTAGGTGCTAGGTATTAATAATTAACAAACTAAGATAACTATGTCTTTTGATTGCGATAGTGAGCAATCTAATTTCCTCTCCTTGTCTTCTGAAGGATTAAGTAGCAACGATAGTTTTAAAAGTCTCCCTTCTTTACGTGAAAATCTTGACTCAGGCTTCTCAGATGTGCTGAAAAATTTTAATATTGTCCATATAAACGCTCAAAGCATTCCGGCGCACTACACAGACATGTTGGCAACCTTTTCGAACACTAATATCCATGCTATATTAATTTCTGAGTCCTGGCTTAAGCCCAGCCTTCCTTCAACTTCTTACTCATTGCCGGGCTATCATTTGATCCGCAATGACCGTTGCACTCGCGGCGGAGGGGGTGTAGCGATATATCTCCGCTCACACATACCTTTTTCTACTGTCAATATTTCCATCCAATCACAAGAGTGTTGTGCCGAACATCTCTTTGTTGAAATTGTTTTCTCGAATACTAAGCTTCTTTTAGGTGTGTTCTACAGCCCCTCTATTACGGTTGACTACTTTTTATCCTTTGAGAAACTTGTAGAGGATTTGAGTCCTTTATATAGTCACACCGTAATAATGGGCGATTTCAATACTTGTCTACTTAAAAATAACACGCGGTCTTCTAAGCTCCAATCTGTAATTAATTCCTGTAATATGCATATTCTTCCACTTTCGGCTACTCACATTTTTCCTAATTGTACACCTTCGCTTTTAGATTTAATATTTGTTTCATCTCTAGAACATGTTGCTAAACATGGTCAGTTTGCTGCTGATGCGTTTTCTTATCACGACCTCATCTATGTGTCGTATAAAATCCGTCCCCCTAAATCTAAGTCCAGAATCGTTCTGCAGCGCAATTTTAGCAACATGAACATGGATAAGCTCCTTAAGGACGCAGCTGAATTAGATTGGACTTCTGTCATTAAGGCAGACCATGTAGATGACCAAATTTCAATATTCAATTCGTTACTTATTGGCCTTTATGATAAACATGCGCCCATCAAACCTGTACGCTTAAAACACCTTCCTGCCCCGTGTATTAATGATGAACTTAAGCTACTTATGCACAAAAAGGTGAATGCTAAGTCGAAATATAAATCTGTTCCTACTGAAAAAAATAAGCAAAAATACTCAACTTCCAGGAATCGCTGCAATAGATTGTGTAGAGATTTACAACGACGCCATATCCATAATTCAGTTGAAAACGCTGATCCAGCAAAAGTTTGGAAATTTTTAAAAACATTAGGAGTTGGGAAAACTCAAACTTCCTCTCTCCCTAATAATTTAGATATTAATATACTTAATCAGTTTTTTTCCACTTCCTCATCAATCGATGATGTAACAAAATCATTAACCTTGTCCTCTCTCTCACAGATGCCCACTCCTAACTACTCTGAATTTTTATTTAGTCAATTTGCTGAACGTGATGTTAGGAAGAACATACTAGCAATCTCCTCGAATGCAGTCGGTTGTGATAGTATTAGTCGTAAGATGATCATTCCCTTATTAGATATCCTCTCTCCCGTAATCACTGCTATATTAAATTCGTGTATCTCATCCGGTGTTTTCCCTAGTATATGGAAAGATGCTAATATTATACCTATCCCGAAAAAGAATAACCCGTCCTCTTCATCCAACTTTAGACCTATTTCAATCCTTCCTTTCCTATCCAAAGTCCTTGAACGCCTGGTCCACCAGCAATTGTGCTCTTACTTATCAAAACATGACCTTTTTAACCCTTTACAGTCTGGATTCCGTCCTGGTCATAGTACCACGACTGCGTTAGTGAAGATCACCGACGACATTCGTTCTGGCATGGATCATCAACAGTTAACAGTATTAACATTACTAGATTTTAGTAATGCTTTTAATACTGTTGACTTTGACATTCTGCTAGCGACTTTGTGTTCTCTTAACATATCTCCGTCGGCTATTGAATGGTTTCGCAATTACTTGTGCGGGCGCCGGCATCGCATTCAGGCTCAAGAAAATTTCTCGACCTGGTGTGCTGTTGCTGCTGGTGTCCCACAAGGTGGCGTGTTGTCTCCTCTTTTATTTTCTATCTTCATTAACTCTGTATGCCATCACATATCTTCTCTCTACCACCTCTACGCAGACGATTTACAAATATACACTAGGTCTTCATTGCAAGATCTTCCTAATGCAATAGTACAAATAAATGGTGACCTTGAACGCATCGCGTCTTGGAGTTCTTCGTTTGGTCTCAGAGTAAATCCTGAGAAAACCCAAATCATTATTATAGGTAGTTCTAGATTGGTAAGTAAAATAGACTGGGACAAGCTACCCCGGGTACTATACGATGGCACCCATATTCCATTTACTGATACGGTTAAAAATTTGGGTATAACCTTTGACCAACATCTTTCGTGGTCTTCACAGTTACGTGACGTAAGCAGAAAGGTGTTTGCCGCTGTAGGTTCCTTGCGAAGGCTGCGTAACTTTCTGCCAGTACCTACTAAAATTGCGCTTGCTCATTCCTTACTCTTTCCGATTCTTGATTATGCTGACGTCTGTTATCTCAATTTGACCCAAAGCCAACTTAATAAACTTGAGCGCTTACAAAATGTATTTATTAGATTCATATTTGGTCTTCGCAAATATGATCACATTTCCGAATATCGCAATAGGCTCAAGTGGCTTCCTATTCAAGATCGCCGGAATGTGCGTATCCTTTATCTTTTATACTCCGTGCTATTTAATCCTGACAGCCCCAAATATTTAAAAGATTGTTTTGTTTATTCCCATCTTTCCCATTCTCGGTCCCTTAGATCCTCCGTAGATTTACGATTGAACATTCCCTTACATTCGAGTGATTTCTTTTCCAAATCTTTTTCTGTTGAAGCTGTACGTCTATGGAACTCCTTGCCATCCACTATCAGGCAAGTTCAAAATATTCAATCGTTTCAACACAAAGTCAAGGCCCATTTCCTTTCCTCTCTTCTCTGATTCCCTTGTGTTTTGCTTTCCATCCTTCCCTGTTGTTATTTCAATTGTTTTTGTTGTCTTTTTTCTTTTATTAGTACCTCTCTGCAGTGATCATTGATACCTACTAACCTAGTTTCGCGCACCCTACTGTATTAGTTTTTAAGCTTCTCCTTTATTTGTTAGGTTGCCTGGAAGAGATCGCTCTTCTAGCGATAAGGCCGCCTTTTGTATCACGTGTTCCTGTTTTTTCTCATGTAATTGTTTCTTTTTTGGTGTGCAATAAAGTGTATTATTATTATTATTATAAAATCCTTTGTCTCTGGTTTATCGGATTTTTTTCATTTTCTGGAAGTTTCCCAGTACCTCGGAATCTAGTAATGAGCCCGGAGATGTAAATAGGCAAGCCACCTGTTACATGGATCAAAAAATCGTCGGTGCTTGAATTCATACATTTACCTCTGCCTACCCCTTCGGGGAGTACAGGCGTGAAGTTACGTATTTTTTTTATTATAACCTTTTTGGATCTTGCGAAAATGCTGTGAATTTTATCATATCTGTAGATATATTTAAATAGCAAAAAAAACTGTAAATATAGTTCTATTGGTGGTAATTTCTGTTGTTCTGTCCTGTCTCACATATCTCTATCAAATCCTTCTCGAGCTCCATTCAGGCAATATAATTATATTAAGCAGTACGCTTCTACTAGTGTACGTAGTTTGAGATGGTTTTTATTTAAGTTTTTGTGCTGTAGTTGCTTCAGTATACATCTATTATTTTATCACACAAAAATATTAATGCAGTGGCATTCCGTCATGTACATGCCCAATAAAGTATTGCAGCAACCGATTCTAGTTATCATTAGGGTCATAGCTCACTACAGCCACCCGGCACCCGACCAGCACCCGACCGCCTCGACCGCAAGCCGTCAAAACGCGTGCGGCGCGCGGTCCACGCGCAGACGGCGAGTGGACCACTCGGTTTCCAAGTGGACCACGCGCCGTCAGCGAGTGGTTCATAAGTAACATCGCGTCTTTCACCCGTGGTCCACCCGTCGATAACGAGTGGACGCCGTAAACCGAGGCGGTGCTGGTCGTGTGCCGGGTGGCTGTAGTAAGCTATGACCCTTAAGTACATAATAATATGTTAATGACAATAACATAATATTTAATGTACGCTCCGCACTATATTACCACTCGCATCGATGACACTTGACATCGCCATGATGTTTGCGTTTATGTAATCGGCCACCTGCGACGCGCACGTTACGACAGGATGGTCATTATTATTACAAATGGGTCGACGTTGATGGTAAGTGATACGCAGCGGGTATTGAATGCGTTTTACTCTGTGGTATATCAACGCACTGTTGAGCGTAGGGTTTCTTTGTGTTATGAAACGCCCGTGCTTTCTCTTGGGGTGGGTGATTTATACATGAATTCATGTTTGTTTCACTGCATGCTGCCACAGAGCTGCACTGCAAAAAATATCAATATATTTTCTGCTACTGAATTTGCGACATGTAATCCACAAGGTGTCACAATATTAAATGTTTCTCTAGTAGGTACAACACAATCAAGGCTAGAACGTTGTAATAGTGAGTTATCTACCCTTTAGGAACTAAACAGATATGATTTAATTTGAACTCTTGTGGAAGTGGTGGTGGTGGTTTTACTGGTTGTAGAGCTCCAGTGACGGAGCTCGGGGGCGTAGGCACCACCGCATTACCATAATATACTTGCCGCTAAATGGTAGTTTTCAGCACTATTGTGTTCCGGTCAGGTGGTATTGTATGGCCCTGTAATTTCCGACACAGAGGCACCTTAGGCCTCAGAAGTGGTAACGCATCTGCATTTTGAAATCTGGTCTTTGTGTGGATGTCTATAGGCTGCAGTCTTCAGTTAACATCAATGTGAACTGCATGCTTGTTTGCCACTTTCATTACATAAAAGAAACAAATTAATTCTTAAATCTCATTAATTCATCTGAATCTACAGTTTTAATTCTATAGAAATCTACTTAAGTACTAGAAGACTCCTACAACCCGACCCAAGGTTTATTTTCTTTGAAAAAACTACAAAGTGCCATCTAACAAGGACACGACATCACTGTTCTTTACTATTTAGTATGACAAACTAAATATAAATAACGTTTGTACCATTCGCGAAATATCGACCACAAGTAAACAATTTTAATTCACGCATCAGAGGCTATGTTTCACGTGTACATTAAAATAAAATATTTCAATGTAGATATATTGCCACTCGATTGAGGTTTGTTATGCCTCTGAGACGAAAATTACAACGTACATTACCACCTAACCTGATAACTCTTAGCGCTGCCATTTAGCGGCAAGTAGATTAAGTGGTGCCTATGCCCGCGAGATTCGTTACTTTTTTTTTTTTCAAAAGTAATCTTTTGTTTCGTCTCTCACATTAAAGAGCGACCGGTAGCAACATACGCGAGGCTTTACAAACATGGCCGATGCACCGCGTTACGCAACACTGAGACCACAAGGATGATTTGGTAAAAGCCGTGTAACACTTTGATTTATAATTCTTCAGGATACATACAATTGTTTATTATAGCCATAAATATTGTTATGAATGGTGGTATGAATTCGCACATTTTGGTTTGTATTACAGAACAACTGCAGGTATTTATAGATTCTTTAAACAGTTTTATTGGTGTCGATCGCAGCCAATATTATGTAATTTTATTTTGACGATTTCATTTTAATATGATCGATGCCTTAGATTGATAAAGAATGACCCCTGACACAAAATATTAAATATAGCATTTATCACCACTAACTTTTATAGATAACTTAGAAAGACTAACGGCCATATACTAAAATGTCTTTATTTAAAGAAAAATTATTAAGGGTACAAGCGACTTCTTTACGATATTCAATAAACTGCAAAGTCTATTATATCGGTTGCCTGACTAGCATAGTTGGCAAAAGATGGCGCTGCTGCTACCATAAAGCAATGCAATAAATGTGAAGGAAAGATTTGACAAATCGGGCAGGACTTCAGTAGCTCAATTGGAAGAGCGGCTGGACTAGATTCCCAGTAGGCCGCGAGTTCGAGTCTCGCCTGAAGATAATTTTTTTTTCCATTTTTCTTTAAATAAAATATATTTCACAAGCATGTGTTAATGCGAAATAATATAAAACAATTACTAAAATGTCACTTAAATCGAAGTGGGACTTAAAAGTCTTCTGTCTTTATAAAACACGTTCAAACGATAGAAATAGCGCACATTTGAGGGTTGCTTAAAAAGGTGACGTTTGAATATTCGGCCATAATTGTATCCCATTTCTGTATGTGTATGTTGCATTCACTCTTATTTACATAAAATAATATTGTCAACTTTGTATCAATCTCGTGAAAAATATCGATATTATTTAAACAAATTATCGATAACGATATCCCATCGTATCTGATGAATCCCGATTTTTTTCTTTTTTTTTTATGTAATGGAAGTGGCAAACAAGCATGCAGTTCACATTGATGTTAAGTGATGACTGCAGCCTATAGATACCCACACAAAGACCAAGGTCAAAATGCAGATGCGTTACCACTCCTGAGGCCTAAGGTGCTGTGCCTCTGTGCCGGAAATTACAGAGCTGTACATTACCACCTGACCGGAACACGATAGTGCTGAACACTACAATTTAGCGGCAAGTATATTAGGTAATGCGGTGGTGCCTTAGCTCGCGCCTCCAGTAAAAATCGATATTCTTTAACCAAATTATCGATAACGATATCCCATCGTATCTGACGAATCCTGTTTACTTAACTATTCGAATTGCCCATTACCACGTAAAGTTTAATCTCGGCACGCGATCTCACAAACAATGCATCTCAAAGTGCATGCAGAATCGATTATTTGATTGGGAAATGTCTCGAAACGATTCAATCGTTTTGAGGTGTTCAGTGGAAAGCTTTATCGTTAGCCGGTTCAAATGTTATAACGGTAAAACTTCTCTAGTTATTGCGTTTAAATAGTTGTTCAGGCTATGTGATTGTTGTAGTGTTATATACGATCTTGCTTATCACATAGAATTATCAATACATAATAATATAACAGTAGAGTAAAAATCGAGTGTCTGTACATTAAATATTTTTCCAAAAACTGATAGGGGGCGATCAAAGAAGAGAAACAGAAAAAAACAAAAATTTGGAATTTTTGTGTGTCTGTCTGTCTAATACGTTTCACACTTGTGATAACCGCGTTCAAAACTGTTGAGTAGTTTTGAAGTTATCATCAATAGACAGACAGACAAAAATTAAAAAAAAAAATTTTTTTTGTTTTTCTTACTCTTTTTTAATCGCCCCCTATCATTTTTTTTCTAAAAATATTTAATGTACAGACACTCGATTTTACTGTCATATTATACAATGTATTCATTTTTTGATAATTACTTTACAAACTAATTGCAATTATATTTTACTACCATAAAATATCTATAGCCGCCATAAAAAAACACATCCATCTTATTTAATACAACCGTGTAAACACGTTTCACTAATAGAGACGTATATGGGTCACAGAAAATTTTAGTTGATGGTAGCACACTTATGAGCGAAGCGTTTAGCGATTTTCTAAACATACCTACCTACTAGAACTTATGTGGCGTTTATGTTATAAAGCATATTATATGCACACCTTCTTAAATATTAATACAAACACAAAGAAACAGTAAAGTTTTTACCAAAATTAGTTCTTTGAAGCAAACATAAATCTAGGTATATTAAAAATCTTTGCTTTTTGTTATCTGCGGTAAATCTTAAGACAAAAGCGGAATAATTTAAGTGTTTTTTTTCGTATATTGCGAGTTCTAAGCTATGTCTTGAATATTAAACAAATGCTTAATCTATTTATATTGTTTATCGGCATCATCATTATCGACTAACAATAGACGTCCACTGCTGGACAAAAGGTAAGCGGATCGATGTTCGCAGCAGCGGTAGTTTTATTGCGGGACGCTGAAGCCTATCTCACGATATTCTATTTGCTGCCGCCTATTTGAATTGTTTAACCACCATTATTCGGTTGACTGACTGTACTGGCGGAAGGATTCTTCTTCACTAGTAGGTGGTGGGACCGTGATTACTGACCACATTTGACCACATTCATTTGTATAACTTACAGATATTTTATTTTGTTTCGGGTTTGGCTGTTTATGTACATACATAAACAGCCACACGTAGGTTTACCTTGTGTGCGGCTGTGAGTGAAAGCATATTTTATTTTAAGCTATCCGCTAACCGATACGCTTATTACTGTTTATCAGTCTAACTGACCCGTGCGTGAGAATACCGACCATGACAGGGTCATTATTTTAGCTTATTGTTTCTAACATTTGAAGATACAGGTGTTATTTTGTGAGTCATGTCTAATAATCAATAAATCATCAAAATTCAATGGATTAGATTTATGGCTTTAAAAATTCTGTCACAGAGGCAAAGCAACATAGGCCTCAAGGACCTCAGTCTCCAGTCGATCAAAGCTTAACACTGCGAATAAGATTCTCATAAAAAAAAAACTTTTTTAGCGAGGTGCTATTTTATGTAATGAAGCATACATATTCCATTACTAGCTGTGCCTGCAACTTCGTCTGTGTGAGAATTCATGATAGTTCAGTATCTACTCGGACGAAGTCGTGGGCGCAGCTAGTATAAAAGTACCCTTAGTTACTTCTTATTACATAAGCTACATGCCAGTGAAAGTCCCATCAAAATCGGTAAAGCCGTTCCCGAGATTAGCGGAAACAAACAGACAGACAAAAATTGTAAAAAATGTTGTTTTGGTATACGCACAGTGTATACATACATATGCATTTAGTAAAAAGCAGTTATTTTATATTACAAACAGATTATCCAATTTTATTTATTTATATAGATGTATCCAATTTTATTTATTTGTATTAAACTGCCTCGGTAGCCTAGTGGTAGCAGGCCAGGCTGAGGTCCTGAGTTCGATTCCCGGGTAGGGGGTTATCACAGATAATGGTGTAAAGTCCTTTATCTCTGGTTCTATTGGGATTTTTCCATTTTCTGGAAATATCCCAGTACCTCGAAGTTTGGTAATGCCCGGAGATGGCAACAGGCTCGCCACCTGTTACACGGGCCAAAACGTAACCGGCGAATCGTGGGTGTTTGCATGTATGATTGAATGCATGCATTTACCTCTGCCTAGCCCTTCGGGGATTACAGGCGTGAAGTTACGTTTTTACGTTATATAGATGTAGATGTATAGATGTTATTATCTTAATATATATAAATCTCGTGTCACAATGTTTGTCCTCAATGGACTCCTAAACCACTTAACCGATTATAATAAAATTCGCACACCATGTGCAGTTCGATCCAACTTGAGAGATAGGATAGCTTACATTACGCTATGACTAATAGGAGCAAAGCAGCGCGGGCGAAGCCGGGGCGGGCCGCTAGTAGATTAATATGTCTCTGTGATAGTTATTACGGGGCCAAACATTAGCATGTAACCGGGAGTAGCAACGCATCTACATTGAAATCTCTGGTTTTTAAAGATAAATTACTTTCTATTCATGCAAAACCGTTGCATCGACCATAAAATCTGATCTGTGAACTTTGCCTGCGAGATTTGAAATGTCGAATGCATTGTGACATACGATTTGATTAGCAAAAACAGCTAACCCTACATCGGGTTGTGTGACCCGCGGGTGAATCGCGTAACATATCGTGCCTTAATAGGTCTACAGTCGGAACAATGACGTATCGAAATGTGACTGTGTGATCAATTGTGCTGATCTACTTAAGCTATGTCACATAACTCAAAGTTAGAGTTATTGCTGAGTAGTTCCAATAAAGTTGTGGATGTGATTGTATTACTGGTGGTAGAGCTCCAGTGACGGAGCTCGCGGGCGTAGGCACCACCGCATTACCTAATATACTTGCCGTTAAATGGTAGTGTTCAGCACTATCGTGTTCCGGTCAGGTGGTAATGTAAGGCTCTGTAATTTCCGGCACAGAGGCATAACACCTAATACCTCAGGAGTGCTGCCACTCCATTTACATTTTGACCTCTGGTCATTGTGTGGGTGTCTATAGGCTGCAGTCATCACTTAACATCAATGTGAACTGCACGCTCGTTTGCCACTTTTATAAAAATATCTATATTCTATACTTTCTATACATTCTATACTTACTTACTTACTTTAATAAATAAAATTGGAGTGTCTGTTTGTAATATTAAAATAACTGCTTTTTATTAAATGCATATGTATGTATACACGGTACATATACCAAAACAACATTTATTTATTCGTAGCTATGATCAGATCAGGGTTTCCCAATCTGTGTCAAAGATCCCAAGATGCGTGGCACGTGTTCCGCACGCCACTAGTGTTGGTTGGCGCCAAAGACCTCAATCTGTGGAGGGCTCGGAGACGAGCAACCGCTGGCGGGGTCGCGGATGTGTGCGTAAGCGTTCCCGTGAACCCACCACTCATGGCGGACGAGTCGGAACACCGCGGGGTTTTAGGTTTTAGTGGGTACGAGTCTCACACTACCCGCCGTCTTTTCCCCTAGACGGCGAGTGCCCATGAGGGTTTCCCCAAGTAAAAAAACCCCTCAGCCTTTCTTTTATGAGTGGGTGACAGATTATGTGAATTTAATAATTTTAATAATTATTGCAGACGTCGGGACGTGACAACCCTATGGCCCGCTAGTGTAGGAGAATCCTTTCTTGAATTTTGATTTAATTACTTAATAGTCGATTAATTAAAAATCCTAATAAAACGTCTTAAGGTGTATTTTCGATTACAAACAAGAAAAGATATATTTCAAAACGGAACTCCGATAACTAGAAACATAAAAAACAACAGTTTCTTGAAATCTGATCCCTTGACGATTCGTCAACATTGTCTGTCATATGAATATATAAATGTCATAATATTTATTTTATATAACATGTCAACCGAACAGAAATTCGCGACTATAAAACTCGTAAGCCCATAAAGCACAATAAAAAAGTAAAAGCGTGGGAAAACCTCTCCCACGCCCACGCTAGATTCCTACATTCGTCATATTACAATGACATGCGACCTACAAATGGGATTTTTAGACTCTGATTTATTGTACATAGTGACCCCAAGTTATGGTCTATTCGTACACAAGACAAGCAGACATCTTTAGGTACTTATTAACAATATATTATCATTTCGTAATAAAGAGATTTTCTCTAATTTATAATATTTGCGTGCTTGTAAAACTTATACCGCTTTCTGTTTATTTTATTAGTCATCGAACATATTTTGTATTTTCCCTTTGGGCTCAGAAGAGCATAAGTTATTTATCAAATGCTTATTTGCATCATTATTTAATCAATTATGCAAATAAGCATGTAGTTCACATTGATGGTAAGTAATACTGTAGCTTTTAAACATATACATTAGAAATTTAACTGTAGATGCATTGCCACTCCCGAAGGCCAAGGTATTACGCCTCTGTGCCAGAAATAACAGTTTTGACCTTTACCACCTGACCAGAACACGATAGTGGTAAACACTACTGTGTAGTGACAAGTACATTAGATAATGCGGTGGTCCCATTACCTAAAGTACTTGGAGTCGCGGTTACCACGCCCGTGAGCTCCATCACAAGAGCTCTACCATCAGAGGTAAAATGCAGTTTTTTATGTAATGGAAGTGGTAAACAGTTCACATTGATGTTAAGTGATGACTACAGCCTATAGACACCCACACAAAGACCAAGGTCAAAATGCAGATGCGTAACCACTCCTGAAGCCTAAAGTGTTATGCCTCTGTGCCGGAAATTACAGGGCCGTACATTACCACCTGACCGGAACACAATAGTGCTGAACACTACCACTTAGCGGCAAGTATCTTAGGTAATGCGGTGGTGCCTACGCCCGCGAGCTCCGTCACTGGAGCTCTACCACCAGTAAAAAAGATGCGTTACCATCCCTAAAATCTTAGTTATTATTAGAAATTAAAGAAAAAGGTACTACCGACTACCCGAAGGTTGACTGGTAGAAAACGCCTAGTGGCGTTAAGTCCGCCTTATGTATAATTTCTGTGCATACATAAAGGAATAAATAAATAAATAAAAAATATTATGGTTATTATGTATCTGTGATAGTTAGGTATTACGGGGCCATGACGGTTTACGCTTTCTGCATATCCCGTATAAGATTTAGCATGAAGATACACGCCTCTACATGATGACCTTAAACCGATCTAACGTACTTATGACCGAATACTCAAACGTCACTCAAATTTAAGCAACTCTCAAATGTGCGCTATCTCTATCGTTTGAACGTGTTTTATAAAGACAAGACTTTTAAGTCCCACTGAGATTTAAGTGACGCTTGAGTATTTGGCCGTAAGAATGCAAAAGAAAGCTCTAACAATGATTTTGCATTATCCAACATTTAGCAGCAAGATATCCCATTATAATATACTAAATATCCCTACTTTGATCTCATTAAGAAATATATAAAACTTTAATTCATCGACGAGCGGTGCCTCAACACGTCAAATAAAAAAAAGAATCCTAACAATGTGTGCGTGTTACGTGACTACATGGAACACAGTGCAACAATGTTGCCAGTAATATTAGTATGTAAGCATCGTGTTATTTTTTTATACACTTGAAGATCATGTACACTGGCCTTAATGAGTTTTTTAACACAAGTGTTTTTATCCGAAGATGGTGCTAAGTAAGATACGGATCGTAATTATGATTTTACATTATTATCTTATACGTATGCTCTTAGGTTTTCTAGAGCTACAAGCTGAGCTTTTTTTTTTTTATGTAATGGAAGTGGCGAACTAGCACGCAGTTCACATTGATGTTAAGTGATGACTGCAGCCTATAGACACCCACACAAAGACCAAGGTCAAAATGCAGATGCGTTACCACTCCTGAGGCTTAAGGTGTTATGCCTCTGTGCCGGAAATTACTAGGCCGTACATTACCACCTGACCGGAACGATAGTGCTGAACACTACCATTTAGCGGCAAGTATATTAGGTAATGCGGTGGAGCCTACGCCCGCGAGCTCCGTCACTGCAGCTCTATCACCAGTAAAAAACGTACTTACTACTTGATTTTTAAACATGACCTTCATTGCAATAATATATCGACTTGGATCTTTTTGCGAACTGATACATAGAATTCTACATATTTTATTAAAAGAGACATGGAAAAATAATTTTGGTTTCTGTTGGGATTTCCACTTGCGACCCTTGAAACCATAAGACATCATGAAAAAGAGAAGAACCTAAAGAACAATGGCCAACTCCCATACATGTTTTTATGTCAGTGAAATACTCACCGTCTTCAGCTCAAAAATATTGCTTATTATTCAACATCAATTCCTGAGTTGCGTGATATACATTTTTTTTGTCAAAACGGCCAGGAAAAAATGATAAATAGGTTTTAAAGTTTTATAGGTTTTGTTACTGATATCAAGTTGTGAAGCAAAATCGGTCTCTTTCGGAAAAATCGGCAGCTTCCAACAATCATACACAAGAAGAGCAATATCTATTATTCCACAAACAATCCTAAAATTCTAAAAAATCCTAAATAATCGAAGAAAACACCGCAAACAAAACAATACACCGCAAAAAGTGACAGAATCTGACAGAAGTGACAGATAACACTAGCACTGAATGACAGACAGCGGACAGGTTAAAAATGATTCGATATCGATTATATATCAATCACATTGATTAAATTGAATTGAAAGCCAAACTGGAGACCTGATATTCAGTAATGATTATTATTGATTTAATCTAGTTTAATAGGACGAGTAGTAATAGTATATAGAAATAAATTACTTTTTTGGTATCTGTTATAGTATGTATGTATCTTCACGCCAGGTCCCTAACGGGGTAGGCAGAGAGTGTAGAGCGCCAGATATCCCGGTTCTGACAAACCTCTCGTGCCTCGTCTACCTTCATCATTCTCTTCATACATGCACGCCGATGCCTAAGACTTTTGACCCCACCATCAGACAGAACTCGACCTATTTGGTCATGGTAGGTCAGTCTTGGTCTTCCTGGGCCTCTGCAACCATCCACATTCGCATTGTATATCTGTTTAGTCATTCGCTCATTCGACATTCTTTCTATATGCCCGAACCATCGGAGCATGCCTTTTTTCATTTTTACACCGATACTATCATTCACACAAAGTCTCTTTCTTACATCTTCATTACGAACGCGATCGGTGAGTGATACACCGCAGATCTTGCGCAAAGATCTCATCTCGACCGCGTTCAACTTACTTTCTTTCTGTTATAGTATACACAATATATAGCAATATGTTCATATAGAACATCGATTTTGGAATCGATATTTCGCACAAGTAACGTTCAATTAAATTCTTTTTATTTTTGTTTTTTTTTCCTAGCCTTTTTGAAATTACATAATTTGTTCAAAAAACGTAGAAAAAATATTTAAATACGATCTGTGCAAATGGTTTATAAAGACGCTCGAACTTTTTACACATAAATTTTCGCCATCGTCCTTTATAATCATAACTGCTTTTACAATTAAATTTTGTTATCATTGATCTAAAATCTTGCAATAAATACAGTTAAAACCGTAGGTTAAAACTAATAATTTTAAGCAAACTTTTCGCAACTTACGTTCACCAAATTATTTTCTGAAAAGACCCATTTGCAGTCCCGATCGTTCTCGGATAAATCAGTACCATCGTTTAGATTTGGTTCACACGGTTATATGAATAATGGATGCACGTTATGTCTCGTTATTCTGGACGTATTCAGCATAATTTGGTCACTATATCGGGTGTCACATCCAGTTTAGAAATGTGTTTGATATATTTGAGATCTCTAGGGGAAACTTGATTGGTTTTATGTAGTTTTGAAATCATAAGTGTAGTAGAGCTCTAGGGTAGGCTTGCGGGCGTAGGCACCACCGCATTACCTAATTTTGCCGCTAAATGATAGGGTTTCAGCACTATTGTGTTTGGATCAGGTGGTAATGTATGGCTCTATAATTTCCGGCACAGAGGCATAAAACCTTAGGCCTCAGGAGTGGTAACGCATCTGCATTTTGACCTTGGTCTTTGTGTGGGTGTTTATAGGCTGCAGTCAACACTTAACATCGATGTGAACTGCATGCTAGTTTGCCACTTCTATTACATAAAAAAAATCTGTCATTATGTCGTCAAGCCAGTAGAACAAAATAGTAAAGGACCAAAATTAGGAGACCTCACCAATGCTTGATTGCCGCTTTTTGGCATAAAAAAGTAAGCACATTTGTCACTACCACGACATAAACGCACAACAAGCAACCATATAATTGCAACAAAAAACTAAAACACTATTATAGTACACTATGAAGTATGAAAGCGAACCAAGTCACGTACGCTCCACAATTAGACGACCATATCTGTAAAAGATCCGCGCTCATAACGACGGAGGATTTATCTGAAATTTCTAATCTTGTTAGTCATTGCGAATTACTGTGGTCAGCGTTGATCTGGGGCATTTGAACTGATATTTGTGTATATAGCACCATTCATTCCAAAAAACGTCCACAGCTGGGCAAAAGACTTCCCAATAAAAAAATATATTTGACCAATTGCACTTATTTGGAGTGGTTTGTTTGGTTGACTGACTGCAAAAGTTGAAGAACTCTCTTCCAGTAGAAGAAAATTCTGTAGTGGAAGAATTATGTCCCAGTAGTAAGAAAATTCTGTCATGGAAGTTACTCACTTCCAGAATAAGAAATAATATTGTGTGTATGAGAGCAACATCATTATTTCAGTCGAAACCCACTGCTGAGTTAAAGCCTCCACCTCCATATATCTTATGCAAAATATAGGGGGATATAAACGAAACTTCACGCCCGTAATCCCCGAAGGGGTAGGCAGAAGTAAATGCATGCATTCAAGCATACATGCAAACACCCACGATTCGCCGGTTACGTTTTTGGCCCATGTAACAGGTGGCAAGCCTGTTGACAACTGTTATAGGGGGATATGCTATTATTAATCGCCATGCATAGCCATGCAGGTTGGCGATGGCGGAAATTTTATCGAGTGACGCTGCTGTCCAACTCACGTTATTGTATTCAATACCGCCCTATTAGAATGGTTTGGCCGCTATTGTTCGGTTGATGGACTTTACTAGCGGCGAATTCCCTACCGCTAGTGGACGATGGGGTAGTTACGTCTCGACACCAGTTATATGAGACCATGCATAAAAAAAAAATACGCGTCGCGCCTTTATTTACCTCTACCTACTGCTATGCCTCAGCGCAGTAGTAGTAACTCGCTACCAGTAGACTATCAAAGTAACCAAAATATTAATTTATTGATCTGATTTCAAATTATGAAACACACGACTATGAAAACAGTTTTTTTTTTCAATAATAATGGCAACCTATCATACGTCCCACTGCTGGGTACGAGTCCCCTTTTTGGGGGGAGGCCTGGAGCTTACTCCACCACGCTGCTCCAATGCGGGTTGGTGGAGATACGGTTTAGTGGCCAACCCGCTGTCGGATGTTTTCAAACAACCCATAAGGCCTCCGACAAGGTTTAACGACTGCTATCTATCGATGGCAACCGGGACCGACGGCTTAACGTGCCCTCCGAAGCACGGAAACGCGCATTTTAATTTGCCACTAGCGGTCACCCATCGCACACCTGACCTTGCCTGTATCGTTTATCTACACCAGTTGCGGGTCCATGAGCGTCTTTTTTTTTTCAATGTAACTTTTAAAAAATGTTGTATCCAGCTTCCATGTCCGAGTGTCTTCGACAAGTAAAATATGTTCTATGTACTTGTAATACCCAAATATAGTTAACAAATACGATTTTATAAAACTGCATACTTTCTAAGATTTTATTTTCTTCCCAATTATTTTATCCACCTGGGCACCATTAGAAAGATACGGTGAATTTCATCTCGGCGCAACATAACTTGGGACAAGTTACACCAAACCACGCGTTTATGTTTAAGTGAACTTTACTAGTTATAATTTATATGCACCGCATCGTTATAGCAAACATTAGGTTAAAGTTGAAATATTACGATTTTTACTTTTAAAGCTATATTGTACATATATATGTATATCAACACTATTGTTCTTATTGTTCACTGATTGTACTCGTATATCAAAATACAATACATTAAAAAAAAAATCACTATAAAGTCGATTTACGGACGATAATTTTACGTGGTAATATAAAAAATGCTTCACAAGCCGATCGCTTAGAGCCTAAGCGATCGGCTTGTGAAGCATTTTTTAATCCAAAGCCAATCGTGCATCTCTTACGCTTGTTCGCGGAACAAGCGTAAGAGATGCACACTGGTACACTCAGTTCAAGGGGAATGTGACACTTTTTCGTGTGCGCAACCGGCGTTCGACGATAAGACGTTATGAAGTCAATATGTAACCATAATCGATCAAAATGAAGCGATTAAACTTGAATATTGACACAATAACCCATGACAATACTGTAACCACCGCACAATTCGCTCATATTTGACTACAGATCTGACGACCAGTTAATCATTGATTTTAACTGGTGCAACTTGCCCGCACTTCGCTCCGGTTAGCGTAGTCCGTCATAAATATTATGGGCAGGAGTGGGTGTTGAAGATATCTCAGCCATTATGGACGTCTATATTAGAACGATAGCTGTCAAATTAGAGCGAGACCGTTTGAAAGATCACAATCGACGCTAAACGTTATTCATAATGCGTAGGCTAGATCTAGATAGTTGACAAATAAAACCGCTACTTTGGTTTATATTTATTGCTTTATATTCATAAAATATAAACACACCAAAATGGCATCAGTCTTATTAATTTGTCCATATTAATCAGGGGATTGAAGCGCGCATGGCCCCGCAGCTGGTGAGATCGAAAGCGATCTACTCGATTAAGCGATACGGGCGCGGTCGGGTGTGTATGTGTGACCGCTTGTGGCAAATTAAAATGCACGTTTCCGTGCTTCGGAGGGCCCGTTAAGCGGTCGGTCCTGGCTATCGATAGATAGCAGTCGTTAATCCTTGTCGGAGGCCTTATGGGCGGTTTGAAAACATCCGACAGAGGTTTTACCACTAACCCATATCTCCACCAACCCGCATTAGAGCAGCGTGGTGGAGGAACATCCAGGCCTCTCCTAAAAAAAGGGGATAGACTCGTGCCCAGCAGTGGGACGTATCAAGGGTTGCCAATGTTATTATTATAATTATAATCATGGAATTCAATTCGTTCATGAAAATATCAAGATGAAATATAAATTGATTTAAAATGGCCCTGTGTTTACAACGTCGAGGCAAAACAATTTAAGCCTCAGGGGTGGCAACGCATCTGCATTTTGACCCCTGGGTTATGTGTAAATCTTTATTACAAACGAAAGTAAAATATTGATTTCGCTGTAGGATTTTATAGGCCTTGTAACTTTATTGTACGCAATGGTTCAATACAGGCCTCGACAGTTTTTCTAGGCCTGCGTTTTTAGGTTTTAAAACATAATTTAGGCCAACTTACTAAAATAAAAGTTATTCTCGTATCAGTGAAAAGATTAACAATTTATTTCGATTGGATGATCTCAATACTCTATTTCAATAACAAGATACACAGACTGCGAATCTTGAGTGTGTGAGTGTGTAAGTTTGTTTCACTGAAACTCTTTTTTATAGTTTTGTGTAATAAAACATTTATACGTCTTTATTTAAACTACAGAAGATTGTCAAGACTGTCAAGTTTTAAGACGATAATTAGCAGTGCTAGATTTTTATTTCTTGCAGATTATTTTAACTGGTTGCCGGTCAACGCAATTTAGATTTTAGTTTAGTGTATTTTTAAGAGAAAACGCAATTAAAGTTTCATGAAAAATGAAAATGCTTTACTAGTATCACAAATTATCATCAGACCACTTATTCGTAACCGAATACTCCCATCTTATAAAACAACAATTGATTTTTCAACGAAAAAAAAAAAGAATTTTGCAGATGAAACAAACAAGAACATGTAATATTAACCTAAAACTCAATTGAAAATAACACCAGTAAAACAGCTTGTAAACGACACGTTCAAAAGTATAAAAATAGAAACACGATTTAAAATAAAGAAATAAAATACCCGAAATGATTGCCCTTATGAAGTGTATATTACACAGATTACGCGAACGTAATCTTAGATGTTACAAAAAATGCAAAACCCAATGTAATTTAATGTTGAGACCGACAAAAAATCCGATCAAACGCAATACGCAATCAAAAATATTGTTATAATCTCAAATAATGTGACAGCTCGTTATTTAACACTGAAAGCTCAGGTGAAACTGAAGCACAATCACATATTTTATGTTTCTGTACGAGCTTAATTGAGTAAGAAAAGAGTCGAGGTCTCTCAGCAGGACTTCCAAATTTATCCGAAAAAAAAATTGGCCAAGTACGCGCGAGATTGCGCTCAGTCAAGGGTTTTGTAGACGAATGATGTACTTTATTATCTTTGACCTAAAATCAATATTTTCTTACACAAAAACCATGTCGATCAATTTATTTGAAAGTCTTTTTCTCATTTTCTATCGTGTAATTAAAAAGTAATAGGATACGACTTTCAAGTCATAAACTGTTTTGCTATAAAATGTATAGTGATAAAAAAGAATATTGGTGGTATACATAGCTGAACTTTGTTTTTCAGCTTGAACTTATCTTTTACTAAGCATTTCTTTTTCTTAAATTACCAAGAAAGAAAGAAGAAAGTAGAAAAATAAACTTAATTGACAATAGAAAGATGTGTTGGTATTTATAAAAAGAAACTTAACTAATATCAGATAATATATGTATCTAACAACTAACAACAAGCAGTTACATAATATTAAGAAGGGTACTACACCATTTTGTTAGTCACGGTTTTAAAGAAAGAATCATTCAAGTTTCATTTTTGATACTATTCAATTTATTGGTAATAACCTCCAATTGGGTAATCCGAACAAATGAATATCATTATGCGGAGTTGAAATAAGCATTCATTATTTATCGTTTAGCAAGGGAACTCCAAAAACGCACGAAACACACCCATTACTTACGTCAAAGAAGCAACAGGACATAAGATCGTCTGCTATATTAACCGTGAGATACAACCTTCCGATGACCCAGATTTTAATACGCCGCGCAATGCTCTTTATGATGGCTTTTTGAAAAATGTAGTTTTTAATTCCGAGCACCGACCAACGAATTGAATGGGCCCACATGCGAACTCTTTAACTGTATGCCATATAAATTGCTATTTCTTATGCGATCCGACGGAAGTCTGCCAATATTTTACACGAAATTAATGTTCGATGCGAGTTTTGTGTTGTTTTTTTTTTTGACTAAAAATCGAATGCCCTCCTTTAATTTCCATATATTAATATTGAAATTTTCTCTTGTTACAGTCCTTCTTTGGGCGAACGTACAACAATCTGTCCTCCATATCCGAATGCAAGAATAATGGGGAGTGCGTCATCAATAAGAAGAACAGGACGGCTTGTAAGGCATGTCGACTACGGAAGTGTCTTCTAGTTGGTATGTCGAAGTCAGGCTCGAGGTATGGACGACGATCGAACTGGTTCAAGATCCACTGCCTCCTTCAAGAACAGCAGCAACAGCATATGCATCAACTCCAAACTAGTAAATCACCGCCTAACTTCAACACTTCAATCAATCCATCGTTCCTGCCAACAAATTTACTACCAGCTGCAGCTTTGGCTGAATATTATAAAAGTTCTGAAAAGAGCCCGTTTACAGAAGACGTGACTCGGCAGAGTGTATCACCGTCTGATTCTGGGGCATCGTCAGCCGATCCAGAAGACGACAACAGCTCAAGAAGTACGAGTGGATTGAGCATCTTCAGACCAGCAACTAGCCCTTGCAGTGAAAAGGACGTCCGGTTACACACAATTAGACATCAAAATAGGGACGCAAAACGGAAAAAACCCTCAACTTTACCACCATCTCCGTTCAGTGTCACTGCATCACCGAGTTATTCTCCAAGAACCGGTTCCTTTATACCAACACCGATTCAAAATCTAAGATCGGTCCCGCCGGGGATAGCAACTTGGCAAAATCGCAACGGTGGCGATCTTCTACTTCATTCCCCCGCTGTTGCTGGAGTTGCAATAGAGCAGGAGCAACCAATAGATCTGTCTATAAAATCCACGGCAGTACTATTTAGAAGTCCGAAAAACGATGAAGTTAGCGATTCTGAACCTGAACTGAGTATTGATCTGAATGACGAAGGAAAAGATATAATGAAGAATCCATTAGACTTGAGTCTGGTTCCAAAACGAACAGAAGAAGTACCTATGACTGGTTGAAGCGTTACAATTAGTATTAAGGTGTAAACGTGAATTGTCACAGCCATTCTTTTCTTTATTTATATGTACATATTCTCTCTTAGTTAGCTCAAACTTAATAAATTTTATATTTAATTTCATTTTATATTTAAAATACTCTGCCATACAGTATTTAAGAAATCTTGTACATTCCTTCCTTTCTAGATTACCTGATCTTGCTACCATATTAATAATGTTGTTTTTATTTTGTAGATACTAGTTAATATTATAGTTATAGAGACAACGAAGGCAGGTCATATAATAAACTGTCATCGTGTTTTTTTAATTCAGCGATGACGTCAATCATGGCTCATCTTTTTTAATTTCTATAACAGGATTGCGCAAGTATTTTCTTTGGTTGTAGAGATGACTGTTTTCTCGAATGTTGTTATTTTTTAACTTATTAAGGATTTTTGAATTTCTATCAGTTCTTTCGACGCTTAAAATTACCCTAAGTGCTAAAATTGCCTTAAAGTCTCTATATTTTGATTCAGCTACAATCAAGGCGTAGAACTTGTGATAAAACTCTCGAACTGACCGTAGTTGCTATTATAGGTATCAAAATTCCTATGACTTTGACTGTATCTGAATCATTTAGTTCTATTTTCAAATAGGACAATGTGTATATTGTGCCAGTAATATAATGCCAGTTATTTTTATTACCAATAATTATTATTTTAATGGGATTAACGGCCAGTTGATAATGAAGCTCAAAATTAAAGTGTACAAATATTTTTAAGCGAATATTGTATATTAGGTGACTTTTTGCTTTGATCAGAAAAAATGTCTAAGTATTTATTATAGATGTAGGCCAGTTTATTGAGTCATTTTACTTTACGTAAGTGTGCTCCCTAGGATAATTTTTTGTATTTTAAATTATGAATTAGTCCATTTTGTGTTTGATTGTCTTGTGTTATATCGTTGTTTGTTTCGTTTGTTGGAGATTTTTTATACTATTTTACATTCCTTTTATAATGCTCATGCCAATTTTTGATGCGTACTTTTTGATCATTATAATGTCGGTGAAGAAAATTTATGTTTTTCATTCTACCCTTAACCATCGTTCTTAGTGAGAAAGAATCTTTGAAATTTTATGAACTATGAAACACAAGGTTTTGGTATCAAATTGAATAATCGGTTAAAAATTAAAAAGGGTAGGCAAAATTTGACATATCGGTGTGGGACTTCGGTAGCTTAGTGGTAAAGCGGCTGGACTGGTTATTCTGAGGTCGCAGGTTTGATTCCTGCCGGAAGTCAAATTTTTCTTTATTTTCTAAAGTTCACTCTCATGTGTTATTGCGAAAAATAAACATATTACAAATTGAATAATGATCATGCTTAAATCATGAATATGATTACTGAAAAGTATTTTATTTCGACCACCATCATCATCATCTTATCAGCCGAAAGATGTCCTCTGCTGGACCAAAGCCTCCCCATAAGGGGGATATGCCAAAATTGCCATGCTTGGCTGATGAACTGGAGATCGCTGTGGCGGTAGTTTTGTTGCTGCACGTTTTTTTACGATATGGAAGTGGCAAACAAGCATACAGCTCACATTGGTGTTAAGTGATGACTGCAGCCTATAGACACCCACCTGAGACCAAGGTTTCTGAGGGTGTCTATAGGCTGCAGTCATCATTGCTGCATGCTTGTTTACCACGTCCATTACATAAATAAATACCAGAGGTCAAAATGCAGATGCGTTACCACTCCTGAGGCCTAAGGTATTATGCCTCTGTGTCGGGAATTACAGGGCCTCCGGAACCACCACCTCACCGGAACACGATAGTGCTGAACAGTACCATTTAGCGGCAAGTATATTAAGTAATGTGGTGGTGCCTACCCCCGCGAGCTCCATCACTGGAGCTCTACCACCAGTAAAACGTACGTTTTAGTACGTTTCTGCCCATCTTGCGTTATTGCACTTCCTACCACCCTATTGAAGTGGTTTGAGCGCCATTGTTCGGTTAACTGACTGCACTAGTCGAAGAATTCTCTTCTAGCCGAAGAAAATTCTTCCGCTAGTGTTCGGTGGGATCGTCACCTTCCGACGCCAATTTCACTAACGCATTGGTAAAGTCTGCCCCAAAATCAATATCGAAATTTCCAAACATAATATCACAGCAATAAATTCGATTGGACGTCGATTTTTAATTAAAGCTGTATCTACAAACGTGATTACGGAAGACTCAAAACATAATAATTATCGTGGATCAATAAAACTGAATTGATAAAGACCGTTTTGTCTGCACCTATTTGCATTTATATTAAGAGTCAATAAACAACAGGTTAATACAAAGTTGCAATATTGGAAAGTTCAGATACCTATAACATAACTTATTTTCGTGTACGAATAAATTGTTTGTCTGAATATGATTTATAATACGACAGCTGTGCGTTTAAAAACAAGGTCATTTTACCTTTAAATGTATCATAAACTGGTCAAGTTTGTTTATACTGGTGGTAGAGCTCCAGTGACGGAGCTCGCGGGCGTAGGCACCACCGCATTACCTAATATAATAGGTTGGGGAAAAAGTCTTTTCGCATTATACGTAGTATGTATGAACTTGTAATAAAATCTCTTTGGCTGTAGTATTTGTATGTGGCTGGTTTTGGTAACGTTGAAAGTTAAAATTTTAAAGAACATAATTCCAAATTCAAATAAGGCAAATGTGTGATTTTCATTTGTTTTACGTACTGTCAAGATGAGTGAATCTAATGAAGAAATTCGATACATTTTAAAATTTTACTACAAAAAAGGTAAAAATGCAACGCAAGCCGCGAAAAAAAATTGCGATGTTTATGGACCTAGTGCAGTGTCTGTGAGAGCAGCACAAATTTGGTTTAAGCGTTTTCAATCCGGAAATTTTGATGTCAAAGATGCACCTCGCTCTGGTCTCTCGCCCTATTACGGATAAAATGGATGCCATTTTTGAATAAGTGGAGCAAGATCGACATATACGACGTAGCTGAAGAACTGAAAATTGACCACAAAACAGTTTTGGCGCATTTGAAAAAGCTGGGTACAAAAAAAAGCTCGCTATTTGGGTACCTCACGAGCTCACTCAAAGAAACCTAATGAACCGTGTACTCATTTGTGATTCTTTATTACGACGTAATGAAACCGAATCATTTTTGAAGAAGCTGATAACTGGTGATGAAAAATGGATCACGTACGACAAGAACGTGCAAAAAAGGTCGTGGTCAAAGGCCGGTCAGGCTTCACAGACTGTGGCGAAACCCGGGTTAACTCGCAATAAGGTGATGTTGTGTGTGTGGTGGGATTGGAAGGGCATTATTCATTATGAGATATTACTACCAGTCAGGACTATCGATTCTGAACTCTACTGCGAACAACTGATGAGATTAAAGCAAGAAATTGAGAGAAAGAGGCCGGAATTGATCAACAGAAGGGGTGTGGTGTTTCATCATGATAACGCTAGACCTCACACATCTATAGCCACTCAGCAAAAATTAGAGAGTTTGGTTGGGAGGTCTTAATGCATCCGCCGTATAGTCCTGACCTTGCACCTTCAGATTTCCACCTGTTTCGGTCTCTTCAGAATTCTTTATGCAATGTTAGGTTAACATCACGAGAGGACTGCCAAATCCACTTGTCGCGGTATTTTGATGAGAAGTCCCAAAATTTTTATAGCAATGGGATCATGTCCCTACCTACAGGATGACAAAAGGTTATCGAACAAAATAGTACATATATACTTTAGTTAAATTTAAATAAACTATATTAAAAAATGTTTTGAATTATCTTAAAAAATGCGAAGAAACTTTTTCATCAACCTTACTTGCCGTTAAATGGTAGTGTTCAGCACTATCGTGTTCCGGTCAGGTGGTTATGTACGGCACTGTAATTTCAGGCACAGAGGCATAACACCTTAGGCCTCAGGAGTGGTAACGCATCTGCATTTTTACCTTGGTCTTTGTGTGGGTGTCTATAGGCTGCAGTCATCACTTAACACCAATGTGAACTGCATGCTTTTTTGCCACTTCCATTTCATAAAAAAAAGGTTTTAAGCTGAAGTGGCAATGGGCAGGGCACTTAGCTCGAAGAACCGATAGCCGCTGGGGCAGAAAGGTTCTCGAGTGGAGACCACGTATCGGCAAACGCAGCGTAGGACGTCCACCTGCAAGATGGACCGACGACCTAGTCAAGGCTGCAGTTACCCGCTGGATGCACGTCGCTTCCGATCGGTCGGCATGGAGGTTATTGCGTGAGGCCTCAACAGTGGACGTCCTATGGCTGATATGATGTACTGAGGTGCAACAACGATTTGGGCACGTAATTTGAAGTTCTACTGCGATTCGATTTAGGAACGTCTTCACGCATGTATTCCTAGGAGGTTGATGTCTACGGGCCAAATGTCTAGAAGTAAATGTAATGCCCAAGAGGTAAGTTTATGCATTTGAGCATACAAACAAAAACCCACGATTCGGTGGTATGTTTTGTGTCATGTAACAGGTGAATGGCCTATTGACAACCCCGGGGTCTTTATTAAACTCAGAGGAATAGGGAAACTTCCAAAAAATGAAAATATAGATATCTATATTAGTGTGACGTGAAATAACCTATACCCAGAAGATACCTCTAGTGAATGAGATGCATCGATATTTGTCACATTGTGATGAAAACACGAACTGATTCGAGTTTGTCCACAGTTTATTTGATGAATTGTCGTAAGTATCGTAAGTATGATATTGTAGCGTCTATTACGTTAAGGCGCCAACTAGTGGAACACAGACGAAACCTCACAGTACTTGTCTAGTACGGTAGATGGCGTGTCAATCGAATTACATCGCACATACGAAGATTTCTCAAGAGTTGCCATATATACAACTTCCCAACGGCAATCGTTGGGCTGCGGCCCGCCAGGCGCTACCACCTCGCCTGGTCGAAGGATCATACCTTTTCATCGGAGGACCACTTCCACCCGTTCCTCTATAATATAACATTATCTTTATCTCACTTTAGCCGAAAGACGTCCACTACTGGATAAAACCTTTCGCAAAGAAGATCACAACAGTGTTATAAGTCTTTAAGGGAGAATATGCCATAATAACCACGCTTTGTTGGCGGATTGGCGATTGTATAAGTGGTAGTTTTAGCGCGGAACTCTACTGGTCATTCCACGATTTTACATTTACAACCGCCTATTGGCATAATTTTAGTACCACTGTCTGTATAATTCTATGCCTATAGCTTGTGACATGTCAGTAGACTCACCACATGAGATAAAATGTAACAAGCTTTTAGTAAAAATATTTATAATATAAATAAATACGCTTACACCTATAGCCCCACACTAGGTATAAATCTGTATCGTGGATGCCGTTGTACACACACAACGGCACCCACGATGGGTTCCGGGGATCGAACCCGCGACCCTTCGAATCAAACGGTCCTCTTACACCGCTGGACTACCCGAGTTGTCAAAATTTGCATGTAGGTATGCTAGACTCTGCTTTCTTCTTCGTGTAATACAGGCATATAAACTGGAATAGCCATTCATGAAGCTTAAGACATTTGGTCAATGTGTTCTTGTCAGACTTGTTTTTGTCCAGTGATGATAGAAATTTCGTGTCGGGCGTAGGCACCACTGCATTAGCTGATCTATCTTCCGCCAAACGGTAATGTTCCAATTAGATGGTAATGTAAAGCCAAAACACTTCTGGTCTCAGTGGCACACCGCGGACACTTAACTAAAATTCCATACAGACGCTTAATTTGGTCTCTATTACACAGAAATCAATCAATGACGTGTAAATACACGTGCACCTGTGTGCGTAGCACGGAGAGACTACCAAACGTCGCCATAAGAGTGGAGGAGGTTGGGTGAGGCGGGGAAATCGGGCGGGACGTCGAAGTGTCCATTCTATACGTAGTATTATTACATATTCTCTGTCAGTGGTAGTGGCAGCCTTTGTGCATTAAGGCCTGTAGATCTTTCTTAAGGTTGTAGTATTCACTGACCATTCATGTGAACTGCACGTTTGTTTACTACCATGATTACATAAACTTTACTGGTAGTAGAGTTTCAGTGTCAGACCTCGAGTGCGTAAACAGCACCGCATTTTTTTTTATTGACAGACAAGCAGACGGGCCACCTGATGGTAAGTGGTCACCGTCGCCTATGGACATTTGCAACACCAGGGGAGTTGCCAACGCGCTGCCAAAATTTCTCAATCTCAAAATAATTTCCCAATCTGTATGTCTCTAAATGGTAGAGTTCAGCATTATCGTATTCCGGTTAGATGGTAATGTATAGCACGCTTATAACTATCACAAAACATTACAACTTAGGTCTCAGGGATGGCAACAGATCTGTATTTTGATCTCTGGTATTTTTGTATATCTATCACTTAACATACATGTGAAATGCATACTCGTTAACCACCATCTCCGTATAAATACAGTGACATGTGTTTCTAACAAACATGTTGAACTGATTATTAAAAACTGAATTTAAAAAAGTACCCATCAATATTCATTTCGTGACTACTGTTCTTCTTTCAAGGTGCGATTTCTCTTAACAACTCATCGACGAATATCTGAATACCAAACGAATATAACCCTTATTTTAAAGGCGTTGTATATTCATTAAAAAGTAAAAATATCACAGACAAACGCTCTTGGGCGTAAGCATCATACAAAAACCGGCCAAGTGCAAAGTCGGACTCGCGCACCGAGGGTTCCGTATAAACCTGTAGGTATATAAAATTTTTCCTTTATCTTTGCTATGAAATATTGCTTTGTAGTAAATTTCAACATTCTGAGTTCACGGGAAGAACCCTGTAAGTTTCAAAAATTTGCGGAAAGGAGACGGGTAATTATGGGCCCGCAAAAACGGTTGTATCTTTTGATTGCGTTGGCTTAGAAGTTTGATTTTTCCACACTTCCAAAGGTACAAGATCCAACAGTAGATCTGATAATTTGAAATAGCTTTACGCGTTCCTGAGAAAGAAAAAAAAGAGTCTTCACAGACAGACGGACGGGCAACATAGGGATCCTATTATCGTTCTTTTTCCTTTCGAGGTACGGAACTCTGAAAATGACCTTTATTTCAACGATGGTTGAAGCTCAAAAGGTAAATATTGTCACAATTCATCGACAAATCTGGATACTGACATATATCAATATTGTCAATCACCACTGCATAACTCAGAGGGCTACCGTCAACTACTGATTCAAATCAAATATGAATTTAATTATTCCTGCATAATTACTATGGTAAATCAATTGTTTACATTGCTTCTGGATCCAAGATGTTCAAACAGGATGGTATGGTAAACACTCGATTCAAAATTGTTTGTATTTTTAAAGCGAAGACACTTACCTCTCGTAAAGACGGAAATTAGAATATATTTTACTGGTGGTAGTGCTACAGTGACGGAGCTCGCTGGCGTAGACAGACACCACCGTATTACCTAATATACTTCCCGCTAAATGGTAGTGTTCAGCACTATCGTGTTCCGGTCAGGTGGTAATGTACGGCCCTGTAATTTCCGGCACAGAGGCATAATACCCTAGGCATCAGGAGTGGTAACGCATCTGCATTTTGACTTTGGTCTTTGTGTGGGTGTTTATAGGCTGCAGTCATCACTTAACATCAATGTGAGCTGCACACGTGTTTGCCACTTCCATCACATTAAAAAAAGATTGATTTTTTAAAGTTTTATGTTTTTGTTTTCTATGTAAGTACACCTGTTGTCTTGGGACTGTACCAATAAAGATATTTTCATTCATTCATTCATTCATTCACTCATTCGTTCATTTATTCATTCATTCATTCACTTATACAAAACATATTAAAAAAAGCCAAAAAATTAGGTACTCCTATCTCAGCGAGATGCTGCAGCATGAATTACAGAGCTGGTATTCTGCTAAATTACGTATTCTTTCCACCACAACACTGTCATTGGGTTCACAAAAAATAGGCGGACGCAATTCTGTTCACATGTCCGTCTTACGCATTTTCGATCAGGGCCACGTGTCCTGACGCGAAATTTACAGTTTTTTTATGTGATAGAAGTGGCAAACAAGCATGCAGATCACATTGATGTTAAGTAATGACTGCAGCCTATAGACACCCACACAAAGACCTAGGTCAAAGTACAGATGCGTTACCACTTCTGAAGCCTAAGGTGTTATACCTCTGTGCTGGAAATATCAGGGCCGTACATTACCTGACCAAAACACGATAGTGCTGAACACTACCATTTAGTGGCAAGTATATTAGGTAATGCGGTGGTGCCTACGCCCGCGATCTCCGTCACTGGAGTTCTACCACCAGAAGTTTCTACCCATATCAAAAAGTTCAAGGCATTGCAAATAAAAAATACAGTATCCAACAGAGAAATCCAACAGTTTATCAGTACCATTGTGTTGGAGACACCAGTAATATTTTCTCTCCATCACTTAAATCTCAATTGCGTTAGGTGCAATCGTTTTAATCTTAACAAAAACCGTGATTAACCTCGAATCTCAGAATTAACTGCAATTAGAGCAACACGGGTCTCATTTGTTAAAATAACTGGCCCACATCCATGTAAGGTATGAACACAATAAAACCTTAACAGATTTAATTGATATTATTAAGTCTGTTGAACAGAAACCAGACACTTTCTGACTTCGGATGCTATAGTGCATTCCAGTCTTTAATGCTATTGTGATAGGGTGCTCCTTGTGATATACTGAGTGCAACACTAGTCAGCTTATGAAAAGATTTTTGTCACTCAATTCAAGTGAAGTCATGCCGCGGAGAGGTAACAAATCATCATTTTTTCGGAATGCCCGCCGGTCAGTCATTTCCCGATATAGCCGGCTGTTTGGCGAAAAGAAATGTTCCTCGTTAACACGGGTAATGGCAGCTTTGCATTGTACAGTCGCGAGATCAAGTGTTTAACGTTGATGACTTTTGAAAACTTTGACCTTTTGATTGTACTCGTCAGAGTGATACGAAATTTTCGTAGCCAAGATACATTTTGCGTGTTTGTTCTTGTACAAAGTTGATAGTTATTTCAGGTGGTGGG
This sequence comes from Macrosoma leucophasiata, assembly GCA_036365455.1. Classification (NCBI taxonomy): domain Eukaryota; kingdom Metazoa; phylum Arthropoda; class Insecta; order Lepidoptera; family Hedylidae; genus Macrosoma; species Macrosoma leucophasiata. The sequence continues at coordinate 20,666,177 of JAWQUS010000024.1, read as the reverse complement.
GCGTTTCGGTCCGCTCGAGCTTCTACCCGCGAGAATAAAAAAATCATGGGGATATTCTGCCCACAAATGGCAAGTGGACCGATTCACCAAGGAGATCTTCTTAATTTCTTTGTAACATCATCCGCATACTCATGGCTTTAGGCACAATATGGCAGTTTTTGCCCATTTCAGAATTTAAACATTTTTATCTAACTTAAAGATTATAATATAATCTTTAAGTTAGATAAAAATAGCAATCACTTTGGCAAAAGCGTAACAGACCGACAGTTTATTTCACATTTATAATATTAGTATTGATTTAGCTTCAATGCCAGTAGTTAAGGACCATATTACTGTTATTGTGTACAATTTGATGAAAATAAAAAAATAGAATACACATCAGTGGGGACTTCAAGCCGCGACAACTGGGATAGTCCAGTCACTGTTCCAGCTAAGCTACAGAAGTCCAAAGACCCGCAAGCTTCAATATTTGACGCATTGAAAGTGCCTTTTATCGCTTGTCCACCGGATCTCTACTTGCACTCAGTATCAGACAGTTGCCGCTTAATTCCTGATCGTGAAACATTACACAAACCAAAATCTTGATCATTTCCTCCAGTGTTGTGTGTTAATAATTTCCTAAGTAAAATTTTATTATAAATCATCTTTCTCACATTTATACAGCTAAACCCCATTAAAAAAATGAACTTGCGCATCCATAATTATAACCGCAAAATTACAATTTTAAGCCATCAATCCTAACTGCACGCGATTGTACCATCAAAAGTCTGATTTTTAACGAGGAAATATATCGGCCTAATTGCGATTACACCTGTACAGGCGCGTTCAAAAAATGTCTTTGCCAAAGATGGCGCTGATTTATTAAGTCGTCACCAGAATAGACAGCTCGGAAGTGGAGCAGGTTCGCACTTTTTTCACCGATTGTACACTGGTTTTGGATGTAGTATTGAATTGAAAATGAATTATGTAAAATTCACGCTCTGTTATAAATGAAGTCGAAAATTACTTTTTTTACGGGATGGCAAACAGGCATACAGTTCATATTGATCATTAAGTGAATACTGCACTCTCTAGACATCTACACAAAAGTTCGAGGTCGAAATGCAGATGCGTTGCCCCCTGAGACCCTGATTTTTATATCTCTGTGATAGTTATTACGGGGCCAAATATATTACCATCTAACCGGAACACGATAGTGCTGAACACTACCATTTGGCGGCAGATAGATCAAGGTAATGCGGTCTTCTTCTCCTTCTTCTCGTATCAATGGCCTGTAACAGTCATACTCTAGCGGACAAAAAAAATGGACAAATTTACAGCGGCATCCGTAGCCTCCATTAGGTCTCTTCTTGTGCAACGGTTAGGGCACAATGGGCAGGAGAGCAGATGTATCATATCCTGCTTTGGAACACCGCAGTCACATTCTGGTCCCGACAAATAACCCTATCTAGCCATGTTTGATCTACAACGACCCACTCCGGTGCGTAGTCGGTTTTTCGTATCACAAAATATTATTTATGTCAAAAAAAAAAATACATAGATGTACGTGTGTTGTTAAGATTTTCATAATTTAATAAACCAATATACCTCCGCTCATCCCCAAATCTTAGTTATATGTGTTATTAAATTTTAAGCTACTATTAAACATTATAAAACAACAATACCACGATGATGCATACGTTGTATAATATTCGTATAAATCATCATACATTTTAATATACAAAAACCATTATTAATTTTTCCTTCAAACTCTTGTCCATAACACGGCCGTGACCCGCCCCAAATATGTCAATAATCATTATACATATAATATTTTACAAATTAACATGACAATAATGAAAATGTATACATATATGCAACGGATAGACGGATTCGAAATACGCGCTGCGGGGTACAAAGTATCCTCAAAATAGAATCACTAAATTATTTAAAATAAATATAAAATGCACATATTGAGATATTAAATAAACATTAAATATAAATTAGCTTAATAAAAGGCATATTTATTGTAATTTAAAGATAAATAAAATATCACTGTTAACGCCTTAAAATTAAATAGGATATACAAAAGTAGCCACTTTGTTTTTTTTTTTTATGTGACATAATGTTTTTTTAATAGTCATATTTTTTTATATTTTAATAAAATGCTAACGGCCTCAGTAGTCCAGTGGTAGCAGCCCACTATTACTACGCTGGCACACCGCGGACACTCCGCCAAAATTCCATACAAACGCATAATTTGGTCTCTATTACACAGACATCAATCAGTGACGTGTATTTACTCGTGCACCTGTGTGCGTAGCACGTAGAGAATACCAAACGTCGCCCATAAGAGTGGAGGAGGTTGGGTGAGGCGGAAAAATCGGGCGGGACGTCGAAGTGTCCATTCTATAAGTAGTATTATTACATATTCTCTTACGCTGGTGTCTTGTATTCGATAACCGGGAGCCGACCGCCTAATTCTAATGCTTTCGTTTTGCTTTCGATTATGATATCATCTTGTCCAAAACACTTCCAAGAAAAAGTTAAGCGATACGAAACTGAATCGCTTAACTTTTTCTTGAAAGTGTTTTCATGCGCAGGTATATACTGAAAAACAAAATGTTTTAATAGGCAGTGCGCAACTGACAAGAGTTAAGCGGTCGGCCCCTGGTCTGTGTAACAGAGACAAATGTGTGAAATCCTTTATCTCTGTTTCTATTGGGATTCTCCATTTTCTCCATTTTGGTAATGTGCCCGGAGATTTCAACAGGCTCGCCACCACATGGGGCAAAACGTAAACAGCGAATCGTGGGTGTTTTCGTGTATGCTTGAATGCATGCATTTACCTCTGCCTAACCCTTCAGGGATTACAGGCGTGAAGTTACGTTTTGTTATAAACAAAACTGTTGTTGTGATTATAAAAAAATAGACGAGTGCAATCTATGAGAAGCGGAGTGATATGCACTTGTTGCGAAAGCTTATATTGCCCTTCGGCTCGGTCCCCGCAAATGCATCGACGAGCGCGCGCGCACTTCCAAACTACTTTCTTGTAGGGAAGTCGGTGTGTCGATAAACAGAATGCATCGATATGAGGGATGGCCCGCTATCAATATTATAGGTAGTTCGAAATATTTACTTTTTATTTTTTAAAGAAACATTAACGCTTTCAGTGTTAAAATAATGTAACGCGACGTAAAAAACTGGCTGTAACAGATGAACAAATAGACAGACATGCATACGCTGGCACGCTACCACTAGACTGCTGAAGCAATTAAAAAATATATTTTTGTCTAATGTACCGTAAATTATTCTATTTTTATTCGGTTTTTTTCCTTTAAAATTACTGCATCCTAATAAAATTTAATACTCACACTCACAGCTCCACAATAAGTAAAAACCTGTGTCGTAGATGCCGTTATACCTAATCAACACATACACAAAACTTAGGCATTCAAACCGGTAGGCGTACATATATGTACATGCTGTACACCATACAAATGTTAGTGCACATACACGTGGTCAACACACAGACCAACCGGGTCCTCATACAACATCTAATGCCTAAAACATTTCCGCGTTCAAATTTAAACATAATTTTATATAATTATATTAACGCCAATACTCCAGGGGGTCTCCATCTATTTAGAATACAAAGGATCATAATATACGGAGAAATCGATAAATTTCGACAAAGTGGTATTAACAAAATGACAGGACAATTTAATCGTACATTATTGTCACAATCAAAAGGTCATGTTAGCTTAACCCACATCTTGGCAGAACGTTTAATACTATTTTCAGTTTTAGCAATCCGTAATACGAAATCATGAACCTTTAATCGTATGGAGATTAAGAATACTATTTATTATTTTTTTGTTATTTATTTATTTTAGAGGAGGCAACAATTGAACACTAAAAGTAATACAAAAGGCCCATACAAATATATACCTTAAATCTAACATACATATTTATCAAAACTAACACTAATTGTCATGTGATGACGGCGAGGTTATACGCGGTTTGTCAGCAGGAATTTGTCCCCGGAATTTCCGAAATAATACTCCCTGCGGCCAGAACTCCTCCTTTGTATAAGTCGGCAGGTCATGTGTCGGGACCCTCACCCAAAAAGAATTGAAATTAACTTTATGGCGAGACTTCAACGCTCGACTCTCAGGGTGAAATTCGTCTTTATCTGGATGTAGTCGACGACATCCTCCACCTTCGTAGACCAGTGCAGTCTGGAAACATACTCGTACAGTTGCGTCGACAGCACTATGTGACTGCAGACAGAATTAGCTCTGGCACACTGGACGTATAACTTACTAACCTCTCTCTCCACTCTCTCTATTTCCGCCGCCTCCTTCTGCGACATAAACACCTAGGAGAAAGCAAAAATTGCCTGCCACGATCTCTCGCTGTCGACCGTGGATCTGACCACTGCCGGAAGCGAGAGATCGGCGCGGAGTACTGTGGAGACCGATCACTTGCTGGCGGCTGCAGGCGGAACTTGAAACGGCAAACTAGCTTGAGTTAACTTAGTGAGCTACCGAGGTCGTCTTCCTCGATTGGCAAATTTTATTTTACAAATTTAATCATGACAAGCACAGCAATTATTTAATCTATACTAATATTATATAGCTTGTTTGTTTGTTTGAACGCGCTAATCTCAGGAACTACTGGTCCGATTTGAAAAGTTTATACAGTGTTAGATAGCCCATTTATCGAGGAAGGCTATAGCCTAGCCTCATCACGCTACGACTAATAGGAACTGAGCAGCGGGGTGCTATCTAACACTGTAAAAACTTTTCAAATCGGACCAGTAGTTAGTAGTCAGCTAGCTAGGGTGTAGCCGGGGCGGGCCGCTAGTAGTTAATAATATTCAAACATAATTACAACTTTAAAACATCTTGAGACTCAAATATGTTCACGTTCAAATTCAAGTAAGTTTTGTTGGACTGGCTCTCAAAGATTTTCTGTGACAGCCAAGTGTAAATTATTAAAGCAATCTACTGAACCTTAATATCGCGGATTATTCGTTCTTGGTATTTTTTTAAGTACCTACCATTGTCATATTTATTTTTAAATAAAAACGAGAACCCGGCCTAAATATAATTAATGTTGACCGTTTACGTATCTGCATTACAAATTATATATTTTTGTGTAACTAAATCAGTATATTAATAATCGAATATATGTTTATGACACAGTTCAACACGCAAAATTAAATGCTTAACTTTTTAAGGTCAAGTTAGAAGTTGTTTTCTTTGTTAAATGAAACTAAAATCGTATTTTATGTATACAAATAAACTTCTTATCATTTACGTTTAAATTGCACTAAAAATATCATTACTAGACGAAATTATAACTAAGTAAAGAAAGAAGAAGCACGCATGCATGGCTCCGCGGCTGGTGTAGATCGTAAGCGATATACTCGGTTAAGCGATTCGGGCGCGGTCGGGTGTGTGATGGGTGACCGCTAGTGGAAAATTTAAACGTGCGTTTTGTGCTTCGGAGGACACGTTAAGCCGTCGGTCCTGGTTGCTATCAATAGATAGCAGTCGTTAAACCTCGTCGGAGGCCTTATGGGCGGTTTGAAACCATCCGAAAGCGGTTTGGCCACTAATCCGTATCTCCACCAACCAGCATTGGAGCAGCGTGGTGGAGTAAGCTCCAGGCCTCACCGCAAAGAAGGGAGAGACTCGTGCCCAGCTGTGGAACGTATAATGAGTTGCCGTTATTATTATTATAGAGAAAGAAAGAAAGAAATGACTATATTGAAGCAGCCCTGAGACATGACATGACATGAAAATATGAAGAAATTGAAGGGAAATTGTAAAATCCACAAGCTTCGTAAAGACTAGAACAAGGACTTCGGTAGCTCAGTTGACAGAGCGGCTGGACTAGATTCCCAGTGGCCACGAGTTCGAGTCTCGTCTGAAGTCAAATTTTTCTTTCCATTTTTTTTTAAATATATTTCACAAGCATGTGTTAATGCGAAATAATATATAACAAAAACCACAATTTCATTTTTCCATACAAATATCTATCTAGTCCGTATCTATCAAACCTTTGACACATTATTTGATTCTGAGGCAACACGAAGTTTGCCGGGTCAGCTAGTTACAAATATAAATTCGGTATGCATATCTGATATGGTACTAATTAATGACTTTTTATTTAAAAAGCCCCGATAGGTCAAATAATAAATCATTTAAAAACGAATCCTTAAAAACCCAACAACCAACATCAAACCGAACTAAAGGCAAAGCTACTTGTTCAGTCAGTCGATAAAAAAAAATCGCATGTGCATATCAATGCGTCGCATGAATCATCGATTGAATTGAGCGATCTGTCGGAAAAATAAGATAGCGAACAATAATTTGTCACTGACGCTTTTCGAGAATATTTTTTTTTAAATACGATACAGCGTTTGAAAAAACATTTTTGGGTTTTATGTTTTAGGTTTTTTTTGGACTTTGATGGGGTTCGCGCACGCTGCGTCCAGTAAAATTAAGATAAATGTAATTTTTCGTTCGGTGTCGGTTGTAAAAGGTGTCTAATGTGGTAGTCTTATTAAGAACTCGAGGGCGTAGGCACCACCGTATTACGTAATCCAGGGTTTCTCAAACTTTCGGCTATAAAATTGACTGCCTCAGGTTCCCGCCACAACTCCAACTCACACTTGACTTTAACAAAATACATAAACAATTTCACGCACACATTTAAATATCTAGGGCCGTCGCCGCGGCCGGTGGGCCGAGTTGCTCTATGGCCACATACGTACTGAAAAGTGGTGAACAAAAGTACTTTACCCCCTTACTACCTACCTCACGCTCCAAGAAAATAAACGTGTGAAATGACCTTTTGTTCAAAAAATTTACTATCATCCAAAACGGGTTTTGACATACATTTGAACGTAAAAATAAAAATCGTTTGTGGGCGTGTACAAGTTAAATTAATGTCATATTATGTCAATAAATCATATGATTATAATAATGTTTGAATCAATAATGATATATTAATATTATAATGACGAGTTTGTCATCGGTTAACGATGTGATCCACGATTTTGGAACGTGTGATGCTGATGCAATTGATCTGCTATGAATGATTTGATTCCATTGTGTGACAAATATAGAATGTGTGATGAAATTTTAATTTAACTACTGGTATTATTTTTTCTATTGAATCTAGTAGGTTACCAAATAGGTCGTAATTGCTTGGGATCGGTCACTTTTAATAGATTATTATTTTGAATTGATGTTAGCCTGCCTGCCAGTGCCATTCGCACTATAGAAATTGTAGTCATAATATGATAGTCGTAAGAGTCTTCATATTTTGAATTATCTCTTTATAGTTTAAACCGTAAATTCCACAAATACAATAACATTTCCAAAAGACCCTAGTTTAAACGCAAACAATGTCTATTCTACGAACACAAGATAGTGAACACGATACAGCAAATATCTAGATGCTAGCAACACCAAAATTAGCTCTGCTAAGTTGCGTGTGCACCGAATAAATCTTGGTCGATAAGTCGCACCCGCTAGGTGGCGCTGATCGCGATAACCGTATACACATATCTGATAGTTCAGCGCTTAAAAACGGCTGTAACCTTTATTTATGAAGTACGCGGTGATGGTTTAGATATCTATACATCAAAGTCCATTTTTAAGAGATTTGGATAATATCGATGGTGGTGGTACTGTCACCAGTAGATAAGAACATGTTGATGATCATATGACACTAAGAACCTTGTGAAAAATCCAAGCAATTTAGTTACGGACTAATGATGGTAACTTCACGCCTGTATGCGCGAAGAGATAGGCAGAGGTAAATACGTGCATACAAACATAAGCTTAACAACTGCATCACACGTTTGGCGAGATTATATCATAAGTAAATTATGTATCTGTGGAAGAAAAAGTAAAAAAAAAATATGTGTCACTAACGGTTTGGCACACACGTTAGGTCGCATGTAATATGTAGTGATCCTGACCTCTGGCCACATTACTAAACTCCGAGGTTGGCATTGGAAACATTTCAAAAATGGAAGAACTCCAATTACACTTAGCTTTTTTAAACCTTGTTACGGAGATCTGGCTTCAGAGATATGAAACCTGGACCTCAGCATAGTTGTTAAGGGCTCACTACAACTGACATTGAGGTAGTAATGTACGGCCCTGTAATTTCCGGCACAGAGGCATAACACCCTTAGGCCTCAGGAGTGGTAACGCATCTGCATTTTGACCTTGGTCTTTGTGTGGGTGTCTATAGGCTGCAGTCATCACTTAACATCAATGTGAACTGCATGCTTGTTTGCCACTTCCATTACATTAAAAAAAAAAAAAGTAAAAAAATATATGGTACCACTTAAAGACTTGTTTTAACAGAACGTTTGGAATGTAATTATTTACTACGACTATTTTTGCAAACCTTTATCATAGATTATTATATTACCTATACAATTTTGCATGCATTTATACACATCATTAAAGAAATTGAATGTGTCCTTCCACTGTCATAGATTTTCCCAACAACACTCAAAAACACGACGCACGAAACAAACCATCTTACACTGGATTTATACGCACGAAATTTTACACCTACTAAACTTAAAACAAATTATATAAAACACCTACTGGGGATTATATTCATCTAAAACAATTACCTAGCATAAAACAAACGCAGTGAAGTTGTTTAGACGTGTTATTGAGATAGAAAACTATTTGGCTACCGTGTTGAGCCGTGAGTGTTTGAAATTAAGTCGGTGATCACGATTTGCGAGGCGCTCAACAGTTGGTTTGTGGATTTGAATAAAATTACAAACGGAAGTTGATCATTTTATCTAATTTTTTAAACAAAGTTTTTAGTTGTCTATTAGTCTTTAAGGGTTTGATTCCTGTTGAGTTGAGCATAGGTTTTGTTGATTTTTCCCAGTAAGAATAGTAAGTCTTAAACCCTAGAATGATTTTCATAGGAACAACCAGTTTTCCAAACAAAAACCGGATGATGACATTTTAAGATTTAAGGCTTTTAACCTATAACTTACTATTACAAGAAAGTTAGCTGATCATCTGCTATCAAAAACATTTTTCTTTCAAAACATAAGTTTAGCCTGTTATAACTTATTTTGAAAAACCTCAATTCAATTCAATTCTTTATTTGCCAACTAAGTTTATAACAAAGATCTTAAATAATATTATTACAGTACTTAGTTACCTTTTCCAGGTGTTGCAAATTCTTATTCTTTATTTCTTATTATATTACATTCAAATTTATTTAACTTAGAATTCAATATAATGTAGATTAATAAACTTACTTTTACTTCTCAAATTTTTTTTTATTAGCTTTAATTCTCACCCTATTAACTCGTAAGGATACGAAATAATGCATTTTTGAGACTTATATAGTAAGAGTACAGAGATGAGATGTATCTAACGTTCGGCTCGGAAGAGCTATTCTTTATTTCTTTTTTTTATCTATATGACATTAATCTGACATATACATATATGTTTTTTTGTTTTCCAGGGTATTATCAAACTCATGTATTGAAGAAGTAAGGCGTGTTATTGAGATAAAAACTATCAAAAACGAATTTAATTACATATAAATTTTGCCCCATTTCTCAGGTGACGAGCCTATTGACATCTCCAGGCACATTAGCTAACTTCGATTTACTGGGAAACTTCTATTATACCGTTATCTCTAACATCCCCCGAACGGGGAATCGAACCCAGGAACTCAGCGTAGTAGTAGTGGCCTGCTACCATTAGGCTAAATAATAGCATAATTATATCGCTGCAATACCTAATAATGTAATTAAAAATTAAGTCAGCAAATGTAAATGTATCCCGACTGATCTAAGGATCAGACCAGATCTTGTAAATTCGCAACGCCTTTCTAAATACTATAAATTCTGCTTAGGAATAAATTATCGTATTAGTATCCTCACAACTTACTCAGTTTCCCGTGCAACAACTATTAACAGCTCATTACCACGCGTTAACACGAGTGACGTGGCAATTTCACGCGTTGACCACGGAATAGTTGAATGAGAGATAAATGTTGGCAACCCCTGGCAAGGAGCGGTAAGACTTCACGTGCCTTGTTGCATATCCGCGTAATACCGGTAACGTTTATCTTATTTATAGGGTGAGACGTTCATAAATGGCTTATTAATGGTACTTCTGCTGTTTTATTGAATTTCTAACTTTAAATGGGTATAATTGTTATTGTTTTTATCCGGAATATATTTTATAGGCACCGTCTTTCTATAAGTCAAAATTTTGGGCGCTCTTAAATCAAATAACCTCAACTCATAATTTAAACGCAAATAATTAGAGTAATCTGTTACAAAAAATACGCAATTTTGAAAAAATCTCATTTCCATTAATTGTTTCATAAAATATGTTATATGGTGATAAAAAAAATATTATACAGTTGCATTATATGAATATACGCAGACATAAATATGGTCGATAAAAATTCTAAAATATAAGACAGCAAATATAATATATGATCACTTTTACATTCGCAGTACTTACATACCATAAATTATGCTTAGAAATAAATTATCGTATATATACACCTATTAACCTCACAACTCACTCGTTTTCCCGTGTAACAGGCAATTACAGCTCATTACCACGCCATAACACGAGTGACGTGGCAATTTCACGCGTTGACCACGGAATAGTTGAATGGTAGATAAATGTTGGCGACCCCTGGCAAGGAGCGGTAAGACTTCACGTGCCTTGTTGCATGTCCGCGTAATACCGGTAACGTTTATCTTATTTATAGGGTGAGACGTTCATAAATGGCTTATTAATGGTATGTTATTTGTTTTATTGGCTTTTAGTGCGGGATTTTTATTTATTTTTCTTCGCTTTAGCCGGGTATTTTTTGATTTCTTTTTCTCCTGACTATACAATTCTGAATGTTCGTTTTGGTTTAGACGATAATAATGGCAACCCCTGATATGTCCCACTGCTGGGCACGAGTCTCTCCCCTTCTTAGTAGGAGGCCTGGAGCTTACTCCGCCACACTGCTCCAATGCGGGTTGGTGGAGATACGGGTTAGTCGCCAACCCGCTGTCGGATGTTTTCTAACCGCCCATAAGTCACTGAGTTGGTAATATGCAGGTTGATATAATATATAATCACTAACTACTGCATTTTACATTCTTTTCCCAGTGCCCTTTTTGTAGTTTAATTACGTACCCGGAGATATAAAAAAACTCATATGTGATAAACGAATTGTAGATATTTGCACTTATGTTTAAACGTCTGCCTAGCCGGGAAATTCCGTTACACTCCAACCAACCAATCCATTAATGCACTATCCCAATTTGAACCAAACCATTCTCAACATGCTTTAATTTCCACCCTGTTCCCACGCGACGAGAGCCGACTCCATTCCATTCAAAGCGCCCATAGCTAAAGCCTTCGGACTAATTTTAGCGGAACATCAAAGCAGTCATCAGTCAAGTCGTGGTAATGAAGACATAACAGTGACGACAGTATTGTAATTAGTGGCTCCTATTGACGCGCGGATAGATGCGATTGGATCGGTTGATGTGAGATTAGGATAAGGTGTGGGATTTGTGGATAACTGCGGGTGTCTCTGAGAGGTTCAAATAATTCGACAGAAGAGAAGTATAACTCATAATTTTCTGAATAGAAAGTTTCACACAATGCATTATAATGAAGCGTCGCTAAATATATGAAGTTATGTTCGGTTCAGAAAAAACTTGAACTGTATTTTTACTGAGAACAAACGGATCATATCTGTAAGTTTGTTTGAATAACACTTAAGGGTATTGTAGAATAAACAGACATCATTTTAATTCATATAAATATGTCACTTTGGTGACGTAACTACGTGTGTGCATAGTTCTTAATCCCATCGAAATTTTATTATTAGTAGTTTTGGCTCTGCCTTATCTTTCAGTCATTTAAAAACGCAGTGATTTTTTTAAATACATTGATGATTACTTGCTCATTTAAATACAACATTACAATTGGTAATTGATCTCGTCAAAGGTCCAGGGTTTCAAAAATCTTTTGAAATAGAAAAAACTCGAAGTAAAATAATTCGCAGATCTGAGGAACTCCAGCTTCTCAGGCCTAGTAGTGACCTACTGACCTACTAAACCCAAGTTAAATACTTTGTACTATCTGAAAACAAACTCATCTATGATCCGTATAATTAATCGATGTGCCACAGCTAACACTTCCGTGATCACAAACGGGTTTAACCGAGATTGCTATGAATGGTGGATCAGGAAAATGGCAAATATTGTTCAATTACTACAATGAATACAATATGATGAATGACTAGTCTCTTTTCATGTATGTTGTGCATCGTTCTTTTACCTAATGCTCTGATTACCGTTCGGTTTGTTATTTTGCGAGTATCATCAGGAGTGATAATTAGTGCAAATGTACAAACGTCTTATTTATTTTTTATTTTTTTAAATAAAACTGACCGTTATATTTCGTACAGCTCCGATGGAAGAACGTTTTAACCATTAATTTTCATTAAAAATAAACAACGGGTTACACTACGGGAGTGCCGGCAGAAGTGATAACTGGAATATTAACGTTGTGTATTTTTTATATTTTGTAATGGTTATGGAATCATTGTAAAATAAGTGATAAAATACAATACTCATTTATTGCGCTATCGTACACAAACACAACAATTTATATTACACTAGCTGACCCGGCAAACTTCGTATTTAGTCCAGGAGGAATCGGCGCATGAGTACCGAAAACTATTCCACCTCAATTTTTTTATGCGATCCTCTTTAAATTGTCCTACTGATGATATAAATGCATGTTTCCATGGGGCAACCCCGTGCCATATTGTTTAAACTGAAGTTGTTTAAACAATTGCAAGGAATTGTTATTTTTCAACCGGACAATTTTTTAAAATATTTTTATTTATTTAATTATTTTAAGAGTCTCTATTAAGAATATTATTACCTATTGTATAAAGAATTAAAAAAAATATTATTTATATTTAATTTTTTTTTGTATATATTTTTCATGGATCAAAAGTACCCAAATTTGAGATTTTTCGAACCTTTAAAAATTCATATCTCTAAAAATGTTAACTTTATCGTGAAAAGTCATAGGACTTTTTTTATTTGTATTTCAATAAATAATATAAAAACAAATTGTCCGGTTGAAAAATAACAATTAAATTAATAACAATTTTGTTTAAACAATTTCAGCTTAAACAATATGGCACGGGGTTGCCCCATGGCAACATGCATTTATATCATCAGTAGGACAATTTAAAGAGGACCGCATAAAAAAATTGAGGTGGAATAGTTTTCGGTACTCATGCGCCGATTCCTCCTGGACTAATTGCCTAACAATGAAACAATGTGTCAAAGGTTTGATAGATACGGACTATTTGAAATGAAATGAAATGTAGAGATTCCCGCAGCAAAAAGTAGCCTAAATGTTGGCCAGGCTTAGTATCTATACACCACAAAAAGTTTCATTCGAATCCGTCCAGTATCTTCGGAGATTAATCTGGACAAAAGAAAAGTGTTCTAATACTATTTTAACATCGCCCCCAATTGGTTTTTCGTAAATATATACAATGTACAGACACGCGGATTTTACTGTTTTATTATATGTATAGATAAAAAATGTAAGACTTCTGAACTATTACCATTATTTTAGATAGAACTAGCTGACCCGGCAAACTTCGTATTGCCTCAGAATGAAATAATGTGTCAAAGGTTACGGACTATATGTAAGGGAAAATTAAATTGTGGTTTTCACTAATCCCTTCAATTTCTTCATATTTTCTTATCTTTTAAACCTTCTTTGGACTTCCAAAAATCATTCAAAACCAAAATTAGCCAAATCGGTCCCAGCCGTTCTCGAGTTTTAGCGAGACTAACGAACAGCGAACAGCGAACAGCAATTGATTTTTATATATAAAGATGAAAGAATGCCAACAAGCACGCTGTAACAAAAACACACACGCTCATTTGCGCAAGCACCCTGCGCGCGTCGCCTCAACGAAACAGCAGGCTGCGCTTGCTACATGCATACATTTTCGCCAAGCGGTAAAAGGACTATTACTACTACTACGACTACTTATACTTCCTCTCCTACGCCGCGTCGGCGGTCTACTCTTTTACGAATTTTCGATCAAGTCACGTGTCCTGACGCGAGTTTAACATTTTCGACATCACAAAAAATGCATAACGCCGCTAAAGAAGTAGGTATTTACTGCAAAAAAAAACTGAGTATTAGAAACCATGACAAAACCAAATAATACAAATTTAACTTAACCATTGAATTCAAAGCCGATAAAAGGAATAACAACAGAAGTACATAACTTTCCACCAAAACACAGTTATAGCAATAATATCTTCATACTTAAATCACCCATTCATCTCTTTAATACTCAGCTGTTATCATGCACTGCATCAATAATCTATTATTCTACTGATATCCGTTAATTTAACCGGAACATATGAAATCTTAAAACTGTGCTTTCTACAGGTAATACATGAGTCGTGGTAACAAATCTGTTATTATTTAAAACACTTGCCAGATGGTCCATTACGTTAAAACTATCTTCAACTAAGAGTCGTATCTTGTTTTTTTTTTTTGTACAGTGATGAAGTAGGAAGTAGAAATAAGAAATAGACAATACACTAATAATTCTTTTAGCGAATTTTTGAGTGACGACAATTGTACCTATATTTGGGACAAACAGTCCAATGTTAGGATCCCACTGCAGAATCATTTCGTTCATCCAGATATGCTGCAAACTTAATGTTTATGCATATTTATAATCTAGAGAATATATTTTCACGAGGTTGCCAATCAAAATTTGGCCGCAAGTATTTTGAGGCAAGCAAGCATGGGTCACCCTTAAGCAGTCGCGCTAACTTTTTGCTTAGGCTGGAGTGCCTTCTGCGCTTGCCGATTGCCTAGTGAAGTAGACTAGTGCCGTCTCGAGAAAGCCAACCTAAAAAAAAAAGCTGCTGCTCATCTTGTGTTACTCCACTTACTACCGCCCGATAGTTTGACCGACATGGTTCGGTTGACTGACTGCACTGACAGAATTCTCTACCAGTAGAAGAAAATTCTTCCGCTAGCGGGCGGTAGAGACGTCACGTCTCGTCACCAGGTAGTAATAACATATTGTGATAATAAAAGAAGTCGGTTAGAAAGAAAGAAAGAAAGAAATATTTATTTGACACAACAACAAGACACATACTTAAAACAGACATAATACATAGCTAACAAAAAACAGTTTCTAAAATTATTAGGTATAAACCTATATGTAATATGTGCCTCACGGCTGCGTCAAAAAGGTGTCCTGTTCAGCCAATGTTAGGTAACTTCGTTTAAGAGGTACCTGACGCTGGTTTTCAACAGGACCCAACGTGAGTGAACCACGGATGTCAAATGATTTGTAATTGTACGGTTTATTTTAAACTAGAAATACCTATTCGCGAATCAACAATTCTTCTCGTGTCTTGCAAAAAATGATGCGTGTTTACTGTCAATCACGAAAACATAAAGTGATGTCATACAGCAATCATTCGGTGAAACTTAAGCCGATTTTTTGATTCCGATCTCGAACCCATGATCACTTTCACTGATTGACAGCTTTATAAATATTTATAGGAACTTATACAATGCTCTCAATCCGGGAATTGCGCAGTGTTCACTTTGGGAATATGTTTCGATAACAATGTTATCTTATCAATTTAAAAAATGGAATAGGTACAGTTCGGTAGATTTTTAAGTTGTAATGTGTATGCTTTTAATTAAATCAATCATTGAGTCATTATTTTCTCATATTGCATACGTAATAACAAAAAAGTCTAACTGCCTTACCACTAAGCTACCGACGTCTCAAATCCGAGCTTCTAATAATTGTACTGGTTTTGATGACAATCGTCTTTGGAACGACATTCATCGATAATTTAATATTTATCAGTTGTGTAACTGAGGTCCAATCGACGCTACAGAATAGAAAAATGACATCAGCAAGCGTTTGCGAATTTGATTGGTAGCCAAGTTACTCAAGCGTAGCGAAGGCTCAGATTATTCAATTGTACTCTAAACACTATTCATATTTTCTGTGTTTTCATATGAAACGACAATATTTCCGTTTTAGATGACGCCTATGATTGCAGCTAAATATAAACAAACATCTGAAGTTGTTTACATTATACTTGACCATACTATAGTATTTTATGTCATACGAGTGCCTCGGTTGATTACGTCATTTTGCAAATAAGGGCTCATTTATATTTGAAACTAGCGGCCCGCCCCGTCTTCGCCCGCGCTGCTCCGTTCCTATTAGTCATAGCGTGATGATATATAGCCATTTATCCTTCCAGGATAAATGGGCTATACCGAAAAAACTTTTCAAATCGGACCAGTTCCTGAGATTAGCGCGTTCAAACAAACAAATTCTTCAGCTGTATAATATTAAGTATTAATTTGAAGCAAACATTGTGTGCATTTTTATAAAGAATAACAGTTATTTACAATTCAAAACCATCAATGGATTGCATTTCACCGACAACACAAAACAGCTGATTGAAGTCCGCCATTTTGTTCGTTTTCTCTAAAGATGTCAGTATTCGCTTAGCAAGCGTTTGATTACGCTTACGCAAATGACACTTGGCTTGTATTTTTCGAAATTCAACAGCGTTTTGTTCAAATCCTGTAAAACATTTTTGTATTGTCTACTATTTATAGATTAACAACGCTTGCACCGTCACTGGAGCTCTACTACCAGTAACACGGTTACAAATTTTATTTTTTAAATTTTACTAGTGGTAGAACTCCAGTGACGAATCTCGCGGGCGTAGGCACCACCGCATTACCTAATATACTTGCCGCTGAATGGTAGTGTTCAGCACTATCGTATTCCGGTCAGGTGGTAATGTACGGTCCTGTAATTTCCAGCACACGGCCATAACACCTTAGGCCTCAGGAGTGGTAACGCATCTGCATTTTGACCTTGGTCTTTGTGTAGTCTGTAGGCTGCAGTCATCACTCCATGCTTGTTTACCACTAAAACATAATAAAAACAAACTTTATTTTTCTCCACAAACATTAGGCTTACATAAGGGGTTAATTATAATGTTAATGAGGTACAATAAAAGTTTGTGAAGAACTGGCGCCTGTACTAGGTGTCAAAAGAACCTGAAAAACAGGTCACCAGGTCTCCCCATATTCAAATGTCAATTGAAATCGGTTGTCAATTGATCTTACTCATTTTTTTTTTATTTTTTTATTATGGCATCCCTATTACGCATATTGCCAGTGTCAAGTAAAACGATATTTCGTATTTATTTAAGCAGCGTAAAAGTTAGTATAATAAAGTCATCAACTATGATGAGTAAAGTATCAAGTATAATATATGTCAGTCAAGTGAGTTACAGTCAAGTTATTCGAGTAAAGCCATGGCTACTTTACCAGAACATTTACATTTAAGTTTTAGAGGCAACCTGAAAGGTCGTGTTTTCGCACTGTTATTCTACTTCACTATACACGGGCACTGTAATAAACCTATATTAAACAAAATGCCACCAACTTTATTCAATATAACTTAAAAATACACCAAGAAAATGAAATAAAATAAGAGCACCATACGCCTCTTTCAAGGTTCCCGCCAAAACCCTTACTCATTTGAATCACTAGACACAAGTGGATCTAAGTTTAATGTAAAATGGGTATGCAACATTAGTATATAATTAGATTATCTTAAAGGATGCATCAACTTTTCGGTTTCATCATATGTCAATGATTTCAGCCACAAACTTACAGTTCTTTTGCAAGTATACTTATTAAGGGGACATATTGAAAGTTTTGCATTAACAGCCTTATATAGAAAGGGTCCCAAATAACAAAAGAATCTTTGAATAAAAGCAGTTCTAACTGATGGTAGAGGTAAGTTGATCCTGTTATGACGAGTAGGTGGTGTTTGTTGAGTATAGGGAAATAAGTTATGTTGCTTTAATATACAGTTCAGAATAAATAGCTGTCTTTTTTTTTTATGTCATTAAGTTGACAGACAAGCAGACGGGCCACCTGATGGTAAGTGGTCACCGTCGCCTATGGACATTTGCAACACCAGGGGAGTTGCCAACGTGCTGCCAGCCCTGAAGGACTCTTTTGACGCCATTTTTGAAGAACCCCATATTGTAGCACCGAGGGAACACCTCAGAGGGAAGTTCGTTCCACAATTTACACGTTCTGGGCAGAAACGAACGAGACAACCGCACCGTTGAGCACTGCCAGGTGTCCAGTCGGTGAGGGTGAAACTTCTCTCTTCGGCGGGTAGTACGGTGTAGAAAAAGAGACGGTGGCACCATGTCGAACAGTTCGACAGAGCACTCACCATTGTAGAGACGGTATAACACGCACAGACTACCAATATCTCTGTCTTACATTACATTAAGAAAATGAAGTTATGTGGGTCTTTAAATATTTCATATCCTTGTAAAGAAACATTAATGTTGAACTCACATTCAACCCGATGGAATTCCAAATTGTCCGCGCCCATACATCGTACGGAACCTTGTATCACACGTCCATCAGCTACTTGTTAGTGTTATCTGATGACATCGGGTCATCAATTTCGCTTATGATTTGCGAGAAAAAAAATGACTGATGTAACCAAGGATGAATTTTAAATGTGTACCGGTGAATTGTGCAAGCCGGTGTGTATCAGTGATCTAAATAATGGTGGTAGAGCTCCGGTGACGGAGCTCGCGGGCGTTGGCACCGCCGCATTACGTAATATACTTGTCGCTAAATGGTAGTGTTCAGCACTATCGTGTTCCGGTCAGGTGGTAATGTACGGCCCTCTGATTTCTGGCACAGATGCATAACACTCTAGGCTTCGCGACTGGTATCGCATCTGTATATTGAACTTGGTCTTTGTGTGGGTGTTTATAGGCTGCAGTCATCACTTAACATCAATGTGAACACGCTTGATTGCCACTTTACATAAATAAAAAATGCAGTTGTCCAGAGTCAGACCTTGAGCTAATTTATCAGCTGCCATAATATCATCATCATCATCATATCAGCCAAAATGTCCACTGCTGGACCAAAGCCTTCCCATAAGATGAATATGCCATAATCGCCACGCTTGGCATGCGGATTGGCGATCGCAGTGGCGATAGTTTTATCGAAGGACGCTGCTGGTCATCTTGCGTTATTGCATTTACTGCCGGGCGGTAGTATTGGAATGGTTTGACTGCCATTGTTCGGTTCACTGACTGCACTAGTGGAAGAATTATCTTCCAGTAGAAGGAAATACCTACTTCCGCTAGTCAATGTTGGGGTCGTCACGCCCCGACGCCACTTTTCATAATATTCCAGTAACAAAATACATGTATGTGTGCATGTATGTATCTTCACGCCAGGTCCCTAACGGGGTAGGCAGAAAGTGTAGAAAAGTGTGTGTTGTAACAAAATATTTTGACGACCCGGTTAGTCCAGCGGTGTGAGATGACCGTTTGGTTCGTAGGGTCACGGGCTCGATCCCCGCACCGGGACAAATATTTGTATGGCTTACAAATATTTGTTTCGGGTCTGGGTGTTTGTGTATGTGTTGTATGTGTACAACGGCACCCATGACACAGGTTTATACCTACTGTGGGGCTGTGAGTGTAAGCGTATTTTATTTATTTATTTAAAATATATTCCCCGTATAATATAACCTAAACCAAAATGGACATGTGACTCATATAGTTCATATAGGGGTTCAACCTTTACTTTTAGGTATAATTAAGTCAACCAGTTTCGAGATCCAGATTCAGACAAATTGTTGAATTCGTTTGACGGTAAAAAGCAAATCATCGGGCAATTAGCTGATTAATTGTTTAATTAATTGCTTGCGTGTTCGTCGTCCGGTTGGTGGCGAGTTTTTGTTGGGTTTCGGTGTTACAGTTATCATGGTTCAAGATGTAGACGACACCGAGAGTTTTATATTTTAATAGCGGCTTACCTCGGTTTAGCACGAATACAACATACACTTTAAATTATTACATAATATGAAGTGTTAAGCTTAGTACCTAAATACTAATATAGTATCTTTTCGGAACGGTACAATGAAAGATAATGACGCGTATTTATTATTTTTTTAATTATTTCCTTAATTAAACAATCAAATAACTTATAGGTCATAATTAATATAAAAGTCAGATATTTTTATTTTCATTAATATTATTTGGATAAAACTTTATCCTCCTGAGTTCCAGAGTAACTTTTTTCGAGATTTTTATTGAGTCTTTTATATTACGTTACTTAAGGAAGACTTAGTGCAGGAAAAATAGTAAAAAAAATCCAGTGCTGGAAAAATCTGGATTTTCACTATGTCCTTTACAAAGGACAACGGAATCAAATTGAGTTGTCCTTTGTAAAGCACATAAAATATTTTTGGTAAGATTGTGGAGATTTTAAGACATTTTACAATAAATTAAAGGAAGTTAAGTTCTGTTTGCATTATCATTCTATTATAATACTCTTTAAAATCAACTAAAAATATACTCTTGGTAGCTAGCACTTGTTTGAGTTATTAAATGTACTTTAATCATTTAACTTGATTAATGAATTATTAATGATTTGAGAGCACGTGCGGAGCTCTTGATAGTAATACGCCAACTGTCTTGAATTACGAAATATATAAAAGAATGTCAATTAAATGATATAAAATACCACGCATCAGGGAAAAATGCTTGATGTGTATAATGATACGATTGCACTGTACCTACATGCTCCCGAGGGCGAAAGGTGTGTGATAGCTGTGATTATCATGAGTAACAAGATGAAGCCATTGCAATGCCAACAAATCAAGAAATCTGACGATTCTCTGTACGAATTTGGCTGTCGCAATTTCGGAGTAGTGCACTTGTCCACCTGATGAATCTTTGTAATTTTTCACTATACAAATCATTACTACAACTATTAGTTTTACGATATTCCGAATGCGCCCACACTCTAAACACTCGACGAAGGGGAAGGGAGCTGGCTTGCACCTCCCTTAGCACCAGATGTTGAGAAAGCAAACCCGACGTATTAACAGCTCCAAGAATCAATACAACCGTTTACATGACATAAATTGCAGAATACTGGTGTATGTCGTGAAAAAATACTTCTTGAAATACATTTTGGATTTTACCAGTGAAAGTGAATGATTCTCATTGTGTTTAATTAGATCAATGTCTTGTTTGTATTGGTCAGCAAAACTAAGTATTCACAAGATATTTTTTGACTGGTGGTAGAGCTTCAGTGACGGAGCTCGCGGGCGTAGGCACCACCGCATTACCTAATATACTTGCCGCTAAATGGTAGTGTTCAGCACTGTCGTGTTCCGGTCAGGTGGTAATGTACGGCCCTGTAATTTCCGGCACAGAGGCATAACACCTTAGGCCTCAGGAGTGGTAACGCATCTGCATTTTGACCTTGGTCTTCATGTAAGTGTCTATAGGCTGCAGTCATCACTTAACATCAATGTGAACTACATGCTTGTTTGACAAGCCCATTATATATATAAAAAAAAAAGATACCCGATCCCGCTGATAGCCCCGCGCTTACGCCGTCTTGTCTCCCGACGTAAGCTTGAGTGTTGACTTAGCAACAGATGATTATAATAATTTAATACCGTGTATTCATGTTTTAATCGCGATTATATGACGTCACACAATGTATTGTCCTTTAAATTAGTGCATAATAATAATTGTTCTAGGTACTTAATATATTTATCGCTTGCTTTAGTGCCCTGCCAATACGGATTGGAATAAACGCCGGATCTTCTTGGAAATCATCTCCAGAATAATCAAACTTGGATTCTATTAAGGTCTAGATAATGTCAGCCTCCCTCAGTGCTAAAATGAAAAGAAAAACGTACTATGTACTATATAAAGTACAAGAGGACACAGACTTAAAAAAATAATAATACTGTTGTACTTTATACAGTACATAGGAATAAAACGCAACGTTTCTGGGTAATTAACAGTTTTGAGTAAGAAATAGCACAATAAACTTCGAGATTGAACTAAAAAATATATAAATTAACACAAATAATTATATATTTTATTGTAAAATAATAAGATATATACCGATTAACTTACCTCTGCAGGGACGCACGCTAGCACATCTGCCTTCTACCGCCATTTTAAAAAAAACAAACAGATTGTTTTTGACATTTGAACTCTAGAACATTATCTCGATAGGCCGATAAATGTCGCAAGTAGAATATTTCACTCGTTCAAAAACCAATACGTACACAATATTTTTTTACTTCTTACGTACTATGGAAAGTACAGATGTACTCAGGAGGTTATGTTAAGTTCATGATAAAAGACACCTCAATTTCACATAAAATGTATTTCTTTAATTTTTCAAAAAATGCCCTTTGTAGCAATTTATATATATAAAAATTCTCTACACTAGTGGAGACTTATCTTCCTGTAGAAGAATATTTTTCCGTTAGTAGGCGGTGGTTACTTACTGATGCCGCTTATCAATTCATATGCGATCTCAGTAAACAGTAATTAAGACTCTTTAATTAACAATTCAATAACGTGGTCTTGTAACATTCGATTATAAGTGATACAACATGATAACTAGACATTGTTTATTAAAATACTAAATGCAGTAAGAAAGTTCAAGTGCAGTTTGAAGGCAACCATTATAGCATGTGCTTGAATGATTTAGTTATGTCCAGAACGTAATTTTCATGGTAAAATCTTTTCGCTTTTCACTTAGACCACACCACAAACAATGCAATTTCTGGCGCAAAATTCATGCGTGAAGTTACTGGTTCTATATTGAATTGGTTTTAATCATTTGTTGTACAAAAAATATTGCTCTGAAAAATGCATTCACATCTTAAATGTTAACAGGTAATATGGTTATTATCTACATGTTGGCGATGATTTTTATTTTAAGTTGCGAAAAAGTATGGTGAAATTGTATAGTTGTTTTTCCGCAGCAACGTGATTTTGTTTCTAATAATTTTTTAATATATTTTTTTACAGTTAGTAGTACTGTAGTGTAGTACCTAGAAGCGCGCATGGCCCAGCGGCTGGTGTAGATCGTAAGCGATCTGCTCGGTTAAGCACTACGGGCGCGGTCGGGTAGTGTGATGGGTGACCGCTAGTGGCAAATTAAATGCGCGTTTCCGTGCTTCGGAGGGCACGTTAAGCCGTCGGTCCCGGTTGCTATCGATAGATAGCAGTCGTTAAACCTTGTCGGAGGCCTTATGAGCGGTTTGAAAACATCCGACAGCGGGTTGGCCACTAACCCACCCACCTCCACCAATCCGCATTGGAGCAGCGTGGTGGAGTAAGCTCCAGGCCTCCCCCCAAAAAAGGGGGAGAGACTCGTGCCCAGCAGTGGGACGTATAATGGGTTGCCATTATTATAGTAGTACTGACCACAAAATAGTTAGCTAATTTTACCTTGAATAGGAGACGGGTAATTTTGGCAATTAGCAATCTAACCCAACTTTTATTTGATCATAAAAGATATACTTCAATTACGGGCAATTAAAAAAATGCCCAAATTTCTAATGATTAATTTGTAGTTATTTGAAAATGACATATTTTGTACAATGTTAACATCTGGCCCCAGAAAGGTACTGAACAGTAGGTATCATTTATGAATATTCACTATTTTTTCACTTAGTTCAGCACTTGGCGGTGTGCATCTCTCTAAATGTGTATTGATTTAATTGATGTAAGTAGTGTTAAAAAATTGGACAAAGCCTTTTTTCAAAAGGCTTTTCTAATTTTATTCTGACTAGATATATTTTTATAAGATATTTTTTTAAGAACACATCCATTGATTTTCAGCACGATATTTGATTCTTTAATACGCACATTTTTTTCATACACGAATACGATCTATGTCGTAAGTAACGCATCTGCATTTTGACCGGCCACATTTTGACGAAAAAAATGACACGTCCTTAATTAACCAGATTAAATCACAATAAGATGATTACTAGCAGTATAGTTCCTATGACGGGAGTTTGAAGACGTAGGCACCACAATATTACCTAACCTACTTTCCGTCAAATGCTAGCGTTCAAAGCTATTATACTACGGTTTTTTTAGTATTTTTACTGGTGGTGGAGCTCCAGTGACGAAGCTCGCGGGCGTAGGCACCACCGCATTACCTAATACACTTGCCGCTAAATGGTAGTGTTCAGCACTATCGTGTTCCGTTCAGGTGGTAATGTATGGCCCTGTTATTTCCGGCACAGAGGCATAACACCTTAGGCTTCAGGAATGGTAACGCATCTGCATTTTGACCTTGGTCTTTGTGTAGGTGTCTATAGGCTGCAGTCATCACTTAACATTAATGTGAACTGCATGCTTGCTTGCCACTTCCATTACATAAAGCAAATAGTACGGCTAGATGGAAATGGACATACATCAGAGCGTTAGGAGCAGCACGCAAGCATATTATAAGATGTGATTTTATGATGAAGTATATAGGCTACAATATGCCTATAAATGTAAGCTAGATGCTTGTTTTCCACTTCATGATTCATCACACAAAAACAAACTATTCTTACAATAACTGTAAATCGCGAATCAATGAACCCTTTATTTATTTAAAACCGAAAATCGGTGCAACAAACATCAAATTAATGGCTGTCAAATAGTGACACCCTGATTACTCAGGGTTCTCCAAACATCAATTATAGGGTTGTGCAAACATTATTCCGTGGTACACGAGGTAAACGCTTGTTAAACGTGCTTATGTAGGTGAATTGTCATTGTAGCATATTATTTATATCACGCAATCTTTGATTGTTATTATTAATCCCGGAAGATTGGTAGATTGGAGCTTTGGTGGTATTTTTAGTGTTGTTAAGGATATGTTTTGCGGACTTATTTCCCACGCTTGGATATTTGAAAGATTTGTGATAATATCTAGTCTCCTTAAAAATGAATGTTTTCGAAGATATTACGTACGCAGAGATACAGCGGTTGCAGCGGTACCGGACGAGAGCCCGCGGCTAGGGTTACCATTTAGAATTTTTTAAAGTGCTGACAAAAAGACTGACAGTTCAAAAAACTCCGGCAATTTTAACAGAAGATCAGATTATACCAGATTAGACGGTCAGATCAGATCATTGTTAATGATTCAATACAACCTTAAAGATATGAGATGAGTGGGAAGTTGTATCTTCACACCAAGTCCCTAACGGGGTAAGCAGAGAGTGTAGAGCGCCAGATATCCCGGTCTTGACAAACCTCTCGTGCCTCATCTACCTTCATAGGGAGAAGTTAATAACGATTAAAGACTTCCTTGATACTAATGTAAGTTATATTCCTCATAATCCATCTAAATAATAAATCCGGACAAAGGTCTATAAGTCCGAATATGTCCGGACTAAACCGGCGGATGGTAACACGTACCTATTAGCATTGAACCTGTGCAAAACCGGGCCAGATCGCTTATTTCTTATCTTTTAATAAATTGATTAGTTTCCTTCTAATTTATTTTAGATTATTATTCGTGATTATAATATTTATTTTTTGCAATATCACATTCGAGTGAATTTTAGAAATTAAAAAAAAAACGGAAAGAAAAATGTGACCCATAACAAGTGGGACTTCGGTAGCTTAGTGGTAAAGCGGCTGGACTAGTTATCCTGAGGTCGCAAGTTCGATTCCTGCCCCAAGTCAAATTTTTCTTTCCGTCTTTTTTTCTTCAATTTCTATTAGTGGTTAGTTATAATTTCCATCTAACTGTTGAACACTACCATTTGGCGGCAAATAGATTAGATAATGCGGTGGTGCCTACGTCCTCGACTGGACTGGAACTTACTGGAACTACACTGGAACTCTGCCACAGTCATTCCAGTAATAACCATTTCTCTGTTGACCACCATTACAGTAGCAAAAGAAATCTCCACATTCAAAACTTTTATGGCATAAGACATAAAAAAACGTAACTTCACGCCTGTAATCCCCGAAGGGGTAGGCAGAGGTAAATG
Organism: Macrosoma leucophasiata; assembly: GCA_036365455.1. Lineage (NCBI taxonomy): Eukaryota > Metazoa > Arthropoda > Insecta > Lepidoptera > Hedylidae > Macrosoma > Macrosoma leucophasiata. The sequence continues at coordinate 20,640,164 of JAWQUS010000024.1, read as the reverse complement.
CATCCATTCAATCATACATGCAAACACCCACGAGTCGCCGGTTACGTTTTGGCCCATGTAACAGGTGGCGAACCTGTTGCCATCTCCGGGCACATTACCAAACTCCGGAGTACTGGGAACCTTCCAGAAAATGGAAAAATCCCAAGAGAATCAGAGATAAGGGATCTTAAACCGTTATCCCTGACAGTCTCCAACCCGGGAATCGAACCCAGGACCTCCAGCGTTGTAGTAGTGTCACTGCCACCACTAAGCTACTGAGGCAGTTAAATAAAAAAAACCGGACAAGTGCGAGTTCGACTCGCGTGGTGAGGGTTCCGTACATAATTCAAACTTCTTATAAGTTTTCCAGTAATCTATAGGCAAAGAACTATTTTCCTAATTTTTTTCAAAATTTTAAGTTAAGTAGTTTCGGAGATAGGGGGGGGGAATGGTCAATTTTCATCGTTTTTCTTAAATAACTTCAAATTTGTTTATGCAAAAATTATTAAAAAAAAATATCTAAGATGCTGACAACAATTTCTTACATTTGATATGTCACACGACACAGTTTACGAATTTTTTTTTTTAATTTTCTTATTTACCCCCCGAAAGTGGCCCTCCTGTTTAAAATGTATTATTTTACTTGACGTGTTCATCTTTGGGTCACCAATTTACATATATTCATCAAATTTCAACTCAATCGGTACAGTAGTTGCGGATCAAATTGGCTGTGACAGACAAACAGACAGACGCACGAGTGATCCTATAAGGGTTCCTTTTTTCCTTTTAAGGTACGGAACCCTAAAAGTAACATGGAAATAGTACATAGGTATTATAATTCCGTCCAATCTCAACCGATTTTCGGTCCACATAAAACTTTATGGGGATCGAACGCGGGACAGAAAAAAAATTGGAGCGACCTCATGAAAATTAATAACCTTTTCGCAAGAAACCTCTCTGTCGGTTGCTTTCCGGAATTTTTATTTGCAATTTGTCGACGTTTAATTGAATTCAAGAACAGTGCCGTCGAATAAGTAAGCGATCCTCTTTTTGATGTTGTAGATAATAATATGTCTTTTCGGTTATGTGTTGATGATATTTTATTTATAGGACGTTATGACCCCACTCACTAATGGAAGATTTTAGTGGTGGTAGAGCTCCAGTGACGGAGCTCGCGGACGTAGGCACCACCGCATTACCTTATATATTTGCCGCTAAATGGTAGTGTTTAGCATCAACATCGCCATTGTTTGGTTGAATGACTGCAATAATGAGCGGTTTTTCACAGATTATATTGGCCTTTAGATCTGTGCCCGTGAATGACAAAGAATCTTTTTCTTTTCTCTATACTCTTTGTGGTTAGTTTGTAAAAGGGAATAAATAAGACATTCTACTGATATACTTACCTACAATAGTATCTACTCGTATATTATATTATTTTTTTTTTTTTATTCTCCGTTTTAAAGAGCTTGGTCAAAGACCATGAAGCTCTATACGTTCACATGAATTACATTCTTCATTAAAAAAAAATAACTAAACAACATTAGCATATTGAAATTGATATAGTTGCAACAGTATTCTGGCGTCATTCGTAGTAGGATCCGCCAGGACACTGTTGCAATGTCCTATTTCTAATGAAGCCCTGCGATAAGTCTCACCCCGAACACATTAAACCAAACTATGGTATACGTCTTCCTATATTATATTTAACTTTATCTTAGTGATACTCGATAATGGTATCAATGCGAGATTGAAACTAAAGAGATCTCGAGCATAGTAATGTGTATTTCATTTTTGTTTTAATTTCGAGATATCTTTTATTTTGTTAATTTTTGTTTTTTGTTTTCGTGTATTATTTTGACTTTAAATGGTAATTGACATCCGTGCGTCACCGAATGGGTTCCGATTGAAAATCAGCGTTAGGCTTACGCCTGGCATATTGCTGAATCGGCCACCTTTTTGGTGCTAAAAGGAGACACACATTCAGAGCAGATCTATGTATCTAGTATGTTGTGCTATTTTTAAAGTGATTTTATGTTCTTTTTCTCTGTAACCAACCCGTATTTTCTTTCTGCACCAAATAAAGTTTTATTTACTTACTTACTTTTTACTTACTTATATTATCCATTATAATTTTTCTAATTTGAAAATTGACTGTTCGCTTTAATTTATTTTGTTTGTTTTCGATTTTTCATAAGTGGTGCTTGTCATCCTAAATGAATAAATAAATTTCTGATTCCGATTCTGTTCACGCTCGCTGTTTTTTACGAAAAAAATACGAGGTATAAAAAAATCGTAAACTCTCAATACAGCATCAACACAATTTATCTTATTGCAATGCATTTAAAACCCGTAAATAACACATAAAACTTGTAAACGGGTAATAAACGGTAATATAATCGTTTAATATGTTTACATGCACTTTATTTCCGACAAGAGGTTATTTGTAGTTAATAAAAATGAATCTGGACTTATATCTTTATTGTTTGTTGAAATGTTACAATACGTATTAAATACTGTAATTAATACGTTTATATTTTACTAGCGACGAGGTGGACCGACGACCTGGTGAAGGTCGCGGGCAATCGTTGGATGAGGGCGGCCCAGGACCGTTCGTTGTGGCATTCTTTGGGGGAGGCCTTTGTCCAGCAGTGGACGTCTTTTGGCTGAAATGATGATGATGATGATGATTTTACTAGCTGCGCCTACGAATTCGTCCGCGTGAGAATGTGTGATTGTTCAGAATCTACCCGGACAAAGTCGTGGGCGTAGCTAGTATAAAAGTAAGCCTAGGTTACTCCTTATTACATAAGCTATCTGCCAGTGAAAGTCCCGTCAAAATCGGTCCAACCGTTCCCGAGATGAGCCGGGACAGACAAACAGACAGACAGACAAACATTGTAAAAAATGTTGTTTTGATATATGTACCACGTATGCGTAAGCATTTAGTAAAAAGCGGTTATTTTTATATTACAAACAGACACTCTAATTGTGGTTATTTGTATTGATAACAGTAACGGATATTTAATGCTTTATTAGCATTGTTGAAAATCCACGAAGTAGTCAAATTCGTACAACAAATGGCTCCGTACAACATCCATTTATGTCCCCATAATACCACAGAGACATAACAAAAACAATATAATGCAAAGACAAAAATTTACTATGGATTAAGATTAAGTCTACGACCACTAAATAATTAGCCCAGCTACTATACTTAGGTACTATGCTAACCCACTTCACTAGTTGGCTTCGCCCGAAGTAGATTTTTTTAGATTTTCTATAAATCAATCCTTTTTGAAAGGATGACTCGCATGTTTAATTGAAAAAAATGCAATAAAAAAAAATACTATGGGTTAAGATTAAGTCTACGACCACTAAATAATTAGCCCAGCTACTATACTTTTCACTCTCAATTTTCTAAATTTATCTCTGATAATAATTTACTCTCCCAATATCAATCTGGATTCCGACCTGGGCACAGCACATCTACAGCCCTGCTTAAAGTTCTGGAGGATGTCAGGTTAAATATGGAGCGCTCTCAAGTAACAGTTTTGGTCTTAATAGATTTTTCTAACGCGTTCAACACTGTTGACCATGACATTCTTCTTAGCTTACTTAAATATATCGGAGTCTCATCACTGGTTCAGGACTGGTTCTCTTCATATCTTCGCGGTCGCCAGCAGGCTGTTCGCGCTGGCCAGGAGCTATCTGACTGGTGCGATCTAGTTGCTGGTGTACCGCAAGGCGGAATTCTCTCTCCACTCTTATTTTCTTTGTTTATAGATCTTATAACCTCCTGCCTCCAATGCTCTTACCATCTGTACGCTGACGACTTACAGATATATACCCAGTCTGATGTCTCCAATATAGATCTTGCCATTGCTAAAATCAATAGGGACCTACAATCTATATATGAGTGGTCACTAAGGTTTGGAATTTTTGTAAACCCTGCTAAGTGCCAAGCTATTATAATTGGAAGTACTTATTTTACTAACATTCTCGACACTGGTCATTTGCCTCCAATTTTATTTGACAATTCAGTTATTCCATTTGTCGACCATGTTAAGGATTTAGGGCTCTACATCGATTCCAACTTAAAATGGAAAAAACAAGTTAGTAAAATCAGTCAGAATGCTATTGCCTCATTGCGGTCCCTTTATAGATTTAAGAACTTCTTACCATCCTGCACGAAAATTCTCCTTGTACAATCTCTTGTCATACCCATTATTGATTATGCAGATGTTTGTTTCTCAGATATTACCCAGGAAAATCTCAATAAATTTGATCGTCTACTTAACAACTGTATACGTTTCATATTTGGCCTACGTAAATTCGACCACATCTCCCTTTGCCGTTCCAAGCTCAAATGGCTTCCAATCCGCCAGAGAAGGTCCTTACGGACGCTCTGTGTACTATTCTCTGTTATTAACGACCCTTGTTCCCCTAATTATCTCAAATCTAAATTTAATTTCCTGGGCGCCTCTCATAACCTTTCCCTCCGTTCATCGGAAAATCTTATGCTTCAAATACCGTCTCACCGCTCTGGTTTTATTTCAAATTCTTTTGCTTTGAATGCAATTAAACTCTGGAACACGCTGCCCCTTGACATTCGTAGATCTCCCTCCAAATTTTCATTTAAGCGGAAAGTATGTCGTTACTTTCTGCAATCATTTTCTTAATGTTGGCTCTTCATCGTCTCATACTTATTTGCGTTTTGTTTTAATTTTATTGTTAGTTATGGTATTATATATTTATATTTATTTATTATATATATATTTATATATGCACAGATTTATTAAAATTTATTATACATTATTTATTATTATTGTTACATGATAATATAGTATTTTATTTATATTATATAAATATAATTATTACATCTAATTTAAGGTAGTTATCTTTCTATTTTAAATACTTTCTCTCCAAGGTTTTTTTTATTTGCACTCTCATCATCTTGTCTCACTACCCTAAGGTCGACTGGTAGAGAATGCCTTACGGCATTAAGTCCGCCTTATGTGCTTACATTGTGCATTAAAGCTTAAATAAATAAATAAATAAATATACTAAGGTACTATGCCAACCCACTTCACTCGTTGGCTTCGCCCGAAGTAGAGTTTTTTTTAGATTTTCTATAAATCAATCCTTTTTGAAAGGATGACTCGCATGTTCAATTGAAAAGAAATGCAATGAAAAAAAATTACTATGCGTTAAGATTAAGTCTACGACCACTATATAATTAGCCCAGCTAATTTACTTAGGTACTATGCTGACCCACTTCACTAGTTGTCTTCGCCCGAAGTAGATTTTTTTTAGATTTTCTATAAATCAATCCTTTTTGAAAGGATGACTCGCATGTATTATTGAAAAAAAAATACAAAACCTTATCATCCATAACAACACACTCAAAAGGTAACATAAGAGTTGCGTGTAATTCTGCAAAAAGAAATATTTTTGTGTTCAACTTTCGAAAAAGTCATTAGGTAGAGAAAAGTAAATAAGTTTTTCTTCTTCAAATGATACTACTATTGTGTACTACGATGGCCAATTGATGATTATTTGCTACTTAATCTTCACGTTTTTTTACTGGTGATAGAGCTCCAGTGACCCATTTTGACCTCTGGTCATTGTGTAGGTGTCTATAGGCTTGCAGTCATCACTTAACATCAATGTGAACTGCAGGCTTGTTTGCCACTTTTAACACATAAAAAAAATATTATTCTAAATACAATTACCCTGTTTTTTGGTCCAATCTCGCAAACAACTGCCAAGATAATACATACATTATCATATTTGAAAAAAAGTGCATTAACACATAATATTCGACGGTAATTTTCAATCCAAATTCCAAAATGAAAACACGCAACGAATTTCCAAAATGGAACCCATTAAAATCAATCCAAAAACTAGTTGCAACGATTCAATTTTAAACACTAAAAAGCGCGTCCGTTCCCAAAATTAAGGTTCAAAACGGTACCACCTTATACGGACCGTCGGCACAAGATACGAAATTGTTTCCTCGAGTAAGACGCAACAAAAAACAAGTGTCGCAACAATAAATCATTCGGGTCCAGTTTACTCGATTAAAACCATTCGATTGCCGATTCGATCGGGGAATGTCGCTGCACGGTTTTTGTTTTCGATTTATTTTGTTGAAACCCTTCCGTGTTATTATTATGCAATTTGTTATTTAATGTTCCGATGGTGTATCGATTTTATTTTGTCCAGAGATTGGTCGAAATTTGATCACAATCATTTAATGTCTATCACAGAGATAAAACAATTTAGGCATCAGATGGTAACGCATCTGCGTTACCAGGCATCAGGTGGTAACGCATCTGCGTTGCGCATATCTTTAACTGGTGGTAGAGCTGCAGTGACGGTCCTCGCGGGCGTAGGCACCACCGCATTACAGGAGTGGTAACGCATCGGCATTTTGACCTCGGTCTTTGTGTGGGTGTCTATAGGCTGCAGTCATCACTTAACATCAATGTGAACTGCATGCTTGTTTGCCACTTCCATTAGGTACATTAAAAAGACCAGTATCTAAAGATCCAGTGACGGATTTTGACAACATACGTTTAAGATATCGTACTGGTCCCGTTATTTTCGGCACAGAGGCTTAGGTCTCCATAGCAACCCATACACGGTACGGCACGGTATTCAGGGTATGATAGCAAGGGTCAGGGTAGTGTATTAACATTTAGGGAGCTAGAGCCCTAATTAGGGCGACCGGAGCGGCCCGTGTATTTGTACTGTGATTGAGTTAGCGTGCTGTCGACCGGATAGTGTAATAAGCGGCAATCCGGCGCGAGGCCACGCCCACCCTTTCTGTCGGACCCTGAATACCGTGTCGTATAATAACCTTTTTAGACCGGTCTATCACTGCTTACATCAGCAGTGTGCAGCAGAGATAACGCTCTGCGAAATCGAAACTAGCTGATTGTCTCTTTCTTATGTTTGATGCGCAATATTTTTTGCTGGATTTTGTACAATGTTTTTGATTTTAATTTGGACTTTGCAAGTATTCATATACCACGAATGTGAACTGCTTATTTGCCAGTTTGAGGCCTAGAAAATAAATAAATTTTACAATAAAAAATAATCGAATTAACTGTAGAAAATAAAATTCTCAAGTATAAAACAGGCTAGATGTCACAAATGCATTACACTTAACATATTTATAGCTCAATTTTATACGAAGGACAATGCGAGCCGAAATATTTCGAGAAGTTCGTGGGAGCTTAATTACGGAGTCGATTTTTTTTCGCATTTATGCGGATGCGTTTGTTATTTACGAGCCGTGGTTTTTGGGGTGACACCATATAGGAGGATCATGGCGGGGCTAGTGTGGACGGCGACTAAAGGCGTTGGTGCAAAAGTTTGTGGATTAAAATAATTATTTATTTATTTTATGTTTTTGGGACATGTAAAGTGAAAATGGACAGGCGGGACTTTAAACTTGCGACCACTGGGATCACGAATTAGATTCGGAGTTGGTAGAGCAACAGGAGCTAATCCAGTCGCTCTACCCGCGATCAGTGGTCCCGGATTCGAGTTCCATATGAAGTTTTGATATATTTTGCACATCATCCGTCCGCAAAAATAGACTAAGTAGTGGAACTATACAATAAATGCCACTAAATAGCATTAAGTAAGTTCTAAGTAAAACGTTACGAATAAAATGAGTCTGTGTTACTTAATAAATAAATAAAATAAAATAAATTAATTAAAAAAACTAGTCTGTTTAATTAATTTCTTTATATTGTTACCGGAACATGACTCACATACATTAGTATGGGCCCGTAATAACTATATGGCCCCCTGGGTGGTATCTGTATTTTAGATCTCCGGTCTTAGTGTAGTTTTTCTAGGCTGCAGTATTCACTTTTCAATAATGAGAACTCTACACTTGTTTGCAGCCATAATAACAAAAAAACCTTCTGTGAGTGGTAGGAACTTATGTCGTATAGTTGAAAACATTTTTCGCCTGAAATTACAAATTTACTTTTTCTGACCTAAAAAGTAGTCGCAAGTAAGCGATAAAACAATAATATTAACGCAACACCAGTAGTGTCCGCCTGCACTTAGTGCCCATCACGGCGATCTTTTTTATTTATTGCCATGTCACGAAAGCTTCGCAATTTGTGTACTGTTACGCATCGGAAAAAGGGAAATCGATTAATGATTCATTAGCATTGTAATTTCTTCCTTTTTTTACACGTGTCTGGTGGTTGAGCTAACGTGATGGAGCATAAGGACGTAGACAGAATTAAGAGCTCATCGTCATCACGTCCACTGTCCAGCAGTGGACGAGATTGGGGTGAAGTCGAAGCCTTCCCCAAAGACGCCCACACAGTGTTGTGCAACATTAGAAGATAATTGTCGCCACGCTTGGCAGGTGGATTGGCGATCACAGTGCCGGCAGTTTTATCGTGGGACGTAGCTGCACATCCCGCGTTATTATATTTACCAGCTAATTACGTTTGCTGCGGCCGGAGGTCCGAAAAAAAACCAATTTACTTATACTTAATTTATTTAAAATAAAACTTATTACAATTTAATTACTAATTCTAAACCTATGCTAATGACCAAATACGATATTTGAATGCATGTTCTAATAATGTTGCGAAATAAAGTAAACTATAGTCATCACTAAATTTGGGTCACGAAACATTGCACTGCTGCTGCGTCATCTAGGGTTGGCATATCTAATTCCTCCACCCCTAGAACGGCAACTATTTTAGGACGTTTAGTGAAAATGTTGCCGGAATTCCTTCAGGATCGTTGCTGTCCTCAGAGGTTACCGGCGGCTGCTGGTCCTTCTTCGTAGCTGCTTTGCATATCAGTAGGTTGTACTTTTTTATTGTAATGGCGATGATGACTGCAGCTGTACCAAACGTTATCAGGTAAAACGGCAGTGTGGTATGGTAAAATGTGGTCAGCTCTGCTTGATCGAGATGAATTGGAGCTTGCACAATAACTTTGTCTCGAACGTCACGAAGTCCTCGGAGATCAATGGAGTTGAGATTCACACGAGTTGAGATTTTTTCCTGTTTTACATAATCATAGTGTATATGCATGAGTTTAAGAGGCTGACCTTTTACTTCGTCGTTGTCGCTTACTATAGTCAACTCTGCGGTTTTCAAACTGCAGCCAACAGGAATGGTAATCAGGTAGCTCCCTTGAAGCGTTATAAAATCGTGCCTGGAACAGATCAGCTGGACTTTTGTATCATGAGGAAAAGTTACAACATAATGAAGGTCATCAAGTTTCTCCATTGCTTCTTTTGCCAGGGTAACAGTTGCAAACTGACAGGATTCTTTGACGATCTGATTGGTGATTAGCTCTTGGATACAATCAGGTTTAGTTCGAATCTGATGGTTGATTCCTCTTTCACAGAGATACCAGTCGTTCAACTTCGGACATTCTGTCTCTATGTACACGAATGACATCTCGTTAGTTGCTAGGAAAGGGAAGGTAGGGATCAGAGCCTGATTATTTTTATTTGGAACTATTGTTAACTTATACATATTGAAAATATCTTTACTTACAATAGGAAATTTAAAAACGAAAACTATTTGCCTGTCTGTATAATATGAACCTGGTTTAATAATTTCATAGTATTGTCTAATATCTAAGTCCAAAATTTGTTCCGTATCATAAGTATGTTTTAAAGTTACTAACATAGAGTTTAATACATCTATATCTATCATAGTATGGTGCATGCTAGATGCACGTATAAAAGCTAACATATTCTCTATTCTAATTAATTCTAACATTAAGTCCTCTATATTTTCTGCAATTATCTCTAAAAGTTGAGCTAATTTAGCGTATTTAATCAAACTATTTTCCTTAAAAACACTAGAATCTAATATCAAATTGATGGTGGCATTGATTTTACCCTGATTTTCTAATATCTGAGTAATTACGTCGGTATGCTTTGACATCCAATCCTTACTGATGCTTAAATGGTTATTAAATTCAGAAATTATTTTTTGTTGGTTATTCTGTAAGGTGTTTATGGCATTATTATACTTTATAGCATCATTATAGTCTAGATTACCAGTGATAGTTTTTATAACTGATCCTAGGCTGTCTACAAGACCTCGTTTAGCTCGATTAGGTTTTAAAGTATATAATTGACTTAAAACTTTGCCGAGTTTATTAGTGAGATAATCTATTTGAATCTCGTAAAGTAAGTAGGTGTCATTATGTAGCCGATTTTTGAAGTCAAGTACATCACATATGTTGGGAATTGGGTATCGGTCGTCAAGTGTCTTTTCATTTACTTTACGAAAATCGACAACTAGACGCCATTTCTGTTTGCCAGAGGCATCTGCTTTTTTGGGAACGACCCAAATGGGCGAGCTCCATGCAGAATCGGATGGTCTGATTATACCCTGTTCTAACATTTTACCTATTTGGTCACGGACTTCCATTCTATGAACAAATGGGTAACGGTAGCTTTTTGTATAAACCGGTACTTCGTCACTAGTCCTAATGCGATGTTTTATCTTGTTAGTGAATGTAAGGGGTTCACCTTCAATATAAAAAACATCTGCATACCTAGAACATAACGCTTCAATATTAGCTTTCTCTTCCGGGTTTAAATGGTCTACCCGTAACCGTGAGGTTACTTCCTGTGCTCGCGGCACGTGTTGCGCAGTGCGCGCGCACTCAATAGTCAATATTTCAGCGTGTGCGGGCCGATCAAGTGATAATATAACATCGTTAGAAGTTGGGTTTTCTATTTCTAGATAGCCGTGATTATTACTAACTTTTGTAATGCATTCGTGTATAATGCAGTTACAAATTATTTGCTCCTTAATGTGCACGTCACCGTCTGAGACGTTAACGGGGATACGTATCACTTTAGAACTGCCTGCTGGAATGATATCCTCGTATAAATTCACATTTCGGGAATTGTACATTCTAATGGGATTACACGCTGAGCGCGTTAACAACTGACCCTGTTTTAAATCGATGCGGGCCTCCCATTTTTGTAATAAATCTAGTCCAATAAGACCGTCAAAATAGTCATGAAATCTATATATGAATAATTTAATAGTATCATTGTCATTAAATTCTGCAAAACACGGTAAAGATATAGAATAATTATTTCGACTTGTCGCGTGTATGTTTGTCACCTCAAATGGATCAAAATTAAGTGAAAAGTCTGAAAAAAAATTTTCCACGGCTTCAGGGCTAATGAAAGACTGATTAGCGCCCGTGTCAATTAAAAACTTCAATGGGGGTTGAGAAATTTGAATGTAAGGTAATTGTCTTTGGGTTTGAAGGTTTAATTCTATCCTGGTTTTTGTGAAGTCGGGTCCTGTTGAAAATCCTGTTCTACATTATTAGAGGAAAACTGTGGATCACATTCGTTAATAACTAATCTATTTTCATCAGTATCAGAATTTTCATAACAGCCAGAAGTATAGTCGGGTGTAGGCGTAGTATACGAATTCATATAATAATCGTAATAGTACACCGGATCTTGGCAACTGTCGTTGTAATACGAATACTCATTGTCATATGCCGCGCATTCATTCATATTCATTTCTCTGCTTTTAAAATAGTTACTCGGAGGTGGGTTCCCTAGCCTATTCCAATCATGTCCAGTTAGCATGCTAGTATGCGGCAGAGTTTTGGGTACAAATCGCTGAACACCGCTCATAGGCTGGGGGTTCGGTGGATTATTTCGGGGTGGTAATTTAAATATATTACTACGGGGGTTGTAATTTGGGGGTAATGCACCAAATATTTTTTGGGTATTACTGTGCATACGGGGTTGAGGCTGATTGGGTTCTGGGAATTTAAAAGGTGGAAGGAGTGGTCTTGTCGGTCGTTGTCCTATAGGTACTGGCCAATTAGGTACTGGACCCTGGTAAGCGTGAAGGCGAGGGGGTACAAACGGTACCGTCACGGGTGGTACATACACATTAGGCTTGGGGATGAAATGGTTTCTACTTAATGGCTCACTACGATGTTGTTGGTATGTAACATTCAACTCCTCCTGAACATATTCAAGCGCTTTCTCAATGCTACTGGGTCGCATGCAACGTATGCGGGACCCTAATGGTTCCTTAAGGCCGCGAACATAAGCCTGCATAGTCACCTTTTTATATAGGTCACGCTTCGCGTCTATAGTAGTTTTTAAAGTTTCGTGTAAGGTCACATATGTCATTAAAGTACTGAATAAATTCTGGCAATGGTTAAAAAATTCCTGCGGAGTTTTGGAACCTTGCGTAGCCAAAGAGAGGTCACTGTATAAAGCCGTTTCATCACGTTGATCGGAAAAATTATTAATTAATGTATTACGAATCCCTATCCAGTTTTCAGGAATACCATTGGAATTGATGGTACTAGCCGCTGTGCCAGTAATTTTATTTAATATTCCGTTCAACACACATGAATTCGCAAAGTCACTACCTGGCTCGTTAACTATAAACTTATCTACTAACTGGTCACAAATTTTAATAAACCGAGTTAGCACATTAGGGTTCCCGTCAAATTCAGGGACATGGCGGAGAGCCCTATAAATCATATCCTGGTCATGTGCCATTCTTATTTCTAAATCAGCTAACGTATCAATATTTCTAAAATTATCTACTAACTGCCGGTGAGTCTGGCGATTTGCAGACTCCCGAGAACTAGAGGCTCTAGGATGAAAAATCTTGAAGTGTAAGATTATCAATAAAAAAAAAAATACTCTTAAAAATTTACTCTAAAAATTACTAAAAACCCTATTAGGAATGAAGGAAGCAACACGAGAACGATTCAAGTGTACTTACAAAATCTTCATAACTGGTTCCCTTTCTTGAATCGATGTCTGGATTCCTCCTCCTGGTCTGCAGCAGGTCCGTAGATTCAGGATACTCGGCAGCGGTGCTTGATAGCCACCCCGGGCAGCTCGCGGATATGAATTCGATTCTTGAACCCTAAGTATCGCTAAACTACCCGTGAGTATCCTACCGACTGCGCCAATTACGTTTGCTGCGGCCGGAGGTCCGAAAAAAAACCAATTTACTTATACTTAATTTATTTAAAATAAAACTTATTACAATTTAATTACTAATTCTAAACCTATGCTAATGACCAAATACGATATTTGAATGCATGTTCTAATAATGTTGCGAAATAAAGTAAACTATAGTCATCACTAAATTTGGGTCACGAAACATTGCACTGCTGCTGCGTCATCTAGGGTTGGCATATCTAATTAGCTCCATTGGAATGTTTTGACCACCATTGTTTGGTTGACTGCACTAGCGGAAGAATTATCTTACGCTAGAGAGCGATGGGATCATTAGGTCCCAACAAATTCTACGACACTTATTTACACCGATCGTAGTTTAAGTCCGCCGGTGGGCTTTAGCAGTTTGACACTTTATGACCTTACAATCAAAATATTTGGTTTCAGAAGTAATAACGGCTAACCGACTAACGCGCCGCCGCGTCAAGCGCCGTCCCCCGCCTCGGCTCTAGCACGACCCGCGTGGTTGTTATCCTGGTTACCACACTTACCACCAACCGATGACTAGGGCAAAAGTTGCACCGCCCCTAATCGTATATGTCTTATATGTGACCCACAACGCCCTAAGCCGAAGATCGCCGCAGAAGTCACGTGTGGAACACCGGGTGGAAGTGTTCCTCCGACGAATAGGGAGGATCCTCCGACCAGGCGTGGTAATAGCGCCTGGTGGGCCGCATTCCGACGATAAACGTTGGGCAGTTGTATATATGCCAACTCTTGAGAAATCATCGTATGTGCGATGTTATTCGATTGACACGCCATCTACCGTACTAGATAGGTACCGTCAGGTTTCGTCTGTGTTCCACTAGTTGGCGCTTTAATATAGTGGTCGCTACATACGCTTAGGCAGTTGTATACTAAGCTGAGGATCGGGCACACAAGAGTCTACCTTAGGTAGTTGTTATTTAGGCTGAGAACCCTTTGCGCTCGCCGATCGCCCGGTGAACTGGACCAGTCCCGAAAGAAACAAGCCGCCTACTAGTCCATTAAAAAAGCTCCTGTATATTTTAATACGATTAACGTGCAAATAAACTGGATGATAGCAAAAACTATAATGAAATAAATTCAATTACAAGCGTTTCCATAATTGGCAATTAGTTATAGTAACAGTTCTTCACAATGTTACCAACGTCATGATCGAGTGAACTTATAAATATGACAAGTGCATTTACTTTTTTTCTTGTTTAATTAGTCTGTCAGCGTTCATTATGATACGGTTGTGGTATGTTATTTATTGTTTTCGATCCTTATAAAAACATGTTGATTTGTCTGCTATTTTCGAAGCTGCGGTATATCTTTAACATGACGAATTTTTTTTAAAAGCATATTCCATTTTTTTACAACACCAATAGTAATTACAAAACCAATATTCGAGACTTCTAACAAGGCCAAAGACAATTATGACAATAATTATGACCGATAGTAATGGCAACCCTTGATACGTCCCACTGCAGGGCACAAGTCTCTTCCCTTCTTGGGGGGAGGCCAGGAGCTCACTCCACCACGCTACTCCAATTCGGGTTGGTGGAGATAAGGGTTAATGGCCAGCCCGCTGTCGGAAATTTTCAAACCGACTATTAAGGCCTCCGACAAGGTTTAACGACTGCTATCTATCGATAGCAACTGGGACCGACGGCTTAACATCATTTCATTATAATAGCACCTGTATATACCAACCGACAGAGTAACGACCTATCTTTTAGAAATGCCCCGATGACAGCCAAAGCGAAAGAGAGCGAGCTATGGCAAGGCACCGCCTTTTGTTTCATTTTCAACATGCATTTACCCTCCTATTCCTGATTATTTCCTAGAGTATGTAATCTAGAATTCGTAGCAGTTGACTGGTGGTAGAGAGCCGGTGACGGAGCTCGCGGGCATAGGCACCGTATGCACACACTAATCGAGAGGTCAAAATCAGGATTGACCAGTAGGTCAATCGTATAGCTTCGCTGTGTTAAGATGTCTTCTAGAATGAGTAGGTAAAAGAAAAGGATAAAAAAATTAAGGCTTTCTCATACACTTTTTCCGTAACGAGTTTAACTCGCGACTTGGTGCGCGTGCTTTGACTTTGGCACGAGAATTGCCAATGTCCTGTTTCAGAACTTAAACTATCTTTATGTTAATTTTCATCAAAATATTTTTAATTGATCATGAAAGCGTAACAGCTGTATTAATTTTTTTTTTTTTTAGATCGGTCTTTGTGTAGGCGGCTTGTCTCGAGACGGCACTAGTCTACTTCACCGGGCAATCGGCGAGCGCAGAAGGCGCTCCAGCCTAAACAGCTGTATTAAATTATTAAAATGATTATTTAAAATCTGCCCGAAACTAGGAAACCTGAAAAACGACCCAAACGTAGGGTCGATATAAATATCCGAATACGATTGCTTAATAAAGCGATTAATGTTATATTAGAAAGAAAGAAAGAAAGAAATAGTTTATTTTTTGACACACACAATACATCACTAAATAAACAATGATAATAAAAAAAATTAAAAAATATGTATAATAATAAAAACAGAAACAATTTAACACAACTAACGGCATGATGTATGTGTGAGACCAAAAAAATGGTACCCATCACAGCTGATTGCCGTAGTTGGCACTACAGCGCTGGTGTTCTGATGGGACCACCGTAAGTGGCTTTGCGAACTACAAGCCGCCCAACTATATAAAACTTCCATGCATACTAATGTTATATTTATATACAATGTTACGTTTATTAGAGTAGATAAGGCTTTCCCCTTGAGTTTAATCCTTATATTACTCATTACAATTTATTTAATAGCATGCACACCCCGGTGCACCCTCTATCGTCAGTGGAACATCAATTAACAGCGCACAGCTCGCGAGCTTCGGCCTTCGTGACTACTGTTCTAGTGTTTAAAAGCACGATTTCGTGGGAATACTGGCACAGTTACACCACTGGGACTAGTGCATTTGACATTTTAATGAAGAGATTAAAAATAAAAAAATATTTTTTTTTTTTTAGTTTTTAGTAGTATGTAGGTATAACACAAACATGCGACTCGAATAGATTAGTATAAAAGCAGCCTGTAGATATTTACACAAAACTAGAGGTAAAACTACAGGGTGCGTTGTCACCATCTAAGATTAAGTGCTGCGTGTGTGGCGTAAATTAAGCAGCACATTACCGTTATTCAGGGCACGGTAGAGCTAGGTTAGATTAGAACGGTGATCACACAACGCAATAGTTCGAGCTCTGACACTATGAAATAAAACAGAGTTAAAAAGTTTTCATAACATATCGAGCTGACTTGTTATAAAACAAAAAATGGATTGATCTATTTTTATTTCAATTAAGTTGGAAAAAATGCAATTATTATGATATTGGGACAGATTTTTATGTATGTATGTATCTTCACGCCAAGTCCCTCACAGGATAATTGGGATAGTTCTATAATTATTATCCCAATTTATTTAGGATATTTGAAGCTTGAGGTTGAAAGTACTACATTTAAACATCAATTATACTGGTGGTAGAGCTCCAGTGACGGAGCTCGCGGGCGTAGGCACCACCCCATTTCCTAATATACTTGCCGCTAAATGGTAGTGTTCAGCACTAGCGTGTTCCGGTCAGGTGGTAATGTGGCCCTGTAATTTCCGGCACAGAGGCATTACACCTTAGGCCTCAGAAGTGGTAAAGCATCTGCATTTTGACCTTGGTATTTGTGTGGTTGTCTTTAGGCTGCAGTCATCACTTAACATCAATGTGAACTGCATGCTTGTTTGCCCCTTCCATTACATAAAAAAAATGATTTTCATTCCAAGTTTGGGAGTAGAAAAAAAAATAGTCAGAAAATCTCTCTGTTTTATCATCACAGAGTTACTCCGTAATGACTCCAAAGAGACTCGTAATGACTTGAAAGAGCTCCAATAGAATCATTTTTCATTTTTTCATTTATTGAAACAAAAATAGCACATTCTCACTGCTTAATTAAATCTATATAACATGTCACTTAAATTATACTTATAAGATGATCGTTGGTATCTACTCGTATATTTGTATATATAGTAATTTTTATTTATTTTTACATAGTTCCTCAACATAACTACCTATTTAAAAGCGCGCCGTGTTAGCGCTCTACCACCAATAAATGTACTTGTTTAGTATTGAAGAGTCGCAGTGTTCGTAGTGGAGCCGCGCATGCAACCATGACGTGTGGACTAGCGATGTAATCGCGGCTCGCACGATTTATAGCTTTGCGCTGCGACGCAAATATTGAATACTCCGAATATTAACGTTATCTAAAATATTCGGAGTCGTGAATATTTCGTTCAGTTGCATAACTGGCTTCCTTGCCATCTTCGTGGAATACTTCCATTGTTGGGTGTTTAGATATTGGAACGTTAAATGGCTGTATTAAGATCTCTCAATGATTAGCGGAAAACTATGAAAATGTTTGTATTGCATTACATAGCCGATTACATTATTATGTCGCAAATATCTCAATAGGTCAATTTGAGCTTAAATTTTTACATAAATAAAAATAGATAAATACAAAATTCATCCAGTGTGTGGAGGGACGTATGTCATTCCCCCAACGAAAAGGGAGGTTCGTTTGTGAAGTTTAATATAACCTCCGTTGTGAAGTTTTATATAAGGCCACTCCTGCGAAAACCTCGAATGTGCGATTCAGTTCGGTATACGCCATCTTCCGTAGGAGACGCGTACTTTGTGTTTTTTCGGTATTCCCCTAGATGGCACTTTATTTAGTGAACGCTAGAAGTGTATTCATTATATTAAATGAGACTTTTTTTTCAATAAATTATACCTATTCCTAATATTTTAAAACGTAACTTTACACCTGTAAACCACGAAGGGGTAGGCAGAGGTGAAAGCATGCATGCAAACACCCACGATCCGCCGGTTACGTTTTTGGCCCATGTAACAGGTGGCGAGCCTGTTGTCATCTTCGGGCACATTACCAAACTCCGAGGTACTGCAAAACTTCCAGAAAATTGAAAAATCAACCAGATAATAATAGAACCAGAGAATAAAGGATTTTAAACCGTTATTCTGATAGCCCTCAACCCGGGATTCGAACGCAAGACCTCCAGAGTAGTAGTAGTGGCCTGCTATCACTAGGCTACTGAGGTAGTGAATATTATAATTTAATTGTATTTATATTTTATCAATATTTGAAATAACATTGAAAACAATAAACAAAGTAAAAAATATATATATAATATCACTGAGATTATTCCAATTTTAAAAAAGAGCTACGCTAAAATGTTACCAAAATAATATTTTAGCTCTTCAAACTAAGAGCCAAAATATTTACGCTCCGATTACGCCATTGATTACACCACAACCAACAAGAAAGCCTATTTGCTACCTCTCTTAACACAACCTACATACACACTAATCCATCTCAACTCAATTCTCAACACACTGAACCGTGTCCAGAGGTCCTATTATGTATCTCGGTTGACATCATTTCGAAAAAGACTTTGTAGTACATTGCTTGTTTAACGTAAAGCGATAATTAGGATTCTTTAGGACAGCAGGATATGGATATGGCTCCTAGGGAATACGACGTAATTTAGAAATCAAGCAACTAGTGACACAATTGAACAATATTGGCGAATTCAAAGCTCATATACTTCGCTAACTTGGTCAACTAGAGCAAATGGGTGAAGATCTAAGTGTGAATAAGGTATACTTGAGTGCACCAAGTGGTTGAAGGTCAATCGGACGACTAAAATATCACTGGAGAGACAGAGTAGAAGCTACTCAGTGGGACATTGATGTCAAAAATTGGCGAATAATTGCGCACGACAGGAAGCGATAGAAGACTTATAGGATTCTAAGATCTTCGACTTCTGGTTACCGAGTCAGTGAGGTAAGTAATTATTTTTTAGCACAGAAGCAATGTACTGCAAAGTGGTTCTCAAATTGATGGTCACTGAGTTACAGAATACGGCTGCTGATCGTCTAAAACCACTATAAACATCGTTACACTATTTACCGTGGCAACAATTTGTACTGACATTATAATCTTACTTAGAGCTGATGTTGAGAATCCAAATTAGAATTGCTAATAGATGTATAACTTTGTTACAAGACTAAATTTCTCGTACAAACTGTTTTGGTACTTAAATTTTGAACAAATAAAGTTGTTATTTCTTTGTAAGTTTCAAAGTTTTCCGGGTTACCGTCAATTGTTAAGAGGTATGCAAACAAACACAACGCGAGTTTTGAGT
This sequence comes from Macrosoma leucophasiata, assembly GCA_036365455.1. Lineage (NCBI taxonomy): Eukaryota > Metazoa > Arthropoda > Insecta > Lepidoptera > Hedylidae > Macrosoma > Macrosoma leucophasiata. The sequence continues at coordinate 20,620,921 of JAWQUS010000024.1, read as the reverse complement.
TTCGTAGCTCATAAAAATCCCTTATAGTTTCACTGTGTTTGTCCGTCTATCCGCAGCTTAGCTGAGAGACCCTTAGTAATATAAAGCTGTAAATTATTATGAACATATTAGATATGCTCATGGGCGTCACCAGGGGGTAGCAGGAGAAGAAAGAATGACATGTGCCCTAAGTATATGTACCAATTTAGAACCAACGGCCTTGCCCTATGGCCAAACTGCCCCGCTCTATATCAACGGTTGCGGCGACGTCCTTGGTTATACCGATAAAGTAGTAAAATAAAATCTAGATTTCTTAAAAATTAAATAAAAATATCTTAAAAGGTTTTTTTTTTGTTGGAAGTACTTTTACGATTTTTCTCACGTACATTAAAATATATTTTTTTTTAAAACCTCTCCTGTAAGGGTTACAAAATAATTTTGTCTGACTCATATTATATATATAACGGACTGCATTTCATCAGTTCATTTACTTTTTTTGTCATGCTAATGGAAATATCTATTTCGTTTTAAGAAAAATAAAGTTTAATATTCCGGCGCAGATATACAAGTGCATACCTTAACAACATAGTGAGCCATCACCTGGCGTGTCTGAAGGCAATTTGAATGGTCAGGTTTTATTGATCACCTATCTGCTAATAGAATTGCCCTGGGAACCTGGATCTAGGACATGTTTGTTTCAGTTTAATTTATTGGGAAATTATTTTGCAAATGAAGGAACTGCGGAGACATCTCACGAACTAATGTGTACAAATGGGCATGCCTGAAAATGCTTGTATTTGAAGGTGTTTTTGCTTTGTGAAAACTGATTAAATACGAATTGGGCTGCCGCACAAAGTAACTGGAACAAATTTGACTATATAGTGCTCAAACAAAAACAGTTTTATTTATGTAATTGAACACATTGATGTTAAGTGATGACTGCAGCCTATAGACACCTATATGCCTCTGTGCCGGGAATTCCAGGGCCGTAAATTACCACTGTCGGCGCCATCTATACGCCGGAGGGACTATAGAGGGGCGCCCCCCGCCTGCCACTTTTCGGTCGCCACTTTGCTTGTAATAAAACAAAAGAAAACTAAATTTGTTTGTATACAATGGCAAATTTCATAAAATACAATAATTGACACAGACGCGTCCGCGATCCGCCATTGCATCGTAGGAAAAAAGTGCCGGGGCGGGGGGCGCCCTTATATGGTCCCTCCGGCGTATAGATGGCGCCGACAACCACCTGACCGGAACACGATAGTGCTGAACACTACCATTTAGCGGCAAGTATATTAGGTAATGCAGTGGTGGCTACTCCCGCGTGCTCCGTCACTGGATCTCTACCACCAACAGGTTTTTTTTTTATTGAAGTTCTTTCCTAATACAATTTTTATCTTATACTTACTTAGAACTCGTCAAACTTAATATAAGTTTGATGGTGAGATGCGCTCTTAATATCAAAGTGTATAAAAGCACGTAAGTACTGTAGTGATTTAAATTATCATTTATATGGAACACCATAGTGCTGCAGTAACATTTGGCCGCAGATAAATTAGGTAATACGGTGATGCCTTCTCCCGCGAGCTCCACCACTCTACCACTAAACTGATAATTACTGTCAATATATCGCTTAGCTCTCTCTGTTACACAAAACATGTTCTTGTTGACATTTACCCATCCTATCCGGTTATCCATGACTTTTGTGACACAGCCTATTGTACCTCAAAATCCTAAAGGATTCTGCCCACTAAACCGTATCATACCATGACTGTGCTGGGATTGTGTCGGGCAAAAAATGTTATTTGTATTGGAAAGTATAAGACCAAAAAACCGTTTTACGGCCCCGTAATTTCCGGAATTCCAGCAGAGGCATAACACCGTAGGTCTTAGGAGTGGTAACGCATCTCCATTTTGACCGTGGTCTTTGTGTGGGTGTCTATAGGCTGCCGTCATCACTTAACATCAATGAAAACTGCGTGCTTGTTTGCCACTTCCATTACTTTAAAAAAACCCGTTCCATCGCCGACCGACTAATGCACGGTGCGTCAACAATTGTCACCGAGAATATTTTGCCGGTGCCAATACACGCTCCGGTCACAAACCGTAACGCATGTTGTTATGATACGCTGTTGATACGTTCTAGGCATAGTAGAGTCAAGTCATCCACAAGAACAACGCTGGAGCTTTACTGGTGGTAGAGCTCCAGTGACGGAGCTCGCGGGCGTAGACACCACCGCATTACCTGATTTACTTGCCGCTAAATGGTAGTGTTCAGCACTATCGTGTTCCGGTCAGGTGGTAATGTACGGCCCTGTAATTTCCGGCACAGAGGCATAACACCTTAGGCCTCAGGAGTGGTAACGCATTTGCATTTTGACCTTGGTCTTTGTGTGGGTGTCTATAGGATGCAGTCATCACTTAACATCAATGTGAACTGCATGCTTGTTTGCCACTTCAATTATATAAAAAAAAAAAAAAAAAAAAAAAAACAATACTTACTCCTCTTGTATAAATATACAAAGGAGGGGGAAAAAAAGTAACATAGATCATTCATTCAGAGTAGTCCGTATTGTGTTAGTTTCCTCGCTTGATACGGTCCTAGCTCAGTCATGGTATGATACGGTGTAGTGAGCAAAGTCCTTAAAACGATAAACCGATTCACAATAATATTCATTGATAAAACAATTGTTGTACATCATGCGAATATAATGATTTTGTTTAATATTTTAAACAATCGAATATAACAATAAGTTTGTTGAAATAATGAGGAAAGTGGAAGTTGAGAAATAACAATTTTTATTGTGTTGTTGGGTGTTGAGGACTTCTGGGTGATAATTTGTTTAATTATGCTCCTGCCGTGATACGTGTGGGACATTTGATTGTGGTTTTATGTTTTGTTTAACATTCCTTGTTTGTTTATAAAGGATTCGAAAAATATAAGTAACTGAGGAATTCTACACGAGTGTAGCATATCATCGGGAAACAAAAGACACTAAGTTATATTATTTTTTATCTAAGAGTAAATTCAGGAACATGAATAGGGATTTTCACTAATGGTAGAGTTCAAGTGCGTGTGGAGCTCGAGGGCGTAGACATCATTGCATTGTTGTTTTATATTATTTCGCATTATATTTCACAAGCATGTGTGCTTGTGAAATATATTTTATTTTTAAAGAAAAATGGAAAGAAAAATTTGACTTCAGGCGAGACTCGAACTCGCGACCTACTGGGAATCTAGTCCAGCCGCTCTTCCAATTGAGGCGGGGCTTCAGTAGCTCAATTGGAAGAGCGGCTGGACTAGATTCCCAGTAGGTCGCGAGTTCGAGTCTCGCATGAAGTCATATTTTTCTTTAAAAATAAAATCATTGCATTGCCTAATCTATCTGGCGTCAGTTGCTAGTGTTCAGCACTATCATGTTCCAATTAGATGGTAATGTATGGCCCTGTAATAACTAATACAGACACGTTATAACTTAGGTCTCAGGGGAGGCAACGCAACTGGAATTTGACATGCTTGTTTGCCACCTTTTTCACATAAACAAATAAGTTTAGTTTTAAAGCTTATTTAAATATTCATGAGTTTCTTTTACAGGTGGTAGAACTCCAGTGACGGAGCTCGCGGGCGTAAGCACCACCGCATTACCTAATTTTGCCGCTAAATGGTAGTGTTCAGCACTATCGTGTTTCGGTCAAGTGGTAATGTACGGCCCTGTAATTTCCGGCACAGAGGCGTAACACCTTAGGCCTCAGGAGTGGCAACGCATCTGCACTTCGACCTTGGTCTTTGTGTGGGTGTCTATAGGCTGCAGTCATCACTTAACATCAATGTGAACTGCATGCTTGTTTGCCACTTTCATTACACAAAAAAAATATTTCGTTAATCGATTACTTACAAATTTCGCATACAAATATATTGGCATTATTATCAATTTGGGGTCAATAAATATCATATATCCAATGATACAAGCGAATAAAGTAACTTGCAATAATAATACACATTTATATGGACGGTTTTTTTATCAAAAGACTCTGTTCCTTAATAATGTAAAATGTTTATGATCACAAAAAGGAACGTAAAGTCATATTCCTTTTTAAAATGTTTTAAAAGATGTAAATTCAAAAAGTTCACATTCATATTTCTAATGGGTTTTTTTTGTTAATGTGGTAAATAAGCTTGTATTGCCCGTTGGTATTAAAAAAGCGGCCAAGTGTGAGTCAGATATGTATTACAGGGTTCCGTACTATTAATGAATTTCTTAGTTATTATATATGCTATAAACTTACCCCCTTATTCATAAACGTATTTTAGCTAAAGTGTTGCTAATCTCTCTTTTGTCTTTTTCTGTCCTCCACATTTGACAATGCAACTGACAAAGACAAAACATTCTATAGCTAAAACGTATCTAACGTACGTTTATGAATAAGGGGGTAAATACCTATTATAGATCTTTCTTCACGCCAGGTCCCTAACGGGGTAGGCAGAGAGTGTAGAGCGCCAGACATCCCGGTTCAGACAAACCTCTCGTGCCTCGTCTACCTTCATCATTCTCTTCATACATGCACGCCGATTCCTAAGACTTTTGACCCCACCATCAGACAGAACTCGACCTATTTGGTCATGGTAGGTCAGTCTTGGTCTTCCTGGGCCTCTGCAACCATCCACATTCGCATTGTATATCTTTCTGTTATCGTTAGGTAAAGAACTATTTTACAGATTTTATTAAAATTTTAGGCTTAGTGGTTTCGAAGAGAAAGCTGAGGGAAGGAGTACACTTTCTCATTGTCCCTATATTTCAAATTAACTTATGTTTATTACACGTTCATATTCGGATCACTGATTTATTTGCCCCAAATTTCATCTGAATCTGTTCAGTATTTTCTGGGTAAATCTGCTGCCCAGATGTGATGATATTTTTTTTGGAAGATATATTTATTATTGATATAGTAAGTTAACTTTAAAAGATAGATACCTATATGCCATTTCGGACTTCTTTGTAGATCTACCAAAGAGGAAATTTTCCGCCATACATTATTTTGTTATATCTCAAATGATTTAGGCAGCATCTTCGATGAAAGCGAAGGCGTCTTGATTTCTTCCGATACCCCCAACATTTATCGTTACAGAGTCGTACCAATTTATACAAAACTTTAACAAATTATACATACACAGAAACCCAATAAATCACTCTTTTTAGTGGTGAAAACCAGAGAGAGAGTTCGCCAGCAGACAGACAGACAGACATGTCGATGGCCTCTTTTTTTGTTTAATAATCTAAAACACATAATTATTATGTCACAGTGGTTGTAACAATTCCGAAACGGACCCATTATTATGAAATTTTGTGTGTATATTTGGTAGGTGGAAGTATCGATTGCAGTCTATTTTTTTTCCTCTTTTAGGATTCTCCAAATTTTTTATTTTTTGAATTGTTGGATTTCATTTTTGTATACCTCTAAGGCGATACGAAATTCGTCTGGGCAGCTAGTATGTATATAAATATTAAAATAAGTGAAAACCTTGGTATAAAAAAGAAAGCAACTTGACATACTCGTAGATTATGAGGGGCCACTTGAGCCTATTGTGATATTGAAAGCGTGATCAATTATTTGTGAAGACCAAATATTTTTATTAAGTTATGAATAAAGGAGATGTCGCAAAAATGTATGGACCTCCGGCCATGTATTGTACACAATATCATTAACTGGCAGAATCAATATAAAAACGTTTCTTACTGCATATTTTCACTTATTTAGCTTTGTTTGCAGTTACAAAATATTATTTGCAGTTAGAATTGCAACTCAAACCAACATGGCGAATATGGCGGGCGATGTCATTTTGATATTTTAATTTTTTTAATTGTTTTTTGATTTTAAAGAACTTGGAGAAAAAAGTAATATTTTTTAATACTTTCGAAATCGATTTCATTGTGTCGCCGCCATGTTTAATACGGTTGAAAATGATAAAATCGTTTGAATTAAATGTGGTAGTAACTCTAAAATATATACTTGAATAAATTAATTGCATTTTTTTCGGATTCTTCTTTAGTTTACCCATTTTTTGAGGATGTGTACGATCTAGAGCCGAGCTCGCAACATCTCCTTTGAAGATTGCCCAGCAAATGTTGTTGGAATTGATGTAGAATGGCTGCCTGCAAGAGGTGATGCGCTAATTACAAATAACTCTGGATTACTAATTTTTGGGCAAAAAACGTACCCCAAAGAATCACATGCCAAAGTATGTTTCCCAAGTTTTCATTTAGCAAAAAACCGTTTGGCAAAACAACTTTTTGCAATTTTACAGCTAGCAAATAATTATTATAGTACTTTCAGCATTAGTACTGTCAGCGAAAAAAAACCTAACACCGAACGACCCTTCGACCTAAACCATAGGAAGGCTGATTGGTCTGTGACCTAAACTGACTGTGTCGGGGGCGCCCACGGTCTCAGTGTTTCTTGCCCAATGATTTATATCAGACTTTTCATATTTTTACAATTTATCACCCACATTAAAGCTTGCAAAACCTTAGTTTTGGAATATGTTTTTTTACAAAATGCATTTAATTTTGCTTAACTAGATTTGAGCAAGTAAAAAGTTGCCCAATTAATATTTGACCAAGTGTTTAAAATGCGAAATATAAATTTGCTAAAGATCTTTTTGGGAATAAAACTTTTGCGAAAAATTTTTTGGGAAGTAAAATTTGACGAAAAATATTTCGCCAAACGGAAGGATCCCAAAAACTCTGTATATAGAAATTTGTAACGTCACGTTATGTTATGTTACACGTTTAAATGCACCAGGTCTACGCACACATTTAAGATACATGTTTCAATTACACTTAAAGTTATGGTCAGGGTATGATCTAAATGCGATCTATACCTCCTTATGAGGGTAACATATTAGCCTGGCGGGAAAAAACTGCTGACCAAAGTGGCGATGGTGGGTTCCACTTAGAACCACGAGGGGTGGTGAAAACATATTTCACCAACGACGAAAAAAATTGCGATGAACGATAAAAGATTGATGGCGATTGTCAACATACGAGTAGTTTAATTTTTCCTAGCCGCACAAGTCAATTTTGAGTGAACCTTACGTAGCGTTCAGTAACGCTACGTAAAGCCTTTACGAGATCAGAGGAGGTATAATTTTTCAAACTGCTGTCAGACAAATTTCACCTACCCGGAACCATGATTTTTTAAATAATATAATAATAAAATTTTGTCCATTTCACCCTTAAAGGTGGTGGAAGCCAATTGTTAAAGAAGAAAGCTGAATAGCGACCGAAACGTCAGGTAATTGATTTTTAAAATTATTTAAGTTTTATTTCAGTGAGAAAATCTAAGAACACATGACGAAACAATACGAATTAAAGCGAAACGAAATGAAACTAAGCAAAATCTAAATTAAAAAAATATTTCAACTCAAATCCAATAATAGATTAAGCACAAAAATAAATCTAGGTCCGATACAAATATGAGTATTCCATGCCATTCCAATTTATATGTATTCCACTTATCCAAATCGCTTGCTACCGAATAAATCAGTCCAGACCAAATACAGCAAATTAGGCTCCGATTCGAAAATGATGTGGACAAACATAAGTAAATTTATATTTCGGACATACTAAGTGAAAAAAAACAAACGCACCAAAGTAAAAGAAACAAAATGCTACAAAAAGGAAAAAAAAACGAAACGAAATGAAAGCAAACCAAAATGTAACTAAATTAAATCAACCAAAACAAAAGCAAAACTTACAAAAATATTTCAACTCAGATCCAATGGGAACAAATCAATCTAGGTCCGATACAGATATGAGATGTATTCCACACATCCAGATCACTTGCTACCAATAAATCAGTCCGGACCAAATACAGCGAATATGGCCGCCTAATATGGCACCGATTCGAATGTGACGCGGATAAGCGCGGACTAACGTAAATTTATATTATCTGTTAGCCAATGCTCGCTTTTATAATATGCCGTGGTTAGCCACGTCTATGGCTACAATGATATACATTTGCTAGATATGGCCGGATCATTCGGAAATAAAATATTAGTAGAATATCAGTTTATAGATCGAAAGCGTTATATAATTTTCTTCCTACTTACTAATGGTTTTCAATGCTTCCGAGATCTTTTAAAGTAGACTCAACCCAAGGAGAACTCTATGATAAAGCTTTTCAGTGTTGGAGCTTGAGAGTGTAGGCACCGCCGCATTACCTAATCTATTTACCGCCCAATAGTAGTGTTCAGCACTTTTGATTAGATTAATATCATACATATTTACTGGTGGTAGAGTTCCAGTGAAGGAGCTCGAGGGCGTAGGCACCACCGTATTACCTAAATTATGTATGTATGTATGTATCTTCACGCCAGGTCCCTAACGGAGTAGGCAGAGAGTGTAGAGCGCCAGACATCCCGGTTCTGACAAACCTCTCGTGCCTCGTCTACCTTCATCATTCTCTTCATACATGCACGCCGATTCCTAAGACTTTTGACACCACCATCAGACAGAACTCGACCTATTTGGTCATGGTAGGTCAGCCTTGGTCTTCCTGGGCCTCTGCAACCATCCACATTCGCATTGTATATCTGTTTAGTCATTCGCTCATTCGACATTCTTTCTATATGCCCGAACCATCGGAGCATGCCTTTTTTCATTTTTACACCGATACTATCATTCACACAAAGTCTCTTTCTTACATCTTCATTACGAACGCGATCGGTGAGTGATACACCGCAGATCTTGCGCAAAGATCTCATCTCGACCGCGTTCAACTTACTTTCATGCTCTTTCCTGCATACCCAGCTCTCGCTTCCATATAAAAGCGTTGGAGTAAGTACAGCATTATGTACGGCTAGTCGAGCCCGCTGGCTGAGATGTTTAGATTCTAGCAGCTTACCCAACGCTCCATTCACGCAATTCCCAGCAAGCACTCTTCTTTCTATGTCAGTGGTGTACCTACCATCCTTGCTAAAAGCACATCCAAGATATACAATTTCATCAACCTGTTCTAACACTGCATCATCTACTACTACCCTTGCATTTGTTCTCTGTTCATCTCTTTCAAATACTAATACTTTAGTTTTATCCACATTCAATTGTAAGCCTTTCTCCATACAATCCTCTTTCATGACTGTGACTAGTGCTTGTAGCCCAGATGGTGTAGAGCTAACAATTACCGCATCATCTGCGTAAAGCAGACAGTTCACCACTAAGTCACCCATACGCACTCCCACATCCATCAACTTCACCCTCTGGAGGCATTTGTCCAGATATATAATAAACAGCCTAGACGAAAGCACGCAACCCTGTTTGACACCGATGTTAACATCAAACCAGGGTGACATGTTACCATCTACCCGCACACATGCTTGACAGCCCACATACGTGGACTGTATTGCACGGAGCAGACTGCCATCAATACCATACTCTGGCAAAATGTCCCACAGCTCCTTTCGTAATACCCTATCAAACGCCTTCTCCAAATCCACAAAACCGCAGAAAACCTTCTGGCTCACAGCCAGATGCTTCTCTACGATGTTGCGGAGGGAGAAAACTTGATCCATACATCCTCTTCCAGATCTGAAACCACCCTGTGCATCCCACAACAATACCTAAATTATCTGCCGCTAAAATGGTAGTGTTCAGCAATATCGTGTTCCGGTTGGATGGTAATCTATGGCCCTGTAATAACTATCACAGAGACATAATAATTAAGGTCTCAGGGGTGGTAATGCATCTGCATTTGGACCTCTGGTCTTTGTGTAAGTGTCCATAGCCTGCAGTCATCACTTAACATCAATGTAAACTGCATGCTTGTTTGCCACCTACATTAAATAAAAAAGTCATAACTGTCACAGATTCATAACAACCTAGGTCTAAATAGATGTATTGCCACCACTGAGGTGGCAGTACATCTTTATTTTGATCTCTGATTTTTGTGTGGGTATATAAAGCATTTTATCTACATATTAACTGTCTGCCACTATCGTGATATATAAAAATACATCTTTTAAAAATGGTTAATATATTTAATCGGCCAAAACGTAATCGGCGAATCGTGGGTGTTTGCATGTATGCTTGAATGCATGCATTTACCTCTGCCTGCTTCGGGGATTACAGGCGTGAAGTTATTTTTCTTTTAAATTTTACCACAGGTCTAGCATAGTGGACAAAATAAGTCACATCAAGTAAATCCACATCATTGGCACCACAGCCGTATCCCACCATGGCAAATTATAAAAGCGGTAATATGTCGTAAGTGTCGGCGCGAGGCGCGACAAAAAGTCGCCCGGGCTACACGTGTCCAGCCTTTTAATGCGACTTATAATTTTTCATATCTCCCTTTTGGATAGCTTGAGTTAGTCGATTATAGGAGAATCTGAGCTGTAATTTTTTTACAGTTTTGTCGCGTGCCTAAAACGGAGCGAACCGGTGCAGATTATTTCCTTGGCTAGCTTGAGACCTAGCAATACTTCATTCCAATATAGTAGTATTTATTTAGTGGGTCTCAATTTCCGTGTTTGAATTTCGGTAAAAGTTCGAATAGATTAGGATCCCACTGCAGAGTCATTTCGTTCATCCAGATATGCTGCAAACCTAATTTTTACGCATGTTTATAATCTAGAGTTTCTAGAGAATATATATCGAGTAGGTGGCCTATCAAAAAATGGCCGCAAGTAATTTTTTACCTATGTTTTTGGAAAAGATTTTTTTAAATTTGTTTTTTCAATAAAATATAATCCACTTCACGGCAATATGTATAAAGACTCTGAAAAATCACGGCTGCCGTTGCGCACTTGGTGACCCTTACATATTTTCGTTCCACCCCGATAACTTTTAAAATCAACGTAATAAATATTTCAACATAAATAGGATAGGATGTCTTGCACTAGAAATGTAACTTTTAATGCCTTTTTAATAAACATTAGTGTTAAACCAATTGGTTCTAAGGATGTTTAGTTTATTGCATTGCTCTCGTCAATGATAAAAACCTGAAACGATTACTATACCATAATAGTTAGTGATCTTAATCTGTAGACATATTTATTGATTACCACTGGCAAATAGGGAGTAAAGATTGGAATCAATCGGATGGAAAAAGATGGCATATAGAAACGAAATTCTACGATACGAAATACTTACTGGGGTGTGGCGTGGAAAGGCGTGTGTTTTGAAAGTTCCGTGGACGAGAATTTTATTCAATTGTAACGTAACGTTCTTCACGCCTGTAATCCCCGAAGAGGTCATCATCATCATCGTCATATCAGTCAAAAGACGTCCACTACTGTACAAAGGCCTCTCTTAAAGAATGCCACAACGAACGGTCCTGGGCCGCCCTCATCCAGCGATTGCCTGCGACCTTCACCAGGTCGTTGGTCCATCTTGTGGGAGGCCTGCCCACGCTTCGCTTTCCGGTACGCGGTCGCCACTCGAGAACTGCTCTGCCCCAACGGCCGTCAGTTCGTCGAGCTATGTGCCCTGCCCACTGCCACTTGAGTCTCGCTATTCGGTGAGCTATGTCGGTAACTTTGGTTCTCATGCGGATCTTCTCATTTCTGATTCGATCCCGCAGAGAAACTCCAAGCATAGCTCTCTCCATTGCTCTCTGAGTGACCTTGAGCCTTCTTATGAGGCCCATAGTGAGCGACCAAAGGATAGGCAGAGGTAAATGCATTCATTCAAGCATACATGCAAACACCCACGATTCGCCGGTTACGTTTTGGCCCGTGTAACAGGTGGCGAGCCTGTTGCCATCTTCGGGCACATTACCAAACTCCGAGGTACTGGGAAACTTCCAAAAAATGGAAAAATCCCAACAAAACCTGAGATAAGGGATTTTAAACCGTTATCTTTGATAGTCCCCGACCCGGGAATCGAACCCAGGACTTCCAGCGTAGTAATAGTGGCCTGCTACCACTAGGCTACTGAGGCAGTTACCACAGTACTTATTCAATTGTTATTTTTAAAATCAACATTTCAATATATTCTATATAGCTCTGGGATTCCTTTGAGTATCGAAACGCCTGTAAGCCTAGATAAATTTTGTAGGGATAAGTTATAATATGCTAAGTACGATAACCATCGCCTGGCAAGGATCAGCCCATCACGTCATCTGAATTTCTGATGAGATAAGATGTTTGCGCAAGATCTGTGGTGTATCGCTCTCTGATTGCGTTCGTTATGAAGATGTAAGAAAGAGAAATTAAAAATACTAGCAGACATATTTTGATACGCAACCTAGTGCATATTATATTCTCAAGATCATAAAAAATAAATAAGAAGGTTTTGCAGCATATCCTGATGAACGAAATAATTCTGAAGCGGAAATAGACTCACTGTAAATAGAAAATGCATGAGATAAAACCACTACGTGTGAGAGTATATGCGTTTTCATCCAAACGATATCAACGCGTGTCAAAACTTGTATGAGGTTTACTAGAGGAAAGAAGATAATAACAGAAGATGTCCGTGTGTCACTGAACGGGTTCGAGTTGAAAACCAGCGTCAGGCTCCGGCCTGACACAAAGCTGAATTCGAACCTTTATGGTACAGGCGAGAGACACAGTTTATTAGGGTGTGTTATGGGTAGTTTTAAGTCTCATGCATCTCTGGTATGTCCAGTTTATTTTTTTTTGTTTTCTTTTCTATGTTTTAATTTAGTGTCTTTAACCCTTATTTAAATAATATCTGTCTGTATGTACTGTGTCTTCAATCTGTGCCAATAAATTATTTTCAATTTCAATTTATTTTCAATTTCATAATGTTTTTTTAAGAAAAATTTGTGTTTCTAATTTTACATATCAACATATTATTTACTAAGATCTGTCTGTTTGTAATTTACAATGCCTTTTCCAATTCCTACTTCCATTTTCTTCAATGAAATTATATCAAACTAGCCGTGCCCGCGACTTCGCCCGCGTGAGAATATATGATTCAATATTTACCCGGACGAAGTCCATGACTTCGCAGCGCAGCTTGTATAAAAGTAGCCTAAGTTACTCCTTATTACATCAGCTATCTGCCAATGAAAGTCCCGTTAAAATCGGTCTCAAGATTAGCCTCGCCAAACAGACAGACAGACAAAAATTTTTAAAAATGTTGTATTGGTATATGTACCGTGTATACATACATATACATTCAGTAAAAAGCGGTTATTTTTATATTACAAACAGACACTCCAATTTTATTTATTTGTATAGATTTACTGATAGAAACACAATACGTATTATGATTGATACGATAAAAGTAATTTTCTTCTAATAATTATGCTTCTTTATACTGCCACATGCGTCATACTCGTGAACGGGTGCTGATTGTGGGGACTGGTCTGTTGTGATTTGCGGTTTTTTTTTATCACGATATTAAGCTGTTGATGGGTATTTGCGTATTTTTTTATATGCAAATAAAATGATATGCCATGGACGTTCACATTATCTTTATTCTATCTAATAATATTTGTATTAAATCTAAGGTTTTGACAAAAGAGCAACACGCTGAGTTTGTTGGGCAGCGGAGTTCTTCTCAGTAGTGCCTGCACTTGGAACTCTGCTAAGTGAATGACTATGATTATGACGAACAGATTTTTCATTTTCTTCTATGAAGGAATTGAAACATTTGATGATTCACGTGTCGGTTAAATAATATTATTCTATTGGTATTTATTAATACCTATGTACACTGTACTATGTAGCGCTAAACGCTACATAGTACAGTGATATATTAGCCCTACAGTTCCATTAGAGAAGCTCTATCATTATTAAAAAAACTAATACCAATTGGGGAGAAAAAGTTTTTTGCTTAAACCTTATAAATAAAGATACTAAAAAGGTAGCAGTTGTTATTAAAATAAATTAAAAAAATACAAAAGTTTTTGAGGAAAAAGTGCCAACCTTCACAAATCAAACCAAACGTATCTTCCCGGTCGTTGCAATCAACGATTATAGTCGATTCACTTTAATTCGATCCACCGAATATCGATTTCTGTCAAACAATCGAATAAACAATATTGTTGAGTACTCGATTACTCGGTGTCACCCAAAAACTAATTAAGTCAATGGTATAACGGGCTTCAATAAATCCAAGGTTCAATATTGCGAGGATTTTTGAGACGTGTTTAATGTTGTTATAAAAAGTGGCCAAGTGCGAGTCGGACTCGCCTAGTTCCGTAATAGTAAATATTATTTGACTGAATGATTTCTCAACTTCAACACAATTCAATGAACACTATCATTTTAATCACAACCGCAAACATAACTTTGTCATTCATACTATACATATGAATTGTACAGTAAGATAGAGGTCAAAATGCAGATGCGTTACCACTTCTGAGGCCTGAGTGTTATGCCTGAAATCACGTGGTCGTACATTACCACCTGACCGGAACACGATAGTGCTAAACACTACCGTTTAGCGGCAAGTAAATTAGGTAATGCGGTGGAGCCCCCGAGCTCCGTCACTGGAGCTCTACCACCAGTACAATTTGTAATGATAAAAAGTGCACGCGGACGAAGTCACGGGCAAAACGTAGTATTGCATATCTATACAAATAAATAAAATTGGAGTGTCTGCTTGTAATATAAAAATAGCCGCGTTTTACTAAATGCATATTATTATGTAATGTAATGTATACACGGTACCTATACCAAAACAACATTTTTTACATTTTTTGTCTGTCTGTCTGTCTTTCTGTTTGTTCCGGCTAATCTCGGGAGCGGCTGGACCGATTTTGACGGGACTTTCATTGGCAGATAACTTATGTATTAAGGAGTAACTTTGGCTACTTTTATACTAGCTGCGCCCACGACTTCGTCCGGGTAGATACTGAACAATCATAATATCTCACGCGGACGAAGTTAGACACAGCTAGTTTTACATAAAATAGGTTTTCGCGAGCTACACTCATTGAAATAAAACTATTTTTACGGATTTATCTCGCGTATATTAAACTAAAATGATTTTTAAAATCAACCCGACGTTTCGGTCGCTTTTCAGCTTCCGTGGTCCCGGGCAGACTGAGGTGACATTTGTCTGACAGAAGTTTGAAAAAATTATATGTAGCTACCTCCATCGATTTCGTAAACGCCTTGCGTAGCGTTCAGGATTAACACAATAATTACTTATGGTATCTTGAGCTGAAGCGAAAAGCGACCGAAACGTCGGGTTGATTTTAAAAATCATTTTAGTTTAATATACGCGAGATAAATCCGTCAAAATAGTTTTATTTCATAAAATACATATTTCATCCAGCACATTACAAAACATCGGGTGCTAGTTTAGTACCAAGAAGATGCTTTCTCACTATAACAAATCCGCAAAATAATTTATGTCTTACGCAACTGGAGTTGTTAAATTTTATACATTAATGATTGATGGTCTCTTTATGTCGTGAACTACCATTAAAACGCAATCGCGACGCCCGAGATGGCGTTTAACCCGATTTTTTATTGCAAACCGCTATTTAGTGTTGGAAATTATTGAGATCGGATATCGATTTTTATCGCCGATTCGATTATTCGCCGCGGAATCGGAATAAGAAAATGTCGCTACAATTACGATGTTAAAAGTGAGGTGAAGTTATGTGATATTTTTGAGATGAATTGTGTGATGGAGTAATTTGGGGTAGAGGTATAAATTTTGGTATAATCTGAGAGATTAAGCTTGTATTTTTTTCTTTCTTGCATAGTCTCATCTGCTGTAGTATTCTATGTAAATAATATAATAATGGCAACCCATTATACGTCCCACTGCTGGGCACGAGTCTCTCCCCTTTTAGGGGGAGGCCTGGAGCTTACTCCACCACGCAGCTCAAATGCGGGTTGGTGGAGATACGGTTTAGTGGCCAACCTACTGTCGGATGTTTAGGCTCCGACAAGGTTTAACGACTGCTATCTATCGATAGCAACTGGGACCGACGGCTTAACAGCAATGTGAACTGCATGCTTGTTTGCTACTTCCATAAATAACATAAAAGAAACCTGTGTCGTGGGTGCCGTTGTACGCACACAACACATACACGTACACCCAGACCCGAAATAAATATCTGTGAGCCATACAAACATTTATTTGTCCGTGTGCAGGGATCGAACCCGCGACCCTTCGAATCAAGCGGTAGTCACACACCGCTGGACTAACCGGGTAGTCGAACTTGAGTCTTCGATTCCGAGAATTACAGAAACGCCGACTCTTCTTCGGGGGATTCCTATCATTCATATCTTATCTATAATTACGTCTCATATCATTGGTACACTTGTTTTTATTGAATATAGCCTTTTGCCTTCGGATGAGGACTTGAAGAGATGAAGAAATAAATATATTTTTAGGGTTCTGTCACGATGTGAAAAAAGAAAACTATACATGATTTAGGTTCTGTTTGCATCATAATATTAATTTGTTAAAAATATTGTTATTTATTGTAAAATTCCCGGCACAGAGGCATAACACCTTAAGCCTCAGGAGCGGTAACGCATCTGCATATTGATCTTGGTCTTTGTGTGAGTGTCTAGAGGCTGCAGTTATCACTTAACATCGATGTGAACTGCATGCTTGTTTGCCACTTCAATTTACACAAAAAATAGTATCACTAGGCTACTCAGGAGCGCTATGGGCTATATTTTATTATGATAGTAGTAATTTAAGTAAAATGGCAACCGTGCAAAGCCGGGGCGAGCCTCTAATAATATTTTTTTCTTATTTTGGATACGGAATCCTTTCTATATATTTCAGTTTTCACTTGAATATTTTTTTAAGACATGTAGGTCGAGTTATTGTGTTAAATGATTTCCGATTGAAGATAAGACCGATAATGGCGATGGAAATGTGTTTGATGCGACCTGGCGGATTCTTATTGTTCATCATTAAGGTTAAGACCAGTGTGATCGGCATTCTGATGAGCGAGATAATTATTGCAGACTTTTTTGTTTCGTTGCTCCTTGCAGTATCAACTTAAAAAATGTTGAAATATTTTTATTGTGCGCAAATCGATTGAATTTAGAAATCAAAGAAGTGTTCATACAACAAGAGACAGGGCGTTCATTTTACTGATTAGTCCTATTTTAGAGTGTCATAACGTACTATATGTTTGATGTATTATGAAAAAGTTTAAAAAACTACACACAACAAACAACATTTTACAAAATAAACTAAAAATATTTTATTTTATATACATATACATTGCCCCGCGGTTGGTGTAGATAGTAAGCGATCTACTCGGTTAAGCGATACGAGCGCGGTCGGGTGTGTGATGAGTGACCGCTAGTGGCAAAGGAGATGTTGCGAAAATGTATGGACCTCCGGCCATGTATTGTACACAATATCATTAACAGGCAAAATCAATATAAAAACGTTTTTTTACTGCATATATTCACTTATTTAGCTTTGTTTGCAGTTACAAAACATTATTGGCAGTTAGAATTGCAACTCAAAACCAACAAGGCAAATATGGCGGGCGATGTCATTTTGACAATTCCGCTAATAATCATATTGAAAATGATAAAACCGTTTGAATGAAATGTGGTTGTAACTCTAAAATATGTTCTTGACTAAATTAATTGTATTTTTTTCAGATTCTTCTTCAATTTACCCATTTTTTGAGGTAGTGTACCAACCAGAGCCGAGCTCGCAACATCTCCTTTAAATGCGCGTTTCCGTGCTTCAGAGGGCACGTTAAGTGATGACCACAGTCTATAGACACAAAACCAGAGATCAAAATATAGATACGTTGCCATCCCTGAGATCCAATATTGATTCATGTGAAGATTGTGTGCCACCTTCGTTATATTAAAAAAAAATCCAATCGTCCGGATCCAAAAACTTCTAAAGGGTTACCTTAATCAGATCTTAGGGCTACCGCAACGAGCTTGCCTCACATCCAAATCGTCAAAATTTTGGGATGGGAGGTTTTATTACATTTATTTCATGTCCTTTCTAAGTATTTGACATTCTTGAGTAATTTTTGAAAGATGCAAATACGTTACTTCACGGCTATAATCCCCGATGGGGCAGAGTTGAATGCAAGCATTTAAGCATACATGCAATGCGTTGGTGGCAGCCCCCGAGCTGTCTGGAAGTATACCACCAGTAAAAGTATCAGCTTAGCTTCTAAAGACGTCATGGTAGAGGCCCGCTGACTGTTTATCAGCACTTTAAACCATTTAAACGAGCTCGAGGAACAAGGAAGCGCGTCCCAGTGAACCGAGCGCCTACTTCAGATGCTGTCTTACGTATGATTTGTAACGCTCCCACTCTGATACGTGCTCATGTGACGGCTGGAGTTATGGTGACAAGCGGAGCGGAGAAGCGTTTACCTATGTGTCATAGTTTTAGCAGTGGCTTATGGTTTGTAATTTGCAGTGCTTTGTGCCAATAGGCAAACTATCAAAAGGTCTTCAGCGGTTGTTGCAATGGCTAAACCGACTTGTTTCCCAAAATAATAAGCAAAACGATATACAATTACATTTCTCCATAAAGGCATGGCTACTTACTGTTTTACTATATTTTAGTATTAAGCACTTAAGGACACAATAGGATATATGATTCTTATAAAAATATCTATTCAGGTACGGTTCTTATCTAGTAAATGCATGAATTACTACTTAACTTCAACTACAAGTAAAATAAAACAAATTCTTCAAAATATTACTTTTGTGTAACATAACTTCAAGCTCGTATTTCTCTAATGTTTAATGGGTGGCATGGGTAGACATATAAGCGCCGAAATACAACCGCGTTGTCAAATGTAAGATCAAATTTCAGGGATCCTCGTAAACATTATACGTGAAATAGTTTAACTACTAACGCTGGTCTGAGCATATTATTATACTGAAACAGCTAACTGTAATACCCGCTGAACATAAATTTAACCGCTCCGCTTATCACTACGCACGAACGCACTGTCGTCGTGTCGCCAGGTCGCGGACGTGTACCGAAGTCGGTAAATCGTCGAGACAGGTGTACTAGCGCCGACGTACCGCTGCCTACGGGTTACTGGGTTAGAAGGGATTTTAGGGAGAGCTTCATGTTATCCGATGGGAAGTCATACATAAACAAAAGAATAATAATAGTCTACTAACAATACTTTCCTTTATCAAACAACATGCTGTATACACACAAGTCAGAGTGCCTATTGCGAGATTTCCGATCGCGATTTTCGATTGCGATCGCGTTAGAGTAAACGCAGATTTGTATGGAATTGAAGGAGCGTCATCTAGCGGTGAATCGATGACGCTCCTTCAATTCCATACAAATCTGCGTTTACACTTACGCGATCGAATTTGCGTAAGAGTAAATAAAATCTCGCACTAGGCACTCAGGTTGGTTGGTCGATCAGCACACAGGTTTTTTTCATGAAATGGAAGTGGCAAACAAGCATGCAGTTCACATTGATGTTAAGTGATGACTGCAGCCTATAGACACCCACACAAACACCAAGGTCTAAATGCAGATGCGTTACCACGCCTAAGGCCTGAGGTGTCATGCCTCTGTGCCGGAAATTACAGGTCAGTACATTACCACCTGACGAGTACACGATAGTGCTGAACACTACCATTTAGCGGCAAGTATATTAGGTGATGCGGTGGTGCCTACGCCCGCGAGCTCCGTCACTGGAGCCCTACCATCGGTAGAGCTGTGTGAACACCCTGTAAATCAATTAAAATGACTCGCCCCACGCCAGATGATCGATAGAATCGGTAACGCGATACCGTTGGCATATTTTGCATGATCGTGCCGTTTGCTCCGTTTTGTAACAAACATCTCTTTAATTCGATAAGAAACATTCTCTGCCAGTGTCTCATTTCATTCTGCGTGCAACCCACACGACTATTCCATGTGCAGTCTTATAACTTAGATATTTTTTTGCTAACTTTGGTTCTAATGCAGATCTCCTCATTTTTCTGGATCTCGCAAAAAAATTTATACTAGGCTTTTTTTATGTAATGGAAGTGGCAAACAAGCGTACAGTTCACATTGATGTTAAGTGAACACCAGTAAAAACTAATTTAATTTAGCAAATCCAATTCAATAGCTTCCTTTCACTCACTTCTACTGCCAACTATGTGCGACAGCTCGACCATGAATAGAAGATTTCTGACACTTATGACTGAGTACTCAAACGCCACTCAATTCTAAGCAACCCTCAAATATAAGAAACAAAGAAAGGAAAACTTTAATTCGGCGCAGGGCCCTCGACACAAAAATTTACTATGTTTTTAAAAATTTTAAGTAAACAAACATACAAAAAAAATTGGAGCTTATTCGCTCCGTTGCACGAGTTGTATTAACTAAGACAAAAGATTTTTTTATCCCTTGAAGTGGCAAACAAGCATACAGTTTACATTGATGGTAAAAAGTTCAAAGAACTTTCAACTCTGCCTCAATTTAGTGAAATAATAATTTCTGCCTTTTAGATATTCTCAACCACAAACTGGCAATAATGTTAATTCACAGTTAATTCTAAAAAACGACCACTGATTCAGCGTATGCACCTTAAACGTTCATAAAGTCCCAGAAGGACTTACAATAAATTTCCAATGTGCGCCCGTAACTTATTTAAGAGGTGTTCTTATTTTAAAGCTCACGTTTTTGGGGCCTGCGCGGGCGCATTGAAACATGGCGGATCGCGCGCATAAATTTGAACAATTTTTTCTGTCTGCCTTAAAAAAATATTTAAAGAGTCTCGGTTTACGGAAAGGACGGGTGAAAGCTATGTATTTATTTCATTGTTTTGTTTTGCCAAATAAAGACTAGCTGACTTATTTTATGTGTGTTATGTGTTAAAGCAATAGCTTATGAAAGAAATTATATAGGTATTTAGTCACTCTTTAAATTTGAATTGCATAAACGCGTGTAGATTTTTCCTCAATGAGGCACACATACACAACATTCACCATAATGCCTTAGTTGCGTTAAGTCCGCCTTATGTACAGCTCCTTCTCTTGTGCATTAAAGTTACATAAATAAATAAATAAATAATAATATGTTCAATACCCAGCATACATACTACAACAAACTAGAAAACTTCTAGCGAAAAGGAAAATCCCAAAAATATCTTTATCTGTTTAAGGGTGCCGTAGCCGACTACAAAGAACCCTTTTAGTTTCGCTATGTCCGTCCGACCGTTCCTGCGTCCATCTGTCCGCTGCTGTACTGCTATTCATAATACCAGAAAGCTGCAATTTGTGATGAATATACATATTTTAATTACGCCAAAGAAGTGGTGCAATAAAATCTTAATATAAGAGAGGGGGCTAAACAAGCATGCCGTTCACATGGGTGTTAAGTGAACTATAGAAATCAATACACATACACAACAAACATAGGTTAAAATGCAGATGCGTTACCTCTCCAGGGGCTTAAGGTTTTATGCCTCTGTGCCGCAAATTACAGGGCTGTACATTACCACCTGGCCATAACACGATATTGCTGAATACTACCATTTAGCGTCAAGTATATTAGGTAATGCGGTGGTGCCTACGCCCGCGAGCTCCGTCACTGGAGCTCTACCACTAGTAAAATCTATTTCTTACTACCATTTACAGTCTTAGGAATCGGCGTGCATGTATGAAGAGCAATATAAATATTGATGAGGCACGGGAGGTGTGTCAGGACCGAGATGTCTGGCGCTCCACACTCTCTGCTAACCCCGTTAGGGACCTGGCGTGCAGATACATACGTATATACAATACTCAACAATTAATATTGCACATCGAGCCTGCGAAAGAGATGATCGGCTCGTTTCGACTTCGTAGAGCGTTATCTCTATTCCACACTGCCTACGTAAGCGATAGTCACCAAACACCGTAGAGCAGGGAGGTCTGCGGTCTGTGATCACATAGTGGACAAACCAACTCATTATATTCGGTTTGACCAAACTCGAATACTCGCCACAGAACACAGACCAATTCCAAGAATGGTTCGCGAGGCTATTGAGATTAAAACAAATTTCAAAAGAGAAGATGGTTGGCGATTGTCACCAACATGGGATCCAATACTCAGTAGAATAAAAGCTCAACCGCAACAGTCTGTAAGACCTCACGATACAATTAGTAACTTTTGTGTTAATCCTGAACGCTACGCAAGACGTTTGCGAAATAGATGAAGGTAGCTGCACATAATAATTTTTCGAACTGCTGTCAGACGATTACCACCTCAGTCTGCCCGAGACCACGGAAGTTGAAAAGCGACCGAAACGTCGGGTTCGATTTTAAATAATAATTTTAGTTTAATATACGCGAGAGAAATCCGAAAACTAGTTTTATTTCAATAAGTGATAGTCGCACTGATAGTCCGGTATTGGTCAAAACATGATCAAAATGGTCGACTAACGTCAAGTAGGTCAGGTGCGAAAGAGATAACGCTCTACGTACCCGAAATAAGCCGAAATCTCCTTCTTAAGGTCGATGTGCAATATTTATTGACGAGCACTATACATTTACAATGTCAACGCATGAAACATCCACCACTCACACGGTTCCTAAATCAATTTCCCCAAAAGATATCTATACATATAATAAAACAGAAAAATCCGCGTGTCTGTACATTGTATATATTTACGAAAAACCAATTGGGGGCGATGTTAAAATAGTGTTAAAACACTTTTCAATGATTTTTAAATTTTTTGTCTGTTTGTTTGTTCCTCTGTCCAGGCTAATCTCCGAAGATACTGGACGGATTCGAATGAAACCTTTTGCGGTGTATAGATATTAAGCCTGGCCAACATTTAGGCTACTTTTTACTGCGGGAAAATCACTCATTCCCACGAGAATCTCTACATTTAATTTCATTTTCCTATACAAACCTTTGACACGTTATTTCATTGTGAGGCAATACGAAGTTTGCCGGGTCAGCTAGTAGAACATATTATAAGAAAAAATAGTCACTAACTTATACGCGATCGAGACGTTTAACTGGTGATGCAACGTGTGTGGTCTGCCCACAGACACGGCAAACATAAATTGAGGCGCGTTGACACGTTTGAACACAGAAGCAAGGTTTGCTCAGTACGTTAGCTGAGTCGAAATTAATTCGGTTTACACGTGTGGGATTGATTTTGTGTAATTAAGGGATGTCGAACTATGTAGGTTCAGGGTTGTCAAGTTTTTTCTAGTAAATTTCATTTAAGCAGTTTATAGAAGGTCAGTTTTTTGACAGAAGTAAAGTATAGATTTATATACTAGTTAAAATGTAAAATATTATTAAAATATCGTTATATTTTTGTTTCTTACAAAAAACTACTTTTTAAAGGCATTGTTTAATGAGAACAGCTTTTAACCTTTTAACGCCTTAAACTTTTAGAGACACCATTTTACGAAATAAAATTTTATACAAAAACTTGAATAGATTACGCACACTCAGACACATATCAATAAAATCATAAGAAAGCTCAGCAAACTGCATCAGCAAACATTCAAACTGCTGTAGGACAAATGCCATCCTAGTCTGCCCATGGTCCGTGGAAGCTAAAAAACGACTGAATCATCGTGTTGATTTAAAAGATAATTTATCTGTATTTAGCTTCATATACATATACGAGGTGAACCATAAAAATAGTTTTATTTCAATTGCTTGCGAAAACCTAAGAACATATTAGAGAAAAATATTTACATACTATTAAAAATGTATTTTTTAATAAATTACTCAATTTTTTACCATTTCAGGTTTGTGGCAGCCCTAATAACGGTAAAGACATGAACGTCACTCACTGTTTCTAATGATAAATAGTGCCGAGAACTGGTCAGAGCCTTAACATTGAAAAAAATATCATGCTGTTAGAGCTTAGGTGGTTGAGCTCGATGTTGTGATGATCGAGTGGACAGTTTGGCATAATAATACTTACTCTTACTGGTGGTAGAGCTCCAGCGACGGAGCTCGCGGGCGTAGGCAACACCGCATTACCTAATTTACTTGCCGCTAAATGGTAGTGTTCAGCACTATCGTGTTCCAGTCAGGTGGTAATGTACGGCTCTGTAATTTCCAGCTCAGAGGCATAACACCAGAGGCCTCAGGAGTGGTAACGCATCTGCATTTTGACCTTGGTGTTTATGTGGGTGTCTATAGGCTGCAGTCATCACTTAACATCAATGTGAACTGCATGCTTGTTTGCCACTTCCATTACATAAAAAAAAAATACCTGCCGCTGTATATGTATATAACTTAGTGTAGAAGTTCACATTAGTGGGAATTACTTTTAGAGAGGCATTTGAACGCCAATTTTGGTTCTGTAAAATATTTTTACAATATTTATTGTTTATATATAAAACGTTTAACTAACAAGCAGACCTACTTAATCATGGCATTAGTATAAAATAAAACAGAAACGAATGAACAACAAAACGTATATATTCTTGAATTAATTCCAAGCAGTATTTTAATGTGTGACATGTCTGTTAAGGCAATATCCTACCATAAATGTGGATCAGCTATTTCCACTTAAGTGATACAAAAACGCGTCCCGGGCGTCCTAGTATGATTCACACATAATTGGTTTCATAGTCTATAGTCGTAGTAATACTAATAATAAAGAAGAAACATTTGTATTTTTGTATGTACTTTTATGTTTCTTTTTTGGTGCTCGCTGGCGTAGGCATCAACGCATTACCTATACTTGCCGCTAAATGGTAGTGTTCAGCACTATCGTGTTCCGGTCAGGTGGTAATGTACGGCGATGTAATTTCCGGCACAGAGGCATAACACCTAATGCCTCAGGAGTGGCAGCGCATCTGCATTTTGACCTCTGGTCATTGTGTGGGTGTCTATAGGCTGCAGTCATCACTTAACATCAATGTGAACTGCATGCTTGTTTTCCACTTATATTACATAGAAAAAAAATATAAAAAAGATGGCAAAGAAACATAGCGCAACTTAACATTGATGTTAAGTGATGACTGCAGCCTATAGATGTCTGCACAAAAATCAGATGTTAAAATGCAAATGCATTGCCACCCCTGAGACCAAAGTTGTTATGTCTCTGTGATAGTTAACTCATGGCAGGTAGAGGTAATGCGGTGATGCCCCCGCGAGCTCCATCACTAGAGCTCTGCCACCAGTAAAATGTAAGTATGTATGCTTGTAACGTTTTCACACAAAAACTACTAAACTGATTTAAAAAATTCTTTCACCATTTAAAAGTTGCATCTTCAATGACAAGCATATATCACATTTAAAAAAAAATAGGGATCCCTAATAAAAATGCAATAACCCACCCAAGGTATGAAAAGAATGTCATCATCGCGTACACTTCGGAACCTATTGAAAGTAGAACAAAAAATGTTCTGCAATAGGTACGTATTATACAACGTATCAATATCTACAAAAAAGTCTAATATTGGGGTCAAAAGGAATCGGCGTGCATGTATGATATATGTATGATGAATGTGGATGCGGCACGGGAGGTGTGTCAGGACCAGGATATCTGGTGCTCCTTACTCTTTGCCTATACCATTAGGGACCTAGCGTGAAGATACACAGATACATACAAAAAAATCTGCGATACCTTAGATGCAGCTACTATAGTTATGCCACTTTAAAACTACTTTTTTACATATTGAAAGTTGATAAAAGTGCCCACACTTATTAAGCCATACTATTAATCCTCGTCCTATTAAAGGAAATACCTGTAAAGTACTTTTTAAATTATTAAAATCGGACAATTCATTCAAAAGATATATTGAGTATAAAAATGTCAATCTAAAGAAAAAATGCGATAGCGGGTGACATGTACACAAAAATCGAGACATAGGTCAGGCAAGGCTCAGACAAGGGGTAGCAATGCAACTGCATGTTGACTTCTGGTTTTTGTGAAGATATCTACAGGTTTCGACGACCTTAAATCGGTTTAAATGAGAAAGGGAAAGAATTCGACGTTCGGGATAACGACTTGGGCAGCTTTGTAGTAAAGCGGCTGGACTAGTCATCCTGAGGTTGCATGTTTGATTCTTGCTGGAAGACAAACTACGCTTTTTATTTTTTTTAATTTCTACAGGAATTGTTCATGCGATTAAAACAAGGAATAAGAAAGGATTTGCCCCTTAGATAGTAAAATATGGAGAATTAGTATTAATATTTTTACTGGTGGTAGAGCTCCTGTGACGGAGCTCGCGGGCGTAGGCACCACCGCATTACCTAATACACTTGCCGCTAAATGGTAGTGTTCAGCACCATCGTGTTTCGGTCAGGTGGTACTGTACGGCCCTGTTATTTCCGGCACAGAGGCATAACACCTTAGGCCTCAGGAGTGGTATCGCATCTGCATTTTGATCTTGGTATCTGTGTGGATGTCTAAAGGGTGCAGTCATCACTTAACATCAATGTGAACAGCATGCTTGTTTGCCACTTCCATTACATAAAAAACAAGAATTCAAGAACACGCAAACGAAGTCGCGAGCAAAACTTATCTATCACCAATATAAATCAAGAAATCCTAAACACCGTCAAAGTACACCGGATAGTAATGACACCGACACATGTTCACGTCACAAGCATTCATGTTCGGCATGCCCAGTAAAAAAAAGCAAAACAAAAATACTAGACAGATGTGAAACTAGGAAAATGTAAACTTAACATAAATAAATTACCTTTAAAGCGCCGACTGGGGTCCAGTTTTTGCAAATCCAGCGGACAACGCCGGCCATTTTCCTAATTAATGACCTAGCGAAGCCGCCGGCGTATCATCAAATGAAAAGAGGTACAAAAAGTGGTACGCCTTTAACTTGCCATCCATTGACAGAATTGAAAAGTTGGAATTACAAATTACTGTATCGGGTTTTTTTTTCTTTTAAGTAATTGAAGGTCAGTGACTGGGAGCGGCTAGATAGTAAAAAGGTTTTCTAAGTTAATAAATAAGTTTTTAACTGCCTCAGTGGCGTATTGGTAGCAGGCCACTACTTATACGCTGGAGGTCCTGGGTTCGATTCCCGGGGGCTATCAGAGACTGCGGTTTAAAATTTTATGTCTGGTTCTATTGGGATTTTTTCATTTTCTGGTAGTTTCCTAGTACCTTGGAGTTTGGTAATGTGCTCGGAAATGGCAACAGGTTCGCCACCTGTTACATGGGCCAAAAACGTAACCGGCGAGTCGTGGGTGTTTGTATGTATGCTTGAATGCATGCATTTACCTCTGCCTACCCCTTTGGGGATTGCAGGCGTGAAGTTACGTTTTTTTTTTTGAAAAATTTTTTTTGATACTCTTTAAAATTTTGTTTTTGTATTGTTAGCAAATCTAATTACCAAATAACTTTACGCTTTTATCTCTTAGAAAATTAGATTTATAGAAAAAAGGCTGGTAAAGTAAGGAAGAAAGAAACATGTAGTTGACACACAGCGAGACACATAAAACGTTGCTTACAACAAACAAAAAAAAAGACAACACACGGTACGTACAAACGTACAAACCTACCAGCATTGTGTTACATATTTTTTGTATAATGTAAATAGAGTATAAGAAGAAGCGTAGGTAGGTTTGCCACGAGGTGAACCGACGACCTGGTGAAAGGTTCGGGCAATCTCTGGATGAGTTTGGCCCAGCGTTCGTTGTGGCCATCTTTCGGGGAGGTGTTTGTCCAGCAGTGGACGAATTTCGGCTGAATGCTGAAAATATTATCCAAAATAAAAATCAAATACAATTCATAAGAGTCAACCGACCGGAGAAGCACTAAAACAAGAGCTAGATAAAGAAATATCATCCATTATCGGAGTTTTTGAGATAACGTTCTACTGATAGTTTTCCTCCATACATTAGGCCCTTAGCACACGGCGTATTTTATACGCGCAGACAACGGTATTAGAAACGCGCTTCTTGCACGCTGTCAACGCTGATTGTTGCATTTGCATTGATGATACAAGCGCGCGCATGAAGCGCGTTTGAAACGATACAAACGCGCGTACTAAAGATTCAACCGAACTCTTAGTGCAACTGGAGACTGGAGGAGTCTCTGATCCAAACGCAAAGGGTACGAGCGACTACAGCACGTATACGCGCAGAAGATGCGCGTTTCACGATCGCCCCGTTTGTTTAAGTTACAAGGTTGCGTTCATATCTCGTATGAAGCGAGTATACGCGCGTCACCTGCGCGTCGTCTGCGCGTATAAATTACGCCGTGTGCTATGGGCCTTACCATCTAACTGAAACATGATAGTGCTGAACACTACTATTTGTTTACTGGTGGTAGAGCTCTAGCGACGGAGCTCGCGGGCGTAGGCACTACCGCATTACCTAATATACTTGCCGCTAAATGGTAATGTTCAGCACTATCGTGTTCCGGTCAGGTGGTAATGTACGGCCCTATTATTTCCGGTACAGAGGCATAACACCTTAGGCCTCAGGAGTGGTAACGCATCAGCATTTTGACCTTGGTATTTGTGTGGGTGTCTATAGGCTGCAGTCATCACTAAACATCAATGTGAACTGCATGCTTGTTTACCACTTCCATTACTTAAAAAAAAAGAAAATTAACATCAAACCTTAAAACATAACCAGCAGATTACGTTACTACTCAAGTCTACAATATATAAAACAGTCCGTTCGCAGAACTGATTTCAAAACCAATAATTCATAAAAAACGATATTGTAACAATGAAGTCCCAATGGATGCGCGCCTACCATATAGTGGCTGCCGCGGCAAATAGGAGACAAATTAAACTCTAGACTTGTAAAAAAACTGACCGATAAAAGATTCACCTCACGAGCTATCTTTATGTAGCCCGTCGGACCACAGCGACTGTTGGTAGTTAAGTGTATTAATTTGTTGTCTGTCCGTGTTACATTTGATGTTTGATGCCGACGATTGGCAGATTGGCAGATTGGCAAGCACGTGACAGCTGATTTTATTTGCGAGTTGTACTGGCATAGTGAATTAATATTGGATTTATTTTAAGATTTTTTTTTATGTAATGGTATTGGCAAACAAGCATGCAGTTCACATTGATGTTAAGTGATGACTGCAGCCTATAGACACCCACACAAAGACCAGTGGTCAAAATGCAGATGTGTTACCACTTCTGAGGCCTAAGATGTTATGCCTGAAAATTCAGGGCCGTACATTACCACCTGACCGGACACGATAGTGCTGAACACTACCATTTAGCGGTAAGTAAATTAGGTAATGCGGTGGTGCCTACGCCCGCGAGCTCCGTCACTAGAGCTCTCCTACCAGTGAAATAGGTCTTGTGAAATCAAAAAGTGTTGCCCCTCTTGAAGGCTAAGGTATTATGCCTCTGTGTCGGAAATTACGGGACTGTAGTTTGAAATTATACATTTTTTTTTTGTTTTTAAAGTGGCAAACAAGCGTGCAGTTCATATTGATGTTAAGTGATGACTGCAGCCTATAAACACCCACACAATGACCAGAGGTCAAAATGCAAATGCGCTGCCACTCCTGAGGCATTAGGTGTTATGCCTCTGTGCCGGAAATTACAGGGCCATATATTACCACCTGACCGGAACACGATAGTGAACACTACCATTTAGCAGCAAGTATGTTAGGTAGTGCGGTGGTGCCTACACCCGCGAGCTCCGTCACTGGAGCTCTAACTCACCAGTGAGAATTATGCTATTGACATATTATGCTATTGACGTTTACATTATTAGACTTCAATGACTATCTGTATTAGACATAAGTTAAAAGATTATAAGAGCTCCTACTGAGTTTGTTGGGTAGCGGAGTTCCTCTCAGTAGTGACTGCACTGGAAACTCAGCTTAGTGAATAACTTAAATTTTGTTTTAACGAATATTTTTTCTTTTTCTTATCTAATTTTTGGAAGAAAGAATTGAAATTATTATTATTATATTTTACCCGCAAGTTTTTTACCACTATTTTAATTAACATAATATCTGTTTTATATTATTTCGCATTAACACATGCTTGTGAAATATATTTTATTTTTAAAGAAAAATGGAAAGAAAAATTTGACTGCAGGCGAGACTCGAACTCGCGGCCTACTGGGAATCTAGTCCAGCCGCTCTTCCAATTGAGCTACTGAAGTCCTGCCCGATTTGTCAAATCTTTCCTTCACATCTATTGCATTGCTTTATGGTAGCAGCAGCGCCATCTATTACCAACCATGTCAGTTAGGCAACCGATATAATAGACTTTTCAGTTTATTGAATATCGTAAAGAAGTCGCTTCTACCCTTAATACTTGTTTGATATTATTTCGCATTAACACATGCTTGTGAAATATATTTTATTATAGGACTTCAGTAGCTCAATTGGAAGAGCGGCTGGACTAGATTCCCAGTAGGCCGCGAGTTCGAGTCTCGCCTGAAGTCAAATTTTTCTTTCCATTTTTCTTTAAAAAAAAAACCATAATATCAGTCTTACTTTATGTAATAGTTATTCACTCTAGGTAATTATTGATTATTAAACCCTCCAGACACGAGAAAAATATGACAATTGAAATTCAATTGTGTCTGGGCGCCGGTGGCCTTACGTTCCTTGACTGGTTAATGACTTTTTGAAAATAGTTGTAAAATCTTCTTACTCGAAATAAAAAAAATATCGTCTTTCTTTCTATAAAAATATTTTTGATGTATAATTATGTACGTATATTAATTTTATTTATAATTATCACCATTAAATTATACCCTACAATCTTTGAACTCTAACAACAAATTGGAAACACATCAACAAACAGCCGACATAAATAACAACAAACCTATTTAGGTATTAACAGACACCTAGGTCGCCTTGCTATTAAAATATATGGTTCTATATTAGACCTCGTTTATTGGTGTCTATGGGTCGTACACACCATAACTCGTTCTCGTTAGAGCTTCAAAACCCATGAGGTCTTCTTATATGGAGCGAGATAATAATTTAGTGAAGTGAATTTAAACAAAGTGGAAATAGTGTAATGGTTGACTAATTTAAAATTATTACTTGTCGCTAATGCATAGGTTTTATATTGAAGTAAGTTGTGATTGCGACCATAGAGCGAAGTTTTTGTGTATTTGTAGCTTCAAGGCTATATTTCTGGTGAAGTGTAGATAGTATTACTAGAGAATATGTAAAAATACTACGTATAGAATGTATCACCCTCCTCCCTACCTTCGAGAGGCAGTTGAAGAAACCTCAACAGTGGGGTTGCGAGCGGGCGAGCGAGTAGTCTCTTTTTAGTTAATTTCGTCACGTAGTCAGTGCGACGACTCATTTCACGAATTTCACGTAACTTCGCGCCCGTAATCCCCGCAGGGCTAGACAGAGGTAAAAACATGGATTCAAGCATACATGCTAACACTCACGATTCGCCGGTTACGTTTTTGGCCCATGCAACAGGTGGCGAGCCTGTTGACATCTCCGGGCACAATACCAAACTTCGAGGTACTGGGAAATTTCGAGAAAATTGAAAAATCCCAATAGAATCAGAGGTAAAGGACTTTACACCATTATCCCTGATAACCCCCGACCCGGGAATCGAACCCAGAATTCGAATCGAACGAATTTTACGATTAGTTAATTTCATAACCCTATTAGCTACATTACGGCCCTGTAATTTCCGGCACAGAGGCATAAGACCTTAGGCCTCAGGAGTGGTAACGCATCTGCATTTTGACCTTGGTCTTTGTGTGGGTGTCTATAGGCTGCAGTCATCACTTAACATCAATGTAAACTGCATGCTTGTTTACCACTTCCATTACATAAAAAAAAAAAAAAAAAATTATATGTGCGAGTGTACTGATTGATGTCTGTATAATCAGTATTAGCGTTTGTATTGAATTTTAGCCGAGTGGTACCTATAACTTAAGGGCGTCTAGTCCTTTAAAATAAAGAATTTTGGCTTTCATGGAAATAAAAAGACCAACCTTCAAAGATTAACATCAGCAAGCAGTCTAGTGACACCAGGCCGCTACTGTTATGCTGGAGTCCTGGGTTCGATCCACAGGTCGGGGATCGATACGTAGGCGGGTGATAGACTGACGACCTGGTGAAGGTAATGACCAATCGATGGATGAGGGCGACCCATTTCATTGAGGCAATCTTTGGAGAGGCTTTTGTTTAGCAGTGGACGTCTTGGATGGACGTCTCAGCCATCGCTTAAAATGTTTTTTTTTACGTAATAAAAGTGCATGCAGTTCACATTGATGTTAAGTGATGACTGCAGAATATAGACACCCACACAAAGACCAGAGGTCAAAATGCAGATGCGTTGCCACTTCTGAGGCCTTAGGTGTTATGCCTCTGTGCCTGAAATTACAGAGCCGTAGTTTACCACCCAACCGAAACACGAAACGCGCATGGCTCCGCGGCTAATGTAGATCATAAGCGATCTACTCGGTTAAGCACTACGGGCGCGGTCGGGTAGTGTGATGGGTGACCGCTAGTGGCAAATTAAATGCGCGTTTCCTTGCTTCGGAGGGTACGTTAAGCCGTCGGTCCCGGTTGCTATCGATAGATAGCAGTCGTTAAACGTTGTCGGAGGCCTTATGGGCGGTTTGAAAAACGTCCGACAGCGGGTTGGCCACTAACCCACTCACCTCCACCAACCCGCATTGGAGCAGCGTGGTGGAGTAAACTCCAGGCCTCCCCCCAAAAAGGGGGAGAGACTCGTGCCCAGCAGTGGAACGTATAATGGGTTGCCATTATTATATGCACGATTGTTGGCCATCTTCGTTACATTTAAAAAAAATATATAATGATGATGCCAATTCAATTTTACCCCACTTCAAAACTGACCAAATAGGTCGAGTGCTGTCTGATGGTGAGATTCACAGACCGCACTACGACTTTACTTTGAGCAAAGTATGCTTAGAACTGTCAGTACAATATGGGATTTGACAGTTCGAAGCTTTTTTTTTAGTAATGGCATCGCTATTACGCACATTGCCAGTGTCAAATAAGACGATATTTCGCGTTCGTAACAGGCAGCGTAAAAGTCATTCAGACAATTCATTATCAGTCCGTCAGTCAGAGTCACAGTCACTAATTCGAGTAAAACGATGGCTACTTTACCAGAACATTTACAATGAAGTTTTGATGGCAACCCAAAAGGTCGTGTTATTGCACTATTATTCTTTTTCACTATACACGGGCACTGTATCTAAATCTATCTAAACTAATATTATAAAGAGGTAATATTTTTTTGTTTGTTTGTTTGTAATGAATAGGCTCAATAACTACTGGACCGATTTAAAAAATTCTTTCACTATTCGAAAGCTACATTATCCACGGGTAACACATGCTATATTTTATTTTGGAAAAAATAGGGTTCCTTAAGATATTTGGGTTTTTCAGACACAAGGTGTAAAAAATCAACCAGAAACGTTACATATTTTGCGTACGCTGCCTAAACTATAAAAGATATCGAGGAATATCTTTTATAGTTTATTTTTCTATTCGAAAGCTATATTATCCACGGGCATCATAGGCTATATTTTATTTTGGAAAAATAGGGCTCCGTAAGATATTTGGGTTTTTCAGACACAAGGTGTAAAAAATCAACCAGAAAAGTTACTTATTTTGCGTACGCTGCCTAAACTATAAAAGATATCGAGGAAGACTTTCGGCTATATCTATGTATAATCATCACGCTAAGACGAATAGGAGAGGGTAGGCAACATTGCACCGCGCGAAGCCGGGGCGGGCCGCCAGTATCAAATAAAATGTCACCAACTTTATTTATATATATAAAACTCAAAAATACACCAAGAAAATGAAATAAAATAAGAGCACCACACGCCTCTTTCAAGGTTCCCGCCAAAACTCCGAGTTCGAAGCTTACTTTGCTTGAAAGTAAAAAAAGTCGTAGTGCGGTCTGTGAATCTCGCTCTGAGGGTGAGGTCAAGAGTCTTAGGAGTCGGCGCGCATATATGAGGTGAATGATGAATGTAGAAGAAGCATGGGCGGTTTGTCAGGACTGGGATATCAGGCACTCCATACTCTACCTACCCCGTAAGAGGCTTGGCGTAGCATACACACATACTTCAAAATAGTACACACATACTTCAAGTAGTTCTACTAAAACAAAACCACTTTCTCATCTCAAAAGCGATATCACGACACGTTTCCTTTAAAGTAACTGATATTTAGCCATGCCTATCAATCCGCGTTCTGTCACCAGCATTTCAATAATTACTTCGCATTTTAATAATTATACAGTACAGCTACATTCGGTCGTATTTAACAGTATTAAGGCGATATACGCGAGAACATCGCAATATCAACGTGTACCGAAGAGTTATGTGAAGACGCCCAATCTGCCTAAATTAGTCTTTAATATCAAGGCTCTGTTTTTATTGAATATTCGTTAAGGTCCAGTATGCGCATTTTGATGAGACTCAATGCTTAATGAGTGAATTTAAATTTATAATGGCAGTGGAAAAAGTATGATGAAAATATTTATCGTGAAATGACATCCGACATGGCGATGAGCGGGAAATGTTTTTTTTATTTGCGACCTTATGAAAGGACGGTGGGGGTGTATTATGAGAATCGTTTTCTCTAAAAATTACAAATGAAATGTTTTGATGCAAAATATGGAATGACCTTTGAAATGAAAAAAAGAATATCTCATCTTTTTATTATTTCTTATTTCCATTTTTTTATGTCATTAGGTTGACAGGCAAGCAAACAGGTCACCTGATAGAAAGGTCACCGTCGCCTATGAACATTTGCAACACCAGGGGAGTTGCCAAGCACCTGCAGATGTACTTAGTATATAATTTGCGTAATTTGTAAAATCTTAACAAAAATAGGATGAATTACTTGAATTCGACAAAAAACATTACACCTACAATTATTTCATCAATTATAATTATGTTCAATTAATAAAAACATTGTTTTATCTAACACAAAGACGAAAAGGTCACACAATAATAAAGTAGACCCTCAAATAGTTTGCGGTGACATCAGTAGGACCCCAAATGAAATGATCGGGATGTATAGTTCGCGAACTTTCCGCGTCGCACCTCATCCTTGTTTTTGCCGCGCGTCACTATCGATTGTATACAATTCGATCGAATGTCACATTTATGAAGTGTCACATACTCATCAATATAATAATATGATGGATGTGCCCCTTTTATGTAGATGAGGCAATAATATTATAACCTAAAGGTATACTATGTCATTGGGGTAAAGTATAACCCCCTTATTCATAAACGTATTTTAGCTAAAGTGTTGCTAATCTCTCCTTTGTCTTTTTCTATACTGTACATTTGACAATGCAACTGACAAAGACAAAGCATTCTATAGCTAAAACGTATCTAATGTACGTTTATGAATAAGGGCGTTAGTTAATGAGTTGACTAATAAGGGAATTATTATTTTCACTTGTTGGCAGAAAGTTGTATGGCTCCATAATAACTGTCAAAGATACATAAAAACTAAAGGCGCAGAGGTGGTAAGTGTAATAACGCAAGATGGGCAGCAGCCTCCTGCGATAAAACCACCGTCACTGCGATCGCCAATCCGCATGCCAAGCGTGGCGATTTTTTTAATGTAATGAGGTGGCAAACAAGCATGTAGTTCACATTGATTTTAAGTAATGACTGCAGCCTATAGACACCTACACAAAGACCAGAGGCCAAATTGCAGGTGCGTTGCCACCCCTGAGACTTTAGTCTGTGATAGATAATACGGGGCCATACATCACCATCTAACCGGAACACGATAGTGCTGAACAATACTATTTAGCGGCAGATACATTAGGAAATTTAATTTACGTATTTGTATTTACAAAGAAAGTTATTAAATAAAAGCCGTCAAAGCAATGTCATTGAACCTTGGCCAAAGGTTTGGCCAAGCGTTGCTTCAAAAGTTGACCAAAAATCAATTACACCAAGCGTTCGCCCGAACAATCATTTATCATACATTTTTTGGTCTCATTTTTTTCCAAAAAGTCGTCATTGACATGTTAACGATGAATCCGATTAAAACTGAACGTTCCGCAATCAGCTGACATGTATTATGTCATTGATATTATTGATTGATTGTTTTAACAAACGATGTCCTTTTAGGATATGATATTATCTGATCAATTATAATAATGGCAACCCATTATACGTCCAACCGCTGGGCACGAGTCTCTCCCCTTTTTGGGAGGAGGCCTGGAGCTTACTCCACCACGC
The DNA here is from genome assembly GCA_036365455.1 of Macrosoma leucophasiata. NCBI lineage: Eukaryota > Metazoa > Arthropoda > Insecta > Lepidoptera > Hedylidae > Macrosoma > Macrosoma leucophasiata. The sequence continues at coordinate 20,584,877 of JAWQUS010000024.1, read as the reverse complement.
TGCTCCAATGCGGATTGGTGGAGGTGGATGGGTTAGTGACCAACCCGCTGTCGGATGTTTTTCAAACCGCCCATAAGGCCTCCGAAAAGGTTTAACAACTGCTATCTATCGATAGCAGCCGGAACCGATGGCTTAACGTGCCCTCCGAAGCACGGAAACGCCCATTTAATTTGCCACTAGCGGTCACCCATCACACTACCCAACCGCGCCCGTAGTGCTTACCCGAGTAGATCGCTTACGATCTACACCAGCCATGCGCGCTTCTGATCAACAGTGTTGTGCGGCATTAGGGGAAAATATGCCTTAGTAGGGTATTTGACTAATATTTTTTATAGTGAATTCAAAAAGTATAAAATTTAATAGTAAATATCATCGTTGAAACCACTAGTCTATAACTAATAGTTTTGAGATATCACCATTCAAATGTTGCAAGTTATGAAAACGGCTCATACAAAATTTGTACCTGCTTGTGACATCATACGCTTGTATATTATTTGCTTGCATATTATATGTTATATAGCATTCGTCAAACTTTGTCAAAGGCCTTATGAGCGGTTTAAAAATATCCGACAGCGGGTTGGCCACTAACCCGTATCTCAACCAACCCGCCTTGGAGCAGCCTGGTGGATTAAACTCCAGGCCTCGCCCCAAAAAGGGGAGAGACTCGTGCCCAGCAGTGGGAAGTATAACGGGTTGCCATTATTATGTACGTTACTGTGCAAGAAGGAATAAATAAATAAATACGACAGATAGTAAATAAATTAACGAACATTACCGTTAACAAATATAACAAAAGCAAAACGTTATTAACAAACAGAGTACATATTTATATTGTTACTTCAAATATTTGACAGCGAAACGTATGTTTGTAAGCGAATGAGGAATTCCGTGAAAGCTCGGATGTTGTGACTAGAAATTAGATCACTGGGTCTATTTGGACGACTGGGAGGTCCTTTTTGTCAACAGTTGTCACTAACACAGGTAATGTAATACAAGGAATCAAAAGAAGAGCACGGTTTATACGTTCTTCTTATTATAACATCGAGCTGAAGTAGAGTGTTAATTTGAGATATGAAAGTGACAATCAAGCATTTGTAAAGATAGTTGTGAGGATTGGGATTCGAATTTACAACCTCTTACCTTGCAGCCTTGCACAGCCACTTGACCATTGAAGCATCGGAAAGTGAAATTCTTCAGAAATCATTCCATTTTGATTTTTTATAACCGTCTCTGAGGTCGCGTAAATAACACCAATTCAAAAGGTATAGGTTTGGTTTGGTAGAACTCCAGTGACGGAGCTCGCGGGCGTAGGCACCACCGCATTATCTAATATACTTGCCGCTTAATGGTAGTAAGTGTTCAATACTAACGTGTTCCGGTCAGGTGGTAATGTAAGGCCCTGTAATTTCCGGCACGGAAGCATAACACCTTAGGCTTCAGGAGTGGTAACGCATCTGCATTTTGACCTTGGTCTTTGTGTGGGTGTCTGTAGGCTGCAGTCATCACATTACATCTATGTGAACTGCATGTTTGTTTGCCACTTCTATTACACTAAAAAAAACCTTTCTCACCAATATTTTCACCACTATCTTATAAAGATTCTCAAAATATTTGCAAAATAAATACACCATTAATTTCCAACATATTTTATACCAAATGTTACATTGGTTCCGCGATATTTTATGGGATTCCAATTCGAGGCCCGGGTTCAGGTTTCGGTCAGATAAAATTCTTTTTCCGATTTATTGTTTGAATCCAAAATGCTTATCTAATATTTATATTTTTTTAACTTGGTTGAAATAATTTTATGAGAATTGATGAATGAAACTTTAGCTTTAGTGACGGAGTTCGCGGACGTAGCAACCACCGCATTTCGTTGTATTCTATCGGCCTTCATCATATTCAACAGACATGTGGCTCGGAGACAGCGGGAATAAACCAATTCAACTGTTATTATTTACTATACACCAATCACTAAGAAGGTAAATGATGAAGGTAGATGAGGCACGAGAGCTCTGGCACGGGATATCTGGTTTACACTCTCTGCCTACCCCGTTAGGGACCTGGCGAGAAGATACATACATACATGCTACGAAGGTTTTTGTTTACGGTCATAGTTCACTAGAGCCACCCGTCACCCGACCAGCGCCCGTCTCGAGCGGTCTGCGCTTATTATATCAAGTTCACTCCGTATCGACACCGTCCATAAATTATTTTATTCAATTTTTTTAGGTTTTCACCTTTATTTTTTTTATTACAAAAGTTTAACAAAAAAAAGACAAAACAAAATAAAATAAAAATTTTAGAAAAACACTGATGTTTGTAGCTTTTAATAGAAACTATTAACAATTTTAACAAAAACTAGTAAATTTTTTTAAGATTTGATACAGTTTCGACAGCTGCAAATGAAACTCTCGGTAAATATTACTTGCTACTACGGAACCCTTCATGGGCGAGTCCGACTCGCACATAGCTGATTAATTACTTAACCTTATTAAAATTAAAACGAATCCTAATTCTTCTTCTCGTGTCAGTGGCTCGACTTAAATTTTATCGGTCCAATATTTCGTTACAATTATTACTGCGTCGTTTGCAGTACTTAGATCTTCTAAAGTGCAAGAGCTGGGCCAGAGCGGGCATAATGAATCCTAATTGAAGAGCAACTAACTACCTCAAACTGTGTGAAGATGCGATAGTTGGTTTAGAAACAAACTCAATTTATTATAATGTTAATGGCGCACCTAATTAATGTGCGCACGTAACTAGCGCGACGGCGCTGATAGCTCGATAGCCTGCTTTGGTATAGGAGTAGCGTTAACACTGTACTAAGATTAAATTTTGCTGGTGGAATATGAATTTGAAAAATGTGATTTGAATTTTTGTACTGGTGGTAGAACTCCAGTGTCAGAGCTCGCGGGCATAGGCACCACCGCATTACCTTACATACTGGCCGCTAAATGGTAGTGTTCAGCAATATCGTGTTCCGGTCATGTACGACCCTGTAATTTCCGGTACAGAGGCATAACATCTTAGGCCTCAGAAGTGGTAACACATCTGCATTTTGACCTTGGTCTTTGTGTGGGTGTCTGTAGGTTGCAGTCATCACTAAACATCAATAAATTCTTGAAATTTCATTGTTTTGTACTTTTAACAACTGAATTTGGTATGAAACGATCAGATTGAAAAATTCAAAATTATATTCTTTCTTTATTAATAATCGTGAAACTAGAAATTTCAATTCCCGATGCATGATTAAAAATTCGAAGATCGTTCAAGCAGTGTTTTATACTTATTCACAATTTTTTTTTCCTATTTGGTAAACACAAAAATATCGAAATTTATTCACGTATAATGAAACATTGAGTGATCTAAAGAAGTGCGACTACTAAATATCACTTCGTTTTTCACGGTACTGTGCGAAGATATAAGAAACAAAACCAATTTATTATAACGTTAATGGCGCACCTAATTAATGTGCGCGCGTAACTAGCGCGACGGTGCTGATAGTTCGATAGCCTGCTTTGGCTTAGGAATAACGCTTGCGCCTTACTCAGATTAGCTGTTGGAATATTGATATTATTAAAATTATATTTTCCTTTGTGATGATTCTTGCAGTAGACTCATAGAGCAATACGGGCCACCGGCCGACCGGAGGGGAGCAGCCGTTTATTACCGATACAAAACAGTCTGTTGGGAGAAATTTGTATGACACACACACGCACACATCAAAAATTGTCTATTACTGCGAAACTCACACCTTGACTTTAACAAAATACAATAACGATTTCACGTTCACATTAAAACATCTCGGGCCCACTTGAGCTTGTCCTTTGACAGAGGGTAAAGCCTGCATATGGCTACTCCCCTCCGGTCCGCCGCGGCTGGTGGCCCGTATTACTGAAGACACTACAAATACGTAGCAATTCTATTGAAGTATAATCAACTTCTAAAGTGGCATCAGGTTTGTGGAGTTTTGGCGGGAACCTTGAAAGAGGCGTATGGTGCTCTTATTTTATTTCATTTTCTTGGTGTATTTTTAAGTTATATTGAATAAAATTGGTGTCATTTTGTTTGATATAGGTTTATTACAGTGCCCGTGTATAGTGAAATAGAATAACAGTGCGAAAATACGACCTTTCAGGTTGCCTCCAAAACTACATTGTAAATGTTCTGGTAAAGTAGCCATCGCTTTACTCGAATAACTTGATTGTAACTCACTTGACTGACACATTATACTTGATAACTTATATACTTGATACTTACATATTATACTTGATGACTATATTATACTAACTTTTACGCTGCTTTTATAAATATGAAATATCGTTTTACTTGACACTGGCAATATGCGTAATAGCGATGCCATAACAAAAAAAAAAAAGTGGCATCATGAGCTTAACAAATAACAATACCTAGAGGTACAGTTTCTTGTAAAAAGTTGTTTATAATTCGTTGCTAAGGGTGTAGTCTCTCTTGTTATGTAACTTGCATCTTAATTACTCACTAGCTGACCCGGCAAACTTTGTATTGCCTCAGAATTAAATAATGTGTCAAAGATTTGATAGGTTCCGACTATATGTATGGGAGAATAAAATTGTTGCAGTTTCTTCATATTTTATCACCCTTTAAACCATCTCTGGACTGCCAAAAATAATTCAAAACAAATTAGCCAAATCAGTCCAGCCGTTCTCTAGTTTTAGCGAGACTAACGAACATCAGTTGATTTTTATATGTATAAGAACAGATAGCTGACGTAATAAGGAGTAAAAAAGGCTCATGACTTCGTCCGGGTAGACTCTGACGCGGACGAAGTCGCGGGCACAGCTAGTACAAAATATTTTTGTTAAAAAATTTTTATATCTCAGCTTCAGAACGTGTGTAAACTACACACGTTCTGAAGCTGAGATATAAAAATTCCTCAACCGTTTACGAAAAATTTCGTTCAAACTAATTCCCAGTGCTTTTAACCACCGTCGTTATTCACTGTTGATTAACAGAGACCAGTTCAAATTTTATGACTGCGATATATTTTTCATATCGTTCCGAGATCACACCCAAAAACAGAGTTCGTTTTGTGTTTAATGCTTCTTGTAATTAACAAGGGGATTGTTTGAATATTTTTTTATGTAAGACGGTGGCAAGGAGCTCCATTGACGGAGCTCGCGGGCGTAGGCACCACCGCGTTTCCTAATATACTTGCCGCTAAATGATAGTGATTAGCACTATCGTGTTCCGATCAGATGGTAAAGTACGGCCCTGTAATTTCCGGTACAGTAGTATAACACCTTTGGCCTCAGGAATGGTAACGCATCTGCATTTTGACCTTGGTCTTTGTGTGGGTGTCTACAGGCTACAGTCATCACTTAACATCAATATGAACTGCATGCTTGTTTGCCACTTTTATTACATAAAATAACTATTACCGTATTATTTCGTATCCAGTCTATCGCTACTGCATCTCTACTCTGTCGCTTGTTCAACGCCTCTATATCGCTATTCTCCGTCGCATCTATGTCACAGAAGAAGTGGAAAATAGGTGTAATCGCTCTAAATTTCGTGACTCTTTCGCTTCTCCATCGTAAGTGTATCATTTCCTCATCGTAGCTGTATCGTTACTTCGTATCTACTCTATCGCTACTGCATCGCCACTATATCGCTACTAAATCGTGCATGTTCTCCGTCGCATCTATGTCACTGAAGAAACGGAATATAGGTGTAATCGCTCTGAATTTACAAAGTAAAACAGCTACCTATTAGGGCACGAGATCAAAGATAGCCTGCTCGGATTATCAGATTTAATTAGCAATTCAAATATCGTTTTAGCAAAAAACAAAGCTGTTACTGTTATCTTAATGTTAACACTTTGTTTGAACGTGTAAACTTTTAGCAATAATGTGTGGCTGAGATTATCTTTACATCATTACTTACTCTGCCGGTGAATTACTTAGATTTTAAGGAATACATTTTTAATTTCTTCACTAACTTAGGTATATTTCGGAGGAAGGAATTGAAAAATGTTATGATTTTATTTTATTTGATGATTAAAATTTTTTATTTTTATAATTTTATTTTATGAACTGTCGTTTTTGTTCTGATTTATAACAAGCATGCTAATACGCGACTAAGCAACCGTACTTATTATTAACAACTAGCTGTTGCCCGTTGCTTCGCCCACGTGGATGTCGTTTTAATTTTCTTTGCCATAAACCTCACGGAGCCCGAGACCTTTCCAACGAATGCAAAACCGTGGAAATCGGTTCGTGCGTTCTGGAGTTATAGCGTCAGAAAGGAAAACCCGACATATTTTTTTATTAACAAACAATGTCTCGACACATATGCTACTATGGAGCAATTGCTCAAAAGTGGCATGCTTTCGTGCTTGTAATGAGCATGTGCAACTATGTGACAAGTGAAAAAAAAAAGATATTAAAGCTATCTTTTTTTTTCACTTCACATAAGCGTAATTCACTGTTGGTTGTTATTGATGAGATTTGAGAAGTATAATTAAAGACATAGAGAAACACGGGCCACCGGCCGCGGCGTACCGGAGGGGAGTAGCCATAGCGTTTAATACCGATACAAAACAGCCTGTCATTTTTTGCGGGGGGAAATGAGTGTGGCACACGCACACTACAAATATCGTCTATTACTACGAAACTCACACTTTGACTTTAACAAAATACAGAAACAATTTCATGCACACATTTAAACATCTAGGCGACAGGTATAAGCCCATTTGGGCTTGTACTTTAATAGACGGGAAAGCCTGCATATGGCTACTCCCCTCCGGTGTTGATGTATTCAAAATGAATAGCATTTGGTTTGCTTGTGTTGAGAGTGCCGGTAACAAATATTAATCAGATAAGAAATTACATAACTACGAACTAATGTAATTAAAAAAAAAAACATAGAAACGTAATATTTTCAGATTATTACTTCAGTTGTTAAAACCAACAAAACGAAATGATGATAATTCTTACACATGAAGGCTTACGCCTGAAAAGAGTTCTTAGAAGAGATTCGAAAGGTGGGTTATTCGTCATCTCGCACGATGAAAATGCACACGATCGGGCGACTTGGCATCTTTTGAATTTACCTAATATTTCTATCGTCAACTCGCACGCTCATACAAAGTACAGCTAGGTAAATACATTTTAAATTACATTTTAGAAAGGACATTGCTACTGCTACTCACTAACTACTGTAGTTTTATTTTAACAGAAACAGATTTATACATACAAAATATTTAAAAATCGGCCTAGATTCGGGGTCACCACTGTGGAGGAACGGGTGGAAGTGTTCCTCCGGCGAAAAGGGAGGATCCTCCGACCAGGCGAGGTGGTAGCGCCTGGCGGGCCGCGGCCCAAAGATTGACGTTGGGAAGTTGTATATATTCCAACTCTTGAGAAATCTTCGCATGTGCGATGTAATTCGAATGCACGCCATCTATCGTACTATACAAGTACTGTAAGGTTTCATTGTATTCCACTAGTTGGCGCCTTAATGTAGTGGATGCTACATATACTTACTATATTGACCATTATTGTATGTTATAAGAAGTAGTTATAGTAACAAGCCCAATTCTTTGGTGATATTGTAGATTCTATTTCATATTTTTTATTGTAATGTAGGTACATACTAAAAAAAAACCCATTCACTGTAGCACCACAGTTCCAGAGCACTCCGCTTGCCATTGGTAAGAGTATCGGTATCCTGGGCGTTGACATATCGAACGAAGTGCAATTTGGGAGTCACATTGAGTGTAAGACCAAGTTGGCATCCAAAAAGTTGGGGGTGCTTAACAAAGCGAGACAGTATTTCAAATCGGGGCAGCTACTACAGCTTTATAAGGCCCAAGTGCGGCCCCATCTGGAATACTGCTCTCATTTTTGGGCGGGAGCCCCCAAGTACCAGCTTGGTCCACTTGACTCCCTACAAAGACGCGCCGTTCGTATTGTTAACGATCCGGGACTTACAGACAGGCTCGAACATCTGAGCCTGCGTAGAGATATTGGTAGTCTGTGCGTGTTATACCGTCTCTACAATGGTGAGTGCTCTGTCGAACTGTTCGACATGGTGCCACCGTCTCTTTTTCTACACCGTACTACCCGCCGAAGAGAGAAGTTTCACCCTCACCGACTGGACACCTGGCAGTGCTCAACGGTGCGGTTTTCTCGTTCGTTTCTGCCCAGAACGTGTAAATTGTGAAACGAACTTCCCTCTGAGGTGTTTCCTCGGTGCTACAATATGAAGTTTTTCAAAAATGGCGTCAAAAGAGTCCTCCAGGGCTGGCAGCGCGTTGGCAACTCCCCTGGTGTTGCAAATGTTCATAGGCGACAGTGACCACTTACCAACAGGTAGCCCGTCTGCTTGTCTGTCAACATAATGAAATAAAAAAAAAAATGATATAATAATATTTTGTTTTATTTTAATGACCAACCATAAAATATTAAACGTTTTTAAAAAGGAATTTTGTAGTTGACTGTACATAGTTAGCTCACAATTTTATAATCGGGCGAGTTGATGACAGAAATATTAGGTAAATTCAAAAGGTGCCAAGTCGCCCGAACGTGCGAATTTTTTTCGTGCGAGATGACGAATAACTCCTAATGGTGTGCAGGAATATTGCGGAAGAATTCTTCTCCAGTGGACGGTGGAATTATCGCGTCCTGCATATAAACACTTATCGCTTTCTACAAATTTTTCCTTTGCGTTTTTTTTTATTTTTAAAACTTTTTAAAAAATTACGCAATCGATCGAATTTCGAAAAAGTAAACCCATTACTCTTTCACCACAAGTACGTCGTATGCTAGTGTCACAATAAAAAGAGCAACTTTCATTACACCGTCAATGAAAACGGGCAAAGGGACCGCTCCCACAATTGATTTATTATACACATCGCAAATTGCTCAAGTATTTGAGGTCTCGGGATCTGTCCGAAGATAAATGCCACGTCGAAGAAACATATTGTTGAATTTGGCGGGAATCTTATAAGAAGCGTGTGGTGCTCTTAATTTATTTCATTCTCGTGGTGTATTTTAAAGTTATATATACTAATATATAACACGCTCGTTTTCTTTAGACTGTGCTAATATTATAAAGCTGAAGAGTTTGTTTGTTTGGTGGTGACGTTGATGGCGTTGGTGGCATTTGTGGTGGTGGTGGCGGTGGCGCAGGTAGTGTAGTAGTGGTGCTAAAGATGTCTTCTTTATGTAATGGAAGTGGCAAGCAAGCATGCAGTTCACATTGATGTTAAGTGATGACTGCAACCTGTAGACACCCTCACAAAGACCAAGGTCAAAAATGCAGATGCGTTACCACCCCTGAGGCCTAAGGTGTTATGCCTCTGAGCCGGAAATTATAGGGCCGTACAATACCACCTGACCGGAACACGATAGTGCTGAGCACTACCATTTCGCGGAAAGTATATAAGGTAATGCGGTGGTACCTACGCCCGCGAGCTCCGTCGCTGGAGCTCTACCACTAGTCAAATTGATTTTGTACGGTTAATTGCAAATGTATATTTGTAAAATAACAGCACTATAGATTTCTGATGTCTTGCAAATTCTTCGCAATTTGAAATTAAGCTTACAAAATCAAACAACATGTAACGTCTTGAAAACTGTTAAGACTACTTTTTCTACTCAACTATGAATGAAATGAATATCAAAACTTGATATCTCAAGATTCATTTCACTCCTTAACCCGATGTAAACCATGCAATCCAAATATGGTGACCAGAAGATGCCCCCGCGCAGCTATCGGTATGCGTTGGAAAGTACTAATTGAGGTGCATCGCCGAAACCTGTGTTTTTATATTTCTTTTACCTCGCTTACCAGGATTCTGGATTCACGAAACAGTTAGTTTTATTAATCATGAATATTGCCCTTTTCGTGCTGTCATTGGTGATTGTGGTCATATTTTAAAATTTTCGTTTTATAACCAAGGCGAAAACAATTTTTGAGGACAAATAATCTTATGTTTAAGATAAGTATGTTTCACATAACTTTAACATACGTGTTCTCCATATTTGAGAATATTTCATTAATATTACTTCAAGTCTGATCATAATTTTGCCAAAAGAGCTGGCAGAGAGAAAGGAGATGTTGCGAGCTCGGCTCTGGTTCGTACACGTCCTCAAAAAATGGGTAAATTAAAGAAGAATCCGAAAAAAATACAATTAATTTATTCAAGAATATATTTTAGAGTGTGGTTGTACCACATTTCATTCAAACGATTTTATCATTTTCAACTATGTTAAACATGGCGGCGATACAGCCGACACTTGGGATCAATCGATTTCGATAGTATTTAGATACTATTACTTTTTTCTCCAAGTACTATATAATCAAAATACAATTTAAAAAATAAAAATGTCAAAATGACATCGCTTGCCATATTCGCCATGTTTGTTTTGAGTTGCAATTCTAACTGCAAATAATATTTTGTAAATGCAAACAAAGCTAAATAAGTGAAAATATGCAGTAAAAAACGTTTTTATATTGATTTTGCTTGTATAATGATATTGTGTACAATACATGGCCGGAGGTCCATACATTTTTGCAACATCTCCTTTATGTGCATTTATGTATATTTTTTATAGAATAGTTTGATAGACAAGCTAACGGGGCACCTAATGGTAAGTTTTTTTTTATGTAATAGATGTTGCAAACAAGCTGGCAGCTCACATTGATGTTAAGTGATGACTCCGGCCTATAGACACTACACAAAGACCAAGTCTAAGTGCAGATGCGTTACCACTCCCGAGGCCTAAGGTGTAACGCCTCTGTGCCGGAAATTACAGGGCCGTACATTACCACCACAATACCACTTTAGGCCTCGGAAGTGGCAACACAATTACATTGAAATCTCTGGTTTCAAGTGGTTGTTTATAGGCTGCAGTCGCACCGCGGACACTCCAAACGCTTAATTTGGTCTCTATTACCCCTAGTTTGCACTAAAAACATTAAACATGATGATGTTTCGCAACTCGTCACATAAAGTATGTATTGCGATGAATGTTCTTGTTGGTGCTAGCGTTCGCACTGCTGTCAAACCAATCATTTTAACATGTTGAATGTTTCATCAATGCAAACTCACGGTTATACAGACATCAATCAGTGACGTGTATTTACACGTGCACCTGTGTGCGTAGCACGTAGAGAATACCAACCGTCGCCCATAAGAGGGGAGGAGGTTGGGTGAGGTGGGGAAATTGGGTGAGACGTCGAAGTGTCCATTCTATACGTAGTATTATTACATATTTCTGCTACAGTATCTCTTACCATCAATATACTGAATGCCTGTGGCATAAAATTTGCACAACATCAGCAAAAAGTATCCTTCAATTAAAAATGTATCTTGAACTTTAATGTCAACCATTCAAATAACATCAGAAATGAACTCCAGTAATGAAGTAAGCTCCAAGAAGAATCCATCATTTAACGCTACCAATGATTAACATACGTTGGTATATCACAAAAACTTGACGATCCAATCTGAACGCCTCGCACGTAAGTGCTTTTTGGAGGAAAACCTATTAAATTTTATGAGTGTTTTCCATACTGGCCCTGCTCCAATTTTTTTGTATGGTTGGTTTAATTCTGAGTGCATGGATAGAAACACTGGAAACGACATATTTAAACGAAACATTATATGTAGACTGTACTCTGTAATCTGTGACCTATGTATGTCATGTAATCTATAGATATATAGTATTATATTTAGTCATTTTTACAAGTCTAGATAGTCATTATTATTGACTAACTAGACTTGTAAAAATAAAACTGGTTTAAGGGATTTATCTCGTGTATAACTAAAATGAGTTTGAAAATCCGTGCCGTCCCTGCCGGTTCCGGGCAGACTGAATAGACCACCTACTTACAGAATATGAGTTTTTTTATAACGATAACATTTTAATTGTTTAAATATCATCATGATTACTTAAAAGTCACATCCAGATAAAGTACCTCTACACCTCCAGGGCGGTTCGGCCATTGTACCGAGATCTTGATACTCGTAAAATTTTATGTGTCTCGGACAAAGCAAATTTTGTTAATTAAGCGTTTTGCCTCCTAGGTGTACCCTCTTGTGTGGAGATAGATAACGTTTTCTCCTTTTTTATAATCTGTGACTCGAATTTTAATTGTCGTGAGTCGTGTGGAAGCCATATTTAAAATAATCATCAAAATAGGCCATCGCTCCAATAAGGGCCATTTTCAATTTAATAGATTGGGGAAAAAGTCTTTTCGCATTATAGTATGTATGAACTGTAATAAAATCTCTGTGGCTGTAGTATTTGTATCTGGCTGGTTTTGGTATCATTGAAAGTTAAAATTTTAAAGAACATAATTCCAAATTCAAATTTGGCAAATGTGTGATTATCATTTGTTTTTCGTACTGTCAAGATGAGTGAATCTAATGAAGAAATTCGATACATTTTAAAATTTTACTACAAAAAAGGTAAAAATGTAACGCAAGCCGCGAAAAAAATTTGCGATGATTATGGACCCAGTGCAGTGTCTGTGAGAGTAGCACAAATTTGGTTTAAGCGTTTTCAATCCGGAAATTTTGATGTCAAAGATGCACCTCGCTCTGGTCGCCTTATTACGGATAAAATGGAAGCCATTTTTGAAAAAGTGGAGCAAGATCGACATATCAGTAGTTACGACGTAGCTGAAGAACTGAGAATTGATCACAAAACAGTTTTGGCGCATTTGAAAAAAGCTGGGTACAAAAAAAAGCTCGATATTTGGGTACCTCACGAGCTCACTGAAAGAAACCTAATGAACCGTCTACTCATTTGTGATTCTTTATTACGACGTAATGAAACCGAATCGTTTTTGAAGAAGCTGATAACTGGTGATGAAAAGTGGATCACGTACGACAAGAACGTGCGAAAAAGGTCGTGGTCAAAGGCCGGTCAGGCTTCACAGACTGTGGCGAAACCCGGGTTAACTCGCAATAAGTTGATGTTGTGTATGTGGTGGGATTGGAAGGGCATTATTCATTATGAGCTACTCGTATTACCACCAGGCAGGACTATCGATTCTGCACTCTACTGCGAACAACTGATGAGATTAAAGCAAGAAGTTCAGAGAAAGCGGCCGGAATTGATCAACAGAAGGGGTGTGGTGTTTCATCATGATAACGCTTGACCTCACACATCTATAGCCACTCAGCAAAAATTAATAGAGTTTGGCTGGGAGGTGTTAATGCATCCGCCGTATAGTCCTGACGTTGCACCTTCAGATTTCCACCTGTTTCGGTCTCTTCAGAATTATTTATGCAATGTTAGGTTAACATCACGAGAGGACTGCCAAATCCACTTGTCGCGGTATTTTGATGAGAAGTCCCAAAATGTTTATAGCAATGGGATCATGTCCCTACCTACAAGATGGCAAAAGGTTATCGAACAAAATGGTACATACATACTTTAGTTAAATTTAAATAAACTATATTAAAAAATGTTTTGAATTATCTTCAAAAATGCGAAGAAACTTTTTCCCCAACCAATAATATACATTTAGTTGTTAAGTTATTATAATTTTTAAGAGAATTTATAACAGAGATCATAAGTTTAAAAATATTGTATCTGTGATCCGAATTGGAACTTGGCCTCCATAGTCTTTACTTATCTTGCCAGTCGCAAGCTTGCTGATGCACTTCCTATCAGCTGTACCAAAATTGATACAGGTTGTTTCTCTGTAAATTTTATTACAATTAAAATCAATATTAAAAAATAAGGCACCAACAATAGACCACCTACTTACAGAATATGAGTTTTTTTACAACGATAACATTTAAAATGTTGAAATATCATCATGATTACATAAAAGTCACATCCAGATAAAGTACCTCTACACCGCCCGGGCGGTTCGGCCACTGTACCGAGATCTTGATACTCGTAAAATTTTATGTGTCTCGGACAAAGCGAATTTTGTTAATTAACCGTTTCGCCTCCGAGGTGTACCCTCTTGTGTAGTGATAGATAATGTTTTCTCTTTTTTAGGGTTCCATACTTTAAAGATAAAATCGGGACCATATTACTAAGCTTCCGCTGTCCGTTTGTCCGACTGTCTGTCTGTCACCAGGCTATATCTCATAAACCGTGATAGCTAGATAGCGTTTATTTTTCATTATCACATTTAACCATCACAAATTATTTATTTTCGTTGCCACTTTAACAACAAATTCTAAAAAAAATTTTAAATATTAAGGACCCTTATTATGGGGACCCCTCCATGTCATAAATGTGTTTTGTTCGTACTTTTGCTCAATATTAACAACGATATCAGGTAGACGCTTAATTTTTTTACAAAATAATTAGTTGTATGTAACCTTTTTTAAATAAATATTAATTCCCACAAAAAACGTAATTTTTAAGTGATTCTCTTTTATAGATGATGATACAGAACCCTTCGTCCGCGAGTTCGACTCACGCTTGGCCGGTTTTTTTTAATAATCTGTGACTCGAATCTTTATTTTCGTAAGTCGTGTGGAAGCCATATTTTTAAATGATCCCCAAAATAGGGCATCGCTCCAATAAGGACCGTTTTGAAATGGAATATCAATTTTTGTTCAGATATTTTTTTTTGTAACGAAGGCAAACAAGCATGCAGTTCATATTGACTGGTGGTAAAGCTCCAGTGACGGAGCTCGCGGGCGTAGGCACCACCGCATTACCTAATATACTTGCCGCTAAATGGTAGTGTTCAGCACTATCGTGTTCCGGTCAGGTGGTAATGTACAGCCCTGTAATTTCCGGCACAGAGGCATAACACCTTAGGCCTCACGAGTGGTAACGCATCTGCATTTTGACCTTGGTCTTCGTGTAAGTGTCTATAGACTGCAGGCATCACTTAACATCAATGTGAACTGCATGCTTGTTTGCCACTTCCATTACATAAAAAAAAAAAGTGATAACAGCCTATAGACACAAAAACCAGAGGTCAAAATGTGTTGCCACCACTGAGACCCTATATGTTATGTCTCTGTGACTGTTATTACGGAGAGTTGATTACTAATTAGGCTAGCTAAGGCTAGCCTAATTAGTAAGGTCCTAATTAGGTCAAAATGCACATGCGCTGCTACTCCTGAGGCATTAGGTGTTACGCCTCTGTGCCGAAAATTACAGGGCCGTACCTTACCACCTAACCGGGACACGATAGTGCTGAACACTACCATTTAGCGGCAAGTATATTAGGTAATGCGGTGATTCCTACGCCAGCGAGCTCCGTGATTGGAGCTCTACCACCAGTACCAAAGCTTACAACAAACTTAGGCGAAAATAATAGTCCTAAAACAAATTGATTTCTCCATAGAAAAAATATTTTTTACGAGTTATCGTCAATCTACGCAGCTTAATATCAAAATTAATCAAATTGATGTTGACTTTGTTACAAGTAAAAATGATTTTTCCCTTATTTATTCTTTAATTGGTAATCTGGAAGAACATTCTTACAATATTTATTTTATGTGTGGCAACCACCTTGCAGTTCACATGAATGTTAAGTGAAGACTGCAGCCTATAGACATCTACACAACCACCAGAGGTCAAAGTGCAGATACGTTGCCACCCCTGAGGACTAAGATTTTTTGTCTCTGTGACAGTTATTACGGGGCCATACATTGCCATAGTATTAGTAGGACAGTCAGTCAATCGAAAAATGGCGGTCAAACCACTCCAATGGGGCGGTAGTAAGTGCAATAACGCAAAATGGGCAGCAGCGTCTTGAAATAAAACTGCCGCCACTGGAATAGCCAATCCGCATGCCAAGCGTGGCGATTACGGCATATCCCCCTTATGGGGAGGCTTTGGTCCAACAGTGGACATCTTCCGGCTGATAAGATGTATTCATTAAAATCATAGAGCAACACGTGCCACCGGCCGCGGCGGACAGGAGGGGAGTAGCCATAGCGTTTATTACCGATGCAAAACAGTCTGTTTTTTTCGGGGGGAAATGCGTGTGACACACCCACACTACAAAAACCGTCTATTACTACGAAACTCACACCTTGACTATAACAAAATACATAAACACTTTCACGCACACATTTAAACATCTAGGCGACAGGCATAGGCCCATTTGGGCTTGTACTTTTACAGAGGGGAAAGTCTGCATATGGCTACTCCCCTCTGGTGTTGCTCTATGATTAAAACTAATATAATTAACTTAAAAAAATTGAAAAGTAATAAGTTACTCCAATATAATTATAATTAGCATATCGAATTTAAAAGGAAACATAAAACTTGTCTATGCCTAAAACAAAATAATAAAACCATAAATCATTTCAGATACAATAAAAGATATAAATACATTCCAAGGTGATTTGATGTAGAATCGGTATGATTGATACAATTCTTGAGATTTATGGATTGATGATATCATCATAATGGCAACAAAACTAAAAGAGACAATGTCGTAAAGGTAAATTAAATACGAGCATTTAAAATATTTTATGAATAACATAGATACTAACCGAAGCGCGCATGGCCCGGCGGCTGGTGTAGATCATAGACGATCTACTCGGTTAAGCTCTACGGGCGCGGTCGGGTAGTGTGATGGGTGACCGCTAGTGGGAAATTAAATGCGCGTTTCCGTGCTTCGGAGGGCACGTTAAGCCATCGGTCCCGGTTGCTATCGATAGATAGCAGTCGTTAAACCTTGTCGGAGGCCTCATGTGCGGTTTGAAAACATCCGACAGCAGGTTGGCCACTTACCCACCCATCTCCACCAATTCGCATTGGAGCAGCGTGGTGGAGCCACGAAGGCCTCCCCCCAAAAAGGGGAGAGACTCGTGCCCAGCAGTGGGACGTATAATGGGTTGCCATTATATAGGTGCTAACTAACAATTTGAATTCCAATATTAACTTCATCTACTAATGATAAAGTTCTACTACTAAATGTAGATGTGTTGCCACCCCTGAGACCTTGGTTATAATTTACACAGATAACGTAACTTCACGCCTGTAATCCCCGAAGGGGTAGGCAGAGGTAAATGCATGCATTCAATCATACATGCAAACACCCACGACTCGCCGGTTACGTCTGGCCCATGTAACAGGTGGCGAACCTGTTGCCATCTCCGGGCACATTACCAAACTCCGGGGTACTGGGAAACTACCAGAAAATGGAAAAATCCTAATACAAGCAGAGATAAAGGATTTTAAACCGTTATCTCTGATAGTCCCAGACCCGGGAATCGAACCCAGGACCTCCAGCATAATAGTAGTGGCCTGCTACCACTACGCCACTGAGGCAGTTTACACAGATGCATTATAATTTCTCTGTGATAGTAATTACGGTACGTCTTAGTTACATTACTATCTAACCGGAATACGATAGTGCTGAACACCACCATTTGTCGATAGATACGAGTAGGTTAGGTAAAACGATGGTGCCTATACCTTCAAGTGCTTACCACCAGTATTAATTCCAATAAGATGCAGTATCCACACATCATACAAGGGAATTATATAATTTTTACTGGTGGTAGAGCTCCAATGACGGAGCTCGCGGGCGTAAGCAGTGTAAATCGTAGTGATGTGAACTGCATGCTAGAACATCAATGTGATCTGCTTGCTTGTTTGCCACTTCCATTACATAAAAAAATTGCCACCTTTAGTGCGTTTGTCCACCGCCGCCGTCACCGTCACGTCACCGAGAACGAGATGACGGCGCCGAAGTAGCGGTACATACATTTACATAACATTACTTAGCCGCGTGTCCACCGCACATCCGTCACCCGAGCGCCGTCATCCCGGCCGCCGAAATAGCGAGTAGATCGGCGTGACCGCTAGAT
Source organism: Macrosoma leucophasiata (assembly GCA_036365455.1). Lineage (NCBI taxonomy): Eukaryota > Metazoa > Arthropoda > Insecta > Lepidoptera > Hedylidae > Macrosoma > Macrosoma leucophasiata. The sequence continues at coordinate 20,567,071 of JAWQUS010000024.1, read as the reverse complement.
CGTCGCCCGAGATTTTATTATAGATATATATATTATTATAATCGAACGTAGTCGTGGACATCTTATAGTAGTAAAAAATTCTTGTCATGTTGCCTCAACTTGGCGTGGTGTACATAAAACGCCCCTGTGAAAACCAGCTAAACTAAACCAGTGAAATCGGTCGCGGTGGACAAACGACCGCCGTTACGTCATATTAAACTCGGCCCGAAATAATCTCGTTCTCGGTGACGGTCCGGTGACGGCGGCGGTGGACAAACGCCCTTACAACATAAAAATATACTATCCATCTATAAAAATCTAATGTCGCAATAAATGAACTAGAATTCTATAATGATCAATACTAATAGAATATGTATTCAACGTTAAGCTAATCGCCACAAGAACATCTATTTCAAGTTAAGCACAGCATGTTATCATTAAGATTGGTTACCTAGTTGTAAAAAAATAGTTCATCTTCATTCACAGACTTTAACTAATGCAAGTAAAACATATTACCTAGAAAAACTAACAAGATGCAATGAAGTGCTTTTTGAACTAGAAAAAAAAGTACATAACCGGAAAGTGAGGAAACGGTAACTTCTAGCAAAAATAGTCTATAATTACCCCCCTTCGCCAAGTGCATCTTGATCGAATGCCTTACCAAAGTCAGGCGATACATTGTTAATGGGCAAATACCCATGCAGGCAAATAGTTACCACATGCCATCCTTATTACCAAGTTTCAACTCGTTTTATGCAGTTGAATAATCACTGAGGTAGGTAACTTTTTTCTTCACATTTAAAAAGTAGGTGTAGATTTTTATGGACTCTCTGTCATTTGTCTTTATTAATGTCACCTACATATAAAAATCATAACAACGACAAGAAAGAAAAGATAAATAAACAACAAATCTGAAAATGCGAACACTAACATTAATACATACCTATCTATAATATAAAAATAAGTCGGGTTTTCCTTCCTGACGCTATAACTCCAGACCGGACAAACCGATTTCCACGGTTTTGCATTCGTTGGAAAGGTCTCGGGTTCCGTAAGGTTTATAGCGAAGAAAAAACAAGATTATGAAATGACATCCACGCGGGCGAAGCCGCGGGCAACAGCTAGTTACTTATAAAAACTAACAAAATGTAATGAAGTGCTTTTTGAACTAGAAAAAAGAGTACATAACCGGAAAGTGAGGTAACGATAACTTGCAGCTAAAATAGTCTATAATTACCCCCCTTCGTTAAGTGCATCTTGATCGAATGCCTTACCGAAGTCAGACGATACATTTTAAATGGGCAAATACCCATGCAGGCAAATGCTTTACATATGCCACCCTAATTACTTATTTTAACTTGTTTTATGCAGTAATCAAACTGAGTTTTTTAAAAATCACTCAGGTTACTTTTTTCTTTACACTAAAAAAGTATAGATTTCTGTAAACTCTCTGTCATTTGTCTTTATCATTGTCACATATATATATATATAAAAATAATAACAACGACAAGAAAGTTAAATATTTATAAACATGAAATCTGAAAATGTGAGGACCAACATTAATTCATATTACCTTTATAACTGGTGGTAGAGTTCCAGTGACGGAGCTCGCGGGTGTAGGCACCACCGCATTACCTAATATACTTGCCGTTAAATAGTAGTATTCAGCACTATCGTGTTCCGGTCAGGTGGTAATGTACGGCCCTGTAATTTCCGGCACAGTAGCATAACACCTTAGGCCTCAGGAGTGGCAACGCATCTGCATTTTGAACTCTGGTCATTGTGTGGATGTCTATAGGCTGCAGTGATCACTAAACAACTATGTGTACTGCATGCTTGTTTGCCCCTTTTATTACATAAAAAAAGAAGATTCAATGCATTTTTTTGACTAGAAAACAATGTACAGAACCTAAAAGTGAGGTAACGGTAACTTGTAGCGAAAAAATTATATGATTGATCGAATGCCTTACCGAAGTCAGGCGATAAATTTGTTATTTACGAGATCCTTTTCGTGAAGTAATGTCGTCCGATTGTTCGTGTTCTGGACCTGCTAGTCAGTTTTTTGGCTTCCGCATTCATTTGATGATTTACCACGCTTGTTATATCAGTCGACATTTAATACAACTAAATAATAAGTTGCTGTTACTTTCTTCTGTAAACAATCGTGATCGGTTGATTTTTTTTTTTTGTCTTGCCGTTGTTTATTGTTATTATTTTATTATTTAAAATCCACTCTTGATGGTTTGCTAATGAAATGGCTTATTATAAACTAGTTGTGTTTTTTTGTTATGAAAGTGGCAAACAAGCATGCAGCTCACATTGATGTTAAGTGATGACTGCAGCCTAGACACGCACAGATAATCCAGAGGTCAAAATGCGGTTACCACTCCTGAGGCTTACGGTGTAATGCCTCTGTGCCGGGAATTACAGGGCCGTGCATTACCACCTAACCGGAACACGATAGTGCTGAACACTGCCATTTAGCGGCAAGTATATTAGGTAATGCGATGGTGCCTACGGCCGCGAACTCCGTCACTGGAACTCCATCACCAGTGGTTCTCGTTTTTCGTTGGTTAAGTTTTCTTAGCAAATGTTTATCATATGCTTCCATGCATGCGAATGTTTAACTCATTTTATGCAGTAGTTTAAGCTGAGTCTTATTTATCACTCAGTTAAGTATTTTTTTCTTTATACTTAACAAACTATATATATTAGTATGGACTCTCTCTCATTATTCTTTATCATTGTCACCTACATATAAACTAGAAAGTTGAAGATCTTTAAAAAACAAATCAGAAAATGTGAGGACCAACATTAAACTAGCGTCAGTTAAAATAAATCTAAGTTGAATCAAACTCAAAATCATAAATAACTGATCCTATCTTATCTCAATTAAATTGAAATTATTATATCAACAAACAAAGATCTTAAACGGTCGTAACTGGTTATTAAATACCTCACACATTCCATATTATAATTGTGGCTGGATGCTACATATATATATATAGCTAATGTTAGAAGGTATTGCTCACAATACCACATCAACGACAGGTATGGTCAAAGGTTATCTCTTGGTCGGATGCGCCTACTTTCACCTCCCGACTCTTAATCACAACTTTACATTTACATTCTATACAAGCAACTTTAAACTATATTTATATTTATCACTGAATATAAAATTGAGCAAAGTTGAAAATTAATGCTGTGATTATCCTTTTTACGATCCAGCTCTTCCGATATTATTTCATAAGATAACTACAGATTTTGTTTCCTTATTATTATGAAAATCAAAGGCTTGAGTTAACTCATTGTTTCATCATTGTTGTTAAAAGTCAAAAGAATTGCAAATAAGCAATTAAGTGTGGGTTGTATTTCTTGAATATTTATGAGAATATAAAAGACGAGATCTCTGTTTTAAATTGCTTAGTTATTTCTGTAAAAACTGTTTTGTATATCATATATGTTACTGTTATGTATGTCTTATTTTTTTGAACTATACATATTTTAAATACTATTAAGGTGGGATGTCAATAAGTTCACCTCCTGTTACGTGGGGCAAAACGTACGTAACAAGCGATTCATAATTATGACACATATGCTTGAAAGTATGCGTTTACCATTGCCCACCCCTTCAAATACAGGCATAAAGTTACGTATACATTGTTTTTTTGTAGAAGACTTTGTCACTGGTGGTAGAGCTCCAGTGACGGAGCTCGCGGGCGTAGGCACCACCGCATTACCTAATATACTTGCCGCTAAATGGTAGTGTTCAGCACTATCGTGTTCCGGTCAGGTGGTAATGTACGGCCCCGTAATTTCCGGCACAGAGGCATAACACCTTAGGCCTCAGGAGTGGCAACGCATCTGCATTTTGACCTTGGTCTTTGTGTGGGTGTCTATAGGCTGCAGTCATCACTTAACATCAATGTGAACTGCATGCTTGTTTGCCACTTCCTAAAAGTAGAAAAAAAAAAAAAAGAAGATATTTGCAATTTCTAAATTCTCATTGCTAGAAACAAATTAAATGAATCAATACAAAAATAATAAAAGTGATCATTACAAATTAAGCGCAACCATTAATTTGCTTGAGCGACAGGTTATTTCAAGGCACGTTACTTTACAGCTAATGAATGGGGCATTTAACACAGGAAACAGCAAAAACAATTCAGGTTCAAATACTACACATGCTTCAAATATAAAAAATATTTCCATTAGTAGCTAAAAATGTCTATCCTCCCTTTCTTGATCATCACGATTGCAACTTAAACGCACTGTAATAAGGTGTAGATTAAGAAAATTATCCAGTAGTGATAAATCAACGGCTTCTCAGATGCTTACAATTTAGCAATTTAACTGTCAACATGATCTAGGTTCATTATCAGTTTGGTGTAATCAATAAGCTGTAGCGGATGAACATAACGCTTAAAGGAAGATTTTAAATCAAACTTGGATTGTACTTGAACTAGGTTTTTAACCGCAAATTCGTCAGCTTTCATATTACACTTTGTTTCAAAACTTTACAATCCCTTTTCAACATTAAACGATGAAAAATTTGCGTAAAATAATATAAGGAATTATGTATAATTATGCAAAGGATCATTAAAATCGGTAAAATGTTTTTTTTTCATATATAGGGTATATATGAAAAAAAAAATATTTTTTACTATTCGGCGATACGAGATGACAACAGGTTTGGAAGTGCAGCCCTTTCCCTCATTCATGTAACACGATTTGGTAAGTACCGTCATGTTTAAGAGGTAAAAAAAAACACGCAGGCGTAGCTGCGGGCATTAGCTATAGATAATCTCAGCCGCCAATCTTTTTACCATACCTCGAATCAAAATGAAGTAATTTACAACTGTAATAGTTTGGAATTAAACACCACAAAAACAGCTATTCACCGCATCCCATATATATAAGCTTATGCAAAAGTATCCAGTATAATTGTCAGGTTAATAGCTAGTGCTTTGCATACGTGTCTTAAGAACAGTGGAATTGCAATTGTAGAATTTGAAGTCAGCTAAAGAAACGTGCTATGTTGTGGCACGCGCTAATGGGCTTGTCTTTTCTGATTATTAGTAAGTATCTATCTTTAAACGAATAAATAAAATGAGTGGCATTTGTTGGGAATCTAGTTTTTATTTAAGTTGAAAAAGTGACACACCGAACCGCAATAGCTGAAAAACGACTGGAAAGTCGAGAAATCTCACAAAAATCTGCAAAATCATAAAGATTTGTTTGCACCAAAATACTTGTTAAAGTTAAAGTTACATCCTTACCTAACCGTAACATTTTTTTTTAAATTAGAGAAGGGTGGAAAATTTAATATTAGGTAACTTTTTGGTGCAACCAAGCCTAAGTTTTAAGATTTTAAAGATAAAAGAGATAAACATATTTCTGATTCACAATTATCCCTACTTTAAGCAGTGGAGGTTTTACCTTCCTCTTCATGTAATACGATTCGATGGATTTCAGATCAAAACCAACATCCACGCAGGACAAAGCTCCAGGCATCAGCTAGCTGTAGATAATCTCAGCCGCCGGACTTTTTTTATGTCAAAGGATTGACAAACAAGCAGACGGGCCACTTGATAGAAAGTGGTCACCGTCGCCTATGAACATTTGCAACACCAGGAGAATCGCCAACGCGCTGCCAGCCCTATGGACTCTTTTGACGCCATTTTTGAAGAACCCCTTAATGTAACACCGAGGGAAAACCTCAGAGGGAAGTTCATTCCACAATTTACACGTTTTGGACAAAAACGAACGTGAGAGCCGCACCGTTGAACCATCATTGCAACCGATAAAATCAAAAGAAGTAATTTACTACTGTAATCGTTTGTAATTAAACACCACAAAAACAGCTGTTCACCGCATCCCATATATAAAGCTTATGCTAAAGTATCCAGCGTAATTGTCATGTTAATAGCTACTAGTGCTTTGCATACAAGTCTAAAAAACTTTGGCATTGCATGTGTAGTAGAATTGGAAGTCGGGTAAAGAAATAACGTGCGATGTTGGATATGGCATGCATTAATAGGATTGTGTTTTTTGAATAGTTTCTTTGAGAATTAAGAAGTCTGTGTTAAAGAGTTTGTTGAATGTCAAGTTTAATATTGTGAAAAGATTTTCCTGGTAGGTTTTTCTCAGTTCTTGGCCTTTGGAAAGGAGATGTTGCAAAAATGTATGGAACTCCGGCCATGTATTGTACACAATATCATTAAACAGGCAAAATCAATATAAAAACGTTTTTACTGCATATTTTCACTTATTTAGCTTTGTTTGCAGTTACAAAACATTATTTGCAGTTAGAATTGCAACTTAAAACCAACATGGCGAATATGGCGGACGATGTCATTTTGACATTTTCATTTTTTAAATTGTTTTTTGATTATCTAGTACTTGGAGAAAAAATAAAATTTTATAAATACTATCGAAATTGATTGATACCAAGCGTTGGCTGTATCACCACCGTGTTGAACATAGTTGAAAATGATAAAATCGTTTCAATTAAATGTGGTGGTAACTCTAAAATATATTCTTGATTAAATTAATTGTATTTTTTTCGGATTCTGCTATAATTTACCCATTTTTTGAGGACATGTACGAACCAGGGCCGAGCTCGCAACATCTCCTTTGGCAATGAATGACAGGTTTTTAGTAGAAAGTTGTAGTTTGTTAACAGTGTACGTAGTAGTTCCCCATTATCTTTAGTACCTGCCTTACACGTAAAGTGGAGCACATTTTTTATCGCGCATCCCATAAATTGGTGTATTGTTGAAAAGGTGTTTTGGAAAATAGTACGGTTTTGCTTTCCATTTTCAACTTCATTAGGGTCCGCGTGACCGCTGGCGATCTAGGATTTATCTTCTGATCTTGGGAGATGAATGTCTATTAAAATTAATTTATTCCGCGCAGTGAGTTGTGAAATTGACAGTTGACTAGTTAAATATATTTTAACAATATATTGTTAATGTAGCTGTTGCCCGCGGCTCCGTCCGCATGTAGGTCGCTTTTCGCATAACCTGTGGAAACTCATCAAATCATTCCATGGTATCCCACAGGAACATTTTTTCGGGATGAAAATTATCGTATCAAGTTACTACCCTCTGTGTGTGCCAAATTTCATGAAAATCGATTCAGCAGTTTTTGCGTGAAGGAGTAACAAACAAACAAACATACAAACTTTCGCATTTATAATATTAAGTAAATAAGTATAATTAACGAAAAATATAACTTTTAAAATATGATAGTAACATAACACACAGATATATCAACTAAAATCTCAGAGGTGGCAACGCATGTGCATTTAGACAGGTCTTTGTGTGGGTGTGGTAATGTACGGACCTGTCATTTCCGGCGCAGAGACACAACACCTTAGGCCTCAGGAGTGCCAACGCATCTACATCGAAATCTTTGGTTTCTTGTAGATGTTTATAGGCTGCAGTATTACTTACCATGAATGAAAACTGTATGCTTGATTGCCACCTTAATGCATAAAAAATGTACTACTTAACACTATTTTAAACCTAGACCTAGGACTTATCAATTCAATTTAATAGTCCCAATTTTTGAGGGCAAGTGTGCCTCCCCTCTTAGTTTGGGATCCCACTGCAGAATTATTACGTTCATCCAGAAATGCTGCAAGTCAAATTTTTACGCATATATAATCTAGAGAATATCATATATACTGACTACTACTACAGACAAACGAAACTGACATACACATAGCAACATACACGCCTCACTATAGAAAAGTAATACCGTATAAAAACCATTCACTAGACAATAATTCACTCGTCCAACTCAACCTTTATGGTCTGCCAAAGAATATTTAGCCGTGTTTGGCAAACAACTCGTAAGACCATTTTGTCGCCAATAAAATCAACACGGTGGCAGTGTTAGGCCGGTGTGATATTAGAACAAAGTACAACAAATCTTGGGCCATCTAAGGAACATTTCCCCATTTGACTTGAATCAATGTGATTGACGCAGCCACCGCTCTCTGGTCTTTTCAAATGTCCTGTTTTTGTCACTTGTTCTTTTTAAGAAACTTTGTAGGGTTGATACCTAGTATGTAACACACGCGGTGGTAACAAATGGGTATTCGAAGCTCTTGATAAGTGTATTAGCTTCGACATTATAACAGATTTTGGCTTTGATTAGAATTAATCAGCTACGGTATCTGAAATGTTCTTAGATCGTTTGTTCGTTGAAGTTCGTTGGAAATTTTGCACTAGTAAAAAATTTTCTAATTTCAAACAGCCTTAAAAATTAAAAGATAACCTTGCCTAAACAAGTACTTCGTTTGATTTCATAGTAGTGTTTAGTGCTTTATGCTTACAAAGGAAAAAAAACAGAACCCATGTAAGATTTCTCGTGTTCTCTGTCAGATAATTGTCTATGACGCACATAAGTAGCGGCTTGTTTTTAAGCTATTGCATAGCTTCTATCGAGGGCCTTGAACGCGGGAACCGAATCCAGAAATTCCGTAACGTAAAAACCTCACGCTCTCCACTCCGACGGGCACGGAGGTGTGGCTCGAAGGCCGTGCATCGTCTAACGTCGTTTCTTTTCGGCAGTCTTCGACACGGTGTTTGTGTGCGTGCAACTAGACGTATTGTACGACTCTACGAAACTCGCACGAATCGAGACGAGCTGCTCTGAAATCGGACGAATACATAAGCAGCTGTTTATATGTATTGTAAAATAACAAAAATATTTCAAACAATATTAACTTTTTTATTTAATAAAAGAAAAAAAAAAGTTTTCTTATCGGTCACCACGCTCAAAAAGTGTAACTTGAATTAATATCAAAGAAAAAAGAAATACTGCATAAATAAAATAAATAAATAATTATAACTGCATAAGTTGATACAAAATGCTATGCAATAAATAGCTTTACCGCGGCAGTCCCCGAGTGCCACACGTCGATTTTTTTTTTATTTAAGGAAAAGAGTTGAAATACATTACGGCATTAATATTTTTTATTTCTAATGATGCCAATCACAACAGCACTTTGGCAGTGAGGCTGGTGTGATATTAAAACAAAGTACAACAAATCTTGGACCATCTAAGAACCATTTCCCCATTTGACTTGAATCAATGTGATTGACGCAGCCACCGCTCTGTGGGCTTTAAAATGTTCTGTTTTTGTCACTTGTTCTTTTTAAGAAACTATGTATAGTTGATACCGGTTGGTACTAGTATGTAACACACGCGGTGGTAACAAATGGGTATTCGAAGCTCATGATAAGTGTATTAACTTCGACATTGTAACAACAGGTATTATAAGTTATGTTACACTTTTAAAGACTCTCTCTTAAAGACTTAAGAAAAATGGAAAGAAAATTTGACTTCGTGCATGAATCGAACCTGCAACCTCACGATAACCAGTCGAGTCGCTTTACCACTAAGCTACCGAAGCCCACATCCAAGCGTCGTATCTATCTTTCCCTTTTTGATTTAACGGATTCGGGTGATCCGATCGGTGAACGACATCCATTGATAACTAATTAAAATTATACAAATGATAGACTTAGCAGTTTATACAATATCGTTAAGATATCTCTATATCATTCATAAATTGTTATTTTTTTCGCTGGTCGCATTATCCTGGGGTCACAGGTTCGATTCCTGCCCAGAGTATTTTTCCATCATTTTTTAAATTCCTAAACTCACTTGCATATTGTGTTAAAGCGAAAAATAAAAACTGACAATATTGTAAAGTTTGAAAATTCAAATGCAAAGGCAGACAAAAAATTGCGTATAATAATTACTCAATTCAAATTTGAAATGTATATCAAAATGATGATTAACTTTGTAATTACGAGGAAAATATCTTGCAGAGTACCTTCGTCAACGGGGTGAGGTGTTAACAAAAAGTCATTCAGCTGTTGAAATAATTAAATGCCGACAGACACATTTCATAGAAGCTTTTAAGCTTGAACTGCATTTTCAAATACTATGTTAGATGATTTTACTGGTGGTAGAGTCCCAATGCAAGAGCTCGAAGGTGTAGACACCTAATTTATCTGCCGACTGGTGGTATTCAGCGCTACCGTGTTCCGGTTAGATGGTGATGTATGGCTCCGTAATAACTACCACAGAGACATAACAACTAAGGGTCTCAGGAGTGGCAACGCATCTGCATTTCCGGCCCTGTAATTTCCGGCACAGAGGCATAACACCTTAGCCCTCAGGAGCGGTAACGCATTTGCATTTAGACCTTGGTCTGTGTAAGTGTCTATAGGCTGCAGTCATCACTTAACATCAATGTGAACTGCATACTTGTTTGCCACTTCAATTACATAAAAAAAAAAAATATTGACCTCTGGTTTTTATGTAGATGTCTATAGGCTATAGTCATCGCTTAACATCAATGAGAGCTGCATACTTGCTCGCTACCTTCCTTACAGGAAATGATTGTCTCTAATCGAAGACTTAAGTGAAAATTACAAATAGTTTTTTATAGATGGATAAAAATTTGCCCTAAATGTACAAATGGAACGTTAGTGACGTATGAATGATGCGTGAAAAGGATTGTGTAAGCCGGAAAGGGAATAGGTAGTGTGTGAGAGATAGGAGACGAATGGCGGATAGTGAGTGAAGACGAAAGACGTGCAAGGAGCTAAAATAAGTCCGTGCTGTGTTTTTATTAACTTTAGATGACCCGGTTGGTCTAGCGGTGTGAGATGGTCGTTTGATTCGGAGGATCGCGGAATCGATCTCCGCACCGGGACAAATATTTGTATGCCCTACAGATATTTGTTTCGGGTCTAGGTGTTTGTGCATGATGTGCATTGTGTGCTAAATGGTAGTGTTCAGCACTATCGTGTTCCTGTCAGGTGGTAATATAAAGCCCTGTTATTTCCGGCACAGAGACATAACACTTTAGGCCTCAGGAGTGGTAACGCATCTGCATTTTAACCTTGGTCTTTGTGTGGGTGTCTATAGGCTGCAGTCATCACTTAACATCGATGTGAACTGCATGCTTGTTTGCCACTTCCATTACATAAAAAAGTAACATTTGAAAATACTGGGCATATTATTATTCACTATTATACAAATTGTTACTGTTATTAATCGACCTTCGTATAGAATTCGGTACGGCAGGTTTACCGGCAGTTTTTTTTAAAAATAAAGGCAAACAATATGTAGCTCCTTTATTAACCTTTATTGCAATCACAGCTTTTTTATTTGACTTGAATATCATAACTACTGGCGCAAAGTGTTTCAATGCTTATATCTTATATTATTATAGTGTTGTTATGTTACTATTTTATGTAAGACTAGCAGTGCCCGCGACTTCATTTCATCCGCGTGAGAATATATGATTGTTCAGTATCCACCCGGATGAAATCGTGGGCGTGGCTAGTATAAAAGTACTCCTTATTACATAAGCTATCTACCAGTAAAAGTCCCGTAAAAAACGGTCCAGCCTTCCCAAGATTAGCCCCGCCAAACAGACAGACAGACAAAAGTTTGAAAAAAAAATTGTGTTGGTATATGTATCTACCGTGTATATATACATATGCATTAAGTAAAAACCGGATATTTTAATAATACAAACAGACACTCCAATTTTATTTAATTGCATAGATATACCGTTAGAAGTTAAAAAAATAAATAATTATATTCATACACATTCTTATTAGTTAATACAATAACCAACCTTACACTTGACTTTAATTTTTGCCAATAACCCAAATACATATAGTTATTTGCATATAAAATATTCGAACATCAAGCCTGAATCGAACACAGCTATTCAGCGGTCACTCAGATTTCATCCGCACGTAGAAATAGTCACCCATACATTAGTATTGAAAACATTACGCTTACACGCTTACACTCACAGCCCCACAGTAGGTATAAACCTGTGTCGTGGGTGCCGTTGTACACATACAAAACATACACAAAGACCCAGACCCGAAACAAATATCTGTGGAACATACAAATATTTGTCCCGGTGCGGGGATCCCTCGAATTAAAACGGTCATCTCACACCGCTTGACTGACCGGGTCGAGATTGACTTGTCACTTTTTGACTCTCGGAGGGATGATCGTTTAAAAATCATGTTATTATATGTCTTTCAGTAGTCTATAATAGTCACGTATCACGACTACCTCGTGTGAGTATGTAGCTGATTTATTACCAGAAGTATCCAATGTAAGATAATAAATGCTAAATTTTTTTTAGCAGGAGTCTCTATAACTTGCTAATGCTCGCAATTTTGGAGTCCGTAACTGCGGACAGTCCTCAGATTACGACACTTAGTTAGTCCCGTAGTGATGAAAATCGAAAGATATCTTTTATATTCTTGAAAAAAAGTTAACATGAAAATATATTCGGCAACTATATGATTTTTCACCGAAAGTTTAACAGGAAGACAGCCATAAAAACAATGAGCGACATGAACAACACATTCTTAAATTATCTTTTTATTTAGCTATTTTTATATTGGTGTACAATAAAGTGAATACTATACACCAACAACATGTTTCTTTCTTTCTTTCTTACTCCTACTACATGGAAATCAAAGTGCAACTGTTAAATTTTGAGTAATTAACCTCTTCACATAATTAATCTCTAACAAAAACTCTTTTGTTTCTGACTGGCTTCAGAGACTATGCACAGCCAAAACTACTGGTCGAACAAAGCTAAAATTTTTACGATCATTAGTGAGCTTGGTGGAACTCTACCACTAGCAAAAGTACTGTAATATACGTTGAAAATTGACAGCATAAATATATCTCATTTCTCGGCGACTAACTCCACCGGGCGGCCAGATATTATCTTCAATAGGGTATGTCGTGCGTCCCCTGCGTAAAGATCGGTATGCTCTTCCGTATGTCCCGTCGATAGGTTTATGTTGAGCTGCAGTGTCGGATGCTATCTGTTTACCGGCATTGATTCCCAAAGTGGTCCGTATAGATCCCCTGGGGTCCATGGGACTAGATGGGGGTCTACGTAGGCGTGAATGAAATCCGGAAATATGGGAATGTGATATAAATGTGGCAAGGAGGGGGTCCACGGCAACCAGAAAAAAATTGAAAGGGGTTTACAAGAAAAAATAGTTTGGGAAGCTTTGGTGTAGACCAGTGATTCCCAAAGTGGTCCATATAGACCCCCTGGGGTCCATGGGAGACTCGATGGAGTCGCCACACCTACCATCAAATAGGATTCCACTATCATATGTGTGCAGGCAAATGGGATGGCAGCGTATGTTTGCAATTAGACAATAGATTTTTGGGTAGATGTCTATAGGTTGCAATATACACCTACCATCAAATAGGAATCCACTATCATATGTGTGCAGGCAAATGGGATGGCAGCGTATGTTTGCAATTAGACAATAGATTTTTGGGTAGATGTCTATAGGTTGCAATATACACCTACCATCAAATAGGAATCCACTATCATATGTGAGCAGCCAAATTATTTGAAGCACATGGCCCCACAGCTGGTGCAGATCGTAAGCGACCTACTCGGTTAAGCGATACGGGCGCGGTCGGGTGCTTGATGGGTGACCGCTAGTGGCTAGTTAAAATGCGCGTTTCCGTGCTTCGGAGGGCACGATAAGCCATCTGTCCCGGTTGCTATAGATAGCAGTCGTTGAACCTTGCCGGAGGCCTTATGGGCAATTTGAAACATCCGAAAGCGTGTTGGCCACTAACCCGTATCTCCAACAACCCTCATTGGAGCAGCGTGGTGAAGTAAGGCCAGGCTTTCCTCCAAAAAAGGAAGAGAGACTCGTGCCCAGCAGTGGAACGTATCAAGGGTTGTCATTATTGTTATTACTATAAACTACTTGAAGATATACATTCCAGTTCCGGAATATGATAGCGTTGAACACTACCATTTAGCGGTAAGTAGACTAGGTAATTAAGTAGTACCTATACCCGTGGGCTCCGTAACTGGAGCTTTACCTAAATATCATTACTCCAGCCAAAAGACGTCCACTGGTGGACAAAGCTCCAGTGACGGAGCTCGCGGGCGTAGGCACCACCGCATTACCTAAAATACTTGCTCGCTAATTGGTAGTATTCAGCACTATCGTGTTCCAGTCAATCAGGTGGTAATGTACGGCCCTGTAATTTCCGGCACAGAGGCTAACACATTAGGCTTCAGGAGTGGTAACGCATCTGCATTTTGACCTTGGTCTTTCTGTGGGTGTCTATAGGCTGCAGTCATCACTTAACATCAATGAGAACTGCATGTTTGTTTTCCACCTGACCGGAACTCGATAGTGCTGAACACTACCATTAAGCGGCAAGTATATTAGGGTAATGCGGTGGTGCCTACGCGCGAGCTCCGTCACTGGAGCTCTACCACCAGCAAGAGACGTCAACATCAATTCCAATCAATTGCACGAACAGAAAAATATCCGAACATTTTTTACGATTGTCCACCGCAAGGAGAACTTTTATTAAAACTTATCGTTTATTGTTATCGTCCATTTATGGCACAATTTCGTCGATTCGATCCACGAATGGCGTCTTTATATATTTAGTCATGCATCGGATTGCAGCCATTTTCTTAAATTGCAATATACGAGTTGTGAGACGTCGTACGTTATATGACTTTTTTTTACTGTATGTACTTCATAAAGCGATGAGTTTAACTGCATTTGGTGCATGATATAAGTTATGGTTGAAACATATAGGTAAGTGTTGGTTGAGTTGTGATATGGATGCCTTTATTCTAACATTATGGTATAATGCTTTAACTGCCTCTATTGCCTAGTGGAAGCAGGCCATTACCACTATACTGAGGGGGCCTGGGTTCGATTCCCGGGTCGAGAGCTATCAGAGATAACGGTTTAAAATCCTTTATCTCTGATACTATTTGGATTTTTCTATTTTCTGATTTCCCAGTGCTTCGGAGTTTGGAGATGACAACAGGCTCACCACCTGTTACATGGACCACAAACGTAACCGGCGAATCGTGGGTGTTTGCATGTATGCTTGAATGCATGCATTTACCTCTGCCTACCCATTCGGGGATTAGAGGCGTGAAGTTACCTTTATGAAGTATAAGTTCCAGGTCTTTTTGATTGGTAACAATCTTTGCTGTGAGCAGGAGCTGCGTTTCAAAAACAAAATCAGTAATGCGGTGGTGCCTACACCCTTGAGCTCCTACTGTAAGGGCCCTAACTCACTAGGACGCCATGGCTACGTCGCCGGCTACGTATCCAACCAGTTAGTATGGTGTGGAGACTTCACCACAAGGTGGTTAGGTGAATTAGGTATCGTGTACTTCCACACTAGCATCAGAGAATATGTAATAATACTACGTATAGAATGGACACTTCGACGTCCCACCCGATTTCCCCGCATCACCCAAACTCCTCCCCTCTTATGGGCAACGGTTGGTATTTTCTACGTGCTACGCACACAGGTGCACGTGTACATACACGTCACTGATTGATGTCCGTGTAATAGAGACCAAATTAAGCGTTTGTATGGAATTTCGGCGGAGTGTCCGCGGTGTGCTAGCAGCTTGCATACGTAGCCGGCGACGCCATGGCGTCCTAGTGAGTTAGGACCCTAACTCTACCACCAGTATAAATACCTATATAGCTCAGTAATCTATGGAAATATAATCACGTTTTCCAATCCATGTCATTTATTTTACTTAATCAAGACATTAACTGCATTGAAAGCAAATAACTTGAGTTATTGCGTTCGCCTCAATAAATCGGAGTTCTAAGCGTTATCTAAATAGCTTTTTCTTATTTATAGTTTATCCAGTGGGAACGTGTAACAGTTTAAATATCTCTCATCTATACTTATAATAAAACTGTAGATGTGTGAATTCTGTACATTTAAAATATAAAAAAAAATACATGGGGATGTTACTAGATCGATACTGAACACAAATACGTGATTAGAAAAATTTTTGTCTGTCTGTCTGTCTGTTTGTTCTAGCATCACACAAAATCTACCGGTCCGATTACGATGAAACTTTATATAATTATACTTTAACCTTTGGCGCACAACACTGGGTACGTTTTATCCCGGAAAAATGTCTGTTTGTCTGTGTGTTTGTGCACGCTAATTTCAGAAATGGCTTATCCAATTTGCAGTTTCACTAATATATTGTGATAAGTTTTACTAGACATAAAGTGTTTCTTTCGAATCATATCGAATATTTTTAACTATTCTGTATCTATCTTTTAGGGGGTTTCATACATAAAAGGTAAAAAGGGACCCTACGGATTACTAATTCTCCGCTGTCTGTCTGTCTGTCCGTCCATCCGTCTGTGTGTCCGTCCATCCGTCTGTCTGTCACCAGGCTGTACCTATCTCATAAATACTGATAGCTAGAAAGCTAACATTTTCACAAATTATATATTTCTGTTACCGCTATAAAGATTAAATTAATTACTAAAAATAATAAAATGAAAATATAAAGGGGTCCAAGAGGGCATACAGTAAACGTATTTTTTTGCACGAGTTCGACTCGCGCTTGGTTGGTTTTTTCTCTGTTAGTAACGTTAAGTTTACCGCATAGCAGCGTCCCGGCATAAAATAATCGCCGCTATGATCACCATAATTCAGCATGCCAAGCGTGAAAATTATGGCATATTCATTCCTTATGACGCACAACACTTCTAGGAGCATTTTCGGAAAAGACTTTGGCCAGCGGAGAGGGTTGGACGTCTT
Source organism: Macrosoma leucophasiata (assembly GCA_036365455.1). Classification (NCBI taxonomy): domain Eukaryota; kingdom Metazoa; phylum Arthropoda; class Insecta; order Lepidoptera; family Hedylidae; genus Macrosoma; species Macrosoma leucophasiata. The sequence continues at coordinate 20,550,421 of JAWQUS010000024.1, read as the reverse complement.
TCGGATGTAACCATGATGATGGTGATGGCTACTGACGAAGGGACGCCAAGCGATTTGACGCCTAGCGTCCCGACGCCCAGCGTCCCGACGCCCAGCGTCCCGACGCCCCGCGACCCGACGCCCAGCGTCCCGACGCCCAGCGTCCCGACGCCCAGCGTCCCGACGCCCAGCGTCCCGACGCCCAGCGACCCGACGCCCAGAGTCCCGACGCCCAGCGTCCCGACGCCCAGCGGCCCGACGTCCTGCGTCCCGACGCCCAGCGTCCCGACGCACAGCGACCCGACGCCCAGCGTCCCGACGCCCAGCGACCCGACGCCCAGCGTCCCGACGCCCAGCGTCCCGACGCCCAGCGTCCCGACGCCCAGCGTCCCGACGCCCAGCGACCCGACGCCCAGAGTCCCGACGCCCAGCGTCCCGACGCCCAGCGACCCGACGACCAGCGACCCGACGCCCAGCGGCCCGACGCCCAGCGGCCCGACGCCCTGCGTCCCGATGCCCAGCGTCCCGACGCCCAGCGTCCCGACGCACTGCGTCCCGACGCCCAGCGGCCCGACGCACTGCGTCCCGACGCCCATCGTCCCGACGTCGAGCGTCTCGATGCCCAGCGTTCCGACGGCCAGCGTCCCAATGCTCAGCGTCCCGACGCCCCGCGTCCCGACGCCCAGCGACGCGAGCGGAGAGGGTTGGACGTCTTTCGGATGTAACCATGATGATGGTGATGGCTACTGACGAAGGGACGCCAAGCGATTTGACGCCCAGCGTCCCGACGCCCAGCGTCCCGACGCCCAGCGTCCCGACGCCCCGCGTCCCGACGCCCAGCGGCCCGACGCCCAGCGGCCCGACGTCCTGCGTCCCGACGCCCAGCGTCCCGACGCACAGCGACCCGACGCCCAGCGTCCCGACGCCCAGCGACCCGACGCCTAGCGTCCCGACGCCCAGCGTCCCGACGCCCAGCGTCCCGACGTCCAGCGACCCGACGCCCAGAGTCCCGACGCCCAGCGTCCCGACGACCAGCGTCCCGACGCCCAGCGTCCCGACGCCCAGCGTCCCGACGCCCAGCGTCCCGACGCACAGCGTGCCGACGCCCAGCGTCCCGACGCACAGCGTGCCGACGCCCAGCGTCCCGACGCCCAGCGTCCCGACGCCCCGCGTCCCGACGCCCAGCGGCCCGACGCCCAGCGGCCCGACGTCCTGCGTCCCGACGCCCAGCGTCCCGACGCCCAGCGTCCCGACGCCCAGCGTCCCGACGCACAGCGACCTGACGCACAGCGTCCCGACCCCCAGCGTCCCGACGCCCAGCGTCCCGACGCCCAGCGACCCGACGCCTAGACTCCCGACGCCCAGCGTCCCGACGCCCAGCGACCCGACGCCCAGCGACCCGACGCCCATCGTCCCGACGTCGAGCGTCTCGATGCCCAGCGTTCCGACGGCCAGCGTCCCAATGCTCAGCGTCCCGACGCCCCGCGTCCCGACGCCCAGCGGCCCGACGCACTGCGTCCCGACGCCCAGCGTCCCGACGCCCAGCGTCCCGACGCCCAGCGTCCCGACGCCCAGCGTCCCGACGCCCAGCGTCCCGATGCCCAGCGACCCGACGCCCAGCGCCGGACGCCCAGCGACCCGACGCCCAGCGGCCCGACGCCCAGCGGCCCGACGCCCTGCGTCCCGATGCCCAGCGTCCCGACGCCCAGCGTCCCAATGCTCAGCATCCTAACGCCCAACGTGCCGACGCCCAGCGTCCCGACGCCCAGCGTCCCGACGCACAGCGTCCCGATGCACAGCGTCCCGACGCCCAGCGACCCGACGCACAGCGTCCCGACGCACAGCGTCCCGATGCTCAGCGTCCCGACGCCCAGCGGCCCGACGCCCAGCGGCCCTTCGCCCTGCGTCCCGACGCCCTGTCATATTTATATTTTTCACAATTATACATGCCATGTGAGTATTTTTAGAAAATAAAACCCCCAGGCTACTACTGAAATGAAAATATGAACATTAACTATAGTAAATGTAGTATTTATTTTTCGCAATAACAAGTGCGAGTGAACTTAAGAAATTAGAGACAAACTGGGAAGAAAAATTTGACTTCGGGCAGGAATCGTACCTGCGACCTCAGGACAACCAAACCAGCCGCTTTACCACTAAGCTACTTAATGGTCGCAATCACGAGCTACCGAAGTCCCACAACTGGGACTTCGGTAGCTCGTGATTGCGACCATTACATAATGTATGGGAAATTAATATGAGCTACGCGTGGACGATATCGTCCACGAACAATATGAAATGAATTGTCATATTTTACTGCAGCTTAGGAGGTTATATATTTATTTTATTGTATTTTTTATAGCGACAGTAAAAATACATCATCTGTGTAAATTTCAAATGGGTAGCTATCATGATTCATGAGATACATCTTGGTGACCGAAGGACAAACAGACGGACGGATAGCGGTATCTTAGTAATAGTGTCCCGTTTTTACCCTTTGGGTACGGGACCCTAACAATAGACCCTAAGGTTGACTGGCAGAGAATGCCTTATGGCATTAAGTCCACCTTATGTACACATTTTGTAATATGTGCATTAAAGATTAAATAAATAAATAAATAAATAGACGAAATCATAAATCCATATTTTCCAATTTGCGACGTACCTTAAAATACGCAATACTTTCATCTGACAGTATATATTAGATGCACAAAAAACTGAATATACGACTGAAAGTAACAGTATCATAATATATTTAAGTACGAAATTCAATTTGCCGGTAGTCAGTTTTAGTGTTAATAAAATCATTTTTTAAACGATTCCAATTTACATTATCTCATGATTTTAATTGCTGGCTTGATAAGTGAAATCGTGTTCGACACTTGTTTTTATACACGTGGTATATTTTTTATCTTTGACAATTTTTAAAACCATCTTAATGTCATGTTATGTAATCTCGTTGATAGCTTCGAACGCCTTTTATAATATTTATCAGAGAGTAAAATGTTTCAGATTGTTTACTGATTACAAAAAAAAAACGGCCAAGTGCGAGTCGGACTCGCATACCGAGGCATCCATGCAAACTAAAGTATTTAAGTAAAAATATTTATATTAGATTTTTTTTATGTAATGGAAGTGGTAAACAAGCATACAGTTCACATTGATGTTAAGTGATAACTGCAGCTTATAGACACTCACACAAAGGCCAAGGTCAAAATGCAGATGCGCTACCACTCTTGAAGCCTAAGGTGTTATGCCTCTGTGCCGGAAATTACAGGGCCGTAGATTACCACCTGACCAGAACACTATAGTGCTGAACACTACCATTTAGCGGCAAGTATATTAGGAAATGCGGTGGTGCCTACGCCCGCGAGCTCCGTCACTAGAGCTCTACCGCCAGTAAATTACATAATATGATGTAACTAAAAATTTTTAAGTTTCTGCAATTTTAGCTTTATCTGTGCTAAGATTTGCGACATAAACGCCTATATCTTTTGATCGCGTTGCCTTAGAAGTTTGATTTTTTACAGCTCCAAGGGACAGTAAACTTGAGTATTTGATATAAATATCAGTTTAAAACGCGTGCCTGAGAAAGAGAGTCTTGACAGACGGACGGAAGGACGGACGACAAAGTGATCCTATAAGGGTTCCGCTTTTCCTTTCGAGGTACGGCACAATAAAACTGATTTTGATATTGAATTTACTAAGCAAATAGCTATTATGATGTGTTCTTCGTTCGCGAGCGAATTACGGACTATTTCTCCCGCGTTATACGAAATATGATTTATAAATTCAACTGATCGTCTTTACGGTTCCGCACCTCAAAAGGGTTAAAACAGAACCCTTATTAGATTTATCGTGCGTCTGTCTGTCCGTCTGGCTCAGTGAATTTGTGCCGAAGGTACTGTACTATGTACTTGTTTATTATGTAAATAGGTAAAACAAAACTTGGACGTGTAACATTAACGAACGTGTGTCTGACTCAACTCAATTAACTGCTTTTTTAGCCTTTAGGCACACCGCGGACACTTTGCCAAAATGCCATACAAACGCTTAATTTGGTCTCTATTACACAGACGTCACTCAGTGACGTGTATTTACACGTGCACCTGTGTGCGTAGCACGTACAAAATACCAACCGTCGCCCATAAGAGGGGAGAAGGTTGGGTGATGCGGAGAAATCGGGCGGAACGTCGAAGTGTCCATTCTATACGTAGTACGAGTATTATCACATATTCTCTGTTTTAGGGTTGATCTTAAAAATATTTTTTGCCGTACGCCAGATATTACCTATATCCATTAATTATATTTCAATATCTACACTATCATGCACCTGACCGTGGTGCCCACGTCCTTGAGCTCTACCACTATAAGCTCTACCACTGAAACTTCACGAGACAAAATTGAACAAATCAATCATTTTAGAAAACATACAATTATCGTTTGTTTTCTCCATAACTTCCGCACCACCAAACGAACCCAAGGACTCATTAAACAAACCTCATTATTATAAATCGAACACCAACAAATCATCCACTATCTCCACTATACCGGTGGAAACGAAAACAATGTTCATTAAACGAATACCAAAGCAAGAGGTACCAATAATTGCTCGACTGCATTTAGACATTGAATAAACCAATGAATAGAACAATTTGTCGGTGAAACCTTTGCTTTGAAACCGACATTTCCAAGGGTCCGAGTGGAACTTTCTGATACCTCGTTAGTTATCTTGCGTTGCCACTAAATAATTGTAGCAGTGTCGTATGTGATGAAACAATTGAAAATAAACTTAAAGTTGAAGCATATAAAGTTGATGTTGCAATAGACGCGCCAGAAGAAGACGGTACTGTTAATAAGATTTCTGACTTAGTAGTTGGAAATAGAATTGAATATGAAACGCGAAACTTTATTTTTATACGATTAGAGCAGTTGAAATTGAGCTTTTTGATGACGGAGGTAAGGTTCTTAATGAAATGGGAGGGATAGAGGCTTTGGTTGAAGGCACGCTGCGTGGTACGGAAGCACTAGTAATTTAAGTGTCCAGTATTTATTTACTGGTGCTGAGTGATATATTTACAGATAAATGTGGTACAGAGGTATTCAGTTGTAAGGATATATTTCTCGATTATTTTTTAATGGTGACAAGATGGGGCGTTAATGTGTTTCTTGTTTTTAACTAGTTTCATGAACCTTATGTATATTTAAAAAAAATCTTAAGTATACGATTGTGATTAGGAACTTTCAAGAACTTATTAAACTTTCAGGAAAACTTAAAGAGGAAGAAAGGTTTCAAAACTCATAATTAAAGTTTGGCGATAAAAAGTTGCATAATAATCATAATTTTATAATACATCATAGTGTGTATAATAAACACATCTGTTAAAACACGAAAAACGAAATTTTTGAACACGAAAATATGAAGTGTTGTAGACGTAATTTCTCATAAATAATATTCTTATTTAAAGAAAAATGGAAAGAAAAAATTGACTTCAGGCGAGACTCGAACTCGCGGCCTACTGGGAATCTAGTCCAGCCGCTCTTCCAATTGAGCTACTGAAGTCCTACCCGATTTGTCAAATATTTCCTTCACATTTATTGCATTGCTTTATGGTAGCAGCAGCGCCATCTATTGCCAACTATGCTAGTTAGGCAACCGATATGCAGTTTATTGAATATCGTAAAGAAGTCGCTTTTACACTTAATAATTGTTTTATATTATTTCGCATTAACACATGCTTGTGAAATATATTTTATTTAAAGAAAAATGGAAAGAAAAATTTGACTTCAGGCGAGACTCGAACTCGGGGCCTACTGGGAATCTAGTCCAGCCGCTCTTCCAATTGAGCTACTGAAGTCCTGCCCGATTTGTCAAATCTTTCCTTCACATTTATTGCATTGCTTTATGGTAGCAGCAGCGCCATCTATTGCCAACTATGCTAGTGAAGCAACCGATATAATAGACTTTGCAGTTTATTGAATATCGTAAAGAAGTCGCTTTTACCCTTAATAATTAACATTTTCACAAGCATGTTTTAATGCGAAATAATATAAAACACAATAATATAATACCATGGCCAAATACATCAAATACTGCCTAAGGGTGGGGGTCAAAAATTTTAGGAATCGGCTTACATGTATGAAGAGAATGATGAATGTAGAAGAAGCAAGGGAGGTGTGTGACTTGGCGTGAAGTTACATACATAAGTTTTGCATAAACATATTAGTTCAAGTGGAAATTCCAATACTAATTGTGGCAGTAAAATCATAAACTTATAATTTATAATGAGAATTTAACACAAATTTCAACGTTACCCCATAAACGATAGCAGATCAATCCCATAAGTTACATACCAAAGTTTACGATGAACTAAATCTTATGAACCACCAATAAATTGTAATCAATAGCCCAGACGTTAATGATACCAATTAAATAATCATAAAAAACATGCAACGAGCCAGAGACAAGCATCTATGGTTCAGTACAAAATGAAGGCAAGGAATATTGTTCAAGGAAATTATAAACTTGACTGAGAGACAAGCTGAACTTTTGCCATTTTTTTTTATGTTATGGAAGTTGCGAACAAGCATGCAGCTCACATTGATGTCAGTGATGACTGCAGCCTATAGACACCCACACAAAGACCAAGGTCAAAGTGCAGATGCGTTACCACTCCTGAGGCCTAAGGTGTTACGCCTCTGTGCCGGAAATTACAGGGCCTTACATTACCACCTGAACGGAACACGATAGTGCTGAACACTACCATTTAGCGGCAAGTATATTAGGTAATGCGGTGGTGCCTACGCCCGCGAGTTCCGTCACTGGAGCTCTACCAGTAGAAAAAAATTTAAAATCATTTAAATATTTTTTTTTTAATGGAAGTGGTAAGCATGCTGTTTACATATGGATGCCAAGGTCAAAAGGAAAATTTGTTGCCACTCCCGAGATCTTAGTTGTTATTTCTCTGTGATATTTATTACAGGGCCGTTACAATCTAACCGGAACACGATAGTTATGAACACTACCGTTTGGAGCAGATAGAATTGGTAATGCAGTGGTTCCTACACTCTCGAGCTCTTACACGGGATATCAAGCACCAGTAAGATATATCGAGATAAAAGTTTTGGAGTTTGACAGCAAAGCCTTTTGGGGTTATGTTTTCGAAGTACCTACAGTACCTAACAACTTCTTCTTCCCTGTTAACCTAGAACTACAAAAAATTTTGTAGTTCTAGGTTAACAGGAAATTTATTCTACTGTTTAATACCCCACGTATACTAAACTATACTACACAATAAAAATACTTTGACTGATTCATGTCTCCTAAAATGATTATTAAAAGTCACCAATCAAAGAGTTGACCTTAAATCCGTAAAATAGTTTTAATTTAGTGATTATGGGTATGGAAGGAACCCTAAAAAGCAACTATAATTCAAGTGATATAAAATATTACGGTATTGCGTGTGCGCACATATCGATCCACGTTTCGTATCTATAGAAAAATTATGGGACTAGGTAAAAATGTTGCCGCAATTACAATTTCGATATTTTGAGCTCGGACGTCGGATTATGAGAATATATAGGTCTATCAATAATTGGTAATAATACAGATGTAAGATATATGCCCACAATTATCAACATGCGAACGTCGGTTGATTCATGGATTTAGTGTGGAATTGGCTACTTTCTTTGAGGAGTAGAATTTAATAGGAATAATTTCATATTAACATCTTGTTATACTCTTAAACATGTTTCACTTCTGATATTATTGGGTATATTAAAAATGGGATCAAATATCTTTTGCTATCGGCGTGCATGTTTTTTTTATGGAACGAAGGTGACAAGCAAGCCTGCATTTCAGTTTTTGCGTTAGAAAATCTTATCTTTAAAGCGTAATAAAATTGTTTTAACAAAAATATATTAGGAAATACCTAACACCTGGCCATGTATTTCCTTTAATTTGTTTTTTTTCTGAAAATTAAGTGAGTTCACACTGATTGAAAAGTTTTTAATTTGGGAATAAGCAAATCCAATTCTCCATTGCCAAGTCTCAATTACGGCGCTCCAGTCTAGCAGTAGTTATTATATCCAAAACAATAATATCACAAAAAAAAAATATTAAAAAAACTGAAACCAAAACGGTTGCAAAATACACATGAATATCACTAAAAAACTATAACATATCCAGTTCTCATTAAAAGCACTTACAAATGACTATACGTCTCATAAAATAAGGCGTCTCTGTCTTTTACACTCTTAAAAATAAGGACAAAAATGTTTCATAGGAAAAATGTAATTGAATTTAACTGAAGTATCCTTCGTACGTGGGATATGAATTAAATGATCAGTTCTGGACATTGGATCTTGTAATGGTTGAGTATATCTTCTTAATTGGTATAGTTTTTACATGAACGCGTTTTAAATGCGATGGTATGTGAGAAAAACGCATTCTTTATTAGTATGCCATTCATCTTTATGTTTATGAAGTAGATCAAGGTAAGAGCTGTGAGCGTTTAAGTGGGAAATTTTAAAAGTTTCTCAAAAGTAAAACTCGGTATCGTCCATGATGGGATTCCGTAGTAGCAAGTGATATGACATGTTTTTTGTGCAATGGAAGCGGCAAACAAGCGTGCAGTTTACATTGATGTTATGTGATGACTGCAGCCTATAGACACCCACACAAAGACCAGAGTCAAAATGCAGATGCGTTACCACTCCTGAGGCCAAGGTGTTATACCTCTGTGCCGGAAATTACAGGGCCTTACATTACCACCTCACCGGAACACGATAGTGCTGAACACTACCATTTAGCGGCAAGTATATTAGGTAATGCGGTGGTGCCTACGCCCGCGGGCTCCGTCACTGGAGCTCTACCACCAGTAAAAGACATGTATCAAGAGTTTCTATTTTTGACGTGATGACGTCTTATAAATCAATGAACACCGGCTGCACGCACGAAATAGTGTCACGTTCCGCCAGACCCGAGTGTGCACGTGAGAACGCGGGTCAAGGAAAATCCTATTTATCCTAATCCTAATTATCCTTTGCAAACCGACTTTACAGACAACAAAGTTATTTTTCTTATTTATGGCTCTCGTATGAAACTAGGTATATAGTTTTAGGTTATTAATGTCCCTGGATTTTAAATATATTCTTATCTCATGTCATAGTTTATGAACTAACAAGTTCAGGTACTATTTTTATAAGAATGTCATAACGTTTTCGCAGGTTTTCGCGAACTTCATACATTGTAGAAATTAAATTTGGCGATTCTCTCGCGTATACAACACTCCCAAACATCTTATTATACCCGACATTTCGGTCACTTTCTTAGCTTCCGTGGTCACGGACAGTCTGCCCGTATTTTTGTTTTTGTAAGTTTGAGAGTGTTGTATACGCGGGAGAATCCGCAAATTTAATTTCTACCAAGAATGTCATGTCTATGTGATCGCTTGTAACTTAGGCCACCGTCCAAGAAAAATAACGCCATAGATAAGTCAGCGTCGAAGTGTCAATGTACCTATTCCTAAGTACCAAAGCGCGATTTTTTTCATAACATTAAGTGACTTCGATACGTCAATATGTAGTTCGATTTGTAGCACTGCACGACTGGACTTTAAACGATCGATTACAACTGATGTAATAGTTTTACATATTATACAAATAGTCTTAGATCCGGCTGCGATATAGACTAGGTAATCGAAAATCGACTTATGTGTTGACAAACAAAAAAAATGCTGGTGATTTTTCATATTTTAAAATATTTTTAATTAACGCAAGTGTTACAATTCTAAATTAAATACGCAAATAAAACCAATGGCCCGTTGTAAGTTATTCAAGCCATCAATTTGACAAAATAAATGAATATTATTTATTTAAGAAAAAAATCTTGTGTTCATAGTATGAAATTTTTTCAAACTTGTCTGGTTAACTTGTCGAAACTTATTCTAAGTTACCCAAACCAGCAATTAAATCCTAAGGAATAATAAAATTTTGAACAGTAAAAACAATACTAGTACAGTTTAGCATAAAAAATGGAGATCCTTAGAGGAGATCTTCACCCAGCAGTGGAACAGCTTAGAAAAAAATTACAAGTAGGTACGTCAAGTAAAAACTTTGCCCAATTTTTTTCGAAAATTCCGCATGCAGGCGAGTTAATATTTTTTGTTTTCACTGAAGTTTATATTGGTAAGAAAGCGTAAAAATGTAATAATTATGAATCTATATATACATAAATCAATTGCTGTTCGTTAGTCTCGCTAAAATTCGAGAACGGCTGGACCCATTTAGCTCATTTTGGTTTTGAATGAATTTTAAAAAAGTTTAGGGAAGGTTTAAAAGGTAATAAAACATGAAGGAATTGAAGTGCAATAGTAAAAACTACAATTTTTGTTTTTCTATACAAATAGTCCGAATCTATTAAACATTTGACACATTATTTCATTCTGAGGAAATACGAAGTTTGCCGGGTCAGCTAGTAAGAAATAAATTATTAAGCTAATGATATAACCAATATGGGGGCAGAGCAGCTTGTGGCTAGCTGTTGGTAAGTAGCGACACCACCCCCTACCATCATCTCGAGTTCTTCCGAGAGAACTGGGCTCCGCCTCGTCCGCCACATAGAGGTACGGCCGGACAGATCATCAGGTCTCTCACCTCTGGCTTGCCTTCATTGGCCGGTCAGAGTGGAGCGCTATATGTATGGCATTTGCAGAAATTTAGATAATAGGCTGTTGTCTAAATTTCTGGAAGAGCCATACACTCGGGGGTGGAAGTGTCTAAAGGCATAATAGCGGGGAAGCCCGCTTCGAGCTCGAGATTACTCGCTCGTGATGGTGAAACCGGTGCCACACCTCTCGACACTCCCAGCCTCTCTCAACAGTGTTGCACCCCGTCGACCATCGGGTTGACTGTTTGGGGAGCCCACCAAGGAGAAGCGAGTCACCACCTGCCTAAAGTAGAATTCGATAATGTGAGATGTTGAATATAGGCAGGTGCCGGATCTCACTCCATAGGCCCAGCCAGCTAGTCCCCCCAGTTCACCCACATAGCCCAAAGTTTGGCGAATCACTTATCATTACAATAGTCCCATTATATTCTGCGGGGTCTGTCTGTGTCTGTATTAACTATTGATGCAGCCAGAGAGAGGTCCCGCCGAATATATCCCATTACAAAGTAGATCAAAATTCTCAAAAGGGCCTCTACGTGTTGGACCCCCCTTGTCCCCGCGCAAGCCTGACAAAGGTCCGGGGTTCAATTTGGAACCCGTGCTGACGAGAAACCAATATAATATGTAGGTGTAGTACATACAAACTACCTTGCTTTTGACAGTACAAATGTTTTTTTTTACTCGTCGTATGGCATGACTCATTTTGATAATTTTAAATACTGTCTTCCATTTATAAAACTACCTTATCTCTACATGACGCCATTGTTGAGATACAGGGAATTTTATAGATTAAAAATAAATGAACGTGGCATCGAAAATTCAGCAATATCCACTCAAAACCACTATAATCTAAAAACAATTACGCCAACACGACATAGGATTAACGAACCCAGGTCACAAGGTCATTAACGTAGGTAATCTCAGATCAATTGAAATTCTTAAGCCCAAATGGAAGCGCAGAAGCGATTCCCGTCCAATTAATTGTAAATAAATTGGCGCCTCCCATGAGGATATCAATAATACAAGGACTGCGTGCGACCTATGTGTGCGTACGCGCAGGTGCGGGAGGATTGCAACAAAGAATATTGTACGTCAGAGAAGACATCTCATGTGAATTATATTTGGTAGAATAGACGCATTTGCAGTCAACACTGGTGGTAGAGTTCCAGTGTTGGAGCTGGAGGGCGTAGGCACCACCGCATTTTGGGGTTTTTTTTTGGGTTGGCAACGCATTTGCATTTTGGTATCTGGTCTTTGTGTCTATAGGCTGCAGTCATCACTTAACATCAAAATTAAATGCATGCTTGCTTGCCACCTTCATTACAAAAAAAAACTTAATTCAATGGCTCGACCGAATAACTGAATTGCTTTTGATCAAGAAAAAGGCCTTTGATCAGTCTGTGTTGCCAGTGATGACCTATACGACATAAACACTATGGGCCTCATAAGAAGGCTCAAGGTCACTCAGAGAGCAATGGAGAGAGCAATGCTTTGAGTTTCTCTGTGACATCGAATCAGAAATGATTTGTCCTCATGCGGATCATTTCTGGTCGCGGGCAATCGCTGGATTAGGGCGGCCCAGGACCGTTCGTTGTGGCATTCTTTGGGGAAGGCCTTTGTTCAGCAGTGGACGTTTTTTCGCTGAAATGAGGACCTACTAGTTCTGTACATTACAGATCTCTAAAATAACTTAAGACTAAGCTCTTTTATTACATTACTTAATAGTTCTCCTAACGTAATTGGAGACATTCGTCCCAAATGGAAGTTAAACCGTGGAATTAAAAATGCGTGTTTCCGTGCTTCGAAGGGCACGTAAAGCCGTCGGTCCCGGTAGCTGTTGATAGACAGCAGTCGTTAATCCTTGTCGGAGGCCTTATAAGCGGTTTGAAAAACATCCGACAGCGGGTTGGCCACTAACCCTTATCTCCACCAACCCGCATTGGAGCAGCGTGGTGGAGTAAGCTTCAGACCTCCTCCCAAGAAGAGGAGAAACTCGTGCCCAGCTGTGGAACGTATCAAGGGTTGCCATTACATTGAGATTGTATTACGGGCGGACCAATATTATATATAACTAACTACAACAGTTCGGAAACTCCCATAGTATATAAAATCCCACTATCTCTGACCCCCGACCCGGAAATAGAACCCAGGACCCCTCTATGTCTGGATTAAGACCAACTTTTTATACACATCTGGTATTCATTTGCTGTCAATGTGTACATCATTATTTTCTTGCTTCTTTCTTCACTGCTTCGAACAATGAACAATTTAAATTTAATCGCACATCGTTTGCTTAATTTTCTACCTAACTGCGCATCTACATAATTTGTTTATCATTGGTCTAAGATAATTTATGGAGGTAGCAATAGCTTCTGTTATTACCAAGTGTATACTAGAATGTAATACACGTTTTGTGCCGCGGCCCCGCCCGGTTATGATACCTACAATACTATTGCACTAATTGCGTGCGTGCGCATTTAATTAATAGTCGCACGATACTGTGAAATAGAATATTGTATTATTGCTTTATTTATTTATTTATTAGCGTTATCACAATAGTACAGTACATTCATAAGAGTAATTTTTTTTTGAGCTTTATTATTGTGTTGAACCTGACTTGATATTGCAGGAGGGTTATGTTTTTAAAACGTTAGAATTTGAACGACTTTTGTGTTTTATATGCCTATTAAAATACAGTCTGATCAGTAAGCAACATTTTTATTTTTTTCGGTTTGTTATGTCTTTTTTGATCCGAATCTAAATTACTTTGAAAACAAAAAAAAAATACTCCTTATTTTTCATATTAAGATATCATTTTACGTATCGGCTTTGGGTCAAGATCGATTTACTTTTCACTGTGTGTATGTGAAGTTTTCATTCTATTCACGTTTTCTGTATTACTTCAGCAAAAATTAGCACGCGGGAAAATTTAATATTCAAACCATTGAAACGCGTTTGTACACAGATAATGGGACTCGCTTAACGGTTTTTCTAATTTTTTTTTAAACAATGGCATTAAAAAATTTTATTTGGCAGAACGACGTTTGCTGGGTCAGATAGTTTAATATATCCACACAATTTTTTAAATATTAAAATTGGTAATATTTCTACAAACTAACCGAAAAAACAACATTAATTGAGTGTGTCTACCATTCTCAGTGTGTTATTTTAGTTTAATCTATGACCATGAAATAGCGGTGTAACAAATAGACTATAAATTTAATCACCGTTAAGTTTCCGTGCGAAGCTCACATTAAGAATTGTCGCTAACAATGACCATAACGTTAACTGTAGGTCGACTAATTTGATTGTTGACTCATCGATGATAAATATAAACTTGAGGTTAAATTAAACGATAAAGTCGACGCCCACTGATCGAATCGACTGTGATTATTAAATTGACAAAAACCTAAGCAGTTTTCGTGTAAGGAATATTTTAACTGGTGGTAGAGCTCCAGTGATGGTACTCGCGGGAGTAGGCACCACCGAATTACCTAATATACTTGCCGCTAAATGGTAGTGTTCAGCTCTATCGTATTCCGGTCAGGTGGTAATGTACAGCCCTGTCATTTCCGGCTCAGAAGCATAACACCTTAGGCCTCAGGAGTGGCAACGCATCAGCATTTTGACTTTAGTCTTTGAATGGATGTCTATAGGCTGCAGTCATTACTTAACATCAATGTGAACTGCATGCTTGTTTGCCACTTACATAATATTAAAAAATATATATAACTTTTATCTATATTCTTCCTTCCATGTTTAAATTTATTAATAGAACTTAATAACCTATTGTGTTTAAATGTAGTTTTTATACCACCAGTAGAAAATTCTACAAGTAGTCACTACTCTCAGAGTCAGACTTTGACGGCGTTGACACTACCTTGCATTACCTTAAGCCTTAATCTATCTTTTTACAAAGGTAAGGTAAAGTGCTGAAAATACCCAGTGTTCAGCACCACCGTGTCCTGGATAGCTTTTGAACTATAAAAAGTATATCAGAGGCAACTTAAGCCTCAGGATTGGCGACGCATATGCTTTTTCAACTCTGTTTTTTGTGTAGATATCTATAGGCTGTAGGCATCACTTAACATCAATGTGGGCTGCATGCTTGTTTGCCACCTTTCATATATATAAAAAAAGTAACAATTCGTTTTATTCACTCCGTTTAAACCAAAGTTTATTCCAAATCTATACATATAATAAAACAGTAAAATCCGCGTGTCTGTATATTGTATATATTTACGAAAAACCAATTGGCCGATGGGGCGATGTTAAAATAGTATTAGAACACTTTTCAACGATTTTTTTAATTTTTTGTCTGTCTTTTTGTCCCTTTGTCCAGGCTAATCTCCGAAGATACTGGACGGATTCGAATGAAACTTTTTGTGTTGTATAGATACTAAGCCTGGCCAACATTTAAACTACTTTTTACTGCGGGAAACTCACTGATTCCCACAGGAATCTCTACATTTCATTTCATTTTCTTATACAATAGTCCGTATCTATGAAACCTTTGACACATTATTTAATTGTGAGGCAATACGTAGTTTGCCGGATCAGCTAGTTAAGAATAATATAAATTGACAGACTCGTATTAAACTCTATTCCGCGAAAAAAACTTCGCACCCGCAAATAGGATCACTTACATGCCACGACAATAACTCTCGAAGATAGAAGTGAGAGGTGGGCTCGGTATTCATAACTTATAACACGATATAGAAATAAATAAGTGGCGAGTACGTGACAACATTAAATGCGACGTTGTACGATGAATAAATTACTAATTATAATATTCCCCAAATTGCTTCATTTAACAAAACAACTTTGAATATATTTTTCAAGATATTTCCGTCACATTTTGGTGTGTTACTTCTAAATTTTTAGTATGTTTTTGAGACATCAATACAAGTGAAGTAAAACCCTCTCTCTGAAATATACATTTTACTGGTGGTAGAGCTCCAGTGATGGAGCTCGCGGGCGTAGGCACCACCGCATTCCCTAATTTACTTGCCGCTAAATGGTAGTGTTCAGCACTATCGTGTTCCGGTCAGGTGGTAATGTACGGCACAGAGGCAAAACACCTTAGGCCTCAGGAGTAGTAACGTATCTGCATTTTGACCTTGCTCTTCATGTGGGTGTCTTTAGGCTGCAGTCATCACTTAACATCAATGTGAACTGCATGCTTGTTTGCCACTTCCATTACATTAAAAAAAACACTTTTATTGTCATTAACAATTTTAAGACACTTTTTTATTAGCAATTTCCTCAAATATCTTAAACGTTTTATCTATACAGTGTCTTTTTATATTAAATAAATTGACAGTAAAAAAAACACGGTGTGTTTTCTTTAACCATTTGAATAATCAATAATTAAGTAATATTATTTCCAACCATCTCACTTATAAGTAAAAGGATGGAGATTGCTTATTTACACCGTTTACACCAACGATAATTCCAATTTAAAAACGAACTTAAATTGATATTCTCATTTAAAACACCCTTATTCTGCGAAAATTATTTCGCACCCGCAAATATAGGACCACTTACATGGCACGACAATAACTCTCAAAGATAGAAGTGAGAGGTTGGCTCGGTATTAATAAATTGTAACACGATATAGAAATAAATACGCGGCGAGTACGTGACGACATGCGACGTCGTACGATGTTTGTGCAGATATATTGAAGTGCTTTTTAATTAGCAATAGGAAGTTTATGACTTTGTAATATTAAAATGAGTGTTGGGCTTGTTATAGTAAAGGGCATGATGATTAATTGCTAGTATGAATTAATTGGCTGGGGATTGGAAGCTTCTTTTCTTTAGCTTATAGAAATACTAGCTGTTACCCGCGGCTTCGCCCGCGTGTATGTCGTTTTATAAATATCCACCCCTTATTTTATGTGGGGGCATATAAGAAGACAAAAAGTTGCCTATGTTCTTTTTCAAAGTCAAGTCTATCTCTGTACCAAATTTCATTAAAATCGGTTCAGTCGTTTGGACGTGAAAAGGTAACAGACAGACAGAGTTACTTTCGTGTTTATAATATTAGTAAGGAAGTAGGGATGCGATACCTTACTTTGTTTATACTTTCTCGTAGGGATAGACGGGTACAAATATTTAGACTTATATCTATTTTTTTTTATCTAATGGAAGTGGTAAACAAGCATGCAGTTCACATTGATGTTAAGCGATGACTGCAGCCTATAGACACCCACACAAAGACCAAGGTCAAAATGCAGATGCGTTACCACTCCTGAGGCCTAAGGTCTTATGCCTCTGTGCCGGAAATTACAGGGCCGTACATTACCACCTGACCGGAACACGATAGTGTTGAACACTACCATTTAGTCGCAAGTATATTAGGTAATGCGGTGGTGCCTACGCCCGCGAGCTCCGTCACTGGAGATCTACCACCAGTAAAAAAAAATAATAAAAAATGCATTCACATTTACGAAAAAATAATATACCAATTGTGTCAAAAGCTTTGCTTTACTTTAGGAAGAAGGTGCATGTTTACTCAAAAAAATAAGAGAAAAGTGATTGGCGAATGATTGGGAGAAAAGAGTTTGGAGTCGTTTATGAAACAAAATAAATACACGAAGTCAAAGTAAAGTCGTAGTAGTACTGTCTGTAAATCTCGCACTAAGGGATAATGTACGCCCCCAGGACATAGGAAGAAATGAGAACAATTATTGTTATTTTACACATTTTGAAGCATAATATATTCTAAAATATAGGTAGTAGCGTACGGCTAACTCAATTATTATGCATATTAACTCAATTATTACGTGGTATTAATTTGTTGGATTTTTCTTATCTTATGAATTTTATAATAGTCACACGTCCGGATTTGGTACGGAGCAGACAGTGGCTTCGGTACGCTCCGAACCAAATCTGGCCTTGTGTAGAGGAGTCCGGCGTTCAATCATTATTATTAATCAAGTCCGATGTAGTCCGCTCGCGCGGATTTGGTCGGCGGATTGGGTGCGCCGTACCACAGTAGATTTATCTATTGTGGCCGTACCGAATCCGGTCAAGTGTAGCTAAAGTGTATTTGGTAGGCGGATTCGGTCCGCCGTACAGAAGCCCGATGTGTGTTACTACTAAAAGTCAACGCGAAAAAAAACAAATTGTAAAAAAATATTTCGAAAGTATTCTTCACCTGAAAACGGCTTTTAATCAAAGTATTTCCACTTAACGCTGCCGTATTGGGGTAATTATAGGCAAATTGGTGGATATTCGAAGTTAACGACATGCCCAAGGAAGACATTTTTCCAAAATTGCCGCTTGTCACCTGGATAATGATTGGCTGAATCGATGGGAATGCATAAATGCCAAGGTGTTATTGTTACAAAATGTAGTAAACATAATGGCAACCTATTATACGTCCCACAGCTGGGCACGAGTCTCTCCCCTTTTTGGGGGAGGCCTGGAGCTTACTCCACCACGCTGCTCCAATGCAGGTTGGTAGATATACGGGTAAGTGGCCAACCCGCTGTCGAATGTTTTCAAACCGCCTATAAGGCCTCCGAAAAGGTTTAACGACTGCTATCTATCGATAGCAACCGGAATCGAGGGCTAAACGTGCCCTCCGAAGCACGGAAACTAGCTGTCACCCATCACACACCCGACCACGCCCTTATCGCTTAGCCGAGTAGATCGCTTCCGATCTACACCAGCCGCTGGGCCTTGCACGCTGTAAACAATATTGAAACTTTATTTTTTAAAGCAAAATTTGTCTTCAAGCGATACTCTAACTCGCGACCACTCGGAATCTAGTCCAGCCGCTCTTCCAACTGAGCTACCGAAGTCCACATCTGATTTATCAAATTCTTCCTTCACATTTTATTGCAGAGACGGCTGGATTAGATTCGCAGTAGTCGGGAGTTCGAGAAATCAAATTTTTCTTTCCATTTTACTTTAAAAAATATATTTCACTAGCATGTGTTATTGCGAAAAATAATATATGATGTTAAAACGAGTAAACATAGAGTAGGTTCATGTTTGGATAAGTATTTCATAATTTAAACGCTCTAATTTATCATAACATCTTTTTTAATTTACTGGTGGTAGATCCTCAGGGTTGGAGCTCGAGGGCGTAGGCACCACCGCATTACCGAATCTATCTGCCGCCAATTGGAAGTGTTAAGCACTACCGTGTTCCGGTAAGATGGTAATGTATGACCCCGTAATAATTATACAGAGACATAACAACTAAGGTGTCAGGGCTGGCAACGCATCTGCATTTTAACCTCTACTCTTTGTGTGGGTGTCTATAGGCTGCAGTCATCACTTAACACCAAGAAAGCATTTTTCTTTCTTTCATAACCTTTTCTACACGAAGCAGTGTATTTTTTTATGTAATCGAATTGGCAAACAAGCATGCAGTTCACATTGATGTTAAGTGATGACTACAGCCTATAGAAACCCACAAAAAGACCAGAAGTCAAAATGCAAATGCGTTACCACTTTTGAGGCCTAAGCTATTATGCCTCTGTGCCGAAAACTACAGGGCCGTACATTACCACCTGACCAGAACAGTAATGCGGTGGTGCCTACGCCCGCGAGCTCCGTCACTGGAGCTCTACCACCAGTGAATACCCCCACGAATAAACTTGACGCATTAAAGAAACGAAACAACTAGTATGTATTCCTTAAACGTATTATTAAGGCACTTATTAACATGGACCGAGTCCCACTTAGCATAATAAAGGGCTGCACGTACAAAATTATCAGGTGAAAATAATAAATTTCCCGATGTTCCCGTACCACGATTATAACACATAATTGAAAATTCGGTTATCGACATGGTTTTAAGTACTTTCGTAGAACAACACTGGATAGGGTTGACTGTGTTTAACCGACTTCAAAAAAGGAGATTGCATGTTTGACTCTATGTATGTTTTTAATCATCAATTTTTCCGCCTATAGTACACCAACCGATGAGTAGCGCGAAAGTTACACTGTCCCTAATCGCATATGTCTTATGTGGTTCCCTCCCCCAAACGGCCTAAGCCGAGGATTGGACCCATAGGCAGTTATAATTACGAGTATAATGGCAACCCATTATATGTCCCACTGCTGGGCACGAGTCTCTCTCTTTTTGGGAGGCCTGGAGTTTACTCCACCACGGTGCTCCAATGCGGATTGGTGGAGATATGGGTTAGTGGCCAACCCGCTGTCGGATGTTTAAAGACCGCCCATAAGGCTTCCGACAAGGTTTTACGACTGCAAGCAACCGGGACCGACGGCTGAACGCATTTCCAATTTGCCACTAGCGGTCTCCCATCACACTGGTGTGTTTTCACTGGTGGTAGAGCTCCAGTGACGGAGCTCGCGGGCGTAGGCACCACCGCATTACCTAATATACTTGCCGCTAAATGGTAGTGTTCAACACTATCGTGTTCCGGTCAGGTGGTAATGTACGGCCCTGTAATTTCCGGCACAGAGGCATAAGACCTTAGGCCTCAGGAGTGGTAACGCATCTGCATTTTGACCTTGGTCTTTGTGTGGGTGTCTATAGGCTGCAGTCATCACTTAACATCAATGTGAACTGCATGCTTGTATACCACTTCCATTACATTAAAAAAAAAAAAAAAAAAAAAACACACCCGACCGCGCCTGTAGTGCTTAACCGAGTAGATCTACACCAGCCACGAGGCCATGCTACACGCTTCATATAGGCAGTTGCGCTAACTTTATTAAGGCTGACAGCCCTTTGCGCTCGCCGATGCTCGGTGAAGTAGACGAGTGCTTAAAAACGAACCACCTACATAAGTCTATTAAAAAAATCGTCAATGGTTAACCGATTTTAAAATTTCTTGTATCGTTTGAGGGATTACTTCTAGGTTGGTCCCATTGCCGCAAAGTTGGCATCTCGTGATAGCATCATAGAGAAATTGAGGGAAAGCCTTAAAAAAATCTGTACTGAATAATCATAGTTACAGTTGTTTTTTTTTTCATTATTGGAAAACTAGCATGCAGCTCAAAAACCAGAATTCAATATGCAAGTGATTCGTGAGAAACAATTATATTTAAGCGAAAAAAATTAAGTCTAAGTGCGAACCCTGGAAAGCCTTAAATAAGGGGTAGCCAGTGATGGTCAGAATAAACAAGAAAATTGATTTTGAAAGAATGACTTACGACAAGATTGTTGCTTCATATGTTCACAGAAACATTTTACTGTTCATTTTGCGTTGATTGTTTGTTCGTAAGGCTGTGTTTATAATAATCGATCGTGAGATTCGGAACACGTTAGTTTTATTCGTAAAAAATGTTACTGTATGCCCAAGTAATTACTGACTTAAATGCATTTAATCTTTAGCCTTAGGATAAGAGGTATTCCTGAACTGAGGGTATTTTTAGGATGCCGGAGTAAACAACCCTTATAGTTTCGCCCTGTCCGTCTGTCTGTCTGTCTGTCTGTCCGCAGTTTAGCGCAAAAACTACTACTACGTAGTTAGCGTACTAGAGACTTGGGATAAGGCACAAGTATACACCTTAATCACGCCAATTTGGTAGAAACACACGAGTGGTAGAATAAAAACATGAAAAATAAAATTATTTAGGGTACCTCGTACACGTAACGCGTGGACATTTTTTATTTTTAGTTTTATATATAGTGTTGATAAGTCTTTTGAAAATGTTAGGGGTATTCTAACATCATTTTTGGAATTAGTTTACTGTTCGTGACATATTAAGCTTTAAAATGCCAATTTTCGCTAAAGTCCAGTGTCCCCCACCACCCCTCTACCAACTAAACGGTTGTTGTTAGAAATTCAAACGTTACGGCAATAGTAGCTACATATAACGAAATTTTTTACAAATTTGTGCTTTAAAAGTCCATAAATACTTAATTTAATTCTTAACCAATTTGTGAATCTACCCGATACGTGTGTCAGAATAAAAGTAAAACATTCAAGATACATCACAAAACCATTGTGTACAGGAATTGTGTGAGTGACTGAGCAGGGACTGCCGCGATCTGCGCAAAGTGGATTGGGTTATTGATTTAATTAAACTTGTATATATTTATTTTTATTTTTTTTTATGTCATGGAAGTGGCAAACAAGCATGCAGTTCACATTGATGTTAAGTGATGACTGCAGCCTATAGACATCCACACAAAGCCCAAGATCAAAATGCAGATGCGTTACCACTCTTGAGGCCTAAGGTGTTATGCCTCTGTGCCGGAAATTACAGGGCCGTACATTACCACCTGACCGGAACACGATAGTGCTGAACACTACCATTTCTATTGAACAATAAATTATCGACACATATTAGTGCCATCTTTCGAGCGCATAGCACAACGTTAGCGTAACACGCTACTCGCGACATCTGGCAGTGTTTATTCGAACCATCTTTGCAAACAAACCGAAGCAATGGCTAAGTGTGGTGCTTGTGGCAAGTTCCTAGCCGCAAATGAATGTATCAAATGTTCTAAATGCAATAGTCCATTCCACAGGGCTTGTGTAGGTATCACCGTACCTACTACAGTAATAAACGCCTGGATGTGCCCGGGGTGTAAGATTAAATTACCTCGAGAAGATAACACCTCTACTCCAGTGAGGGGTCTTACAGCTACCTATAATAAACCTCAAGCCCTACTACAAGACACCTCTACCTTGCCACCAACGGACGCAACGGCATTAAAAGTGACCGAAAATATTAAGGTCGATCTTGCGCTGGAACTTCGTGCATTTAGACTCGAATTAAGTGCTATTAGGTCAGAAATCCACGAATTCAGAGTGGAGGTAGCGGACTTGAAA
Organism: Macrosoma leucophasiata; assembly: GCA_036365455.1. NCBI lineage: Eukaryota > Metazoa > Arthropoda > Insecta > Lepidoptera > Hedylidae > Macrosoma > Macrosoma leucophasiata. The sequence goes on along the minus strand of JAWQUS010000024.1, from coordinate 20,528,002 downwards.
TCTTTTGACGACAGATTAATCGGAGTTGAGGGCAGACTGTCGACGTCAGAAGATAAATTTAACTCCAAGGCACCAGCAAGCTCTGAACATCTGGAGGAGACTATTACTGAGCTACAACTTAAACTTAATGAACGGGACCAGGATCTCCTCAGCAATGATTTGGAATTAACTGGTGTTCCGGAGTGTCTCGAGGAAAGCTTATTATTTATTTATTTATTTATTTATTTTTATACTTTATTGTACACCAATACATTAAAGAGACAACAAAATAGAAGAAATAGACGATACAAAAGGCGGTCTTATCACAAAACAGCAATCTCTTCCAGACAACCTTTGGGTTCAGGAAACTGTGTAAATTAGAATATTAGGGGTGTACTAATGCAAGTAAATTTAAAATTATAGCTTACAAAGAAGAAAAAAAAAAAAAAAATAATAAAAATAATAATAGGTAACTTTTAGGTGATCAGGACTTAACTCGACAAGGGAAAGATCTGGGCATTATTGCATATTGTAAAAACGGTGTCTATGAAACTTGGTATAGAAATCAACGAGCAAGACGTCGTTCATATGGAACGGTTGGGGAGTGTGCGACGCAACATGCTGGAGGCGAGCGGAGGGAGTGCGGATGACGCGGCGGGGGAGGCAAGTGTGCAAGTGCAGCGGGCGCGCCCGATAGCCGTGCGCTTCACTCGGCGGGCAATGCGCGACCAGTGGCTGCGCGCGGCTCGCGTGCGCCGTGTGCTCACCACTGCCGACACTGACGTCGCGGGCTCGACTCGCCGTATCTATGTGAACGAGCGCCTAATTATAACAAATATGTGTTCTATCACGCTTGCCAGGCGGGACTCCGACAGCGATAGCGTATCATTTGGACCCGGAATGGGAAAATGTTTGCTCGCAAAGAGGACGGCCAACCACCTGTTTTTATTAGATCGGAACAGGATATTGTAGACTTTTGGTACAAACAGAGTTTGAATGTTGATTGTTCAAAATTTGAAACATCTTTGTAGTAATAAGTCTGTTTTTATTAACGTTCTTACTTTTTTATTCATTTTGTTTATAACTCATGTACCTATTTACGTTCTTTTTTTTTTACTGGGTAATTTATTAATCTACATGGTTTATCAAATCAATGTTGTTTGTCACATGGATTGTTAAAGATTGCAATGTTTGTATTAAAAAATCAAATCTCACATAAAACACTTAAGTAGGGCCTATTTTATACAGTAACAACCCACAATAACATTGTAATTATTTAAGAAAAAAAAAAAAAGTTTTGTAAAGAAATTTTGTGGAGGACAATAAAACATTATTATTATTATATTGGTAATTACCTACTTAAACCTATTTATTTTATCATTTACTTTCATATTGCACACTGAACATATTTTATACAATATAATAGGTATGTACCTATTATGAAAACAAATATGTATCTACTATAATCATATGGGAGTTTTGGCGGGAACCTTGAAAGAGGCGTATGGTGCTCTTATTTTATTTAATTTTCTTGGTGTATTTTGATGTTATATTGAATAAAGTTGGTGGCATTTTGTTTGAAATAGGTTTATTACAGTGCCCGTGTATAGTGAAATAGAATAACAGTGCGAAAACACGACCTTTCAGGTTGCCTCCAAAACTTCATTGTAAATGTTTTGGTAAAGTAGCCATCGCTTTACTCGAATAACTTGACTGTAACTCACTTGACTGACATAATATACTTGATACTTACATATTATACTTGATGACTATATTATACTAACTTTTACGCTGCTTAAATAAATACGAAATATCGTTTTACTTGACACTGGCAATATGCGTAATAGCGATGCCATAATAACAAAAAAAAAAAATGTAATCATATGTAATGTATACTACAATGTTATGTACGTGATTACTATAGGTATTAATTACGTTTGCTGCGGCCGGAGGTCCGAAAAAAAAACAATTTTCTTATACTTAATTCTAAAACCTATGCTGTTGTCCAAGTGCGATATTTGAATGCCTGTTCTAATCATGTTGCGAAATAAAGTAAACTATAGTCATCACTAAATTTGGGTCACGAAACATTGCACTGCTGCTGCGTCATCTCTATACCTAGGGTTGGCATATCTAATTTATTCAATTTAGAAAATAATAATCATCATAAATACCTACTTACCGCAATTTTTTAAAAAAATGTTTTTTATGGGTAGAAAAGAAAACTTTAGTTGGTGAGTCTATAATAAGTTGTTGCTTTTATGTTGTACCTCTCCATCGCTATTATTTACTTATTGCATGTAGTCTAATAATATATGAATTATACCTATACATTTGTCTGTCAATTTTACGCCTTTGTTATTTATTATACAGGTGTATGTATATGTATATAGGTATATATATTTATTATAATAGTATTACTTGTCATAGTTTTTAGATTTTTATTATTTTGAGTGTGCTATGGAGTGTGTATTAAGCATTTCTAACAAGTTTGCTCTAGCTTCGTAAGTTAATCTAGTGTTTTTTTTTTTATATATAATTATCTATACAATATTATTATTATTGCTACCAATTGTTTTTTTTTTGTTATGATATAGATACCTACAATATCTGTACTGGTGGGCAACTTTTAATAATAATAAGTTGATAAACTGGTTGACATCCGTGGATTACTCAGAGGGACCCAGATGAAAACCAGCGTCAAGTAGATAACATCTACTTGGCATAAGCTGATCTGGGTACCCATTCGGATCGACCCTGAGACATACTCGAAGTCACACCTACCTGTCTGTTGTTCCAAATTGTTTTTAACTGTTGTGTAATGTTATTTGTTATTTGTTACATGTTATTCCTATTCCTATTAAGTGTCTCTGTGTTATCCGAATAAATGTATTCTATTCTAAATTAAAAGGAAAACTATCACACCTATAAGTTGGCTTTACAACTTTGCGAGTAATAGTCGACCAAATGTAATACTCGAAATTTTTAAACAATTCCATAGAAAATATTTGTATTTTTTTTTTCATTTCATTAATCAAACCTAAAAACTACGGAACCCTACATTGGGCGTGGCCCGATATGCACTTGACCAGTTTTTTCATGTAACAAAGGTGGCAAACAAGTATGCAATTCACATTGATATTAAGTGATGGCTGCAACCTATACACATCTTCACAAAAACCAATGGTATAAATGCAGAAGTATTGCCACTCCAGAGATCTTAGTTATATCTCTGTGATAATATGTAGATAGATATGTATGTAGTAGTGATAGTATGTTATTACGGGGTCAAATATTACCATCTAACCGGAGCACGATAGAATCAGAATCAGAAACTCATTTATTCATTTAGGGTGACAGGCACCCATTATGACACGTCAAAAACAAACAAAATGAAAATAAAGTAAATAACCATTGATGTACATGTCAATTTACAGCTAAAAAAATATATAGTGAAGAATATCACTAAGATAAAACTACATATAATAAACTAATGTAAGTAAATATATCAGTAGAATGTCTTTTTGCAAACTGATAACAAAGAGTAAAGTTAGATAGTGCTGAACACTTCCTTTTGGCAATAGATGGATCAGGTAGGTAATGTTTAGTTTAAAAATCAAAAAGGACCGTAACATTTCATAACATTTTTTGAAGTTTCTCTGTCCATTTTTACGTTAAACATATTAACTCTTTTATACTGCATGTTTATATTAGAATGGTATCCAATTCCCACAAACACAGGAAAATTAAATTCACAATGTGAAATGCTGGTTAGTCAACCACAAAAAAAATACAAATCCACTTAATCGTACGTACTTAATAGCAATGGAATAATTAGCATTCGCATTAATTGATAGCATGCTAACGCTGTATTAGCATTTTGCAAATTAAACGAAGTTGTGAAATTCTGCGAAATGTGAAACGCTAATACGCATTGAATGCGTGAGATTTTTGAATAACAATTAGTGTGGCACCCTTTAACTTAATTTTAATTTGCATATTAACAGAAATCATGTCCTTCATCAGGTATCAATTATTACCGTATTAGTAAATATCATAGCAATAGCAATTGACATGCTAAGACTCAAGAAGTCACATGCCTATATAGCGTTATTCCTCTAACCATGCCTATGAAATAGCCTTAATTGCCATCGCTAGTACTTAACCTAACCTTAGAAAAAGCGACAGAGAACCGTAGAGTGCAAGAGCTGTGACAAAGAAAACGTAGACAGCTTTCTATGTCATATTTATTTTTGTACTGCTTTCATTCTTTCACTGTAATATCCTGCCAACCAAACCATTTAAAACCCACACATTGACCCTTACAAAGAAACATCCGTGGAACAATTCCTAAAAAAAAATATTCCGAGTCTGTTAAAGCAGCGCAACCATTTTTTTTCTGTCACTGGTCGCAACGCACTTGCATTTATTCCGAGCATAAAATTCCGCGTCTCTTCATGGTTGTGTACGCAGCTTAAAAAAAGGAAAAAAAAAGTTAAAAAAGGTAATGGCCGTCGCGCCGCGTCGAATCGACCGATGTAATTATAATGTGTGATTCGATGGAAATCATCCGAAATAATTTGGACGGTTTTATTGCTCCAGTTTTGGTGAGCAATTTTTTACGGTTGGATTCCAGATTGACAGTTGTGAGTTCCAATGAATTTGTATGATTATATTATCCGTAAGCACTTATTTTATATTTTAAAGGCGAAAGTCTGTCTGTTGAGCTTTCACGGCCAAACTACAGCACCAATTCGGATGAATTTTGGAATGGAAATAGGTTAGGATTTCAGGTGAAACTTAAGGTACTTTGTGTCGTAAATCAATTCCTTAGAAATGAAATAGGACATAAAAGTTTATAACTAAAAAATACAAAATTAATTTTTTGATTTAAATGAAAATTTGCATAAAGAATTGAAGAGAGATAAATTAAACAGAAATGGATTATATTATTATAATAATAATAATAATGGCAACCTATTATACGTCCCACTGCTGGGCACGAGTCTCTCCCCTTTTTTGGGGGGGAGGCCTGGAGCTTACTCCACCACGCTGCTCCAATGCGGATTGGTGGAGGTGGGTGGGTTAGTGGCCAACCCACTGTCGGATGTTTTCAAACCGCCCATAAGGCCTCCAACAAGGTTTAACGACTTCTATCCATCGATAGCAACCGGGACCGACGGCTTAACGTGCCCTCCGAAGCACGGAAACGCGCATTTAATTTGCCACTAGCGGTCACCCATCACACTACCCGACCGCGGCCGTAGTGCTTAACCGAGCAGATCGCTTACGATCTACACCAGCCGCTGGGCCATGCGCGCCTTATATTATTACCTTGTCTAAAATCCGAGTTTTAAGGTACTCAAACCATTTACAAACTCATTTACCACAAATACAAAAACATTAATTTTGAATATTTAAAAAAGTCCGGACGAATTGCGAACTTCCTCCTTTTTTCGAAGTCGGTTAAAATGGAAGTGATCTCATTAACATAAAAAGTGGTCCACAATAAAGCAGCAACCGTCCGATGAATCAGACGGTCAATCATGACTCCATCAAGGACAATGGTCAGGCACAGTTAAATGAGATCAATAAATTTGGTGGTAGCCCTATAATTTTCTTTTTTCTCGAAGACAATCTAGAAAAGAAGAAGTTAAACTCGTAATCTTTGGTTTAACAATTGGCTGGGTGATGAGAGAGAGAGAGTTGGAGTAGAAGAGTTACGGTGCAGCCCCGTAACATCCGGGACAGACCTAAACAACTAAGGCCTTCATAAAAACAGTAACAAAATGAATGACAATTAATAAAAAGTGGTTCACAGTAATGAAGCAACTTGCCAATCGATCAGACGGCCAATTGTGAATCAATCAAGGACAATAGTCAATAATCTTATGAAATTTTTAAAGCGGGGTTATTAACCGAGTTCAAAAACGAGGAGGTTTTCAATTCGGCCGGTATTTTTTTTTTGTGAAACAACTCTTTATTATTTTTTTTATTTAATCATACACTTTTTTATGCATAGTGACTTAATATTAAGTAAGTTAGTTTTAAGGCACTCCTCAAACTCATATACCAGAAGTATAAAAGAAATCGCACCATAGGAAAAACAATTAAAAATGAATATTAAAAAGGAAGTGATCTCATTAACACAAAAAGTGGTCCACAATAAAGCAGCAACCGTCCGATCAATCAGATGGTCAATCATGAATCCATCAAGGACAATGGTCAGGCACAGTTAAATGAGATCAATAAATTTGGTGGTAGCCCGATAATTTTGTTGGACTTATGACGTTGCCTACCAATTATAACGAAGACAATCATACCATTAAGAACGCTGTGCGCGCCATAAACTCGTAATCTTTGGTTTAACAATTGGCTGGGCAGTGAGGATATGACCTAGTGTATGGATGTGGCATTCTTCATGTTACTTGTTCACCAAGTAGGCATTTCACATGGATGGTAAGTAATAGCTATTCCAAAGACATAAACAACAAATAACTTGGGCTTCAGGGGTGGCATCTGCATTTTGACCTCTGGTTTTTGTGTAGATGTCTATAGGAACAGTTATCTTAACATCGCACAGGCACACCGCGGACATTCCGTCAAAATTCCATACAAACGCTTAATTTGTTTTCCGTTACACAGATATCAATCAGTGACGTGTGCACCTGTGTGCGTAGCACGTAGAGAATACCACACGTCGCCCATAAGAGGGGAGGAGGTTGGGTGAGGCGGGGAAATCGGGCGGGACGTCGAAGAGTCCATTCTATACGTAGTGTTTTTACATATTCTCTGCCTGAGGCATAAGATTTTTTATTTCTGTGATAGTAATCATGGGGCCATAAGTTACCATCTAAGTGGAATAGTACGATTTGGCTGCATATGTTAGGTAATACAGTAAAGCCTTTCCAGAGTGAAGCATACGCTCACGAGCTCCGATACTAGAATTTTACCACCAGTTAACATTCAAACCAGTACTTATTCGTCTGATTAATAGGAGTGCTGTAATAAGGCTTAGGTTTAAAGAACTTTATTTTCAAAAAAGATTTACATAAATCCACTTATTGAGAACAATATTGATACATATCCGTAATTACGAGTAAAGAGGTCGCCGAGACACTTGTCTAACATTTCAAGTGCATTTTGTTCATTTGGGAGGGTAGTTTAAAAAAATAACAGTAAAAAACTTAATGCTTCAAAGTAAATCAATGGAAATAAAGAACGATCAAATATTGGGTACATAAACGTCATAGCGATAATTATTATTATACAGAATATGGCAACCATATTTAAAATTCATTTATTGACGTCATTGTATGTTTGGGGTCATTCTTTTACACACATGAGTGACAAATTTCAATTCAATCGGTCCATCACTTCCGGAGAAAATCGGCTGTGACAGACGCACAGACAGATAGACACACAAGTGATCTTATAAGGGTTTCCGTTTTTTCTTTAAAAGTACGGAACCGTAAAAACAGTTTATACATATACAGTAAAAATCCAGCTTATATTAACCGCTTCAACCAGAAGCCAACAGTCACATCCACACATTTCATACATCCACGATCTCAATGGACAATTATGTATTGTGTATTTAGGAGCGGGCTGTGGTTAGATTTAGACTGATAGTCGACTCTCGTTAGGAAGTTTCTGAGTTACAATCGCATACGAATACCGACACGCATGCAAAACAGCTCGGACAATTTATTTGTGTGCTAGTTGCAAGATGCTCGGCGTAATTTAGATATGAAATTATTTTACTTATGGACAACGGTAAGGTGCTCTTGGAAGAGTTGGAAGTTTTTTTTTTTTATATTTTTTTGTTATGTTATGAAAGTGGCAAACAAGCATGCAGCTCACATTCATGTTAAGTGGTGTTTGCAACTGCGGTTAGTGGCCAACCCGCTGTCGGATGTTTTCAAATCGCCCATAACATAAGGCCTGCGATAAGGTTTATCGACTGCTATCTATCGATAGTCGCCGGGACCGACGGCTTATTAACGTGCCCTCCGAAGCACGGAAACGCGCATTTCAATTTGCCACTAGCGGTCAGTGCGGTCACCCATCACACACCCGACCGCGAGTAGATCGCTTACGATCTTTACTATCCGCCAGGCCATGCGCACTTCTCATAAATCTTATTTATTTAATTTATTCTCTCTTCCGGGAATTAAACCCGGGACCTCAAGTTAAGCAGTACCTGTTAGCATTCTTGCACTAAACCATAATTAATATATCTATGTTAACTTCACAAATAAACATAAAAACTAAATCGATAGTCTGTCGGTGAGATTAAAGTAAAAATGCCCAATATTAAATGAACTTATTACAATAAAAACAATAAATTCGTACGGATCCAATATTAATTTCGGTTTTGCAATAAATTACGTATCATATTGGCGTTGTATAATTACAAGCCATTTTTTTTCTAAATTAATACTCTAAAAACGGATCGAAAATAAACTTTTTTGTGAAACTAGGTATTGGACTTTGGTTTGCTCGTAAATGTTTTGTATATGTATACTCCATTTATTTTATAAACGACATAAGCAAAACACTTTCTTAAAGTAAAATATACGAGTAACTTAAAATATATACTTGATATATTTTACTAGCTGACCCGGGAATCGTCGTTCTGTTATATTTTATACCTACAATTTATATCTCCAATAAAAGTTAAAACCATTGCCGCATAAAAAATGTAAAGAAAATCAAGCGAGTCCCATCTCTCGTCATCGCGTACATCGGTGTGTGCAACTCATTTAAATTAAATGTATTTTCGTGCGCGCTATTTTTTGCGATAACTTCTAATAGATTAATTTTAATGTTTATTAAGTCGTTAAATCAATAAATGAATATAATGTACTTAAATAAATCATAAATATTCCACGCCACATTATTTACATGCACTTTTGCTCAATCATATTCTGTCCTTACAGACACGCACGCTCACATTACACACCATTTTACACACCATTTTACACACACACACACACACACACACACACACACACACACACACACACACACACACACACACACACACACACGCGCGTATACTTAATTTACTTTTTATATTTACTAGTTATCCTTAATTTACTTATTAGATAGTATGTAGGTATGTAATTATAATTATAATTACCATTTGTAACATTTTATATCGGAGCTTGCTTAAATCATATATTGGGAAGGTCATTATGAAAACTGTCTCTTAAAATACAGGTAACCCTAGTTTAAGAGACAGAGCTATAATTAAGTACAGATTTATGCAACAAAGTAATTATATAGAATATTGTCCTAGTATAAGGTACCATTACTTGTAGTATTGTTATTACCTATATCTTTTTATGTCATCATCTGTATTTTTTGATTTTGGTAAATAAAAATGTTTATTATGTTTATATTATTATTAATGTTAAGGTGATCTTAAGATTTTCACTGGTGGTAGAGCTTCAGTGACGGAGATCGCGGGCGTAGGCACCACCGCATTATCTAATATACTTGCCGCTAAATGGTAGTGTTCAGCACTATCGTGTTCCGGTCAGATGATAATGTACGGCCCTGTAATTTCCGGCACAGAGGCGTAACACTAGGCCTCAGAAGTGATAACGCATCTGCATTTTGACCTCTGGTCTTTGTGTGGATGTCTATAGGGTGCGCTCATCACTTAACATCAATGTGAACTGCATGCTTGTTTGCCACTTTCACTACTATAAAAAAGATCTTTATTACAATATTATAGTACTTAATTTGATAATGACTTTATACCCTATCGGTCTAAATAGCATTCCAATCACAGCATAGTAGCTTAACAATCTTTTCTAAGATATTTTACATCTCCGGACACATTACCAAACTCCATTCTTCTAGGAAACTTTCAGAAAATGGAAACATCCCAACAGAACCAGAGATAAAGGATTTAATCCTTTATACACCTTTATACAAATAAAGGTGTTAAATCCTTGCCACAAGGCAACCCCTACCCGGGAAGTGAACCCAGGACCACAGGGTAGCATATATACCTGCTAACACTAGACAAATGCAACAGTTAAAACAAATTAACGAACAATAAATGTCATGAAGATACAAAAATACAGACACACACACAAATATGACTATAAATAATGCTACCTTACAAAGGCAACCGTAATTAAAACGATATCATAATTCTGAAAAATAATCAAACAAAATGATAATATCAATCAAAGAAATTTATCGATTTTTTAAAATTAATTCCACTTGACCATAGATATCTCTATTCGTTCTCGATCTGATATTCAACAATCGATCGTGACCAATCGAGATATCGAGATATCGACGTGTTTATGAATAAATTGGCAGTAAAAACTGAGTCGTCATAACTGGGCTGGCGTTTTCACGTTTTCTTATTTTCTCACGGAGGTTCTTTTTTTATGTAATGAAATTGGCAAACAAGCGTGCAGTTCACATTGATGTTAAGTGATTACTGCAGCCTATAGACACCCACACAAAGATCAGAGATCAAAATGCAGATGCGTTGCCACTCCTCAGGCCTAAGGTGGTATGCCTCCGTGCCGGAAATTACAGGGCCGTACATTACCACCTGACCGGAACACGATAGTGCTGATCACTACCGTTTAGCGGCAAGTATATTAGGTAATGCGGTGGTGCCTACGCCCGCGAGTTTCGTCACTGGAGCTCTACCAAATTTATTCATCTACCTGATAAACAGGCAGGCCGTTAGACACAGACGAATGGACGGATAACAAAGGGTTTCATTTAAACGTGCGTTTAAAAAAAACTTCTTGAAAAAAGAACACTTTATGCATTACTAGCTGCTGCCCGTGGCTCCGCCTACGTGTGGGTCGTTTTTCGCGTAACCTGTGGCAACGCATCCCACAGGAACATTATTTCATCCAAGTTACCCTCTATGTGTGTGCCAAATTTCATCAAAATCGGTTCAGCAGTTTTTGCATGAAGGAGTAACAAACAAACAAACAAACAAACAAACATACAAACTTTCGCATTTATAATATTAGTATGATTCTTTCGTTTATATAACGGAAGATAAGTCATCATAAAAAAACAATTGAAAATATAATTCAATACTAGCTGTTGCCCGCGGCTTCGCCCACGTGGTTTTCGTTTTATAAATAATTCAAATTTTACGATCTCGCGGAAATGTCCCAATCAATTTCCAATTGTTATTCAAAACCTTTAAGTATACCTAACTATTTTCATATAATCTAAAAATGAGAAAATTCTGTATAAACTTTTTAAACTTTAACTTGTTTTTTTAGTGACAAATAGTCTGCTTACCAATTTTTGGCAGTCCTTTAACTCTGGTTCTATTGGGATTTTTCCATTTTCGGGAAATTTCTCGGTACCTCGAAGTTTGGTAATGTGGCCGGAGATGTCAAGAGGCTCGCCACCTGTTACATGGGCCCAAACGTAACCGGCAAATAGTCGGTGTTGCAAGCATTATGATTGCCTTTACTTCTGCCAACCCCTTCGGGATTACAGGCGTGAAGTAACGTTACATTTCAAAGAGTCAGTATACCAAATTTTAATTTTCTGCCTTGAAAATTGTGAAATGCTCCTACAAACCTCCACCCGCTATTTTAGGGAGGTAGGCAGACATCCAAAAAAAAAAAATTTAGTAAATGCGGGTTTTTTAGTAAAAAAGTGTCCGCATACCAATTTTTACTTTCCACCTTGAACACTGCGCAAATCCCAATACAATTTTCACTCCCTCTTATAGATGGATGGGGGAAGATTTCTAAAAAAAAGATGTACGTGTTGTTTGTTAGGCTCAAAGAGTTCGCGTACCAAGTTTTAACTTTGCAAATTGTGGAATGCTCCATTTAAATGTCCACCTCCTATTTAAGGGGGGAAATATAAGAAGACAAAAAGTTGCCTATGTCACTCTGCACCTTTTTAAGTATCTCTACATAGAAAATTACACCAATCCGTTGCTCCGTTTTGACGTGAAAGACGGACAAACAAACACACTTTCACATTTATAATCTTAGTATAGACAGTATGGATTTACAAAGGAAGGAAGGAATTCATATTCTGTGAAAATCTTAAGCGTCTACTTGCTATGTACCTTTGTTAATATCGATCAGAAAATATACGAAATTAAAATTCGTTTATTGTATGCCTCCTTGGACCCCTTAATACTTTCATTTTCTTATTTTTTAGTATTTAATTTAGTCGTTATAGCGGTAACAGAAATACATAATTAGTGAAAATTTTAGCTTTCTAGCTGTCATTGTGTATATGAGATACAGCCTGGTGACAGACAGACGGACGGACGGACAGACAGACAGACAGCGGAGTATTAGTAATCCGTGGGGTCCGTTTTTACGTTTTAGGTACGAAACCCCCTAAAAGATAGAATTAAGATTCAGAATAGCTTAAAAATATTCGATATGATTCTTTAAATAGATAAAACTTTTTTATTTCTGAACCGATTCACAGGGAAAAAACACTAAATGTTAAGTGAAACTAACCACAACATATTAGTGAAAACCGCAAATCGAATAAGCCGTTTCTGATATAAGCGTGCACAAACACACAGACAAACAGACATTTTTTCGGGATAAAAAATACCCAGTGTTGTGCGCCAAAGGTTAAAGTATAATCATACTAAGTTTCATTGTAATCGGACAAGTAGTTTTTCTGTGATGCTTTAACAAACAGACAGACAGACAGACAGACAATTTTTTTTCTAATCACATATTTGTGTTCGGTATCGATCTAGTAACATCCCCTGATATTTATTTTTTCAATATTTTCAATGTACAGAATTTACACTTCTACAGATTTATTATAAGTATAGATTAATTGGACAGCGCATGGAAAGCTTTTTCTTAGTTCCTTATTAAAATACCACAATATCTCAGAACGCAAAAACACTGAACCGTTTTTGTCTCCAAACGTCTTTTGTTGCCGTCCCACCATAAACACCGTCCCTTTTTCATCTCATTTGTACCATAGACGGGACAAAACGTCGAGCCACAAAGGAAGCGTGCGAGATGTGTGAACAGTGCTAATTGTTCAAGCAATAATTGCCTTATCTAGACCTTAATGGGGCCATTAGTAGACCCTAGTTGGCAAGCTACTCTGTTGACATTCATCGGACTGACTATAAATTGAACTGGATAGGGGAATTAAAGAAATAGGCATTTGTCGGCACCTTTTTTATGGGCGCCATTTTGAATTTGCGACTGTTAAAGTGGATTAGTTTTATTTTGGAGTTTGGAGGATGTGATCCAATTACTTTTTGGATTGAGTAGTACTAGATATTACACCTAATGTGAAAAATTGAAAATTGATCAGTTATTTTTTTGCAAAATTTTTGTTTTCTCTCGGATATAATAATAGAGATAGACAGGTACCCACTATATTGCAACACGGGCCATCAGCCGCGGCGGACCGGAGGTAGAGAATATGTAGCACACCGCGGACACTCCGCCAAAATTTCATACAAACGCTTAATTTGGTCTCTATTACACAGAAATCAATCAGTGGCATGTATTTACACGCGCACCTATGTACGTAGCACGTAGAAAATACCAACCGTTGCGCAATAGAAGGGGAGAAGGTTGGGTGATGCGGCGAAATAGGGCAGGACGTCGAAGTGTCCTTTCTATACGTTATTACATATTCTCTGACAGTGGTAAAATTCCACTTTATGTTTCTTTACATTGTCACATGTTAAAACACATTTAAATATGACTAAATATGTAGAAAATTAAATGAAAACAACAAATCACCGTGAAGTACGACGTTATTGACGTAATAATTACAGTTTACGTTCACGTTTCCTTTATTAAACACAAAATGGCGTATTGAAAACATCCTTTTTGGGCGCCTACACACAATCAAGAATAATTAAGAATATTAACTGCGTTTTTTAAAGGTAACTGTTATATACAACGACGCGAAACGACCGGTATAACTCTCTTTGAATTACGCTATTAGTCATATTTAAATAATAAGTTTAAGAATATTTAAAGAAAATATTATGTTTATGATATTATTATAATGTTTATTATATTTTGACGACCCGGTTAGTTCAGCGGTGCGAAACCACCGTTTCAATGGAAGCGGTTCGATTCCCGCACCAACAAATATTTGTATGGCCTACAGATATTTGTTTCGGGTCTGGGTGTTTGTGTATGTGTGTTGTATGTGTACAACGGCATCCACGATACAGGTTTATATGACTTAATGTGGAGCTGTGAGGGTAAGGGTATTTTATTTATTTATTTATTACTAGCGACCCGCCCCGGCTTCGCACGGGTGCAATGCTGATATACTAAATACGCTACAGAAAAACTGTGAACGTTGTTTATAAAAAAACATAGCGGCCCGCTCCGGCTTTGCACGGGTTTAAAATATGTAACTCACTGAAAAAATGATAAAATCAATCCAGTAGATTTGATTTATTCATTTACTGCCCGTAGCCCGCACGCGTTTTTGGAGTACTTAAAACAATTCCCCTTTCCTTATCTTTGGAATATCTTTTATACACAATATTTTCACTTTTTTTTACATTTTTACTTTTTTTTTACATTTTTACAATTTTTTAATATTTTTACTTTTTTTTACATTTTTACTTTTTTTTACATTTTTACCTATTTATTTTACAACAATAATTAATATATTACAGAATATCTTTATATACAACGTTCACAGCTTTCTTGTCATTAGACAATACAAACATGTTTTCTCTAGAGGTTACTCTTGAAAGAGCGACATACAGTTGGCCATGTGAAAAACAGTCAACGCTCAAATCTAAGCCTGCAACGTTGAAGGTTTGACCCTGTGATTTATTAATGGTCATTGCAAAAGATGTCTTTACCGGAAACTGTAAACGTTTAAATTGGAAGGGTAAATCCGATGGTATCAGAGGGATTCGGGGAATCAATACATCTTCTCCGGTACCACATCCTGTGAGTAATGTGCTATAAGGAAATCCGCGGCCTCCGACGCGCTATTTATAGGCACGCTGCCGCCGCGCCGCGTCGCCGTAAACGCTACGTTCCGCAATTTTTAAATCTGTACATCTTCAAAAATATTGATTTAAATCAGATGCTGTAAAAGGCCAAATAGATCTATATTAAATCAACAATGTATTTAAGGTATTTAATTGGATAAGGATTAATGCTGTATTGGTTAAAATCGCTTCGAATATTAGTCATTATTTGTCGTAAAAAGTAAATGACAAAAAAATGTTATTGTGGGATATCCATAAGAGATAGACATATACCATCGCGGAGTTTTCTGTAGACCTTTTCATTGTGTACAATACTTAGTACATTATTTTGATAAATCTCGTAGGATTCAGCCTGCGTTTGCAATGTAAGCGGAAAAAATGTAATTATTTGCGACATCACATTAGAAACCTCAAAAATAACAGTATTTGTCCACTATTTAATGGATAATATTATACATAAAAACCTTCCTCATGAGTTACTCTATCTATTAAAAAAAACCGCATCAAAATCCGTTGCGTAGTTTTGAAGATTTGAGCGTTCATAGGGACATACAACATGACACATGACAGAAAAAGCGACTTTGTTTTATACTATGTAGTGATTAATGGTTTTAAAAACAGCATTTTTTATGTAACGAAGATGGCAAACAAGCTGGTTCACATGTATGTTAAGTGATCGCTGCAGCCTATAGACATCTACACAAAAACCAGAAGTCAAAA
Organism: Macrosoma leucophasiata; assembly: GCA_036365455.1. Lineage (NCBI taxonomy): Eukaryota > Metazoa > Arthropoda > Insecta > Lepidoptera > Hedylidae > Macrosoma > Macrosoma leucophasiata. Next base: position 20,512,314 of record JAWQUS010000024.1, on the reverse strand, counting down.
TGCAGATGCGATGCCACCCCTTGTTGACCTTAGTTTTTATGTCTCTGTAATAGTAATATGTTAGGATCCCACTGCAGAATCATTTAGTTCATCCAGATATGCTGTAAACCTAATTTATAATTTAGAGAATATGTATCCACTAGGTTGCCAATCAAAATTTGGCCGCAAGTATTTTTTTTATATATATTTTGGGAAAGAATTTTCTTTTACTAATTTTTTCAATAAAATATTGTTTACCTCACGAGATTCTGTATAAAGACTCTGAAAAATCACGGTTGCCGTTGCGCACTTGGCCGCACCTACCTATTTTCGTTCCGCCCCGATAACCTTTTACGTCCATAACGTAGGCACATGTATTATTTATATATCAAATTAAGGATATTTCTTTTCTCATTATTATGATATACGGGAGCCAAATTAAATCGGCCGCAAATAAGAGTTGCTGACTGTTAAAGATAAAAAAAAATATTAATATACTTGAGGCCAAATTTAAATTGGCAGCCTAATGGATATATTATTATATTCTCTCGATTACAAATATGCATAAATAATAGGTTTGCAGCATATCTGGATGACCGAAATGATTCAGCGGTGGGATACTATCCTATTATTACGGGGCAATACTTTATTTTTTTGAATTATTTATTACGGAACCATACATCAAAAGCATTTTGAACATATTTTCATCATAAAGACATTAAGTTGTAACACCACAATAAAATAAACTTCACAGCTAAGCACGGATATTAAAATATAACCGTAAATACGATTCAAGCCTCAGTATTATGTCTTCTCAAGATCTAATGACGGCATAAACGCAATGATGGAAATCGAACTTGCACCTCACATCCGTGTGTACCACAAGGCTATCAGAGTTCAATCTATTTAAAATTCCACATACTCGGTACTTGTAGCTAGCGTTTGTGATGGTAAGGCTGCGTATATATTGAGATATTTAGAAATTAAAGAAAAAAAGGAAAGAAAAATTTGCCTTTCTATAGATGTAATAAAAGTGGCAAACAAGCATGCAGTTCTGTGATGACTGCAGCCTATAAACACCCACACATTGACCAGAGGTCAAAATGCAGATGCGTTGCCACTCCTGAGGCCTAAGGTGTTATGCCTCTGTGCCGAACATTACAGGGCCGTATATTACCACCTGACCGGAACACGATAGTGCTGATCAATACCATTAATCGGCAAGTATATTAGGACTTAGGGCAAGAATCACACCTGCGAACTCAGGATGACCAGTCCAACGGCTTTACTATAACACTACCGATGACCAACTGCTACACAGGTGTTCGATCCTACCAGAAGTCAAATTGTTCTATCAATTTGTTCTATATTACTAAACTAGTTGTTGCCCGCGGCTTCGCCCGCGTGGATGTCGTTTATAAATAACTAAGTAAACTATGTTCTTTCTCAAAGTTAGCTCTATCTCTGTTCCAATTTTAATTAAAATCTGTTCAGTCGTTTAAACGTGAAAAGGTAACAGACAGACAGACAGAGTTACTTTCGCATTTTCGCATAATATTAAGTAGGGAAGTAGGGATTGCGCTATTCCAAAAAAAACATAAAATATGACAAATAACAAGATATATTTTTTTAGACAGTATTAAATTCCCATAGAGCGGCACAAGGGCTCTAAAGTGCTCGCCAAATCATCATTTGGGCAAAGGCGTCTCACTAAGCTGAAGACATAGGACGACGGATTTCGCCATGTCCGTCTGTCTGTCTGTCTAATTGATACTAGAGACTTGAAATTTGGCATAAGCATACTCCTTAATTACGTCGACAAAGTGGTAGAATAAAAACATGACATTTTTGTTTATTTAGGGTACCTCCGCTACATGTAACGCACGGATATATATTTTTTCGTTTTTTTTATAGTGTGGGGTATCGTTGGACAGGTCTTTGTCAAAAATGTTAGGGGTGTGCTTATATCATTTTTCGATTTAGTTAACTGTTCGTGACTTATTAAGCTTTAAAGTGCAAATTTTCGTTCCCCCCCTCTACGAACTTAATGGTTATTGTTAGAAATTCAAAAGTTATGGCAATACCTAGTAGCTACATATAACGAGATTAAAAGGTAAACTATAACATTTAAGTTGACTTTACAAGTTTGCGAGTAATAGTCGACCAAATGAATTTTACTCGAAATTTTTGAACAACTCAATTGAAAATATTTATTAATTTTTTCATTACATTAATCAAACCTAAAAACTACGGAACCCTACAGAGCGCGTGGACTGACACGCACTTGACCGGTTTTTTAAGTTAAAATGTTAGTATTCATTTTATGTTTTAATAAAATACTTGTAAGGAAAAAGGGTAGCTTCTAAATGTGTACTAAGGCCCTATCCGTGTAGGAACAAAGTCAAGTCTACACAAATAAGGTCGACGAACAAAATGTTTAATACACCATTAACACCTTGTGTCAATCAAGTGCTCTGCTGCCCGAACTCACCCACTTTCGTGTCAATCTTCGCTATCTTGCCCCGGCTGCGCAATCTCCGATGCGATCTCTATAGAAACGCCGTCGAATAATACTTTTTCGCTATTGTAGATCGTGTATGGCTAGACAATGTTTGCCATAGAATTTGTGTTTTTGATTATTTTTTATAACACGTGTTACCGATGTTTTGTGCTAAGGTTTTGGTAACGGACTTTTGTTTGCATCGTGTATTTCTTGTTTAAAGAAAAAAGTATGTTTCTTGCTTTAAGATATTTGTTGTTTTATTTTCAGGGTGAGCAGGACTTTTACCAAATATTTATTAAAAACCATTCTTCTTCTTTGCGTTTCGATGACAAAACATTCCTATATTATATCGGCCCAGAACTTGGCCACTGTAACAGCTCTATCGGTGGCTGTCATTAAATCCTCCTGTGTACAGGTGCTTGGACAGGCAGGACATGAGGTGAGATGGACCATCGTTTGAGTTGCACCGCACATACATTCCAAATCGTCGACCTCAGTAAATTTCCACCTGACCATGTTTTCCTTACTGCGTCCAACCTGGGTGCGAAGTCTATTTAAAGACTTTCAGATTGGCCAGGGAAGTTTATATCCAGGCGGCAGATCTTCTGCAGGCCGCACAAATGGAGTTGGAAGAGAAACTCCCTCCTTCCAAAGTTGGCTTCTCGCTTTTGATGGATCGGAAACTAGGGGTCCACAACTTGCATAAAACTTTTGCGACTTTTTAATCGTTTTTGTACAGGGTTGTAAGAATGCAAAGGGTGCCGTGTGTCAGTCAGTTTAGCTCTTTCTAGAGAACTAGCCACGGCCCTTCGCACACTTCGCGGCGTTATGCCAGCCAGTAGTAAAGCAAACTTACCGGTGTCGGCTTCAGACAACGCGTAATGATCCGGCAAGTTTCATTTAAGGCCGTATCCACTAACTTGGCATGGGCTGATTGACCCCACACAGGGCATGCGTATTCAGCCGCCGAGAAAGCCAATGCCAATTAGTGGAAGTGAGACGCTGAAGCAAATTGTTGCGAGCATGTACTTTCTTCCTGATAACATCACAGTTTTTTCCGAAAGTGAGGGATCTATCCAGGACTATGCCCAAGTACTTAGGGTGGTTGTCATGAACGATAGGTATACCCTGCCAATTGATGTTGAGATGAAGTCCTGCTTGATGGTTACGCAGGTGAAAAACGCAGGATTCCGTTTTAGTAGGGTTGGGCTTCAGCGAATTCTCCTCATAATACTGATTTAAGGTGTTAAGGGCCGTGTTAAGATTATCCTCAACTTCCTCGAAGTCGTTGGCTTGGGAAGTTAATGCAAGGTCATCTGCATATATAAAACGGGTCGTGTTAGGACTAGATGGTTGGTCGTTGGTGTATATATTGAACAGGAGTGGGGCCAGGACGCTACCCTGAGGTAAACCGTTCTTTTGCAGTCTCCATCGACTTTGATCCATGAGAAGATGAACCCAAAAACGGCGGTTATGGAGAAGTTCTTGGAGTATCTAGACAAATTTTTTATCCCCTGTCATAGTTTCCACCTTCCACAACAGTCTCCTCAGATTAACAGTATCGTAGGCTGCGGAAAGATCAACGAATACAACACCAGTTACCTGTCCCAGCTGGAAGCCGTCCTCTATATGCTGCGTAAGTTTAAGTGTCTGGTTGCAGCATGACTTCAGTGGTCTAAAACCCGCCTGCTCCGGTATCAATTTGGGGTCAACAAAGCCTGAGAGCCTGGCCAGCAACAATCTTTCGAACAATTTATGTGTATGGCACAAGAGGGAAATGGGTCGGAAGCTTTTGGGACTGTTTGCTGGCTTGCCCGGTTTAAGGATGGCTATTACCTCGGATTTTCTCCAAAGACGAGGTATCGAAGCGGAAACCAGGCAATTATTTAAAAAAAAGCAGCCAAGACACAGCAGCTTGGCCGAGCTGCTTTATTTGCTCCACGGATATGTTGTCCACTCCAGAAGCCTTACCACATTTGAGTTGCTCGATGGCCGAAACCACTTCAGACATACTAATGGCTTACTTATCTGATCACATGTTCCGGGATGATGACTTGGTTTTGGTACGCTCGCAAGGCGGCGTGATGTTTTGCCACTTAGCAGTAGCTGGTGGGCGATCTGATTGGCAGTAACTTTACAAGGTGCAGGTGGTGGAATTGGATCGCCAGTAAGTTTACGGATGGTATTCCATGCCTTCTTGCTGTTGTGAGTCATGTCAATATTGGTAACAGTCCTCATCCAATTTTTCTGTCGAGTTTCGTTGATTTGCGATAGTAACTCCTCCCCAGCCAAAGTAGTTTCCTCAGAAAAGGGGTCATTGCTGTATAAGGATTCATACTCCTTCAGCAATTCTGCAGATTCCTTTGACAGCCCGGGAATATAAGATGTACGGCAAGCTCTTGGGATGCATTTACGTGAAATTGAGGACACGATATCAACAAATCGATCGTAGTTTTGTGGAATTGGTGGGACTTTCAAGACGGCTTCGTCTATCAACTGAGAGAACTGTTTCCAGTTTGCTTTGGTATAGTTGAAACGGCGCTTAAAAGGAACGCATAAAGGGCGTATGGTGGGCTGAATAGTACACATGATCGGCTTATGTTGTGTACGGGGAATTGGGGCACAAATGGTCTTAACGCACTGTGAGCTGATGATTTCACTAAGGTCTGGGTTACCACGTTTCCATCGTCCACTATTAAATGAGGTCTGTTATATTCTGTTGTATTGATTTTGTGCTCACGCCGGGAGCAACAAACACTGCATTGCCGTGTTTTGGGTGACAGATCTCGGCGATGAGAGTAAGTCCAGGAATGTGTGGTCGACTCTGGGTTTTGTCTCTGTGGGTTTCTTGGACACACAGCACGTCGCAACGGGTGGAGCGACATAATTCGGAAAGAATTTCTGCTTTGTTTTGTGAAAATCCCTCGATATTAATAGAGACTTCACATAGAGTCGACTTTAAAGCTGGACTGACGTTTGTCATCGTGGTGAAAGGATTGGCCAATTGACGAGAAAAACTCATCAATCGAGTAAATTAAAAACCATTAGCAGACATGGACTTGAATTGCCGGATAGTTAAAGATATAGGTATATCAATACAACGGGATCAATAATCAAATCATTTATTTCAAATTAATTAGTCTATAAGGATACTTTGCATTGTCGGGTTACAAGCTACCTTTAGTGAATGACTTATAATAATAATCCAATATGTATTCAGGATATAATTTACTTTATACGGATCCGGAAACAGATGTTTGGTGTCAAGATCCGTGAATGCGGATACGCATTCGGATCTTAACTTTCTTACTCAGTCCGTATCTCATTCTGTCTATCATCTGTAACTTATTCGGTCGATTTAAAATTATTAAACTAGTAGGTATTTTAAATATAACGTTAAGGTTTGGATATCTCATTATTAAATTAAAATTTGTAATTAAATTATGATCTCTCACTCTCTCACACACACACACACACACACACACACACATACACACTCTCTCTATCTCTACCTTGTAAAAGAATAACATCTATGTTTTGAAATTAATGAGGCAATAGATTCGTATTAGGACCGTCGTAATAATGACGGATACGGAACTTTATTTTTCTACGGATATCCGGCACATCATTAGTTTGAACACGTCTTAAACATTATATATGCAATATTAATTCACAGACTTATACATGTATAAGTACTTTTTAGGGTTCCGTAGTAAACAAGGAACCCTAATAGTTTCGCCATGTCCATCTGTCTGTCTGTCTGCCCGTCCGCGGTTTAGCGCATAAACTATTGGTACTAGACACTTAAAATTTGGCACAAGTGTATACCTTAATCCGCACGATGTGAAATATTGTTAGATAGATCTTTCAAAGGGTGTACTAACAGCATTTTTAACATCATTTAGTTAACTGTTCTTGACTTATTAAGCTTTAAAGTGCCAATTTTCGTTAGAGTCAAGTGTGTCCCCCTCTACCAACTAAACGGTTTTTGTTAGAAATTCAAACGTTACGGCAATAGTAGTTACATAAAATATAACGAAATTAAAAGGAAAACTGTCACACCTAATTTGGCTTTACAAGTTTGCGAGTAATAGTCGACCAAATGTAATACTCGAAATTTTTGAACAACTCCATAAAAAATATTTATATATTTTTTTAATTACATTAATCAAACCTAAAAACTACTGAACCCTACACTGCGCTTGACCCGACACGAACTTTACCGGTTTTTAATAAACATGCACCTCTCTGCAATTTCAACAAATTCATTCAACATTGCGAACGAGTCCACAATACTAACAACGTCTTTAAATGATGACATCATTAAAACCCAAAACATAAGTAAGACGACATGACCCCATACACACTGAAGTCCGTAACTTCACAAAAAAACACAATTTTTTGCATCCATTGACATGATTTCCAAAAAAGTGGACCAATCTTTAAGGTCTCCTTACGATTAAATTACAACAGTAAAGATAACTTTTATTAGAGGTAGAGCTCCAGTGACTGTTCGTGGTTATAGGCATCACTGCTTAATATACTACCCGCTTAGTGGTAGTTACCTAATACCTCGGAGTTTGGTAATGTGCCCGGAGATGTCAGCAGGTTACTGATTGTTACCGGTGGTAGAGCTCTAGTGACGGAGCTCGCGGGCGTAGGCACCACCGCAGTACCTAATATACTTGCCGCTTAATGGTAGTGTTCAGCACTATCGTATTCCGTTCAGGTGGTATTGTACGGCCCTGTAATTTTCGTCACAGAGGCATAACACCTTAGGCCTCAGGAGTGGCAACGCATCTGCATTTTGACCTTGGTCTTTGTGTGGGTGTCTATAGGCTGTAGTCATCACTTAACATCAATGTGAACTGCATGCTTGTTTACCACTTTCATTACATAAAAAGCAGTTATGTGGTGGTGCCCACGCCCGTGAGATCCGTCACTGGAGCTCCAATACTAGTATAAATACATAATTACTGCTACCATTTAGCGAGATGTAAGCAAACTAGGGTTCTGCTCTATTAAACGACACAAGAACACACTTTAACTACACTAATGACCAGAGAAAACACTTTTGCGTACCTTTCGGTTCGCTTAGCAAATAATAGTCATCTTTCAAGTATAATAGAGACTGTAATACGTCCTTTATCTAATTATCTTTATATATCATATAATATAAATAAATCTGTATTTGCTCCACAAACTTTTCATCTTATAGACTAATATACAATCTTAAATAAGAAGTGCAAGGAAAAAAAAAGTTGTATGGAGCCTGGAGCCTAAACTAGGATTCCCTGTATTTTAGGACTCCAGGTCCCCACCTCCGGCTAATACAGTGATAATTTAACATGTCATATATTATACAAAACATTTGTGTATATTTATGGAACACAGGTTTTTCTTAGACTATAATAACATTGATCTTGACGCATAAGTTTTTCTTTTTCTTCATTTATTATCATAGAAGGAATTGAAAAATTTTAAGAATTATTATATTCTTTAAATAAAATATATTTCACAAGCATGTGTTAATGCGAAATAATATAAAACAATCATGACATGTCAATTATTAATTAACCCAAGCCACCATGGTAGATGACCGTGGTAGGTGGCGATGGTAGGTGGTGATGTTATGTTTGAAAATATTTTAAACCAAATACAATCTAGTACAACATTTTAATCCAAAAATTATACACTTTACAGTGTTACGAGTACATAGGTCAAAAACGTAACCGGGGTAGCGTTGGTGTTTGCATGTATGCTTGAATGCATGCATTTGCTTTACTGGTGGTAGAGCTCCAGTGCCGGAGCTCGCGGGCGTAGGCACCACCGCATTACCTAATTTACTTGCCGCTAAATGGTAGTGTTCAGCACTATCGTGTTCCGGTCAGGTGGTAATGTACGGCCCTGTAATTTCCGGCACAGAGGCATAACACCTTAGGCCTCAGGGGTGGTAACGCATCTGCATTTTGGCCTTGGTCTTCATGTGGGTGTCTATAGGCTGCAGTCATCACTTAACATCAATGTAAACTGCATGCTTGTTTGCCACTTCCATTACATAAAAAAAAAAAAATACCTCTGTTTAACCCTTCGGAGATTGCAGGCGTGAATTTTTTTTTAACGTTTTTTTGGATTGCGTAATGCGATGGTCCCTAATCCCGCGGGTTCCATTAGTCAAAGTCTACCTCCAAAGTAACTTTAAAATTTGTGAAGAGACAGAGCTTAAAATCTGCTTCCCTAAAAAGGTATTTGGCAGACAAACATCTCAGGTTGCAGGAAAAACACTTTTAAAATTATAAAAACCTTGTCACATAAAAAAGTAAAAAAAAAGCATCTTCGAGTTAACACGAATAAATTCAAATAACGGTTTTAAAGTAACAAGCAACAACATAATTATGATCAGAGCGAACGAAACCACTTCAAAAATGATCAAGTGTGAGTTGCACATTGTATTATGGGTTCTGTATTTGCTCATAATAATAGCAACCGATACGACCCACAGCTGGGCACGAGTCTCTCCCCTTTTTCTGGGGGAGGCCTGGAGCTTCCTCCACCACGCTGCTCCAATGCGGATTGGTGGTGTGTGGTTAGTGGCCAACCCGCTGTCGGATATTTCAACCCACCCATAAGGCCTCCGACAAGGTTTAACGACTGGTTTCTATCGATAGCAACCGGGACCGACGGCTTAACGTGCCCTCCGAAGCAAGGAAACGGGCATTTTAATTTGCCACTAGCGGTCATCCATCACACTACCCGACCGCGCCCGTATTGCCTAACCGAGTAGATCGCTTATATTTGTCAAATCTCTAAAGTGAATAACGTCGGAACGTGACTACCCTACTACCCAGTAGTCGAAGAATTTTCTTCTACTGGTAGCGCATTGTTCCACTAGTGCAGTCAGTGAACCGAACAATGGCTGTCAACCTATTCGAATGGGGCGGTAGTAGCCAAAAACGCAGGTTGGACAGCGATAAAACTACCGCCACTGCGATCTAATCCGCATGCCAAGTGTGGCGATTATGGCATATCGTCTCCTCTTATGGGCAGGCTTTGATCCAGCGGTGGGCATCTTTCGGAGATGCGTTGCCACCCCATAGACTTTAGCTGTTATGTCTCTTGTTAGAGTAGATAGTAATTACAGGGCCTAATGTAAAGTCATTTAGCTGGAACACGATAAATAATCTATACATATAATAATACAGTAAAATCCGCGTGTCTGTACGTTGTATATATTTACGAAAAACCAATTGGGGGCGATGTTAAAATAGTATTAGAACACTTAGCAATGATTTTTAAATTTTTTGTCTGTGTGTTTGTCCCTTTGTCCAGGCTAATCTCCGAAGATATTGGACGGATTCGAATTAAACTTTTTGTGGTGTATAGATCTTACAGAACATTTAGGCTACTTTTTACTGCGTGAAAATTACTCATTACTACGGGAATCTCTACATTTAATTTCATTTTCCTATACAAATAATCTATCAAACCTTTGACACATTATTTCATTGTGAGGCAATACGAAGTTTGTCGGCTCAGCTAGTGAATAAATAAAATACGCTTACACTCACAGCCCTACAGTAGATATAAGCCTGTGTCGTGGGTGCCGTTGTACACATGCACAAACACCCAGACCCGAAACAAATCTGTAGGCCATACAAATATTTGTCCCGGTGCGGGGATCGAACCCGCGACCCATCGAATCAAATGGTCATCTCACACCGCTGGACTAAGACAACCGGGTCTTCGAAATTACGATAGTGCTGAATATTGCCATTTGGCGGCAGACAGATTAAGTAATGCAGTGGTGCCTACGCCCTCAAACTCCTACACCGGTACTCTACCACCAGTAAATCTCTAACCTCTCGTGCTTCTTTTACTTTCATTAATCTCTTCATTAATGTATGCCTATACTGAAGACACTTTTTTTTTAATATGTATAGACTAACGTTTGATCACCAACTCACCTGATGGAAAGTGAAGATGTAGCCGAAGATGAAGCACTATGGTCTAGAAAGTACCTATTCACTCTTGATTTGAAGATGCCCAGGTTGTAGTTTTTTGGAAACAAAGAAGCCGGCAAAGTATTCCATAACTTAGCTCTACATTTGTTATACGTACGTTTGTATAGAGCCGAAACGCTTCGTTCTAATCTGTGGTATGTTCACTGTGTAGGGATGATATTTCGCCGTTCTCCTAGTTGGCTTATTGTAAAAAGGTGAAGAGGGAATTAGATTGTGTAGATCGTTCGCACATTCGCCGAAATGGATCCTATAGTAAATTGAGAGACACGCCAGCCTTAACACAGTAATCGACTTACTAATACTACTGCTAATTACCCTATTTTTTCTTCTTCTTCTATATTTAAGAGCTATGCTCTTAAACGACAAAACTTATACTTTTTCGTTTACTTGGTCTATATAACTTCTTCTTGGTCTCCCTCTGCTTCTCTATCCTTTAATTTTCCCTTCCTTGATTGTCATGATGTAATTGTCGTGTCGCACTAGGTGGCCCAGCATTCTGCCCCGTTTGTTTTCTATTATCTTTAAAATTTGTCTCTCCACTCTCACCAAAGCAAGTAGGTACTCCTTCATTAGTTTTGTTCTCCGCCCAGATGATTCTCTCCATTCTCCTCCAACACCAAGTTTCAAATGCCTCCAATTGATCCCTATCCTTGTGTGTCAAGGTACAAGTCTCACTTCCGTAAAAGGCAATGCTCCATATATATGTCCATATATTTTTTCTTAGAGAACCTTAAAAACCCCTTATCTTTGAGCTAAAATTAATAATGAACATTGCTGTCACCACGGATGACCAATCACAGAGACTTATTTAAAACAAGCACAATTTTGTTTTTGCTGTTCATTCAGGTAAATTTTGGTGAAAATTGGTCGACATTTTGGTTTTAACGAGCGCAAAGTTAAATTGGTGGCGCTTCGGTCAAACGCAACGCTGTTCTTTTGTTCGAATTTTGAAACAAGTCGCGTATCATAAAACAACTGAAGTGGAATGTCGCTTGTCGCGAAAATTATTCCGCGTTAGTTCGAGTTTGTTAAAAGAAAATAGCCTTTATTAATTCGCTCATAAAATTCAATTTGTTGATCTTTTGTGAAATTGTTCAATGAAGAGTTTGGTCATTGAACTAAATTTCGTCACATTCTTTGTGTAAAACTAACGATGGGACCCTGGTCTGCTTGGGTGCAATTCGGATTTTTTTTATCAGGACTTTATAAATCTAATACAAATTACAGTACGCATATTTACGACTCTTCCAGAGCTTTTTCAGTATAATTATGTAGGTATAATTATTAATTACTTGAAGTCATGTTTTTTAGTATCAGAATTGGTGATGAAGTGTAACTATACCGCACCGCCAAGGCGGTATACTCGTACCATATTACCTAGATAAGTTCAAAATGGAAACATAAAAATACCTTATACCTTAACATCATGTTTTGCTAGTGGTAGAATGCCATAGTAAGCACTCGGGGATGTCGGCACCACCACATTACCTGTTCTATATGCCGCCTAATGGTAGTGTTCAGCACTATCGTGTTTCCAGTTAGATGGTCATGTATGGTCACTTAATAACAATCACAGAGAAAATAACAACTAAGGTCGCACCTTGGCAACGCTTCTGTATTTTGACCTCTGGGTTTGAGTATGAGATATCTATAAGCTCATCACTTAACATCCATGTGAATTGAAAGTTTGTCTGCCATCTTCGTTACTCAAAAAAACGCATTGGCAAATGACAATTAATTTATCGCGCGCATTAAACTGTGTCCCAGTCAATAATTGTTTTATTACAATCAATAATTGAATGTTAAATACCGATTTATTTATCGATTCGCTGATATCTCACAATCGCGGTCCAACTCGATCGAATTACGATGACTGAAGACGATGCATCGATTTCTCGATAATGCCGACATCAATAAACATGTCTCGCTGCACAGTTTTATTGGAGTGGACGAAATTTCGTGCGTTACATCGATTTATCTGAGAAATATATTTGCAGTAGTGATGACCCCTGCTGATAATGATTGAATCGATTCTGATATTGTCTTCGAGTTTGGTTGATATTTGGATGATAACTCCGTATTGGAAGAAGGAAATCTCATACAGAAAAATACACTAGCCGCTCCAGTTGCCCTAATTAGGACCCTTACTCCCTAAATTTTATTACACTACCCTGACCCTCGCTATCGTACCCTGAATACCGTGCCGTGTAATAAGTCCTTTCTTCCCAAACTAATGTCAAAAAAACTCCAGGTGGCGTTGTTCATAGGCGACGTTAACCACTTTCAACCAGGTGGCCCGTCTGCTTGACAATCCTTTGACATCAAAAAGTGGCAAACAAGCATACAGTTCACATTGATGCTTGGTGTGGATACTGTAGCCTATAAACATCTACTCAAAAAGCAGAGATTTCAATGCAGATACTTTGTCACTCCTGAGCTCTAAGTTGTTGTGCATCTGTAAAAGTATATGCAGAAATTACAGGGCCGTACATCACCATCGAACCAGAGAACACGATAGTAATTATCAAGTAATGCAGTGGTAGCATCACTCCAATTTTTTTTATCTAATGAAAGTGGCAAACAAGCTTGTAGTTCACATTGATGTTAAGTGATGACTGCAGCCTATAGACACCCACACAAAGACCAAAGGTCAAAATGCAGATGTGTTACACTTCTGTGGCCTAAGATGTTATGCCTCTGTGCCGGAAATTACAGGGCCGTACATTACCACCTGCCCAGAACACGATAGTGCTGAACACTACCATGCCTACGCCCGCGAGCTCCGTCACTGGAGCTCTACCACCAGTAACAGTCTTAGTTCTAGGAACTGACTGGTTGACTTATCATCATCCGACCGCGCGGAGGGGGGTCCCTCCGCGCGTCATGCGCATCAGAGGGGGGGGGTTCGGGGATCGAGACTTCCTCACTCCCTGGGCCTATCTGTCCCCCAAACGTCGGGGGCGTGATCCCTGTAGGGATCCTGGTGCGCAGAGGAAACTCGCAGTGTTTTTTTTTACTCCTACAGCTATTGCCCCGTGTGCCGCTTACATTTGGTCCTGCTCTAAACTAAATAAAAATAGGTACCCTATTGTGACGGGCCACATGTCCGCGCCGTCACTCTGGCTTAAGCCGGGCGGTGTAGTCGCGGACCCGGACGACAATTCCGTTCCACGACCGGGGGTTAAACCCAGTAGATGGTTGGGGCTCAAACCCTCCCAGTACGATGCGGGTGGGTGAGGCCTGTCAACCGACTAATAGGAACGCAGTAATGGCAAGGAGTGTGCGGGGTTTGCGTGCAATATAAAACAGTAAAACATAACCTACTATTCAACCCATAATAACACCTCATAAATTTCCCATCGTAGCACTTTCTAAAATAACTTATTACGTAAAATACAGCGTTTTTATAACGTTGCATTCCGCTACGGTTTCCACGATACACTATGGTTATTAGGTACCGATATAATATCGGCAACGTTTCGGCAGTACCTCACTGTCATTAAACACCGCGATCGTGAATTTCACTTAACTTCTTTATAATTTTGATGCGATTTGGGGACGTGACTCCGACACCTCTGTACGTGGTTCTTGGACGGTATACAGCATGTTCTTTTTTATTAATGTGTACAGGTTCATTTATTTTATAAATCAATTTCCGTGTAATGGAAAAGATTTTTGGAGAAAATAACGATAATACGTAATGAACGTTAAGACGTAGGAACGTGATGACCCCACTGCCCACAAGTGGATAATAATGCCGTTAATCTCACCAGACACGAGAAAAATATGACAATTGAAATTCAATTGTGTCTCGCCGCCGGTGGCCGTACGATCCTTGAAGGATTAATGCAGTCAATCAATAGAATAATGGTAATCAAACCATTTTAATACAACGGTAGTAAATTCAATACCTAAATAACGCGAGGTGGACATCAGCGTTGCGCGACATAGAGCAACTCGGCTCACCGGTCGCGGCGGACCGGAGGGGAGTAGCCATAGCGTTCATTACCGATGCAAAATAGTCTGTCATTTTTAACCGAGTTCAAAAAACGAGAAGGTTCTCAATTCGGAAGGTATATATAAATTTTTTTTTATGTATGTACGTGAATTTCGCGGAAATTTCTGGGCCGATTTACGTTATTCTTTTTTCGTTTGATGCGGAATAGTTTCGAATTGGTCCCATAAAAATTTGATTCAGATAGGCCTATCAGTTTTTATTTTATGAGCATTTTTCTACGTACTTTCACCTCAGACTAAAGGAATAAAAATAGACGGAGAGTTTTCATACAGTGCGTTGAATCCACTGACGTCCTACATAGTCCTAATGCGCATGACAACAAGATGACAACAAGTGACAATGACACATTTACTCATCGACGACACATTTACTCATCGACGATACAACACAGCTTATTTACTCCTTCGTGGATAAAATGTTTTCATTGATTTCGTATAGTCGTGTAATAATTTTGTATCGACACACCTAAACAATTTAAATTATGTATCTAATTGTCACTAAGCTAAAAGAGTCAGATTTTACAAAAACAGATGTGAACATTAATTTAATTGACAATGCAGCAATAAACTAAAAAGTATTAAATAAATATAACTACGTTAAGAAAAACCGACTTCAAAACTGAAAAGTAAAAAATAATAAAGATTTAATTGTAATTACATACTACCTATTATTTACATGTGCTATTTGCTAATAGGTTTGAAATCGGTGCCAAGCCAAAATCACAAAAGTATTCATTTCATTGTATTAAAATGTAACTTCACGCCTGTAATACCCGAAACAGTAGGCAGAGGAGAAATGCGTGAATTCAAGCATACATGCAAATACCCACGATTCGCCGATTACGTTTTGTTCAGTGTATTAATTTGCTCGTATTCATATTTAAGTGATAAAAATATAATTATTTGTTTAAGGCTTGGCACCGACCTCATACCTATTAGTAAATAGCACATATAAATAATAGGTAGTATATAATTACAATTAAATCTTTATTATTTTTTACTTTTCAGTTTTGAAGTCGGTTTTTCTTAACGTAGTTATATTTATTTCCGGGGTAAATACCTACGTATGACACACACTCACACTACAAAAATACCTTGACTTTAACAAAATACATAAACAATTTACGCACACATTTAAATATCTGGGCGACAGGTACAGGACCATTTTTTTCTTGAAACCGTCTGGATCATACTTACTGCAACTACGCTATTGACGGCAGTATTGTAGTCTTAAAATAAAATTAACTGTTCAGTTCAACAATGTATGACAGACATGTTGCCACTCCTGAGGATTAAGTTTTAAGGCATAATGATAACATAGCAAGGAGGCCCGGTGCAGAGGCAAAATGGGTCTTGGGGCGTTTCGTTCCGCTCGTGTTTCGTCCCGCGGACCGAAACGCCTAACAATGACTTCTGAATGGGTCGATTCGGTCCGCGGGACGAATCACCCCATATTTTTATTATTATAGGGCGATTCGTCCCGATGTGAATATCGTCGTGATGTTCGTCCTGATTTGAAAGATTTAAGTACAGTTGGTAACAAAAAATTGAGAAATAAATAAAATGCAATGTATTATGATAAAATTAATATTTATTTATAATTACCTACACAAAAATAAACATTAACAAATAAATCACATAAATCAAATTAAATATATTACACACACACACACACTCACACACAGAGAACATTAATCATATATCATATGTAGTATATTATCAATCACTTACAAAAACTCAAATAATTGGTGAACGAAAGTATTTTTTTTTGTATTCGACTGTACATGACAATATAATTGGGCCGAATCTACCCATTTAAGAAGAACTCTTGGGCGATTCGGTCCACTTTCCATTTGTGGGCCGAATATCCCCATGAATAAAATGCTTATAGGCGTTTCGGTCCGCTGGACGAAACACGAGCGGACCCAAACGCCCCAAGACCCGGCAAAATACCTAAGAACAAGGCTCTGAGAATAGAAACGCATTTTATGTACACAAAGTTTTTATGTAGATACTAGATTTTTACATTCGTTTACACTCATAGCTCCACATTAGGTATTATATAAACCTGTGTCGTAGATACCGTTGTACACATACAACACATACACAAACACCCAGACCCAAAACAAATATCTGTAGGCCTTACAAATATTTGTATTTGCGGGGATCAAACCCGCGACCCTTCGAGTCAATATGACGACCCGATAGTATATACAATGTAGATTATAAATATGTAGTTTCTCTTTTAGCACTAACTTGAAAGGTGTGTTACTTTGAACTAAAAATACACTGGTCTACAGTTATTGCTACTGATGTTATACTAAAGTAGATTTCAAGTAACACCATTCATCTTTCGAGAATCACACCGATACATATTCTGGCTGCAGCTTGTTCCGCTTCGCTTCGTTCCGTGCAGCAAGAGTTTGTTCCGCTTAGCACTGATTAAATGATTGAACAAAATAATCTAACGCTCTTAGCATAAGAGCGGTCTAACTAAAAGGCTGAATTTCTCTTGTTTTGAATTAGAATATTCTAAGATGTTACACGAGACCAACACACAAGATTTACATTTGCAATCGCTTCAAAACAACTACAACTAAAATCATTTTTTGTTAAATATGAAGCGGTTCAAACGAAGCTTAATCAACATTTTCAAAAGGCTGGTAAGTTGGTCGACATAGTAAGATATGAATCCTTGACCAACAATTTAATTTCTACGATAATGACCCTCCTCGCCGGCACCTCTGTGCTCTAAATTGTGATATTATATCATTTTTCTATATCGAAGGAAGTGCAATAAGGATTTCCTAAAAAAAAAAGTAACTTCACGCCTGTAATCCCGAAGGAGTAGGCAGAGGTAAATACATGCATTCATGCGTACATGCAAACACCCACGATTCGCCGGTTACGTTTTGGCCCATGTAACCGGTGGCGAGCCTGTTGACATTACCAAATTTCGAGGTACTGGGAAATTTCCAGAAAATGGAAAAATCCCAATAGAAAGTGCTATCTACTTTATGATAAATTAGTACCAGGTTTAAGATCTTTACTAAAACACCACCCTCGGAGTTGAGTAACGTACACAGAGATGCCAATATAATACAAACGTGTTTGCATGTTCCTATGCTCCAATGTTTTTGCCTACCCTCTCGAAGAATACAAAGGTAAACTAGGTTTGTTTTCTTAAGGTAGCCACATAAAAAGAATATTATAGGACCCAAGTGGCAAAAACCATTAACCGCCGACCCGCAGGACGGTCATCAAGCCTCATTAAGGTTAATATCGAGTTTTCGATAATATCGAGCGAAAATCGATTTAAATGTATCGATGAAAGTTTCGATTACGATACATTATATCGAATCCTTCAGGCGATGTTTATGCACCGAGGCATTTAATTGACGGGTTATAAGTTTTTAAAAAGCAATATGTGATTGGCCGTGACTGTAGTTATATCGTGCGGTTCACGATATTTGTGGGGTTCTTTAGACGTATGTTGGTTCCGTTTCATTTTATTAATCATCATCACCAATCCGGCTGAAAGACGTCCACTGCTGGACTAAGTCTTCCCCAATGACGCCCACAACAGTGTTGTGCGTCACCCATCACACACCCGACCGCGCCCGTATTGCATAATCAAGTAGATCGCTTGTAATCAGAGTGATCTACACTAGCCGCAGGGCCATGTGCGCATCACCATAGCAAGATAAAATTCTTAGTTCAAAGTCCAACTTATATACAGTATGATCAAGAAATAAGCGTGATTTATTATACACCAAACGGAAGACATTAGCATGGCCACGGACTATTGAATTAACGGTTACATTCGCAGATGATATCGATACCGGCTCCAGATGAGATATAAATGAACACGCTGTATAAAGATGAGCTGGTGTATAAATGTTTAGCACGCGCTTAACTGTTGATGAATATTTTTGAAGCATAAAGTTTAGTAGTAAGAATGATTTATCCCTCCTGCCACCAGAGAAATATGACAATAAATTTCTTATTGTCCTTGGAATCAACACGGTCCAACTCCTGCTTCAGGGATTAAAATAGGATCTTATGAATTCAGTGTTGTGTTTTATGTCAAAAGATAAACCTGATGGAAAGTTTTTTTTTAGGACAGACTACCTATGTAGGCGGCACTGTTCAAGTGATTCTTATAAGGCAACCATTCGATTTTTCGAAATTCGATCCCTATGGATGTGTCTTTGGGAATCTTTAGGATGTATGAAACAGATACAGCAAGATCGGCTTAAGGCAAAATGACCTCTTTCTCAACCCTATAGATTAGTTCCACCCGAGCGAAATTGGGGCGAGGGCAAATGCGTTAGTGGCCCTTTTGACCCAGTAGAGAGCTTAGATTTGGTAGAGATACTCCACAGGGTGCAAAGAAACCCTCATATATTAACCTGACGCGCTCGAGTAAATCCAAAAATCTCCTGTTGGGCTTGCCTACTATTACCCACACTGGGCTAAATGGGATACAGCCCACTCGTATTGTGTATTTTATCATTCGCTCATTCGATATTCTTTAAACTGCTCAAACAATCAGAATGCTTATGTATTATGTTCAACCCAACAGATACCATATAATATGTGTATAATCTACAAAATGTACAATCATCAACTAGGCACTTAGCACATTGAAATCATTAGGATGTATTAGATATCCGAGTTTATCATTGCACCTAACCGCTTACATAAGCGTTTAAGTTAAGAAATGCACTGTTTGTTCTTTCAAAAGGGAACGTTAACGTAAAACATTCGGTATGTTAGCGTGGGTCATAAATTTAAAATTATCTAGTTTTGATTTAAGGAGCACCTTAACACATTAGCCGTTTATTGCCAAGATGCGCTGATTGATAAATGGAAAGGGCAATTTATTTCGTGTTGCACAAGTTGCTGATAACGTTTTGGTAAAGTCGTGTTAATTAATTTTACGACAGACAAACCGTTGAAAAATCATAAAATGTTTTTACTTTCTCTAAATTTAGGGATTATTATTTTTTATGAGGATAAATTATTATTTATTATTTGATATGAGGATTAAACCGGTTTTGAATGGGAAAAGAAAAGTTATTAATTTTTTGACAATTATCGGCATTTTTTATTCGCATACACTCACCGCCTTTAGTTACTTTTAAACTGGCTGTTGTAAACACACAAGGACTTACACCCAAAACAAACATCTGGAAGTTTCCAAAATGGAATAATCACTATCCTCGAATTGGGGATTAAACCCAGTGTAGCAATGGTGGCTACTTTTAGAAAAATAAAATTAATGTAAAAAGGTTGTCAGACCTATAGGTGGGCAACTTAATGGTGATCACTATTGCCTATAGACATTTGCAATACCAGGAGAGTAACCAATGCGCTGCAATCGCCGGACTCTTTTAACGCCAATTTTGAAGAACCTCATATTGTTACGCATAGGGAACACCTCAGAGTGAAGTTCATTCCACAGTTTACAGGTTCTGGGTGGAAACGAACGCCAAAACTGCACTGTCGAGTACTGTCTCATATCAAGTTTATGTGGATGAAAACTTTCTCTTTTACGGGTAGAATAATATAGAAAAGCGGACTATGGCACTATTAAATAGTTCAGCGGAGCACTCACCATTGAATAGACGCTTTAAAACGTATCGCCTTTGCGCAGACTCAGGTGTTCGAGCCAATCAGTAAGACCTGGGACGTCAACGATCCGACGTGCATGTCTGTATAAGGAGTCAAGTGGACCAAAGTAGTGTTTGAGGCTCCTTCCTACAGATGAGGCCGCACTCGAGCTTTATATAACTGCAGTAGTTGAATCAATATGAAATACTGCCTCGCTTCGTTAATCATCAACTGAGGCACTTTTTCAAAATCAATCGAGTTATCAACAAACTACTAATCGATCCCAACTCGAACACCGAAATAGTTAACTAGATAGTATAATTTATCATTATTTCGTTGTATCATTAATCATTAAATAGAGCGTTACGGAAGCTCGATAAATTTCATACTCGAGTAATCCATCACTTTGTTTTAATTGAATCGGGAGTTTATTTTGTTTTAATGCATTCGCCATGAGTGATTCATTTATAATCTCCGATGTAATGAAGCTAAGGTCAGTAGATCATATTTGAAACTGTTATTTGGTGTGTAATGCTCACTAAAGTTATGCATAACATGTACTGCCTTGTTAGTCTACTGGTTGAAGATCACTACCGCTATGTTGACTTGGAGTTACTCGTGTATACCTGTGTGGAGGAATAGATATGGATTTTTAAATTATCGAAGACCAGCGGCTCGTCCCGGCTTCGCAGATATTATAATTATCATTAATACCTTTATACTTATCAAGTCTCTGTTTAGGACGATTGAAAGATTTGTTAATTAGTTGTGTATTTCAGAAGATAATATAAATATGAAACTAATAAGGTACCGTCAGATTTGGTCGCCTTGCTCTTTTAAACGACATAAACCGTCGTGCTCTTCATTGGCGTGCCAGCCAAATGAGAACCCAATGGATTGGCGCGGGACTATGCCAAGAGATCAGATGGTATGTAACTTATGTCTTGGAAGATGGGTAGGTCCATAGATGCAATGCAGGTTGCATTGACACCCTCATGACATCCCATCTTCTAAATCGTCCCAGACCAAGGAACTGCCCATCTTCCAAGGCATAAGTGATTTAACATCTGATCTGTTGCCATAGTCACGCGCCAATCCGTTGGGTTCTCATTGATCTTCTCGTTGATGCAATACAGGTTGCATTGACACCCTCACGACATCCCATCTTCTAAACACATTCTTCCGGCGCGATTGCTGCTAATGCAGGCTCTCTCAAGCGGCGCAATTATTCGTTGTTGTACCGTAGTTGTTATGTCTCTGTGATAGTTATTACCGGGAAATACATTACCACCTAACTGGAACAAGATGTGCTGAACACAACCACAGTGGTAGATAGATTAAGTAATGCGGTGATGCCTACGCCCTCCAGCTCCTACACTGAAACTCTTCCACCAAAAAAGAACGTTACTATACGGGAAATATAATCCTAAGTTTATGTGCTACTAAATTGTGTTTGTAGCATCCACTGTATAATGTGCCCCCTGGTGGAATACTGAAGAAACACACAGTTCTTGTCTCGTACGGAAGATAGCATATGACCGAGTTGCATCGCGCATACGAAGTTTTCGTAAGAATTGCCCCAAATATAACAATAAAATCGGTTAATCGTTGGGCCGAAGTCTGACGGGCGCTATCACCTCGCTTGGTCGGCGGATCCTTCATTTTCGAATGTATGTACATATGTATATATGTATGTATCTTCACGCCAGGTCCCTAACGGGGTATTCAGAGAATGAGGAGTATCGAAAGAAAATAAAAAAAAAATAATTAAAAATCCTTTATTTTTTTCATTAACATTGCACACCATTTCTTCTTTATAATATTAGTATAGAATTTATAAATAAACATGATTTACTTTCTAATAGACTACCAACGTTTAAACGGGTTTAAATTAGAAAAAGCGTGTAAATATCTCGCAAACATTACACTTATTTTCATAATATACAGCATAATAACGTAATAACTCAATTAAACTGAACACAAAAACGCATAGTTCAACAAATTATCTCAATTAATCATAAATTATTACGACATAAAATATCTCGACTAGTTCTTTTGTAATAATTATAATAATTACAATTGCTGTGAGATTGTTCAATTAAGTCGTGTCATGTAATTCGTCAACAACATATTATTATGGTTTACTTTTTTTATGTTACAAAGGTGGCAAACAAGCATGCAGTTCACATTGATGTTAAGTGTTGACTGCAGCCAGCAAAAACGGGGGGTCAAATGCAGATGCGTTGACACCCTTGAGACCTTAAGTGTTATGTCTCTGTGATGGTTACTGTTACGGGGCCACACATTACCATCTAACCGGAACACGATAGTGCTGCACACTACCATTTAGCGGCAGATAAATGAGGTAATGCGATGGTGCCTATGAAATATAAATCTAAAATTAAAGGTTAAATAGAAAGAAAATAATGACTTCAGGCAGGCCGCTTTACCACTAAGCTATCGAAGCCCCAAGCCCAAGTATTAGCAGTAAAGCGACTACACTTATTATCCTGAGGTCGCAGGTTCAATCCTTATCCCAAGCCAATATGAGAAAGTGCGGTAAATTAACTTCTGCCAACTGAAACCATGCTACCAAGCGTCTTGTCTAGCACTTTAGTACGTATCTTATAGATCAATGAATATGTATTTTTTCCCTCATTTATCTCGTATATATTAACTAAACTGATTTGAAATCAATCCAACCGAATGATCGAATAAAATTATGCTCATAAAAATGACAGATTCAAAATTAAAAATTTACGGTTTGCCAAAAACAATGAAATCAATTTAAAATAACGCAACATTCCTTAATCGTTTAAAAGTCGGCGCTTTTGACTCCTTCGCACTCAATCTAGATCTATAATTGGTTACCCAATAAACATTAACCCCCTTATTCATAAACGCATATTAGACACATTTTAGCTATAGAATGCTTTGTCTTTGTCAGTTGCATTGTCAAATGTGCAGGATAGAAAGAGACAAAAGAGAGATTAGCAACACTTTAGCTAAAATACGGTTATGAATAAGGGGTAAGTGACTATTAAATCACAGTTTAATAATTGATTCAATTTCATAGAGTAGCTTTTACTCGCAGATATTATACGCGAAAGCGATATTATACCATAGCGTTTGATTCGCTGTTTTCGCGACCATCACCCCGAAATGGCTTGAGTAACGTAACTAAACACCTGTAATCCCCGAAGGGGAAGGCAGAGGAAAATGCATGCATTTAAGCATACATGCAAACACCCACGACTCGCCGGTTACGCCGCCCATTTAGCAGCAGATAAATTAGATAATGCATTGGTGTCTACGCCCTCGAGCTCCTTCACTGGAACCAGTAAAATATGTGCGTATCTCCATTTAATGTTTACCTTCAGCACACCGCGAACACTGCTAAAATTCCATACAAACGCTTTATTTGGTTTCAATTACACAGACATCAATCAGTGACGTGTATTTACATGCGCATCTGTGTGCGTAGCACGTACAAAATACCAACCTTTCGCGCATAAGAGGGGAAGGGGTTGAGTGATGCGGGCAAATCGGACATATTCTCTGCCTTCAGTTTTGTGCAGATGTCTATTGTTAAAAATAATCACTTACCATCCTTATGAAATGCATGCTTGTTAATTTTCCACATCCACATCTAAGTTATAAAACTTCATTATTATGTTTTCTTCTTTCTTTTAATATAAACAGGTATGTTGGTAGTTTTTTTTTGAACCTCAAAGAACAAAAACCTGAGTTTGTAGTTAATACTTATCAACAGTTAGCAACATTGGGTTTGATTTACACTAGCAACATTGTTGTTCAAATTGTACGCGAGCTGAATTCGATATTCGAATTCGTTGATATTTTCTTTTTGTCATTTTTAGAGTTCCTTTTCACCAAAAAGATGCCTTTGTTATTTTCGTTGTTCAAATTATGTCACTAAGCGTATTTTTTACACCTAAACTTTCTGGAAAATCAGGCTGAAAAGATATAAGCAATTCATCGCAATTAAGCCTCACGGTTTTGCATGCGTGTTGTTGTTATTTATTATTTTTAATTAACACTTTTTGTTAATCTGAAGTCATGAAATTTGAAAATAATATCTTTCTTACATTTTCGTAATCAGAAACCGACATTTTTAATTACCTGCCATTTTAAGTTCTACTGGTGCTTCGTCAATCTGCAAATTCTTCCAAAATTACTTATACTTATCATATTTGCAAAAAAAAGATAGAACGCGATTTAAATAGAAGATCATTAATTTGTAGACAAACAGACTTTTGCATTACTATCAATATTTTTATAAAAGAAAACACTTTTTAATGTATGGCCTCCGTAATAATTATCACAGAGGCATAACACCTTAGGCCTTAGAAGTGGTAAGGTAACGCATCTGCATTTTGATCTCTGGTCTTGGGGGTCTTTAGGCTGCAGTCATCACTTAACATCAATGTAAACTGCAAGCTTGTTTGCCACTTCCAGTACATAAAAAAAAACAATCATTACATACGAGTAAAAAAAAATATAGCAATAATGACTTGATGTTTTTAATAGAAATATTTCTTCAATAGAACCTAGTTTACGAACACGAGTTTTTTTAATTTTATTTTATTAAGTTACACGGAACCCACTTTATGCAGATCATACTCATACATATTCGGGATTTTTATTTTACATCAAGCCAATTTACAAATTAGTTTTTTGCTCAAAGGAAGTATTTTTGATTCCGCGACGTATCCGAGAACCAAGAATTATGTCACTTATCACTGACACCACTACAATTTGTGGTGTCAGTGATAAGTGATATAATTCTTGGTTCTTCTCGCATACATCAATGAAATTATGAATCAGTATTCACAAATATCCTCATGTTTTACAATGAAGGTACGATTCCGTAAGCAGCAGTGCTGCCGCTACACTACTGGTCTCCATATTTTTCTATTTCTTTTAACATAACAATGCCTGGACCAATTTGGCCAATTCTTTTTTTTTTAATTTTCGTTAAATTTCAAGGATTGATTCCACAGCGATTTTTGGAATAATGCCGGAAAAACCCTAAAAGCAGCCCTTTTCTTTTTCCCATATAAACGTTTTCTAACCAAAACGTAGAGCTCAAATTAGCTTTTTTAATAATAATAATAAACTTTATTTTCAAAAAGTATAAGGTGCCTCCACTTAAGCATAGTGATGTCTGTGTTTGGAGGCGCCGCTCTTCCCTTTTCATATAAAAGTATATCTAGTACTACTTATTTTTTTTTTTAACAAAACAAAATATTACATTAATTAAACTAAAGTTAAGTGAAATCAACGTGAGGGTGACGTTTCTGTTCAGGATAAATTTTTGATCCGAATAAAAACATGAAAGAGATAGGAACAAAAAACTGCCAAATTACAAATCTTTTTGACAGGACGAAGTCTGCCGGATCCTCTAGCAGGTATTCTCTATAAGATTATATGAGATAACATTCCGAGCCACGCGACAAGTCGCGCCAGCAAAGCAATAGAAAATTGAGAAATATGGTGCTGCGGCAGCACTGGAACGGTAGCACTGTTGCGTGCAGCGGAGTTCACAATCGTACCTTGAAGGTAATGTAGAATACCTAACTTATAGGACAAATGCCACGATGCGCCCACACCTTGTACACTAAGTATATCAAAAGATAGAGAAAAATACGTAGACTCATGGAAAAATACACAAAAAATAATTGAATCGTTGTTTTTTTGTCGGAAATACTTATTTTATGTGATTGTACTGTTTATTTTTTGCAATAACACATGCGAGTGAACTTTAGAAATTAAAGAAAAAACGGAAAGAAAAATTTGACTTCGGGCAGGAACCGAACCTGCGACCTCAGGATAACCAGTCCAGCCGCTTTACCACTAGACTACCGAAGTATTTTATGTAACTTTTGTGTGACAACAATATGTCACCATTCTGCTACTATGACATTCTTGTTTTCGAAATATACTTACAATTAATTGAAGGTATAATAAACGATTTGAATAGCTGAAAATGATTGAGTATTTTATGATTCTTGTTTCATTAAAGCGTGCAAGGTGCAGGCCCAAGCTCCATACATTTTTGGAGCGTCTCCTCCATACATTGTTGTCATATAAAAATTAAATTAAATATTTCTGACAAAAAACATGGATTCAAATTACTTTTGAGTATTTCTCCATGATTCTACGTATTTTTCTCTACCTTTTGGTATAGCATATAAGGTGCGAGCCCAATGTGGAACTTGTTCTTTACTTTTACACTTGTTAAAAACTAAAAAAGTATAAGGTACTAAAGATTAAAATAAAAACAACAATTTATTACAAAAAAAAAAGTGTGTGGTCAGTTTAGGATTTTTCATACAAATAATAACCTGCATAGAAATTAAATTGTATAAGTATGTTTTTTTGCTATCGCTGCTTTGATAGATGATCTATTTACTATTCATTAAAACTATATCAAAACAACCGGAAAGCCTATGGCGATCATATAAGTTCCGTTCATGATTTATATCTGAAAGGAAACGCATTAAAATATTAATTACTTTTTTATATTGCTATCACAAATTGTTTTGCTACTGTTGATTATGTTTTTAATCAGCCTCTATAAAAAGGCGCTTTGCTTTTTTAAAAACTAATAAAGAACTTGGCGATGGTAATAAATATTGTAATTAGAAATCTTAACTTTAACTGCCTCAGTAGCGTAGTGGTAGCAGGCCACTACTACTACGCTGGGGTTCCTGGGTTCGATTCCCGTGTTGGGGACTATCAGAGATAACGGCTTAAAATCCTTTATCTCTGGTTCTATTGGGATTTTTCCGTTTTCTGGAAGTTGCCCAGTACCTCGGAGTTTGGTAATGTGCCCGGAGATGGCAACAGGTTTGCCACCTGTTACATGGGCCAAAACGTAAATGGCGAGTCGTGGGTGTTTGCATGTATGCTTGAATGCATGCATTTATCTCTGCCTACTCCTTCGGGGATTACAGGCATGAACGTGACGTTTTTTTACGCTTAGAAATCCTATGAATGTTTAGAGATTTTACTCTCACAACATTAACAGAAAGACAAATTTATTTAAGGAGTTGGTTGAAAATGAACTAGGATGTTAATTGAAAATAAAAAAAAAGAAAAACAGAGGCAAATGCATGCAATCAATTCATAATTCGGTTACGTTTTGATCCGTGTAACAGGTGGCGAGCCTGTTTACATCTCCAGGCACATTATTAATTGCCGAGGTATTAATTGGAAAAATCCCAATAGAATCACGTCAGGTCTTTGTGTGGGTGTCTATAAGCTGCAGTCATCACTTAACATCAATATGAGCTGCATGCTTGTATGCCACATATTAAAATGACTCAAAAATCTGGCGCGCTGCAAAAATCGCCTCTTGGGCTTCACTATGTTTGTATATGCTCGCTAAATAAAAAAGAATGACGTCATCAGATAAACAATGAAGTGCATTGCGAGCGGCGTTTTTCCCGCACGAAATAGGTCAGTTAACCAAACGATAAATAGAGCTGTTGACTTTAACCTTTGACGATTTAAAATCGATATTCAAGCGGTCACGACATCGATTACGAATGGAAAACTTTGGATGTGGTATATAGCGTTTATAGTGCTGGTTAATCTAATGTATCGCCCTGTAATTACTGATGCAGACACATAACAGGCCTCAGGAACGAGAACCCATCTACTTCGATTTTTTTATATAAATATCTTCAGGCCAAGTCCCTTATGGGGTAGGCAGAGAGTGTAAAGCTCCAGATATCTCAGTCCTGACTCATGTTTTAATGTAGATATTTGTATTTGAGTTTGAGTTTGTATGCAACTGTATTCACTTACCGTCAATGTGTTTTGCAATTTAATGCTCATTTGCCATTTTATGATGCAGAAGAAGATTAACAGATAATAGAGGTGACTGCAAAAAAATACCTATCTGATTTTACTTACCTATATTCTTCTTAACACTTCTTTCATATAAAGCAGTCCAAGAAAATGAAAAAACAATATAGTGTACAATAAACATTATGATATAAACAAAATGCCGTGTCGTGTAATAATGGTTTGGCCTCGTAATAACTATCACAGAGACTATAGTTTATATTTTAGGAGTATAATAATTCAAAAGTAGCAACGCATCTACATTCAAGTATCTGGTTTCAGGTAGATGTCTATAGGCTATAGTATTGCTTACCATCAATGTTAACTGCTTATCTGATACTTCATGACATAAAAAATATAGTAAGTTACCTTAGTACAGGTCGCGCCAGGTAAAAAGAACGCTGGCGGTCAAGCTGCGCGTCATGTGTTTTTATTTCATTTTATGTTATTCTATGTAATATAGTTTTCAATCTGCCTACCAATACACGAAACCGCAAGCGAAAGCTAGATCAAAAATAAACCAATAGGGCTAGTACTTTCGTGCGCGAGTGTACCGATGCGCGAACACATCCCTTCTACTTTCTTCCAACGTTCTTTTTACGTGGCGCGACCTATAGTATCCATATTGGTACTAGGCAACGAACCCTTAAAGTACCAATTTTTTTTCCTAACCTTGTTAACTTACCTAGTAATATAACGCATCCAATTTCACTAACCCAGTAGCTCTCGAAGTTTACAAAGTCAGTTGACAATGCACTGCATAAAGTGATACTTTAAGTCAAAAATTTGCTTCAAAATATTTAATTATGTTTAAATGCAATAAAATGTTTTGTAAAAATGCATTTAAAATAAAACAACAGTTTATTTTCCAGACACAATAAAATAAATAAATTTGAAAATAATAACACTAATTATTTATTTTAGTAAACAAAACATTTGTTTCGAGTCAGGATAAGTATTGGTATGACCTACATGCGTTATATTACGCATCCAATTTTATTCTAACAATATCTTTGTACATCCGTGCCGTGCCGTGAGAACTGATGCCTCCGTGAACTGGCGCATCCAGTTTAGGAGGTATCAGACCCATCGCGCGATATCGCGCTTTTCGCTTATGATCCACCTCGCTTGCCGTCCCTTGATTTACAATGGATATGCCTTGCTGTACGAGAGGCGTTTGGACGCTGTGAAAACTCTTATAACACACGTCATTTTTTCAATATAATCAAGAAATTTGATAACTAACGATGCGTAACAACCGTGGATCATGGGCTCGATTTCCGCAGCAGATATGGGTAGGTCATACCAATACTTATCCTGGCCCGAAACAATTTTTTTTTTTGGTGTGGATCGTTGTGTGTGTATGTGTTGTGTGTGTTGCACGTACAACTTAGAGAATAACTAGTGGGACTGAGAATGTAATTATATTTTAGAATTAGTTTTAGCGGCCAAATAGAAATTAGTGTCGGTAATATTATAATTATTGAACGTCAATCGTCTACGCTTTTCAGTTATAATTGAGACGCGTAGACGTATAAAATTTTAGATAGGACATCGACACGTCTTTCAATTTATTTTTTATTACCAAGAAAAATCTTAATATTCTATTACTTTATCAACATATTTATTTCAAAGGATTATACAATAGCATTCAAAATTTGGTCTATTCTGTTAACTAAGCCTTCATCGTCTTGTAGGGTGATGAAGAAATACATATTTAATTTTTTTGTTTCATTTTCATAAAAACGCTGTCAATACAGACCCACCTTTACGTATCCACATCGCGACCTCTCGTGGCCTCACCGCACGACACATTTCCAGGATCGCCACGCCAAACGGAAATTGGTGGGCTCTCCTATCATATTAACATAATTCTTGTTTATCAAATGACGTGATGGCAGTGTTCACCTTTGAGAAGCTTTTATTTTATAGACTGTGGAAAGAGAATGTATATTTTTTGCATAGTTTTTACTATCATCTTGAAAATGACAAATGGAGTTTGGAAAAAAACGTATAAAATATTGTAATGCCATATTGGCCTATCTAATAATATTTTATACATATAAGGCTAATAAAAGATAAAACATACAATTAAGTAAACTATATTGTTTGGCGTAGCAAATAAAAAAGGTCGTTGTGAGAATTTAAAATCTGTTTTTAGATTTAATTATTTAAAAAAAAATAGGCGGTACTTTACCATTTTGACAAGGCTCCTAAATATGTAATCCAGCTGTGAAAACCGCGTTTAAATCCGTTGAGCATTTTCGAAGTTATAACGTACAAGCCAGACAAGAATTTCAAAAACTGTTTTTTTTTGTTTCTGTTACTCTTTTTTAATCGCCCCTATAAGTTTTTTTGGAAAAATATTTAATGAACAGACACTAGATTTTTACTGTCTTATTATAAGTACCTATTGATTATTGCCTTTACCCAAAAAGTAACTTGGAAAAAAAATACAAATACCTGCAATTTATATCTTAGAGGCAAAACAAATGTTACTTCTGTGTGGCAATGCATTTGGACCGCTAGTTTTAATTAGATATCTATAGACTGCAGTGACTATGAGAACTGGATGCTTGGTAGCCACTTAAAAAATATGGGAACTCAAAAGCATTTTCTGTGTTATTATAAAGACTTTCTTTACTCTCACCGGATGTTTCAATATGGGAGGTTGGAAGCTAATAAACAATAATAATTTAGTTCTTAATGCAGAACCATCTCTGTAATCAAACACTGCCTTACTTTTAACAGCACCAACAAAATCGCCAATAATACCAGTGATTTTCCGCTATCATTCTGTATCACCATATTATAGTTATTGCAAGCAAATTAGTTAACTCAACTCGTCCGATTTTAGCCCCTACTTCTTCGGGATATAGTGGAAATTAGCGTGGTTCTGTCCGAAATGTCTGTATTAACAAAACTTCCGTATTTAACAGTGTGATGGTCATTTGACCGGGTCGTAATGCTTACGTTAAATGTTATTCGTGTTAACGTTTTATGACACTTAATTTGGATGGGCATTACGAGATTCATCGGTAGCGTAATAATAAAAGCAAGTAACGATACGCGCTTTGGGCTGTGGTGGTTTGGTGCAAGATGTAAGCAAGAAGCGATTTGAGATGCTATGAAAATATTTAATCGAAACATTTTAAAATTATAACAATAAATCCGCCTAAGAAATTAGTATAGTACTCATTTCTTTTCACAGCATCACTGAAGCTGAATTGCAATTAAATTGATGCATCTTCTTGCTTCAGCCAAAATGTGCTCCCTTTGTTAGAGCCTATACCAAAGCTCTCAAAGCGATTCAGTTACAATCATATTTGTAATTTTACAAGAATAAGGCCTTAAAGAAAAACGATATAATGGAAATTTGCTCGAAAAACTAATGTCTGGAGTTGGAGACATGTTAAATAGAAATATTTTTTTACACTCGACAAAGTGTCAGTGTAGTCAAATTTCATTATAATTTCTTAACCCTTTACCGCATGAATTTTTATTTAAGTTCGAAAAAAATATATAGGTATATCTTTTTACTTTGAAAAAATAACGCTTTTCTACTTTGGATCAAATTTTGTACATTGAGCAGAAAATCAAAATTAAAAAAGAATTAAAATTAAAAAAATAATAAAAATGTAGTATGGAATACTTTAAAACAATTTGTATCGTTGAGGCAAAGGTTGACTTTGCATTTACGGCACTCCACATGAGATCTACCATTGCATTTAGGGACTTACAAAGCTGTCTAGTGTACCAGGCAGGTATTTTCAGAACTTGCGCTTCTATTTGACGAAGACGGCAATTGGGACAACGGTGTATTATCATCTGATTTTGACTCTGATTCGTCAGATTCAGGAATATACCGACTAGGTAAATGTTGTGACTTTCTAACCCGATATTCATCTTCGGAAAGATCTTCGTCGCTTTTACTATTTACAGGAAAATCCTGGATAATTCTAAAATCGATGTGGATCCATACCGATTTTTTCTGTAAAATAGATTATTGATGTTGATGTTTGATTAAATAAGCTTAAAACCACATAAATTACAAAATTAGAGGGTATATCACAAAATAAGCGAAATAATGTGCCATGTAAAAATATCATATTAGTGCATGTTGACACAAATAAGGTACAAAGAAAAAATAATATTTCCGCATGTTGTACCAAATTTGGTCCATTCAGTAAGAACCACCTTAAAGAAATTATTTATTGATAAAACAATAAAAGCTTACCTAAGTACCAATATTTAGTATATTTTCTGCAGTGGAGTATTTATCTGAGATTTATATTTTTTACACAATTTTGTAAATCAAGAACTCGCTCGCACCAGGATCAGTTCACAAAATTCGCTCGTAGGTGGCGGTTTCATACATAAAATGAAGCTCGTTTGGGACGAATTTAACACAGTATGCATAAAATAAAAATTCAGTTTGGAAATAAAAAATATTCTTAGATAATATGGTTTGGTCCATATATAGACCACAATGCGGTAAAGGGTTAAATTTCATTTAGACAGTTGAAATATAACTTAAAATGTATATAATTAATTGTATTGATGATATTACAAAACATTTTATTTCATTTTAATTTCCAAACTCGTGTCAGTTGATTAGATCGGATATTTTTCATCAGATCAGCCTCTTTTGAAGAGTTTAATTTGTGTGTAGGTACCTATTATTATAAACAATCAAAATCTATAAATACCAACCAGTTGGATAAAGACTTAATATACCCATATTATGTACTTTAATAATTTTGTGAATCAATAGTGCATTAAATAGTATAATAAAATAAATTGCCATAGAACCTTTGAAACTGAAAGGTACACTTATTCCCAAAACGCTTACCGCTCACGCTTATGACTCAGACTCTGTGTGTTTAAAATATAAAATTTTATGTGATACTTGCTTGAAGATCGTATTGACCGTTTCAGTTTAAAAATAATTGTTATTGCTTAATTCGAACATAATCATATCAACTTTGGCATTATCTTAGGCGTCGAAGAGAAAATTCGGCTGCAAGTACTTCACCTTATAAAAGAGGATAAAATATATTTCATGCTTTCAAGTTGTATTTCATTCTGGTATCGTATATCTACGAGATCTCGGATACCTGTTCGGCTGTTTTTTACTAAAAAGCTATAACATTTTGCAATGGTTCAGAATCAGAATCAGAAATGTATTTATTTATTTAGGGTGACAAGCACCAGTTGATGAAACGTCTTGAACAAACAACAATAGATAAACATGTCAATTTACAAACTAAAAAAATATATAATCAAGAATATCACAAATACTCGATATAGTGTTGCTAGTGTTGCAGTGATATGTACTAATGTAGGTAAATGTATATCAGTAGATTTTTTTAATGTTATTTTGTGGTAAACAAACATGTAGTTTACACATTGATGTTTAGTGATGACTGCAGCCTATAGACACCCACACAATGACCAGAGGTCAAAATGCAGATGCGTTGCCACTCCTGAGGCCAAAGGTGTTTGAAATTACAGGGCCGTACATTACCACCTGACCGGAACACGGTAGTGCTGAACACTACATTTAGCGGTAAGTATATCAGGTAATACGGTGACGCCTACGCCCACGAGCTTCGTCAGTGGAGCTCTACCACCAGTAAAAAGAATGTCTAATTTCCCCATTTATAACAAACTGTTAATAAATATATTGTAGAGAAAAGAAAAAAATAAAAGAAAAGAACCTACACCTTACCATCAGTACTAACGAACACCGGTTAATTCATCTTGAATAGCCACCGAATCAAAAATACGCAACAATAAACTAGTTTACAACACCTAAATCACAATTTGGACACGCGTTGGTGAATCATTCGATTAATTCGCCATCTGTCCATAAATCGAACCGAGCCGAATCGATACCAAAAACCGAAGACTACTTGTCTGTAAAATTTTATTGTTCATCTGAAAATATCGACTACAATCGATTTATTATAGATTAAAACCCATTAATATGTTGTGACTTGAATAATTGTTGTACATTTGATTAATTTTATTAACATGAAATTGATTCTCTTAATTTGGCAAAGGTCTTGTCCCGGGGGTCTTCTTAAACATACGATAAACGATGTATCGTATATTTTAATCTGTAGACGTCCAATGTTACTGTTCAACGATTTCTTTCTTCATGACGAATTGACACATAAGTAGGGCAATACTTTATTTTGGACTCATGGAGGCGGCACATCTTGAGACGGCACTAGTTCTAGTTCACCGGGCTATGCGCAAGCGCAGAGGACGGTCTTAGCCTGAATAAAATTAGCGCAACTGCCTAAAGGTGTCCGCTGTGTGTGAGTCCGAACCTTGACTTAATGTCGATCCCCGTACCATTACAAATATTTGTATGGCCTACAGATATTTGTTTCGGGTATATGTGTATGTGTTGTGTGTACAACGGCACCCATAACACAGGTTTATATCTAGTGTGCTAGTGTGCTAGCTGTGAGTGTATGAGTGTAAGCGTATTTTTATTTTATTTTATTTATCATAGAATCGTTGAAATATTACCACACAATAGCTAATTCCATTTTTAAAAATGTAAGCGCAGATTAAAAAGTGTCATTAAATTGGTTATAAGGCGAGGTGTTAAGAGAAGAGGACAGGGATGGGTATATGAGGTCGGTTTTTGTTGAAGAGTGTTAAAGGAACCTAGGGTTGTCAATGTCTGTCAATATAGAAAAAAATATGTTTAATAATATGAAAGTTTATAATAATATCATCGGCGTTTAATAAATCGGTTGCATTTAAACTCTAAAAACGGGTGGCGAGCTCGTTAATACTTCCGGGCATATTACCAAATTATGAGATACTGAGCAACTTCTAGAAAATGGAAAAATCGTTACAAAACCAGCGATAAAAGATTTTTTCGATCGAACGTTTATCTCTAGTAGCTCCCGACCCAGAAATCGTACCCAGAACTACTACTGAGGCAGTTTTTCTCAGTGATACAATATGGGGTTCTTTAAAACTCTCATCGTGTTGCAAATAGTCGAGGTGACCACTTTCAATCAAGTAGCGCGTCTATTCGTCTTTCAATTTTATGATAAGAAAATAAAAATAAATCCTATTATATTATAAATGCGAACGTTTGTGAATATGGATGGATGGATGGATGGATGTTTGTGCCTCTTTCACGAAAAAACTGCTCAATGGATTTGGATGAAACTTTACAGTAATATAGGACATATACATTGGATTATGATATAGGTTACAATATGTAATGATTGATGATGCAAGTACACGCCGACGAAGTTGCTTGCAAAGTCTAGTAATTTATAAATCTTGAATGTTATTAAGCTACGCATTCTAGTGCTAACCCTAAGAAAAATGGATGGTTGCGCGAGGCGCAAACTGATATTTGATATCAGCGACTCCCATATATGTACGTTATGGTGGCAATTCTCGCAAGTTTTTAGTTCAGTGATAAGTTATCAAGTTGGCGCGATAAATGGCCCTTAATTTTTAATTACATCACATAATATATTTTTTTAATATTTTATTTTACCTAGATGTTTGTACGAAACCCTCGGTGCACAACTCCGACTCGTACTTGGCCAGTTTTTTTGCGTAAAAGTTTAAGCTACTCGAGGACGATATCGTCCACGAACAATATGAAATCAATTGTCATATTTTACTGCAGCTCAAGAAGAAAATTTAACTGGTGGTAGAGCTCCAGTGACGGAGCTCGCGGGCGTAGGCACCACCGCATTACCTAATATACTTGCCGCTAAACGCTAGTGTTCAGCACTATCGTGTTCCGGTCAGGTGGTAATGTACGGCCCAGTAATTTCCGGCACAGAGGCATAACACCTTAGGCCTTAGGAGTGGTAACGCATTTGCATTTTGACCTTGGTCTTTGTGTAAGTGTCTATAGGCTGCAGTCATCACTTAACATCAATGTGAACTGCATGCTTGTTTACCACTTCAATTACATAAAAAAAAAATAAAAAAAAAAAACATTGCATGTATAATTGCAAAAAATGACGCAGTGATAGGCTACAATTTGCATTGATTTAAAGTACATGCGAACGAAGTCGCTTGCAAAATCTGGTAAATTATAAATCTTGAATGTTATTAATGGTTTGTACTGATTTTAGACCTCCAGTAACGGAGCTCGTGGGCGTAGGCACCACCGCATAACCTAATTTACTTGCCGCTAAATGGTAGTGTTCAGCACTATCGTAATCCGGTCAGGTAGTAATGAACGGCCCTGTAATTTCCAGCACTCAGGAATAACACCTTAGGCCTCAGAAGTGGTAACGCATCTGCTGACCTTGATCTTCGTGTGTGTGTCTATAGGCTGCAGTCATCACTCAACTACTGAGTTTTGTTTTGGCAGGTTTTTTCTCAGTAATGTGGGCTTTGGAACTCTGCCAGTGAATGACAAAGAATGTCCCATATTTTTTTGTTTATTCTTATTTTACCGTTTGTAAAAGAAAGTATGGAACATTCTGTTGATACCTTTTTTTATCATTAAGTATTTTTGGACTATTATTTATTTTATTTTGTTTACTTTGACATATTAATCAACGTATCAGTTGTTATTCGCTTTAATTTTATATTTGTAATTTGACCTATCACAAGCAAATTCTATTATTTCCAAGTGATTAAATGAATTTTTGAGTTTGAGTTTGAGTCAACATCAATGTGAACTGCATGGTTGTTTGCCACATTCATGACATAAAAAAAAATTAAACTACGCATTCTAGTGCCAACCCTAAGTACAATGGATGGTTGCACGAGGCGCAAACTGACATTTGATATCAGCAACTCCCATATAGGTACGTTATGGTGGCAATTCTCGCGCGTTTTTAGTTCAGTGATTAGTTATCAAGTTGGCGCGATAAAAAATGCATTGGCTTCGTTAAGTGTTCGCAGTAGATATTTATGTGTTTTAAAATTTAATTTCCGTAATAATTCTTCCCTTTTCCTTTATTAGTATGCGAGTATTTGCGATGTAGATCTTATTAGTTCTTATAATTTGTACTGTTCGATTAATCATTATACGTTTATGGACTTGAAACGTTAACTACGTACTGGATACTTAATTAAATACTTCAGATACATCATCGCAGTTATTTTTTTACCGATCGCGATGTTGAAGTTTAATCGCGTAGGCACTACTGCATTACCTAATCTATCTGCCACCAAATTGTAGTCATTATCAGCCCCACAGTAGGTGTAAACACTATAAACCTGTGGGTGCCGTTGTACACATACAACACATACACAAATACCCAGACCCGAAACAAATTTCTATACGCTATACAAATATTTGTCCCGGTGCGCGGATCGAACCTGCGACTCTTCGAATCAAACGGTCACACACCGCTTTACTAACCGTCGTCAAATTAATTACATTAAAAATAAATGACAGTTCCTGTCCATAGAGCAACACCGGAGAGGAGTAGCCATATGCAGGCTTTCCCCTCTGTACGAGCCCAAATGGGCCTATAACCTGTCGCCTAGATGTTTAAATGTGTGCGTGAAATTGTTTCGGTATTTTGTTAAAGTCAATTTCAAAGTTAAAGTCATGAAACTCACACCAGTTTCATGTTAATAGAAGATTTTTGCAGTGTGCGTGTGTGTCGCACGCATTTCCCCACGCAAAAAATAACAGACTGTTTTGCATCGGTAATATTCGGTAATACATGCTATGGCTACTCCCCTTCAGTCCGCAGCGACGCGTTGCTCTATATTCCTGTCAAATGATAATTTTCTGGTTTCGGCAGCTCGTTGACAACAGCACAGTTGAGACAGTTTTAAATGTTCATAGGCGACGGTGACCACGTTACATCAGGTGGCCCAGATGGACAGTGGCCGTAAAATTTTAATTGCATCATATACTAAAATTATCTTTACTATTATATTTTACCTAGAGGTTTGTATGGAACCCTCGGTGCGCGAATTCAACTCGCACTTGGATGGTTTTTTTTGTAATAGGTTAAACTACACGTGGACGATATCGTCCACGAACAATATGACATCAATTATCATATTTTACTGCAGCTCAAGAAGAAACATTGCATGTATAATTGCAAAAACTGACACAATGATCAATTAAATTTTGTCCCAAACAAACTTAATATTAAGAGAACTGTTAATACCACTTCATCATTTCATATCCTCTTGTTAAAAGAGGCGATTTAAAATGTAACACTTATTAAGCAAATAAAAGATCTCTTCATCCCATAACGCACAGTCACGGATTTTAACTGATTTAATTGGTTCATTGTAGCATTTGTTAGTTTTCTTTGTATTAAAGGTCTTTGAACTTATTGAAATGGGTTCAGGTTGAATGGAATTATTTTGGTGTTTTGGAATTGATTTCTTTTTGAGACCGCAATAACAATTATATATTTGTAGATTTTACTGGTGATAGAGTTCGTAGTATAGGAGCTCGAGGGCAATAGCACCACCGCATTATTTAATCTAGCTGCTCCCAAACGGTTGTGTTCCTTACTTCTTCTCAGTCGTTCACTTTTGGCAGAGTGGTCGTGATTATAGGTCTCTCAGTGTTGACCGCAGCCTTTGCGATTGCTCTCCACCGGTCTCTATGTGTGCCACTGCGGGTACACTCTGTGAGGGAGGAGCTAGTTGTGGTTTTAATAAGGTCAGTCCACCTGATTGGGGACCCCGTAGATAGAAATGTATGGCCCCGTAATAACTACCCTATAGACATAACATTGAAGACATTGAAGCGCGCATGGCCCAGCGGCTGGTGTAGATCGTAAGCGATCTACTCGGTTAAGCACTACGGGCGCGGTCGGGTAGTGTGATGAATGACCGCTAGTGGCAAATTAAATGCGCGTTTCCGTGCTTCGGAGGGCACGTTAAGTCGTCGGTCCCGGTTGCTATCGATGGATAGCAGTCGTTAAACCTTGTCGGAGGCCTTATGGGCGGTTTGAAAACATCCGACTGCGGGTTGGCCACTAACCCACCCACCTCCACCAATCCGCATTGGAGCAGCGTGGTGGAGTAAGCTCCAGGCCTTCCCCAAATAAGGGAGAGACTCGTGCCCAGCAGTGAGACGTATATTGGTTTACTATTATTTAGACATAACAACTAAGGTCTCAGGGGTGGTAATGCATCTGCATTTCGACCTCTAGTTTTTATAAAGATGTCTATAGGCTGCAGTCATTACTTAACATTCATGTGAGCTGCATGACACCTTCCTAACATAAAATGATCCTGTGTCATGCCGCGGAATCCAGGAGCAGGATGATTCG
Organism: Macrosoma leucophasiata; assembly: GCA_036365455.1. Classification (NCBI taxonomy): domain Eukaryota; kingdom Metazoa; phylum Arthropoda; class Insecta; order Lepidoptera; family Hedylidae; genus Macrosoma; species Macrosoma leucophasiata. The sequence continues at coordinate 20,473,042 of JAWQUS010000024.1, read as the reverse complement.
GTATGCCGAAACGTGTTATTTATGATGTACTGTATACCTGTGAGCTATTTTAAGGCCCAAATCTAGTAATTTTTACTACAAAACAAAATAATAATAAATTCACACTGCTTTTAGAGATAGCATAGCCCATGTGGTCGAATTAACGCAAACAACTAAAAACAAGAAATTACATTTGTGGATTTTCTCGCGTATACATCACTCCCAAACTTCTTCTTGTACCCTACGTTTCGGTCGCTTTCCAGCTACCGTGGTCACGGGCAGACCGCAATCCGCAAATTTAATTTCTACAATGTATGAAGCTCGCGAAAACCTGCGAAAACGTAATCTATGAAACAAGCTTAATACAAGCAAAAATACAGTAACGATCCAGTTTGCGAGATAATCAATCACGTGCCAGTATTCAATATTAAAATAATACTATTTTCAGGGCAAGTAATCAATTCTGAGTCTGCTTTGTACTGACAGTTTATTTACTCATACAATTAATTGTTGTCTTTATTTTTCGAAACCGACTTTACCGACTGGTTGGTGATTAATTAGGTTTTTTTTAAACTTCCGTTTTTTGGGTTCCGTTGCCTACAAGGCGTTGGGACGTCCACTGCTGAACCAAGAATTCTGGCTGACTGCACTAGACGAAGAATTCTTCTCCAATAGATGGTGGTGGGTCGTCTCGTCCCAATGCCTTTTTAACCCTTTGCGCTCTCCGATTACCCAGTAAAGTAGACTAGTGCCGTCTAGAGAGGTGCCGTAAGTCCATTTAAAAAAAAATCCCCTACTTATTTTTTTTCATGTAATGGAATTGGCAAACAGATATGCAGTTCACGTTGATGTTAAGTGATGACTGCAGCCTATAGACACCCACACATAGGCCAAGGTCAAAATGCAGATGCGTTACCTCTCCTGAGGCCTAAGGTGTTATGCCTTTGTGCCGAAAATTACAGGTCCGTACATTACCTGACCGGAACACGATAGTACTGAACAGTGGGCTCCGTCACTGTAGCTCTACTACCAGTAGAAAATTCAGAATCCCCTACTTATCTTACTGTCATCACTACCTTACCTTTTATGCATAACGTTTAACCAAATAATATTCATTTAATTTCAAGATAATTGAATTATTTTGCAGAAAACTTCCTCACACGACTCCTGTGTAAATTTTAATATGGATAAAGGTCGAACGAATTTATGTTCGTTCGCAAATAATTGACCAATAATTGACCTTAAACACGAATAGTATGATTTTCAATTAATAAATACGGGTGCTTCGAAATTGATGTGATAATTCATTTTGAGATGTAATATTATTACATTTCCATAATCTATTTGCCCAATCCCACCAAGGTGATTGTATTACTGGTGGTAAAGCTCCAGTGTAGGAGCTCGAGGGCGTATGTATGTTCCAATAATATTGATTTTGACATAATAGTAATACATGGATGTAATTAAGTCTGCTTCACGTTCAAATACCTAGTTTTATATAATTTTACAATATAAAATATGTACAAATAACACAATTAAATTACTCTGTAAACATATTGCCATACCCAAGGGGTTCATGATGCACTTAAATAATTATTATTACCATCTGTACTAAACATCTCATGATTTATGCAATAAATGAAATGAATGGAATTGAATTGTACAAATGGTAGATAGGTTGTGTTCAGCACTTTTTTTTATGTTCCGGAAGTGACAAACAAGCATGCTGTTCACATTGATGTTAAATGATGACTGCAGCCTATAGACAGCCACACAAAGACCGAGGTCAATATGCAGATGCGTTACCACTCCTGAGGCCTAAGGTGTTATGCCTCTGTGCCGGAAATCACGGGGCCGTACATTGCCACGGAACACGATAGTGCTGAACACTGCCATTTAGCGGCAAGTATATTAGGTAATGCGGTGGTGCCTACGCCCGCGAGCTATCGTGTTCGTGTAATGACAATCACAGAGACATAACAACTATGGTCTAAGGGGTGGCAACGTATCTGCATTTTGAACTCTGGTTTAGGTGACCGAGGTAGGCGCAGGTCGTCTTAGCAAGTGACGAAGAGGGGGCTCACAAATTCCCCATGAACCAGAGCAGTGATTACAGTGTACCTTTCTGCACTGAAGTCGGCACCGAGGTGGTGTTAGAGGGTCCAAGTCCCTCTTAACCCGACTTTTCCCCCAAAGAGTCGGTTGAATGCAATGGCATTTCCACCTCGTAAAAAAAAGATGTAGGTATATGGCTGCAGTCATCACACAACACACAACATTGATTCGAACTAGATGTATCACATCAAACTCATTCTTTTTCACTTACCATCAATATGAACTATGTGTTTGGCACATGACTATAATAAAAAAAAACTTAAAATTAAAAAACACCCAAATTTCAATAGAGAAGATGGATGGCGATTATCAACATCATGGGATCCCATACTTAGCAAGATTAAATCCCAGCCGCAGCAGTCTGCAAGACCTCAAGATACCATAAGTAATTATTGTGTTAATCCTGAATGCTACGCAAGGCGTTTACGAAATCGATGGAGGTAGCTACATATAATTTTTTCAAACTTCTGTCAGACAAATGTCACCTCAGTCTGCCCGGGACCACGGAAGCTGAAAAGCGACAGAAACGTCGGGTTGATTTTAAAAATCATTTTAGTTTAATATACGCGAGATAAATCCGTAAAAATAGTTTTATTTCCAAAAAAACTTATTAATCTTGCATCCTTAAAACATGAAATACACTTACTTACATATTAAAAAGTGTTTTAGTAAATAGAAAATATAAATCATCCCCAGTATGGAATCAAATCAAAACCGATTCCATTTGAATATAAACACTACAGTTTACTTTTAATAGCTATAATTTTGAAACTTATATAATTTTATGTTGAAATTTGATTGGAATTATTTATCATTTAGTAAGAGGTTCGAGTAATGAGCTCATAATATAGTGAATTGAAAAGGCTTTCATTTGAGATGTTTAATAAAATATCTGAATGGAGTAATAAATCTGATACGTCTAGCACCTCAATTGGTACGACGTTACATGCCATGTATGTGTTTTGTGCGGTAGTTCAGTGGAATAGTAACCCGTATTGATTAATGTTATTGACATTCGTTCCTCTTAGCGCGATAGACATCTAACGAATAAAGAAATAAATTTAGTATAAAGAAATGCATTTATAAATACGTTGTATTTTTAGTAGTTTTAAATCAAAAGTCGTAGTTTTTGTAATTTTGTTGGTGGTAGAGCTCCAGTGACGGAGCTCGCGGGCGTAGGCACCACCGCATTGCCTAATATACTTGCCGCTAAATGGTAGTGTTCAGCACTGTCGTGTTCCGGTCAGGTGGTAATGTATGGCCCTGTAATTTCCGGCACAGAGGCATAACACCTAATGCCTCAGGAGTGGCAGCGCATCTGCAGTTTGACCTCTGGTCATTATGTGGGTGTCTATAGACTGCAGTCATCACTTAACATCAATGTGAACTGCATGCTTGTTTGCCACCTTTATTACATAAAAAAAAAAATAATTAGTTGCCAAACAAGCATGCAGTTAACATAAATGTTAAGTGATGAATACAGCCTATAGATATCTACACAAAAACCAGAGGTCAAAATGCAAATGCGTTACCACCTCTGAGACCTAAGTTGTGTCTCATTGATATTTTTTACATTACCATCTAACCGGAACACAAATGTGCTGATCACTACCATTTGGCGGTAGATAGATTAGATGATGCGATGGTGCCTACGCCTTCGAGTTTCTAGACTGGATTTCTAGCACCAGTAAGAGATTCTTTATCAATATTTAACATGATTAGTCAAAAAAGTAACTGGTGAATGCATGTAAGTTTGAAGCATTTACCTCTTCCTACCCCATCTGAGATTAAAGGCGTTAAGCTTTCTAGGATTAATATAAGAATTGACTTCAGCCATCGACGATACTATCGGGGTCCCAGATGTGGTATACCTGAATTATAAAATTTATTTATTATTATTATTTATAAGAAATACTCACAAAATAATTGATGCGTCCCGTCATTTAAAAAAACGGTCAAATGCGTGTCTAAATACGGAACAGTGCCGTATTTTTTAGGTTTGATAAATGTTATGAAAAAAAAATTAAATATTTTGTATGGAGTTGTTTAAAAACGAGATGTTGCAAAAATGTATGGACCTCCGGCCATGTATTGTACACAATATCATTAACAGGCAAAATCATTGTAAAAACATTTTTTACTGTATATTTTCACTTATTAGCTTTGTTTGCAGTTACAAAATACTATTTGCAGTTAGAATTGCAACTCAAACCAACATGGCGAATATGGCGGGCGATGTCATTATGACATTTTAATTTTTTTGTATTGTTTTTTGGTTATATAGTACTTGGAGAAAAAATTAATATTTTCTAAATACATACTATCGAAATCGATTTCATGTGTTAATACTAAAAACTCAAACTAATCGATTTCCAATTTAAAGAAGCGTCGGCTGTATCGCCGCCATGTTGAAAGTGGTTGAAAATGATAAAATTGTTTGAATTAAATGTGGTAGTAACTCTAAAATTTAATCTTGAATAAATTAATTGTATTTTTTTCAGATTCTTCTTTGATTTACCAATTTTTTAAGGACGTGTACGAACTAGAGCCGAGCTCGCAACATCACCTTTCGAGTAAAATACATTTGGTCGCCTATTACTTTTCCTTTTAATTTCGTTATATGTAGCTACTATTTCCGTAACGTTTAAATCTCTAACAATAACCGTTTAGTTGGTAGAGGAGGGGGGGACTTGACTCTAATGAAAATTGACACTTTAAAGCTTAATAAGTCACGAACAGTTAACTAAAACGAAAAATTCTATAAGCACACCCCTAACGTAACGTAACTTCACGCCTGTAATCCCCGAAGGGGTAGGCAGAGGTAAATGCATGCATTCAAGCATACATGCAAACACCCACGATTCGCCGGTTACGTTTTGGCCCATGTAACAGGTGGCGAGCCTGTTGACATCTCCGGGCATATTACCAAACTTTGAGGTACTGGGAAATTTCCAGAAAATGGAAAAATCCCAATAGAACCAGAGATAAAGGCTTTTTCACCATTATCTCTGATAATCCCCTACCCGGGAATCGAACCCAGGACCTCAGCGTAGTAGTAGTGGCCTGCTACCACTAGGCTACCGAGGCAGTTAACACCCCTAACATTTTTGTAACACCTAGCTAACGATATCCCACACTATATAGAAAACGAAAAACTAAAAAACAATTTGCGCCTTACATGAGGAAAGGTACCCTATATTAAAAAAGAACTCATGTTTTTATTCTACCACTTTGTTGGCGTGATTAAGGTGTATACTGGTGCGAAATTTCACGTCTCTAGTACCAATCGTTTTTGCTAAACGCGAACGGACAGACAGATAGACAGACAGACGGACATGGCGAAATTATAAAAATTCCGTGTTTACTACGGACTCCTAAAAACAGCATCCGTTACATCATTGCATTACATGAAAAATGTTATCATTAAAAGTGACTACAACTTTTATAAGTAAAAAATCTTCCCTAATTGTAGTGCAGGGTAAATTCCACCGGCCACGCCTAGCAGCAAAATGAATTACAAAAACATCGTTAAAAGCTACAGAAGATCTTAATTGCAAAGAGCTGGCGGAAAAAGTCCCTGCCTGTGTATTGATATTGCTTTAAGAATTTAAACTTTTAATAAGGACATACATATATTATTTACTTATTTATTTTTTCTTTTTTTTTTATGTTATGGAAGTGGCAAACAAGCATGCAGTTCACATTGATGTTAAGTGATGATTGCATCTGCATTTTGACCCACACAAACGAGGTCAAAATGCAGATGCATTACCACTCCTGAGGCCTAAGGTATTATGCCTCTGTGCCGGAAATTACAGGGCCGTACATTACCACCTGACCGGAACACGATAGTGCTGAACACTACCATTTAGCGGCAAGTATATTAGGTAATGCGGTGGTGCCTACGCCCGCGAGCTCCGTCACTGGTGCTCTACCACCAGTAAAGCCAGCTCTTCTCTTTCGTGTCACTCTTGTCAGAGTGGTCGTGGTCACGTTGAGGCGTCCTCGTTGGTGTTGGAGGCAGACACAGTTATCTTATTTATTTAAAGAGTAATTATAAAGTTTAGAATAAATCACCTAACAGGACCAGATAAAGGGTAACCTTCACTTTTACACAAAGTTTTAGTACATTTATTTAACCGACTTCAAATAACATTGTATAAAAATTCGTCCGGATCTTTTTTTATACAATGTTATGTTTAAAGTGTGAATATGGTTGGAATACAATTACCTAGTTTTAACTATGTCACAAACATTAAATGCTTTAATTCAGAACTGCTTTTGTTTTCAGTTGGTGAGTAATGTTGAATCACTATAATTTCTATTTATTGAAGCAACTCATGCGCGGTATTAAAATATGAGTATGTACTAAAATGTCTACAGACTGCAGTATTCAATTGCTATTAACGTAAACTACTTCTTCTTGATTGTCAGTTTCATTACACGATAGTGCTGAAACTGAACTACATGCATTCTTTGAAATAAAACTAGTTTTCGGATTTATCTCACGTATATTAAACTAAAATAATCATTTTAGTTTAATATACGCGAGATTAATCGGAGATTTTTCGGATTTAATGAGTGCAGCTCGCGAAAACCCAAGAACATACTATACATGCATTTTTATCATAAAATATTTATGATATATCCTAATAATAAAGTACATAATCATCGTTATTATTTTTGAAACAAACTCTTGGCCTAACATTTAAGGATCGAGTGAATCGGTAACAGCGGGTAATGGCAGAATACATAATTCTCGCTGGTGCCCGATATTTTACCCACTCGTTGCGATTTGGGGTATATAACCGTTATAGCTCGGATGACTTTAAGACGTACTTAAAAATGCACGTTTTGGATATAAATTTCAGTGTAACATCGGGTGAGATTTCTGTAACTGGATAGTTTGCGACTAAGTTATACATAATTAATCGTTCAAACTAGTATTTGGGTTTCAATTCAATTGTTCTGTTGGTACAGTTCCCGCGATGTAACTTGAAGACACGATATAGACGTTTTACGGACCTGTAATTATCAGCACCATGGCTTCGGTGTGATGGGTGACCGCTAGTGGCAAATTGAAATGCGCGTTTCCGTGCTTCGAAGGGCACGTTAAGCCGTCGGTCCCGGTTGCTATCGATAGATAGCAGTCGTTAAACCTTGTCGGAGGCCTTATGGGCGGTTTGCAAACATCCGACAGCGGTTCCGACCTCCATCAATCCGCATTGGAGCAGTGTGGTGGAGTAAGCTCCTGGCCTCCCCCCAAAAAGGGGAGAGACTCGTGCCCAGCAGTGGGACGTATAATGGATTGCCATTATTATTATTTATTAAAAGTGGGATTAAGTCTTTTGTTGCTATGAAACACATGCAAACAATAGAGATGGCTATATTTGAGGGTTGCTTAAAATTAAGTGATCCGAGAGATACACACGAGTGATTCAAAAAGCGTTATTTTTTTACAGCTGGTAGAGCTCCAGTTAAGGAGCTAGCGGGAGTAGGCACCACCGCAGTACCTAATCTGCTTGCCGCTAAATGGTAGTGTTCAGCACCATCGTTTTCCGGTCAGGTGGTAATGTATGGCCCGGTAATTTCAGGTAAAGAGGCAAAATACCTAAGGTCTCATGAGTGGCAACGCATCACAACACATTAATATCTTTAGTTTAAAGATGTTTATAGGCTACAGTTTGTCACTTACTGACACAAAAAGTCACGTGACCATCTTTGTCCGCAAAACGGTGGTATTTGGGCGTCTGAAAAAAAAACATGGTAATTATTTATAGAAAGAGTTTAAAAGGAAAATTATCACAAGACAGACAGACTAATTCAATAAGTGTTCCGTTTATTCCTATTGAATTACTGAACCCCAAAAACAAGTATTAGTTGCAAATTCAAATAAACATTTCACACCGGGTACTACGATACCCCAGACCGTTACAAACATAACCTTAAGAGAGAATCCCAACATTTAATATGAGGAGTCAGAGTTTGAAATATGCCCTTATTTACATGCGCGAGCGCCGCTCGAGGTGCCGAGAGTTATGCGCCTGACCTTCCATCTTGTACGGGCACTAGAATCTGTTTGAGTTTAAGGTAGATTCACATATTATTCTAATACTAGCATCCGGTCTGGTTTTGGTCGAGTCCAAACCGGCTTTGCACGGGTGGTATGATTTTTTTTAATGATCTTAGGCAATAGACAGTAGAACGTAGGCAGCTCGTCTCGAAACTACACTAGTCTACTTCACTGAGCAATTGGCAAGCGCAAAGGGCTGTTAACCAAAAGGGTCTTAGGAGATGTAATCCTGGAGTCGTATGTAATATTCCCTACTGATGTTAACACACGCATCCAATTTTTTTAGAGTTACGTAGGTATCACAAACGAAAAAAAAGCAGAGCCTATAATAAGATTATACTCGTGCGTCTAAGTCTGTCTGTATGTCGCAGCCAATTTCTCCAAAAGTACTGGATTTATGCAAGGAACTGAAACGTAATCCCTCACTATGGACCCCATAAGAAGGCCTACGACGAATAACTCAGTTTATAACATTTTTTTTTCATTATGGGCCTCATAAGAATGCTCAAGGTCACGCAAAGAGCTATAGTTATCCTTAAAGTTTCCCCACGAGATCGAATCAGAAATGAGGAGATCCGCATGAGAACCAAAGTAACCGATATAGCCCACCACAATAGCGAAACTCAAGTGGCAGTGGGGCACATAGAGACCCATACAGTTCCGATCCTCGGCTTAACGCGTTGTGGGGGTATTCAGTTACCATCAATGCGAACTGCATGCATCCTTACATAAAAAATAATATCATTAATAACGTTGTAGTATTTCGCAATAGACGGTGTTATTAGAATTATTAATATACCATCCATAAATCCTAGAATTTCTATAAATCATTGATTAAGAACCAGATAGTAAAATGTGCGCGACCTATCACAGCCCTTAAATGGGAAATACGCCTGATTTAACCTTGTAATACGACATTGAAGATCCTTTTGCAATAATTTATTATTGTTTATCTACCTGTTTGTCTAACAGCGTAGCTTTAAGTCATAGACTATAGAAATAACAGGCAAAGTTCTGTGACTCAGTAGTCCAGTAGTATCAGGCCTCTACTGCTACGCCCCATCGTTCTTGGGTTCGATCCCCGAGTCGGAAGTGTACTTAGGGTTTTATATTTTTCAGACGTTCCGCCGTGAACCCTCGATGTTTGGTTATGTGCCGGATGCCATAAATAGGCCTGCCACCTGAATACCTATACTTATAATACTCGTAGAATAACACGCTACGGGCGAATCGTGGATGTTTGCATTAATACAAGAATGCATAATTCGCTTCTTTACAAGAATAATGTGACATTTCATATAGAACGAGTTAGATGAAATGTCACGTTATTCTTGTAAGAATAATGTTGCATTTCATAAAGAACGATTTAGATGAAATGTCACATTATTCTTGTAAAGAGGCGATATATCTAAACTCTGCCAACCTCTTTAAATTAAGTACAGTTATGCATAACATCAGTTAGGTATTTCTATTGAATGAACTATTTTCTATTCTATGATTTCTTTCTTTTTGCTGCTCGGCCGTAGGCATAGGCACCCTCACATTACTTTGTGAAGATGTCTGCCGCAATATTTTAACATTCACGTGAATAGCATGCTTGACAAGTATTTTTTTTAAGTTTCATTTACTTATCACCTAAGATATATTATTATGATATATATGATGCAAAAATTTCAATCATCTAGGACGCATATTTACTTTATACACCAATAATGTACTTAATACAATTTCTGCCATTTTTTTATATTTTTGCATTCACAAAATGGTCAGTATAAATCGACATATTAATTTTAATCACCGCGACTATTTTCTTTATCTTAAGTAAAATCACGCGCACCAATGTTTATTATTTACATAATTGTAGGAAGAATCCTATAAAATTTATAATCTACGCTAACCTTTGCCTGTTCATATTGACACGGTTTAATTTATCATCGATTCACTTAACATTAATTGGAACGTTATATTCATGAAAAGAAAAAAAAATGTCCGTGCATCGTTAAAGTCAATTATATTGATTGTTTTTATGATTTACAGTATGTAATTTATGATGGTATTAAATTTTAGTGTATAAACCGACGACATGGTTACGAGTGATTGTCCTGTTTGAGGAATGCGTTTACAGTGCGTTTTTATATTGGCAGCGTTGAGGATGAAGTGGTCGTGTTATAGTAATGTTTTTTTTTGTACGAGTAACATTCGAGCTACTGGTTAGTAGTGGATAAAGTTGTATTCCTTATGTTGTGCCTCCATAGTAATTGGAAGCTGGTAACAATTTTAAGTAGATACTTTCTACTGCTGGTAAAGTTCAAAAGGTACACAAAGTGAAAAAAACCTAGTCAAGTTTTTTTTAATGTTATGAAAGTGGCAAACAAGCATGCAGTTCACATTGATGTTAAGTGATGACTGCAGCCTATAGACACTTACACAAAGACCAAGGTCAAAATGCAAATGCGTTACCACTCCTGAGGCCTAAGGTGTTATGCCTCTGTGCCGGAAATTACAGGGCCGTACATTACCACCTGACCGGAACACGATAGTGCTGAACACTACCATTTAGCGGCAAGTAAATCAGGTAATGCGGTGGTGCCTACGCCCGCGAGCCCCGTCACTGGAGCTCTACCACCAGTAAATGCGTTTACAGTGCGTTTTTATATTGGCAGCGTTGAGGATGAAGTGGTCGTGTTATAGTAATGTTTTTTTTTTGTACAAGTAACATTCGAGCTACTGGTTAGTAGTGGATAAAGTTGTATTCCTTATGTTGTGCCTCCATAGTAATTGGAAGCTGGTAACAATTTTAAGTAGATACTTTCTACTGCTGGTAAAGTTCAAAAGGTACACAAAGTTTCACAAAAGGTTCACTGGTGGTAGAGCTCCAGTGACGGAGCTCGCGGGCGTAGGCACCACCGCATTACCTAATATACTTGCCGCTAAATGGTAGTGTTCAACACTATCGTGTTCCGGTCAGGTGGTAATGTACGGCCCTGTAATTTCCGGCACAGAGGCATAAGACCTTAGGCGTCAGGAGTGGTAACGCATCTGCATTTTGACCTTGGTCTTTGTGTGGGTGTCTATAGGCTGCAGTCATCACTTAACATCAATGTGAACTGCATGCTGGTTTACCACTTCCAATACATAAAAAAAAAAAAAAAAGTGAAAAAAACCCATTCAAGTTTTTTAAATGTTATGAAAGTGGCAAACAAGCATGCAGTTTACATTGATGTTATGTGATGACTGACACAAACACAAAGACTAGATCAAAATGGGGATGCGTTACCACTCCTGAGGCCTTAGGTGTTATGCCTCTTTGCCGGAATTACAGGGCCGTACATTACCACCTGACCGGAACACGATAGCTGAACATTACCATTTAGCGGCAAGTGTATTAAGTAATGCGGTGGTGGTGTCTACGCCCGCGAGCTCCGTCACTAAAGCTCTACCGCCAGTAAAACTCGTGCGACGTGCAAAGTGCGACTCAGACTCGCGTCACGTTTTTTGTATGGGATTTCCTCCTTAAATACTTATTTTATATTAATTTAATTATTTGTTTTTAAAAGGAATGATGTATACTAAATATTCTGCGAAAATTTCAAGCGCCTAATTGTAACCATCTTTAATATAGAGCCAAAAAATTAACACGTTTGTTGTGATATGTTGTAATTTGTAATATTCGTGCCAAATTACAGCTTTCTTATACTAATTAGTCTACGAGCATAGCTGTGGGTGGACAGACGGACGGACATGACGAAACTATTAGAGTTCCTTGTAGGCTACGGAACCAAAAATAGGTTACATTGCCACATTAAGTGGAACATGGTGACACTAAATATAATTAATACTTTCACCTCTCACACTCACAGCCCCACACTAGTATAAATCTGTATCGTGAGTACACACACAACACATACACAAACACCCAGACCCGAAACAAATATCAGAAAGGCCATACAAATATTTGTCTCGGTGCGGGGATCGAACCCGCGACCCTTCTAATGAAACCGTCGTCTCACAACGCTAGACTAACGGCCAAATACTCAAACGTCACTTAAATCTAAGTGGGACTGAAAAGTCATCTATTCTTATAAAACACGTTCAGACGATAGAGATAGCCCATATTTGAGGGTTGCTTAAAATTGAGTGACGTTTGAGAATTCGGCCATATCACGGTAAATTAATGCGTACATGCAAACTCGCAATTCACGAGTTTGTCTCATATATTTAAAAAAGGTAGCGAGTCTGTTGATATCTTCGGGCACATTCTCAATTTTAAAGTGGTTTACTTCTGAAAAATAGAATTAACCTAATAGCACTTAACCCCGATCGAGGATAGAACCCAGTACCCCATCGTGGTAGAATACCCCAGCGTGGCAAAAGTGGACACTTATAACATATTTCCTTAAAATGTATCCCATTTTCAAATTCAAACGACAATCAACTAAATGCTCCAAATGGAAGCCACAGGTTGCTATTCGAATGAATCGATTCTATGTGTGACATAAACTACATTACCTTTGACAAGGCGACCGTGAGAATCGATTTTAGAAGCGATTCAGGGACGCTACCGAGTCAATCGTTTGTCGGAAATGCATTTTACATGTTTTTAGCTCTTGAAATGGAATATTCATTTAAAACAGAACAATTCGCTCTTGGGTGGGCTTAGGTTGATATTTATAAGTTGATATACCTAAAACTTTCTAAAACAGCTCCAGTAGAGCTCCAGTGACGGAGCTCGCGGACGTAAGCACCACCGCATTACCTAATTTACTTTCCGCTAAATGGTAGTATTCAGCACTATCGTGTTCCGGTCAGGTGGTAATGTACGGCCCTGTAATTTCCGGTACAGAGGCATAACACCTTAGGCCTCAGGAATGGTAATGCATCTGCATTTTGACCTCTGGTCTTTGTGTGGGTGTTTATAGGCTGCAGTAATCACTTAACATCAATGTCAACTGCATTCTTGTTTGCCACCTTCATTACATAAAAAAATGTATTCAACACAAAATGTAAATAACATTCACAAGCGTAAAACTTTTGACACAGTGAAAGATTTACGATTGACCATGTCTATGTGTTAGCGACTACTTATATCAGTCACTTGTTCGTTGAACCTACAACGAACATAAATCAGAAACCAATCAACACATACCAAACAAAATTACCCGATCAGCCCTACGCTTGGATTACTTTTTACCAACTGCACTGCCCTGCTCGAGCCATTCTACCGTCATTCAGACTGCAAACATCAAACGTGGACGTATCACGACAAATGATTGGCAAACCACTGTCAGACTATCTGAGAGATGGTTATCTGTTACGGATAGCATCTGGGCTCTCACATAAATTAGAATATTAATGCGATGTTTACAAGACTCCTGGTCTATAGTTTATGCTTTTGTCGAGTGCTTTAGTATTGGCGGGGAAAGTATTTACGTAGTGAGGGTCGAAGAGGTTAACTCGTTTTAAATGTATTTTAAATCAACGCCTGTGAGTATGATACCGGACTTCGAAAAGTGTAACATCGAAAATCACGTCCCCGTAAGTTTACTAAAACGAATCACGTGACAACGAATGCACGGTACCAAATAACTTAGCACCGAAGCCACGCGATCACGAATAACAGAACCTCTAATTCACTAATACGAATCACTTGTAATCCCCGAAGGGATGTTAATGCATGCACACAAGCATACACGTAAACACCCTCGATTCGCCGGTTAAGTTTTCGCTCATAATAACAGGTGTCGAGCCTGTTGACATCTCCGGGCGCAAAACCAAACTCCTAAGTATTGGGAAACTTCTAGAAAATTGAATTATCTTTGATAGCCACCGACCCGGGAATCAAACCCGCTCAGCGTAGTAATAGTGCCCGACAACCACTATACTGTATGGCCCCGAAATATATTAATTAGCTACTAGCTTATCCGGCAAACTTCGTATTGCCTCACAATGAAATAATGTGTCAAAGGTTTGATATATACGGACTTTTTGTATGAGAAAAAAATTGTGATCTTTACTATTGCCTCTCAATTTGTTAAAATTTTCTTACCTTTTAAATGTTCCCTGAACCACATGAACTTTCAAAAATCATTGACAAAATTAGCCAAATCGGTCCACCCGTTTTCGAGATTTAGCGAAACTAACGAATAGCAATTGAGTTTTCGTTACTTCACGCCTGTAATCCCCGAAGGGGTTGGCAGAGGTAAATGCATGCATTTAAGCATACATGCAAACACCCACGACTCGCCGGTTACGTTTTGGCCCATGTAACAGGTGGCGAACCTGTTGCCATCTCCGAGCACACTACCAAACTCCGAGGTACTGGGAAACTTCCAGAAAATGGAACATCCCAATAGAACCAGAGATAAAGGATTATAAACCGTTATCTCTGATAGTCCCCGACCCGGGAATCGAACCCACTACGCTAATGAAGCAGTTGATTTTTATATATACTATATATAGATAACTGTCACAGAGACATAACAACTTAGGTCTCAGGGATGGCAACGCATCTTCATTTTGACCTCGGGTTTTTGTGTAGACGTCTATAGGCTGCAGTCTTGTGAGCTGCGTGCTTGCTTACAACCTTCTTTACATAAAAAAGAGAACTGAGGCACTCAATATCCACTAAAAATTAATTTCCGATTTAGCTTTCAAACCCATGTTACGTTGATACTAACAATGAGCACAAATCAATCTTATTTATAGACAGAATCAAACTTTCCATCCAATTTACATTTGCGAAATATTTTCAACAATTTTCTTTATCAACATTCTTAGAAAGTTTCATATAATTGATACCCAATTAAAAGATCGGAATCAATCTAGCGAGCAATCAAATCAATCAACATTAATGAACGAATTCTCGTTTCTTCCTTGTCTGTCTAATTGAAACTTCTGCAGGAGTGAAAGAGAGGACGCTATGATCCAGTTGCCTGACCAGATATCATAGTCCTACGTGAAAACGTTTTAACTAAGATAATATTTTTTAAATGGTACTAGTTGGAATGAGGACTAGAAATGATAAGTGATATTTTTTACATCGTTATAGTTGACTGCTATAATAATCTTGCTACTGTGTGTCATCTAGGCCGAATGTTTTATCTAGACTATTCACACTCCTATTATATTTAAAAGTTAGAGAGACTCATATTTTACCACTTTGGAATCATTATGTATTTATGTATCTTCACGCCAGGTCCCTAACGGGGTAGGCAGAGAGTGTAGAGCGCCAGATATCCCGATTCTGACAAACCTCTCGTGCCTCGTCTACCTTCATCATTCTCTTCATACATGCACGGCGATTCCTAAGACTTTTGACCCTACCATCAGACAGAACTCGACCTATTTGGTCATGGTAGGTCAGTCTTGGTCTTCCTGGGCCTCTGCAACCATCCACATTCGCATTGTATATCTGTTTAGTCATTCGCTCATTCGACGTTCTTTCTATATGCCCGAACCATCGGAGCATGCCTTTTTTCATGGAATCATTATCTTTCAATTAATTAAGTTTTTTTATGTAATAAAAGTGGCAAATAAGCATGCATGGTGACAGCAGCCTATAGACACCCACACAATGACCAGAGGTCAAAATGCAGATGCGCTGCCACTCCTGAGGCATTAGTTGATAGGCCCTACATTACCACCTGATCGGAACACGATAGTGCTGAACACTACCATTTAGCGGCAAGTAAAAGCATTAGGTAATGCGGTGGTGCCTACGCCCGCGAGCTCCGTCACTGGTGCTCTACCACCAGTAGAAGTTTCAGAAAAGAATGGTTTTAGAAACCTCAATGTAATTTTGATTTGATTCTTAGTCTAAGTTTTTAGTGATATTCTTGATTATATTTTTTTTAGTTAGTCAATTGACATGGTGTACATCAATTGTTATTCGCTTTAATTTATTCGCTTTAGTCGTTCCATAATTAATAGGTGCTTGTCTTCTTAAATCTATACAAATAAATAAAGTTGGAGTGTCTGTTTGTAATATTAAAATATTCGCTTTTTACTAAATGCATATGTATGTATACACGGTAAATATACCAAAACAACATGTTTTACAATTTTTGTCTGTCTGTCTGTCTGTCTGTTTGGCGGGGCTAATCTCGGGAACGGCTTAACGGATTTCGACGGGAGTTTCACTGGCAGATAGCTTATGTAATAAGGAGTAACTTAGGCTTAGATTACTCTATATTAGCTGCGCCCACGACTTCGTCCGGGTAGATACTGAACAATCATAAATTCTCACGCGGACGAAGTCGCCGGCACAGCTAGTGAATAAATACATTTCTGAAAGATCTATCTACAGATACCAAACATATTGCTTTCACGAAAAAAAAGTTATTACGATTCAAGTGTGGAACCCCGTACGGTTTATTTTTTTTTATATTTGTAGGAAAATCATAGAGTGGTGTACATGGTACAATTACCTACCGAGTTTCAAGTATGCAGGCCTAATAGCTTCACAGAAAATTCGCTATAACATACGGACAGACACATAAACAGACAAATCTATAAAGGTTCTATTTTTTACCATAAGCTACGGAACCCCCCAAAAAAACTCGAAAACAGAGTCACGAGCAATCCTTACATAATAAATAAAGGGGCTCATAATTGTTAATTTATTACATTCATATTTACGACATTATTGTGCGGTCCCATAAAACTTAAAGGTCGGTTAATAACTGATTAACGATCAGAATACTTCAGTATGAAGAGCAAGGAGATTTATATGTGTATTCAACATATAAACACTGGAGTAAGATATATATCTACTGGTGGTAGAGTTCCAATGCAGGAGCTCCAGGGCATAGGCACCACCAGATTATCAAAACGTAATCAACGAATCGAGGGTATTTACGTGTACACGTAAGTGTATCCTTGTTATTTACCCCTGCCTAAGCCTTCGGATATTACAGGCGTTAAGTTACGTATTACCTAGAGGTATAATACTTATTTTCACTTTTATACATTATGAAGGTAGCAAACAAGCAAGCTGTTCACATTAATGTTAAATTATGACTGCAGCCTATAGACACTTACGCAAAGGCCGGGGGGACGACCGCCTAACTGAAATGCTTTCGTTTAGCTTTGGATTATGACAACATGTTATCAGTGTAGTACCACCTAACTATTTTGGAGTGTTTTCGTCCGCAGGTATATATTTAAGAGCAAAATGTTTTAATAGGCGGTACGAAACGGGCAATATAACGTCCTAAACGAAAGCATTTTAGTTAGAAAACACTTCCAGGACAAATGTAACTACACGAAAATGCTCGTACACTGTGACCTACCAGTACAACTCTTCTGAAGCGGGTATGGCCCAGCGGCTGGTACACTGTGACCTACCAGTACAACTCTTCTGAAGCGGGTATGGCCCAGCGGCTGGTACACTGTGACCTACCAGTACAACTCTTCTGAAGCGGGTATGGCCCAGCGGCTGGTACACTGTGACCTACCAGTACAACTCTTCTGAAGCGGGTACGGCCCAGCGGCTGGTACACTGTGACCTACCAGTACAACTCTTCTGAAGCGGGTATGGCCCAGCGGCTGGTACACTGTGACCTACCAGTACAACTCTTCTGAAGCGGGTATGGCCCAGCGGCTGGTGTAGATTGGAAGCGATCTACTCGGTTAAGCGATACGGGCGCGGTCGGGTGTGTGATGGGTGACCACTAGTGGCAAATTAAAATGCGCGTTTCCGTGCTTCTGAGAGCACGTTAAGCCATCGGTCCCGGTTGCTATCGATAGGTAGCAGTCGTTAAGCCTTGTCGGAGGCCTTATAGGCGGTTTCCGTCCGACAACGGGTTGACCTCTAACCCCTATCTCCACCAACCCGTATTGGAGAAGCGTGGTGGAGTAAGCTCCAGGCCTCCCCCCAAAAAGGAGAGAGACTCGTGCCCAGCAGTGGGACGTATAATGGGTTGCCATTATTATAAAACACTTCTGAAAATATTTCAACACTCTTTTATCCCAAGGTTTTACTGTCTGTCATAATTCAATTAGTCATCGCAAACCTTCAGTAACTCATCAGATCATAAAGAGTACCGCGGCCAATTTTAATTTCAGTACAATAACCGCACAGTGTAGCCATCTTTCATTATTACATTTCAACTTTCCCCACGAAAAAGGCTTTAAAGCTGTTTTGAAGTACCAAAATTGAACAGCGAAAAAGCTGGTGCACCGATTTCTCTCCAAGATAGAAATGAATTACTTATTTAATATGAACACATCAATTTTAATGAGTTCAGGCTTTCGGAAATTCACATTGGGGCAGTGAACGAGTTTTGAAGACAAATGGGTCGATTTTATACCGAATCGTTACAACATTTAAGCTGGTGAGATAAAAAATCTGAGTCCCTGGAAACGGTTAATCTGGTTGGGACAATTTGTTTGTAACAAATGTGTGCACATTTTTGCCGGGTTGACCTTTTGGGTCGGTTGACTAATTTTGTGGTTTTTAGAATTGATTTTTGGTGATTTTTTTATGTCTTGAAGTGGGAAATAAGCATACAGCTCACGCTGATGGTAAGTGAATACTTACTGTGCCCTACGTACATCTACATAAGAATAAGAGATTTCAATGTAGATGCGTTGCCACTCCTCCATGTTGTTATACCTCAGTGCTAGAAATTACAGGGCCGTATATTATCACCTGACAGGAACACGAAAGAGTTGTGTTTTTTTTTTTAATTTTATGGCATCGCTTGTTATGCTTATTGCCAGTGTCAAGTAAAACGATATTTCGTATTCGTATTAAGCAACGTAAAAGTCAGAGTCGTCAGTCAATTTATCAGTCTGTCAGTCAGTCACAGTCAGTTATTCTAGTAAAGCGATGGCTACTTTACCAGAAAATTTACAATGAAGTTTTGGAGGCAACCCGACAAAACGTGTTTTCGCGCTGTTATTCTATTTCACTACACACGAGCACCGCAATAAGCTTATATCAAACAAAATACCACCAACTTTATTTAATATAACTCAAAAATACACCAAGAAAATGAAATAAAATAAGAGCACCACACGCATCTTTCAAAATTCCCGCCAAAACTCCGCGTTGTACCGTAGTTGTAAAGTCTCTGTGGTACTTATTTCATGGTCCCTCATTAACCATCACAGATACATAATATAGATTAACTGGTGGTAGAGCTCCGGAGCTCGAGAGCGTAGGCACCACCACATTACCTAATCTATCTGCCGCCAAATGGTAGTGTTCAGCAATATCGTGTTCCAGTTAGATGGCCCCGTAATAATTATCACAATGACATAACAACTTAGGTATCCAGGGAGGCAACGCATCTGAATATTGACCTCTGTTTTTTGTTTAGATATCTATAGGCGGCAGTCATCACTTAACGTCAACGGCAGCTGCATGATTGTTTGCCACCTACCTTAAAAGGCTATTATAGGTCGCGCCACGTAAAAAGAACGCTGGAAGAAAGTAGAAGGGATGTGTTCGCGCATCGGTACACTCGCGCACGAAAGTACTAGCCCTATTGGTTTATTTTTGATCTAGCTTTCGCTTGCGGTTTCGTGTATTGGTAGGCAGATTGAAAACTATATTACATAGAATAACATAAAATGAAATAAAAACACATGACGCGCAGCTTGACCGCCAGCGTTATTTTTACCTGGCGCGACCTATACACGTCACGGTATTCAGGGACCGGCAAAAAGGGTGGGCGTGGCCTCGCGCCGGGTTGTCGCTTATTACACTATGCGGTCGACAGCGCCCTGACTCAATCACAGTACAAATACACGGGCCGCTCCGGTCGCCCTAATTAGGGCCCTTACTCCCTAAATGTTATTACACTACCCTGACCCTTGCTATCGTACCCTGAATACCGTGCCTTGTAATAAGTCCTTTACATAAAAAAAATAACAACTGTGGTTTCAGGGGTGGCAAAACATTTACATTTTGTTCTCTGGTTTTATGTGTAGATGTAAATAGGCTGCAGTCATCACTTAACATTCATGTGAATTGCAAGCTTGTATGTCATCTTCGTTACTTAAAAAAACTATTACCATTTAGCGGCAAGTAGACTAGGTAATGCGGTGGTGCCAACGCTTACGAGCTCCGTCACTGGAGCTCTCCTAAGTTAATTTTGGTTAACATGATTTAAACTCCAATTCAACTCAAAGTAGGTTATATCTTAACGTTTAAAGTTTTAACTTTTCGTTTACATCCTTTAGGGTGATCGAAATGGGGACTCTACAAATATATTCGCTTTGACATTTTTTTTGTTTTAGTGATATGATATTAATTTCTCTCAAACGCCATGTTTTTAAGGCATTCTCTCTCTTTCTCTCTTCTCTCTCTTTCTCTCAGGCTCTCTTTCCTATGGTTGTAAAAACGTCATATGAATTCTTAAAGATTTTCAAACATCGTCTACTCATTTTCTTTGCAACATAGAACTTTCTTTTGGTTAAAAGAAGTTTGTTTCATTTATGCACTTTGAATTCGAATATTCGTAACTCCAATTTTGTTGGCCGTTTTATAGGAGTAAGCACAGAAATTAAACAAAAAATGTTTCAATGGCATGTACTTGTCTAATAATGACGTTTGTCACACGTGAAATGTTCATTTCAATTTTATTTTACGGTCAAAATGTAAGACAAAAGATAAGAAAAAATATGGTAGAAATTACATTTGCGTATTTCCTTGCTTTCCAGCTACCGTGGTCACGGGCAGACTAAATCGACGAAAAATAAAAATCGAAAAAAAATAAAAATCGACGATGTTCAGCCTGGTCTTATATAGCTGAGACAGAACAAAACACTAGTGCGATGTAAACTAGATGTTGTATACGATACGCGAAAAAATCCGCAAATATAATTTCTACAATGTATGAAGCTCGCGAAAACCTACGAAAACGTTAAGACAGAAATAACTCTTCTTTCGTGCCGCAAATGCAGTGGAAAGCCTGAGCTAGTCTTGACTTCTCATTTAACTTCCCACAGACAAGAGACACCGCATCGTTTTTCTACTACTCTTTGGTACAGTACTGCTAGATCTATATAGATTGAGTTAAGGAACCATACACAATCTATTTAACGCAGTAAAGTAAAAGGATGTTTTATGCAACACCTAAGAAATGCAATGATTTGTTTTGGAGACGTTGATTCCGAGTTATTCACAGATCTACCGATTTAATATTGTCAAATGTATGGAGTCCCAGTAAAACGTATAATAAACATGCCAAATTGAACTTTATTTGTTGCCGGTTAGGGGGTTAGATGTTTACATTACTCAGGTTAGAGTAAGTAGTAATTTACGTTTCTGGGAATATGTTCTGGGCTTTGTTCACAAGTATATTACCTATGAACTGTTTTAAGAGTGTTTTTCAACTGTATTTTGAATTTTTATTTTCAAAAAGCCTTTTTTTATGTAATGGAAGTGGCAAATAAGCATGCAGTTCACATTGATGTTAAGTGATGACTGCAGCCACACAATGACCAAGGTCAAATGCAGATGCGTTACCACTCCTGAGGCCTAAGGTGTTATGCCTCTGTGCCGGAAATTACAGGGTTTGAACGCCTTAATAACCGGGTTTGAATATATGTAAATAATGTTGAATAGATGATATTGCACCTAGAGAGAATATTGACTAGATGATATTCGTTATATAAAAAACCGGTCAAGTGCGAGTCGAACTTGCGCACGAAGGGTTCATCTATAAAAGAAAATCACGTTTGTTCAATCTTTTACCTGTTTATAAAGATCGAGTAGAGAATTGCTTAAAAATTATGTTTGATGTGGCCCCCCTGAAAATGTACCTACTTTATTTTAATTTCATTGTTTATTTTGAAAGGTATTATACAACTAAATATTCTGTGAAAATTTTTAGCGTCGAGTAGTTAAACTGCAGCAAGTGCCGCGTATTTACAAAAAAAATTAAAAAATCATTAAAAAAAACCAAACTCGATAAGTCCTATATGTATATGAGTAATTAATTACCCTTAATTTTGTACAAATATTCGAAAAACGCCGGGCGGTCACTTATCCTTGGGACACATTGTATATGGCTTACATAAGCAAAATCAAAGCGGTTGAAGCAATTGATAAATAAGTATTTTGATAAGACGATTATACCAATGAAGATGTGTCATGAATTTAAAGTTCGGTTGCACCACAAATATCTGCTTATGTTACAGATAGTGTAAATTTTAACTACATTAATTTTAACAGTTACTGCAGAATGGGTTTCATTAGCGTATTTTTGACTCTGTTTAATATACCAGGCTTGACAGATTCCCTTATTATATTAAAGACTATCTGTGCCCGCGTCTTCGCCCGCGTGAGAATTTATAATTGTTCAGTATCTACCCGGAGTCGTGGGCGCAGCTAGTATAAAAGTAACCTATGTTACTCCTTAGGTATTACATCAGCTATCTGCCAGTGAAAGTCCCGTCAAAATCGGTTCAGCCGTTCCCAAGATTAGCCCCGCCAAACAGACAGACAAACAGACAGACAAACGGATAGACAGACAGATAAAAATTGAAAAAAATGTTATTTTGTTATATGTACCGTGTAAAGACCCATATGCATTTACACAAAAAGACACTCCAATTTTATTTATTTGTATAAAGTATAGATATAGATTATTTTGAGGTTAACTTGAACATAAACCAGGGTTGCTCGGCCAGTTAATGTTAAATTTATGAAATTATTTAGCATTTTTTAAATGGTGTAAATCTATTTTTTTACTGAACCAGTACTTTAACAAATTTGTTTAACTAAGGCTGGAGAGGGTTCATTATATTACTTTAAATTCAACAAATTTGTTAACGTACTAATTAAGTAAAAAATTAGTTACACCATTATCTGACAATTGTTAAATGACGTCATAACTTCAACTTTGCTGCGCTGGTTAATGTTGAAGTTTAACCTAAAAATTATCTGCTAGATTACCTAAATGGTAACTTAAACAATGTAAAAAATGTGTTGGTGCACTATATTTTGCCGTAACTGTTAAGTCAATTTTTTATGTAATGGAAGTGGCAAACAAGCTTGTAGTTCACATTGATGTTAAGTGATGACTGCAGCCTATAGACACCCAGACAAAGGTCAAAATGCAGATGCGTTACCACTCCTGAGGCCTAAGGTGTTATGCCTCTGTGTCGGAAATTACAGGGCCGTACATTACCACCTGACCGGAACACGATAGTGTTGAACACTACCAATTAGCGGCAAGTATATTAGGTAATGCGGTGGTGCCTACGCCCGCGAGCAACGTCACTGGAGCTCTACCACCAGTAAATGTTACTGTTATTGTTAAAAAAAAAAAAAAAAAAAAACGTAACTTCACGCCTGTAATCCCCGAAGGGGTAGGCAGAGGTAAATGCATGCATTTAATCATACATGCAAACACCCACGACTCGCCGGTTACGTTACTGTTATTGTTAAATTGGACAATAACCGTTACTTTAACAAATATATTGGTGAAACCGAACCTTAGTGTCAGTTCCAAATCCTTTGATATATAATATATAGGTTACGTTTGCGTTTTCCATCTATAATCTCAACAGTAGCAGATCTAACGCTTACAAATAAGATTGTGAGGTTTAGCATTGTTGATGGCATAGCAATGAATTATTGGATTTGATACAAAGCAGCGAACTAAATAAACCTTTAGGTATTATTCAGGATTGAGATGATTTAAATTGAATTGCGGCTTATGCTCCGATGGTCCCATTTATATATAACACAAATAAATAAGTGATTGTATGATAAACTGCTCAGCTGGAGTCGAACGTTTCTGGCGTTGGGACGTGAAGGCCCACTAGCGGAAGAATTTTCTCCCACTGGAAGCGAATTCTTCCACTAGTGCTGTCAGTCAACTGAACAATGGCGGTCAAACCATTCCAATATAATAATGGCAACCCATTATACATCCCACTGCTGGGCACGAGTCTCTCCCCTTTTTGGGGGGAGGCCTGAAGCTTACTCCACCACGCTGCTCCAATGCGGATTGGTGGAGGTGGGTGGGTTAGTGGCCAACCCGCTGTCGGATGTTTTCAAACCGCCCACAAGGCCTCCGACAAGGTTTAACGACTGCTATCTAACGTGCCCTCCGAAGCACGGAAACGCGCATTTAATTACGCCACTAGCGGTCACCTATCATCACCTATTATCACACTACCCGACCGCGCCCGTAGTGCTTAACCGAGTAGATCGCTTACGATCTACACCAGCCGCGGGGCCATGCGCGCTTCAATTCCAATATGGTGGTAAATAAAGCAAGATAGGCTGCAGCATCCTTCGATAAAACTACTGCCAATGCGATCGTCAATCGTAGAGCGACACGGGCCACCGACCGTGGCGGACCGGACGTGGTCCTATACCTGTCGCTCAGATATTTAAATGTGTGCGTGAAATTGTGTTTGTATTTTGTTAAAGTCAGAGTGTGAGTTTCGTAGTAAAAATTAAATGTTCTGACATTTAATATTACATGTTAAAATTGGCACTACACGGTATTTTACCAAGAGATGCGTCGTTCGAAGCAGTCTACACCACACTACGGGCGGCGAAGGAATGGTGGTTGCCGAAATGTGATTGTTCATACATAGTTGTGGCGCGCATGCCACGCCCACATTACCATTCCATCTTTATTTATCTATTCCGTGATTAAAACCATTGCCACAGTACAAATATGAACAGTATGGAAACTACGTACAAAACGTTAGACATGGCACACTAACACAAACATGCGCAAGCTCGATATAGCGAGTGACTCAGTACTGCATGCACCGCGAGAACCGCTTAGAGGCCTCGTCAATGTGCATGTTCGTGTGAGTGTGACGTTTCAAGGTTTTGTACGTAGTTTCCACACTGCTCCTATCTGCACCGTGCCATTGCTCACTTATTCGATCAACAACTACAAAAGTAGGTAACTGTTGTCCTATCTCAAATTTAAAAATCCATGGCGCTACACTTCCGAGACGATGCGCCATATATTAAAGTACAAAACAAGAGTAAAAAAATGTTAACTTTATTACTGAATGGACAAATAAATTCACTTAAAGGCGAGTCGGTTGATAATAACCTTATTTCAATGGCGAGAAACGTATCGGACCGATATTTTGTAAGAACAATTGGGGCCCCAAGAAACCGGAACGTTTATTTATACGGGTCCAACTGACCTTTTTAATGATTTACGGTTCTGCATCCGTTTTCGCAAATGTCTTGGATTTATGGCTGCGATATTTATTTATGTAGCATGAGCTTAGTGAAGGGCTTTTTTAATGTAAGGAGCAAATATGATGGGTAAGAAGATAGGAATATTTGGTGGGTAGCAGGTAGCAGGTAGGCCATCCAATAAAAATAAACTTTTTACAAAACATAATATTTTCAAGACCAAATAACCATAAATTAATTTTAGACAAAAAAAAACAATTAAAAGTAAGAAAAAAAATTAAACTGCTTCGGTAGCCTAGTGGTAGCAGGCCACTACTACTACGCTGAGGTCCTGTGTTTGATTCCCGGGTAGAGGGTTATCAGAGATAATGGTGTAAAGAAAGTCCTTTATCTCTGGTTCTATAGAGATTTTTTGCATGCATGCATTTACCTCTGCTTACCCCTTCAGGGATAACAGGCGTGAAGTTACGTAAATAAAAAATACAGAATGAAATATTTAGAGGTTAAACCACAATTTTTAAAATCTAATTAAGGTGGCAAGCAAGCATGCAGTTGACAAGTCATGACTGCAGCCTATAGACACTTACACAAAGACCAGAGATCTAAATGCAGATGCAATGCCACCCCTGAGTTATTATGTCTCTGTGACAGTTATTATGGGGCCATACATTGCTATCTAACCGGAACACCATAGTGCTAAACACTACCATTTGGCGGCAGACAAATTAGGTTCTAGGCGGTGGTACCTACGCCGTGGTGCTCCCCCTGAACTCCGACAAACTCTATGAGCAGCTGAAATTCATATTTTTTTTTATGTAATGAAAGTGAAAAACAAGCATGCAGTTCACATTGATGTTAAGTGATAACTGCAGCCTATAGATACCCTCACAAAGACCAAGGTCAAAATGCAGATGCGTTACCACTCCTTACCTAAGGTCAGAGAATATGACATTTTGAGCTCGCGGGCGTAGGCACCACCGCATTACCTAATATACTTGCCGCTAAATGGTAGTGTTCAACACTATCGTGTTCCGGTCAGGTGGTAATGTACGGCCCTGTAATTTCCGGCACAGTGGCATAAGACCTTAGGCCTCAGGAGTGGTAACGCATCTGCATTTTGACCTTGGTCTTTGTGTGGGTGTCTATAGGCTGCAGTCATCACTTAACATCAATGTGAACTGCATGCTTGTTTACCACTTCCAATACATAAAAAAAAAAAATAAAAAAAAAATAAAAGTGTTTCAGTATATTGAATTGAAGTGACTTGTCGACGTAATAGGGTAGGTAGTGAGTGTTATTTTCCAATCCTTGTGCTATTTGTTGAAGTAGTGTTTGTGTTTTTATGTTTTTAAAATGCACCGGTAACTGGTAAATAAAAATTTGCCTTACTGTTGAGCCGAAGTTGGCCGATATCGGCCAAGAACAATAAAATTAGAAATCAAGTGTCATTTTTTCTCGTGGCCTGACGGGGTGCATAGTGTAAACCATGTCAAAGAATAGAAAGAAAGAAAGAAATATCTACATAAGTACAAAGTATTATTTTATTTCTATATTGAAGGTCCGAGGCCTAAAGTCATAACCTCATAACCCTACGTGCTGCGCTGTTTGCGTGCACGTGTGACACGTCACTAATTGATGTCTGTGTAATAGGTAACCAAAATAAGCGTCTGTATGGCATTTTCGTGGAGTGTCCGCCGTGTGCTAAGGTGTTATGCCTCTGTGCCGGAAATTACAGGGCCGTACATTACCACCTGACCCGAACACGATTGTGCTGAACACTACCATTTAGCGGCAAGTATATTAGGTAATGCGGTGGTGCCTACGCACTCTACCACCAGTGAATGGTTGTTTTGCTATGCCCCTGCCTACCCATTTGGGGAGATACAGGCATGGATAATATCGAAAAAAATCTCAAAACCAGAACTCATATAAACTACCTCATACCAATTACAAGTTCAGCACCACGCATCGATTTACTGATGATTTACGAACACAACATGCATACATAATATCATACCACGCCTTATCGCTTATTCAAAATGACATGGCACTGATATTTTTGTTTCGCTCCCATAAAAAGGCACAGAATGTTAAAAGTTATCTAGATGGTCTCGTTTCGAAAAGCTGTGTTGCTCCAGGCTGCTCTTTGGATTTGAGTTGGGCTCATTGTTTTGGTATTTCATTTTTGGAATCGATTTTGGTGCTAACAAATGCTAAAGAATGGAAATATTTTATTTTTCGCAATAGCCCATGCTAGTGAATTTTAGAAATTAAAGGAAAAAGGGTAAGAAAAATTTGACTTCGGGACCAGCGACCTCTGGATAGGTCCAGCCGCTTTACCACTAAGCTACCGAAGTCCCACCAAGTGTTTTGACTGGTTATCCTGATATCGCAGATTCGATTCCTGCACGGAGTCAAACTTTTCTTTCACTTTTTTCTTTAATTTCTAATACTCTTTAGAATGTTTTAGTCTATTAGTTCTATTACGTCTGTAAATAGTTGTATTAGGAGGATAGTTAGTTAGGTTCCATAAGTGGTGGTAGAGTTCGAGTGTAGGAGCTCGAGAACGTAGGCGTCACCACCGTATTTCCTAATCTGTCTGCTGCCGAATGGTAGTGTTCAGCACTATTCTGTTCCGGTTTTGAGCTAATGGCCCCATAATAACTATCACAGAGATATAGCAATTATAGTATGATAGTGATGACTGCAGCCTATAGACACCTACACAAAGACCGAGGTCAAAATGCAGATTCGTTTCCACTTCTGAGGCCTAAGGTGTTATGCTTCTGTGCCGGAAATTACAGGTTAACATTTAGCGGCAAGTATATTAGGCCTACGCCCGCGAGCACCATCACTGGAGCTCTACCACCAGTGAAAAGTAATCTTGTAAGCATTGCGAAGGTGCACGGAACACCTAATTCAATTTAGAAATTGCGTAACTAATAAAGGAATAAAACACAAATTAATTATTCAGTAAGTTACTAAATGTGGTTTGTTAATATAATTAAGAGGTTAGTTTACTATAGTTCATAGGTCAGGTTAGGTCATTGCAATAAATGGGCTATAAATATAAAAATATTGTAAGCGTACTTCGTAAACACATTTCCTGAGTTTTCGTAAGCTTCACTACAAGCTTCATTACGAATCTAGTGATAGATTCAGATTTTTGTCAAGGCTCGCCCCTAAACTTGGTATAGGATATTGTAAAGGAAGAGCGATTAATTTTTAACCGGTCAAGTCACGAGAGAAACATATGACAATTGATTTGCAGTAATTCGAAATGTTGTATATCACTCCTTAATTTTACTGTTATTAGTAGGATCATTTGTTTTACGTTGTTTTACTTTGTCTACATTACTGCAAAATGTAAGCTTAGATTTCCCTAACTTCCACACTATAAATCTAGGCAATTAATTAGAATCGCACTAAACCGACCAATTAGTAAGTTGGCATTGAGTTACAGCTCGCCTGGCTGCATAATAAAGTCATAACGCAAGACCGGGAGCACGTTAATCTTGGATTACCGGCGTGCTTCAGATGCCCTATCTCTTTGTCCAGAGACCCCCAGTAGCTGGCAAAGATTATGAGGTATCTAACTACTACTAATGCCTGCAGAATTGGTAGGTAGCTAATATTTGTCTCTCAGAGAACGTTAAAGCTCACTTATCAAATACAAAATAATATTTTACCAATCAAGAAATAATAACGTTTTCGTAGGTTTTCGCGAGCTTCATACATTGTAGAAATTAAACTTGCGGATTTTCTCGCGTATACATCACTCCCAAACTTCTTCATACACTAGAAGTTTGGGAGTGTTGTATACGCGAGAAAATCCGCAAGTTTAATTTCTTCAAGAAATAATGTTGATTGATTTGGGTGAAATATATTAATAATTAAATAAATTTGGGAGTGTGAATTGTGAGTGAGAATTGTCACTTGCTTTTTATATGACAGTATTTTTTTTTAATCTCTTAAGTGATTGACAAAATTTTAAGTATGACAATTTAAACAATAATAATAGTACTGTATACAATAATAAGAATATAATTACTGTACTGTGTACAAAAAATATCTGGAGTAAACCTTTAACTGCCATGACTTGCCCATGAAAAGTTACAAGTTGCGCGCTCAAGAGATGGCAAATCATCTGCTTTATCAATTTTCTCTCCGGAAGGAAAAACGAAAAATGTACATTAAACTGCATTAAAATAATTATTAAAATCAAATTTATAGTAGTATTGACGGCAAGAAATATGGCGTTACGAAGTTCGCTGGGTCGGCTCGAGTAACAAATCAAAAACAAACGATTGCTGGCATTCAAATAAGTATATGATGTTTTTTAAAACAGATTTTTTCTTAATGTTGTAAATCGTGTCTCAATAAAACAAACACATCTAAACTTTTGATAAGCTTGAGCTTGATAACTTCCACAAATGGGCTGTATCCCATCTGGCCCGGTGATCCGGGCCACATGGGAAAAAAAAGTTTCAACTGGCCCGGTGATATGCTTAACGGGCCAGATGACACAAATCAAGAGCCATCGTCCCCGGTAAGGGGAGACAAGAGGATACGCCTCGTTATTTGTGAAATACTGACTACATGCATCAAAGAAAGTGATTGAACTTTTAAATCAAGCTGCTACATAATTAATTATCAGTTTTTATTGTGTATTATGCAATATCAACTTGTGTCATAGATCTCAACCTGAAATAGACTTCTTATATATCTTTTTGAATTTGAGCATAGGTACCTAATAACAATATGTTTATAATAATAATAATCAACACAGCCAAAATTCTATGAACTAAACAAAATTATTAATAAATAAAATACTTATTATAACATACAGTCTGCAATATGTTATTTTATAAAAAACTAGCTCCTGCCCGCGGCTTCGCCCGCGTGGATGTCGTTTTATAAATAAGGTAATTATTTTTATTGCCGCTGCGTTAGGAGGAAAATTTGTCCATTTCAGATCATTTTTACAATTCCTATTCATGAGCTTGTTTACCAATCTTTATACTGTTAAGTCCAGGAATTAGAAACTTTCCATACAAATTTTACCACTTCATTTTTCTTCTTTAATAGAGATTTTGTCCATTTCGTCTACACTGATAATTTTTTATTGTAATCCAAAACCTTTATGCCTATGTTCATATCCTTTATATTTATCTCTAAAAAGCCTTTCTTATGGTATATCATGAAAGGAACTCTTGTACCAAATTGCAGGTCTCTAGGAACAATAGTTTCATAAAACATTTTTGTATACAATTACAAAATCAAAAGCAAATAAAGTAAGGGCAGATTTTCAAAAAAAAGTACATGTACCTACCTAGATATATTTTAAGAACTTCACGTTGTTTTCTTTAGTAACAAAGAGTCTGCATACCAATTTTTGTCGTAAGTCCAATACAAAATTTTACCCCTTATGTTAAGGGGATGGAGGCATGTATCCAAAAAAAATCAAACGAAATTATTTGTTAGGTTCAAAGAGTCCACATACCAAGTTTCAACTTTCTACCTTGAAAATTGTGGAATGCTCCCTACAAATTTCCATCCCTTATTTTAGGGGGTGGGACAGATTTCCAAAAAAAATAATTGAATATATTAAGTAAACGTTGTTTTTTTTTGTAACAAATAACGAGGCGTATCCTCTTTTCTCCCCTTACCGGGGACGATGGCACTTGATTTGTGTCATCTGGCCCGATAAGCATATCACCAGGCCAGTTAAAACTTTTTTTTCCCATGTGGCCCGGTGCCGAGCCAGGTCACCGGGCTAGATGGGATACAGCCCACAAATGGTGTGCACTAAAATAAAGACTGCGGTACCCTTGTCACCTCTACAGCACCACTTAATCTTTGCCGGTTATTATACTAATAATATATGAGACGATTCGTCATAACCGAATAAACGGCAGTAATAAATTCCCCAGCCGGTATTGTTGGTAGCTTCCGGTCACAACTCCTTGTTATACTTTATCTGTTCGTTAGATTGAGATATTGCTGGACGGTGTTCTGTGGGAAATGCGGATTTTATTAGAGTTATTCCGTATAACTGTGTATATGGGTTAAGTATTTGAATGTTGATCCGTTGATGCGTAGGATAGGTACTAAAACCGTATATTATTATGATAACCCTTAGCCTTGGCAATAACGGTTATTATCCGTATGATAATTTATTTTACATGCGGAGTTCTAGAGTTCTAGTCATGGAGCTTACAGGCATAGGCAGCTCCGCATTTCCTAATCTACTTACAGCTAAATGGACTAACACTTCATTAGCATAATCCTGTTCCTTTCTATTGATATCTTTGGTTAAATTATTAAACTCCGTGGAAACCTCCAAAAATATAAAAATCTCAATACACTTACCCCCTTATTCATACACGTACATTAGACACGTTTTAGCTATAGAATGCTTTGTCTTTGTCAGTAGCATTGTCAAATGTGCAGGATAGAAAAAGACAAAGGACAGCTTAGCAACACTTTAGCTAAAATACGTTTAGGAATAAGAGGGTTACTCTCCAACCCGAGGATTGAAGGCAGAAAAAGCAATAGTGGCCTGCATTATTGATGCAATTAATAAAATCTAAATATCACAATCAATAGCGATCTTTTATATGTTATGAAGTTCACATTGGTGTTAAGTGATGACTGCAGCCTATAGACATCCACACAAAGACCTAGATCAAAATGTAGACGCGTTACCAATCCTGAGCCCTAAGGTGCTATGCCTCTGTGCCGGAAATTACAGGGCCGTACATTACCACCTGACCGGAACGCAGTAGTGCTGAACACTACCATTTAGCGGCAAGTATATTAGGTAATGCGGTGGTGCCTATGCCCGCGAGCTCCGTCACTAGAGCTCTACCACCAGTAAATAGTTAGTACGTAAGTTATTACGGGGCCTATATAGTAGTTCTTTCAGCGAACTACAGTCATTGAAATTAGTCTATTATTACGGCTTTATCTATTAAATGAGTTCGTAAAAATGTTTCATAAGTAATAAATTGATGTATAATTAAATCTACTTAACACTCGCGATAGACGTTATTTCAGTTCAGTAAGCCCTGTCATGAATAACAAAGCAATCGTATATTGTCTTGTTTGCTCAATAAATTTGTCAGGCGCTTAGCTTTTAACGTAACAAAACTTTCAGAAGCGATCATACAAAACCATCAATTTATTTAAGTAGTGAGTATGAGTCTTAGTCTCTCTCACCGTCTGTTCCCCTTGACGGTGGGTGCCCATGATGGGGTTTCCAGCGTAAAAAAGGCATCATCAAATAATATACTTAGGCTGGGTTGCACTAAGATATTTGTTTAAAGATATTGTAACATTTTTCTAATTGTAACAAATTTGGTAAAGTTAGAGGAGGATCAAAATACCTTCCGCCAATTTCTGGACCATTTCGAGACAGACAGTGTTGTTAGTGTGATGGTGGCAACACCCTCGACCTCTAACACTGGAGCTCTATCTCCAATAATGATACAAATGAATAAATACAAAGTTGATTCAAATCATTTTATTAAAACTTAAATTTTTTTTTTATGTCTTCGACATCGATTTTTTATTATCTACGACATTTTTTCTAAACACAATACGGTACTGTTAATAATAATATGTAACGACCGTTATAAATTACTTTCATCATTCAAACACTTTTTACAAGACATACTTATAATATGAGCAATTAAATTATTTATTTTTATATTACAAAAAAAAATGTGTAAAAAAACATCTCAATATAGGCCATATTAATGGGTGCGTACATTAAATTTTAATAAAAGTTACTATTATTTTTATGTCATATAAACATACCGTCCAACAAACGAGCAGAAGACACATTTTTATTAAATCTTATGTTCTTTTTGCCTTCAATTAAATACAGGAAGGTACTTAATGCCCAGTCTTATGAATTTAGATGTTTACGAATTTTAATTTTAATTTGTTTTCATTCTCATTCGGGCAGACTTACCTACCTACCGTAAAAGAAATTAAAATTTAGATTTCTACTGTATTATTCAATTTGTACGCACGCATTTACATAAAATAAACAAAAAACAGCAATATATAATTTTTCATCATTATCAAAAACTATTATTCAATATTATACAATTATTAAATTAAAGTATAAAATCTTTAGCATGCACAAATACTATTAAATGCAAAGTGTAAAATATACTCTTCGTGTTATATATTTTTTTAATCTGCGAGTAAATATAAGATAAATATAACATTTCCTAAAATTTATAATAATTTAAATATCAGAGTAAAAAAATAATAAAAAAACATTTGAAATGTATATGTACTGAAACTGTATTTTACCTACTTATTATAGGTTTATACTTGATATTTTATACACAATTCATAATTTTATTTATTTAATTTTACATATACGTACTTGAAAGATTTTGGAAGACCGGAGAGTTTTCCGACTTACGAAATAAATATGATCTATAATTTTGTCACTAATCAGGGGCAAACAAGCACACGGTTAATTGTAACTTATATATATTTAAAAACTTCAGTTCCTCATGCAGATCAGTTGCCACATTTGAAGCTATGAGATCTTTGGCCTCGATACCCACATATTTACAAAAATATTGATTTGTTTAAAAGTTTTATATTATTATTTTTAATAATATATTATAGTCATTGCAATTCACAAGCGCGGTGGACGCTTGATTGTGGTGTTGATATGTCAATATACGTGTAAATGCGTGTGTGCAAGGCACGCACACTGACACGCCGTACGTCTACACATCATCACGTGTAACCACAACGAAACTGCGATCGCACTCGTGAATTACAAGAGCAATAGTAAGTCGAAACCACAATATTATTAGGTAAATTGATCCCTAAAATGATATTTATTTTGAATTTGGCATAAACGATAACGGTCTGCGACCAATATAATAGAATATTCATTTGAAGTAGAATTTCTACACTACAGATAGATATTTTTTACTTAGATGCCATAAACATTTAGGCCTAAAACAAATATCACGTTTCGCTTAACACATTTCATAACATTCTCTCGCATTTATTATCAGCTACTCACCTTAATATACATTTATATGTAGGTACCTACTTAATATAAATTGTTCCATACTTTATATAGACAAGTAAGTACAGTATCAGCAATTAATATCGCACATCGAGCCTGCGAAAGAGACGATCGTTTCGACTTCGTAGAGCGTTATCACTGTTGCACACTGCCTACGTAAGCACTGACAGTCCGGTATTGGTCAAAACTTGACCAAAATGGTCAGCAAACGTCAAATAGGTACGGTGCGAAAACGCTCTACAGACCCGAAATAAGCCGAAGTCTCCTTCCTAGGCTCGATGTGCAATATTTATTGTTGAGCACTATAACTCTCTAAACTATTTTTAATAAATATCGTATAGATTAAATATTTTGCAGTACCCATTATAATTAATCATAGTAAAATCAATACAAATTTTTCATAAGACTATTATTATTTAAAATTTATTCTCTGAGATGCCCTTTTAGCTGCTTAATCAATGTTGTGTGTGTGTTTTCATCAAACTGTGACTCTCAAATTATCTTATGTGATTTATTTAAAAAATAGTTATATATAATTATACTTATGTTTAGAGTTATGTCACTAGAATGAGTATTTCCTACAAAATAATTAAAAAAAAAACATCTCATAACATTTGAAAAAATGTCCAGTAGATTATTTTTGATTATAAATATATATTTAAATAACTTATTTACCTACCAATTTAATGTATTTTCATTTCAACTTTTAAGAAAGGCAATAATTAACCTTGAGTCACGTTTTTGAGAAATTCACTGACTTCACTCTTCTCAGTTTATATTTTTAAATCAAAGATAATATGAATTCGCCATTATAATTAACCCGACTTGTCCTCATTGTCCTTCTATCTCACACATCCGCCTTACTAAGCTAAATACTATTTTTGAATATTAAATTTATTACACTCTCACTAGAACTCATTTTAAACGCGTATAAACTTGATAAACAGACAACTCTCAATACACCATATATTCACACATAAATGTATTTATTGTCCAACATTGGGCGTTTTGACAAAGTACGTGACAAGTGTGCCCTTGCCTTTAACGTAAGTGGGACCGCGGCACTCACATGTGTAGCCAGCGCTCATAAGGACCCTGGAAATAGAAAAAAATACACTTGAAAGACACGACACTAGTACTGCTAGATCCCTGAAGTAGGGGAGCCCAAGAGGGGATTATGAATTTACTCCAGCGCGTCAGATTTCAGGAAATACCTTGCACCCTGTTCAGTACCTGCTCCAAATCTAAGATTCCGTAAAAGGCCGAACCCATAGGGCTTCTGCCACGAGTTTGCCTCGCATCAT
Organism: Macrosoma leucophasiata; assembly: GCA_036365455.1. Classification (NCBI taxonomy): domain Eukaryota; kingdom Metazoa; phylum Arthropoda; class Insecta; order Lepidoptera; family Hedylidae; genus Macrosoma; species Macrosoma leucophasiata. Next base: position 20,437,367 of record JAWQUS010000024.1, on the reverse strand, counting down.
CTCAGAATAAGAAAGAAATAAATAAAAATATGTAAATAGATCTATAATAATATGTCTAAGTACTTACTAAAGAATAGTTACTATTTAGAATTTCCATATTATATTTTGTATAAAAAGCCCTCTAAACCCCTATCTCTTGCCCTGTGCCCAACAGGGTCTATAATTGATACATATTAGACTAAATACCACCTATGTCAGTATTGCATATTATGGAAAGCAATAAATGATTGAGTATTGAGTATTGCATTTTGGATGGGAGCTTTGATTGGGTTCACTTTACATCCTCTCTGAGTATTTGACATTCTTGAGTAATATTTTACCTTTAATTTTTGAGAGAATCTAATGTTCTTGAAAAGGGCGCAGTATCAATGCCGTGGATCGAGCGTGTCAGATATTCTGAGAGGGTGTAAAATGTGCCCAAACAATGCTCCTATCCAAAATTCAGACGATTCGGAAGATGAGTAAGATCGTAGCGATCTTTTTAATTTTTTAAGGGTTACCCTTCGGAGGCGGCTCTATATACAAACTTTAGATTTGTGAAAGTATCCAACAGGATGCAAAGTATCTTCCATATCTTAATCTGACGCGCTCGAGAAAATACTTTATTTTGTCGACGAGACTTTATGTTGTTATGTCTCTGTGATAGTTATTACGGGGCCATACATTACCATCTTACCGGTACACAATAGTGCTGAACACTACCATTTAGCGGCACATACATTAGGTAATTCTCCTACGCTGGAACTCTACCAGTGAATCAGTTTATCAATTTTGCACCTGTAACTTACTTAGCAGTATCTTCCGTGACTTGTATCCTGCCCATGATCCCCGTGGAGTCCATTCTGGAAGCCACATTGACTGTGTTACCCCAGATATCGTATTGGGGTTTCTGAGCTCCAACGACACCCGCTATGACAGGCCCGTGGTTGAGACCTGAAAACATCATTTTTTACTTTAAGTCGCCATCTGTATCTTCTCAAATCTGGTTTGTATCCTGTAGTGCTATATCCAGTATCTTATATTCCCCTTCTACTTACGAGATAGCTATAGTGACGCAGGTACTAGTATGGGGCTCTCATAAGAAGGGCTCTCCATCAATCCTCTTGTATGCAAGTTGTCGAAGAAGTAGATGGGGAGAAAATGGGATTGATATTGCCTCATATATACGAGAATCTCTTCCTTACTTAATATGAATAAGGCTCAATTTCGTGATACGAAATCATATAATTATCATGGTGGTGTTAGAGGTGTTTGGTCGGTACAATTTTCGGCAGAATCCCAGTGCCACGCTGAGAACCTACCCTCAGAACGGTAATGTGTTCGGAGATGTTAATAAGCTTGCCGCGCCCTATAAATATCATGTTAGCGATACACATGCCAAACGTGGCAATTACGGCATATTCTCCCCTAATAACGCATGGCACTGTCCCGATCATCTTTGGGGTAGACCCTTATCCAGTGGTCGTGTTTCGAACGAAACAAAGGTAGAAAAAGCCAAAAAATACATACAAGTATGCACTATTAGGTTGAAAAACATACTAAATAGATATTTTCGGATAAATACACGTGTTACTTAGCTTACCTATCCTCAACTTAAACCTCTGGAATGATTCCCTATTGATCTGGTCCAGGATGGTCATCAAAGCTATCGCGAATTCCACCAGTATCGCCACAGTGTGCTCTTCTTTTCTGTTTGCATCCTAAAATATGATGCATCGATCGAAACAATGTTTAAAAATGAAATCAAGTAAATTGGAGACACATAAACAGAGATCGTAGACATTCAAAATATTGAAAAAGTTAAAACAGGACTTAGGTAAATAAAAGCACACTTAAATTATGGAAGCCCAAGAAGGGACTTTTGGATTTACTCGAGTGTATCGGATTAAGGTTGTGGAGGAACGGCTGGAAATAATCCTCCGACCATAGAGACGGAGACAGCGTCAAGCGATAACGATTAACTTTGGCAAGTGGTATATGCGGCAACTTGTAAGAAAACTTTGTATGTGCGATTCAGCGCGGTCATAAGCCATATTCCGTACTTGACGAGTAATTTTGTATTTATTCAATGTTCCAATAAGTGGCGCTTTATGTTGTCGACGCTACAAGGTTATAGGGGATAACTTGTATCCTGTTTTATTTAGCATTTTTACTCAAGCCGAGCTCTATGTACGTATATAGGGCTAGCCCTTAGGGAAGCTAGCATATGGCCCAGTAATACCACGACTCACGAGTGTCAACGAATCTTTGAAATATTTGGTTTTTAATGTAGATGTTTGCAGGATAGGCTACAGTATTGACTTATCGTCAATGTGACCTGTATGCTTGTTTGCTTCTTCATTGATTCTCACATACTTAAATTGGAATCTGACTGGTCACATTTAGCCTTTCAGACAGACTAGCTATACAAATCTCTTAGTTCAGAACTACATACACAACTAATATCCAAGTAATTATACATATTCATTAAACTTTTTCAGACATATTTCAACTCACAAATTGGTCCTCTTTGCCCGGAGTTAGGCCAGACGCTACCATGTACGTGCTGCCAATCGTCTTTATCTTCTCTATGCAGCTGAATTTTGGTTTTAACAGCAACTGGATAATATATTCAAAATATCTTACAACGTTTAAATATTGAAGTATTTAAATGTATATGTCGGAGAGTAACCTAAATGTGACTACTAGCGCCATCTAGTTTGTCGGAGACGTAACCTAATTATGACTAATGACTAGGGTAGATTGTTTAATAGAGAATAATAGGTGGCGCTAGTAGTCACATTTAGGTTACTCTCCGACAATACATATTTCTAGAGATACAAAAAAAACATTTTAAAGAGAAACGGGATGAGAAATCTGACTTCAGGCAGGGTTTTAATCTACTGGGATCTTAGTCCAGGCGCTCTCCCAACTGAGCTATCGAAGTCCACACCAAACTGTCGAATTTTTTCTTCACATTTTTTTTTTATATTTTAAAAGTGGCAATTAAGCGTGCAGTTCATTTTGATGTTAAGTGATGACTGCAGCCTATAGACACCCACACAATGACCAGAGGTCAAAATGCAGATGCACTGCCTCTCCTGAGGCATTAGGTGTTATGCCTCTGTGCCGGAAATTACAGGGCCGTACATTACCACTTGACCGGAACAAGATAGTGCTGAACACTACCATTTAGCGGCAAGTATATTAGGTAATGCGGTGGTGCCTACACCCGCGAGCTCCGTCACTGGAGCTCTACCACCAGTAAGAACATTTATTGCTTTGCCTTGGGGTGGCAATAGCAACATCTATTGCTAATAATGCTACCTTAGCATACCGATACATCAAACCCAGTCCTAAAGATGTGGCTTTTACCTTTACTGATTGTTTTTAATATACTGTATTTTTGGCAATAACATATGCGAGTGAAATATTTTTAAAGATAAATGGAAAGAAAAGTTTGGCTTCACGGACTGATTTTGCTAGGCGGGACTTGAACTTAAATGAAAATTTACAGAATTTAAGATACAATCCAGAGATTATTTTACTCATTAATTTAAAAGTCACAGAGACAAAGTAGTCATATAGATGAGAAATACGAAACCCTAAAAAGAGCCTCTAAAATTTTACAAAACAAGCAACAGACATAATACCTATAGGACTTATGTCTGTTGCTTGAGGTATTCAGGGTACGATAGCAAGGGTCTGGGTAGTGTAATAACATTTAGGAGTTAGGGCACTAATTAGGGCGACCGGAGCGGCTCGTGTATTTGTACTATGTATGAGTTAGAGCGCTGTCGACCGGATAGTGTAATAAGCGGCAACCCGGTGCGAGGCTACGCCCACCCTTTCTGCCGGACCCTGAATACCGTGTCGCGTAATAGCCTTTTGTCTGATTTCGAAAAAAATAATCGCCATCGCCACACTCTTGGTTTCTTATTTCTTTATTACCTACACATTTATTCTAAGAAAATGAGAAATACACGTATTACATACCTTGTCAAAATCACATATAATTTCATTGAGAAGCCGCAAGCACTCCAAGCCTTGCTTGTTGACGTCGGTCTCATCGTAAAACTCCTTGTAGTTTGGTATGGACGCGAACATAACCGCTATACTTGAATAGCGTTCGTGGTATAGATCCTCCTGAAATATGAAATATACTAAACTAACGACCCGCCCATGGCCGAAGCGCGCATGGCCCGGCGGCTGGTGTAGGTCGTAAGCGATCTTCTCGGTTAAGCACTACGGGCACGGTGGGGTAGTGAATTGGGTGACCGCTAGTGCAAATTAAATGCGCGTTTCCGTGCTTCGGAGGGCACGTTAGGCCGTCGGTCCTGGTTGCTATCGATAGATAGCAGTCGTTTAACCTTGTCGGAGGCCTTATGGGCGGTTTCAAAAACATCCGACAGCGGGTTGGCCACTAACCCACCCACCTCCACCAATCCGCATTGGAGCAGCGTGGTGGAGTAAGCTCTAGGCCTCCCTCCAAAAAAGGGGAGAGACTCGTGCCCAGCTGTGGGACGTATAATGGGTTGCCATTATTATTATTTATTATAATATAACGACCCGCCCCGGCTTTGTACGGGTAGCATTTATTATATCGTGGCGACACACCCGACTTCTTTGAAAAAAATCATGACATTATTATATAAACCCTCCTCAGAAACCCCTTTCTCCAACACTTTAAACAGGAACAAAATCCGTTCACAACTTTCTGAGATTAGCGCATTCCTACAGACAGATAAAAAAGGGGGACTTTATAATAGGTATGTTGTCATATAGCGGTACGCCCCGGCTTCGCGCTGGTGCAATGTTACCTACCCTCTCCTATTCATCTTAGCATAATGGATGGACTATCTTACACTAAAATAATTTTTCGAATTTAATCGGTCTAGCAGTTCTTGAGATTAGCGCGATCAAACAAACAAATAATGAAACAAACTCTTCAGGTTTGTAATATTATTAGTATAGAAGTATAAAAGTACCTATAGATTAAACCGCTATAGACCCCACTGCTCACTAGCGAAACTGCAGTCAGTTAACCGAATAATGGCGGTCAGATCATTCCAATGGGGCGGTAGTAAGTGCAATAACGCAAGATAGGCATCAGCGTCCTGCGATAAAACTACCGACACTGCGATCGCCAATCCGCATGCCAAGCGTGGCGATAATGGCATCCCCCTTGTTGGGAGACTGGTCCAGTAGTAAACGTTTTTTTGCTGAACTGATCACACTTGATTACACGAAATGGAACTGTTTAGTAGGCATTATTTTAATGCTCAACGGTGCGATTTTGCGCAGTTCGTTTCTGCCCAGAACGTGTAAATTGTGGGACGAACTTCCCAGGGAGGTGTTCCCTCGGTGCCACAATATGGGGTTCTTGAAAAATCAGGGCTGGCAGCGCGTCGACAACTCCCCTGGTGTTGCAAATGTTCATAGGCGAAGGTAACCACTTTCCATCAGATGGCCCGTCTGCTTGTCTGTCAATCCTTTGATATATAGAAAGAAATTACTAAAGCTATTCTTTCAGTGTTATAATGGTGGCTAACAAGTATGCAGTCTAACAAGTGGGCCACGAAGGAGCAGTGTAAAAATTAGCGGGACATGACAGAACAATGTTTTGGAAACACTGCCCTAAGGAATCGGCGCTTTGTGACTATTATCATTGTATTTTTTACTGGTGGTAGAGCTCCAGTGACGGAGCTCGCGGGCGTAGGCACCACCGCATTACCTAATATACTTGCCGTTAAATGGTAGTGTTCAGCACTATCGTGTTCCGGTCAGGTGGTAATGTACGGCTCTGTAATTTCCGGCACAGGGGCATAACACCTAATGCCTCAGGAGTGGCAGCGCATTTGCATTTTGACCTCTGGTCATTGTGTGGGTGTCTATAGGCTGCAGTCATCACTTAACATCAATGTGAAATGCACGCTTGTTTGCAACTTTCATAAAAAAAAAAAAAAAATTGTAATTGAATATACCTCTGAAGCAATTGAAGTGAGGAAATGCTGCGCTACGTGGGCAGGTAGAATGTTCTCCAGAAGAATCTGAAATGGAAATAGAATTGTTCTTAGCTAGTGGTTAAGTTTTAGTGCCTAGGCCTATCAGGCCACTATTAGTCCGCTGGGGTTCGATTCCCGGGGACTATCAGAGATAATGGTAACGTCTTCGCGAGCTTCATACATTGTAGAAATTATATTGGCGGATTTTCTCGCGTGTATACGCTACGCCCAACTTCAGGAAAGCAACCGAAACGTCGGGTAAGAGAAGAAGTTGAAGTAGGAGCAGTACACCTAGTATACGCGAGAAAATCCGCAAATATGATTTCTACAAGATAAGAGAGATAATGGTGTGAAATCCTTCATCTCTTCTATTGGTATTTTCCCGTTTTTGTGGAAGTTTCGCAGTATCTCGGAGTTAAGTAAGAGCAGTCGGAAGATTTATCTCACGTATATTATACTAAAATGATTATTTAAGATCAACCAGACTCGACTTATGTGCCGTTACTTCCGTCTATTTGGCAAACGCCTTGCGTTGCGTTCGGGACCAGCAGTTCAGCGTTTCGTACCTTATTAATCCCCCTCATGGTCTCCACCTCCTCCTGCTCGATCTTCAGCTTGTCCTTCCACAGGAAGTCGGTGCGGGAGGTGAACTCTATCTGGCGGTCCAGGATGTGCAGGATGGCGGCCAGGAACACCAGCACCAGGCCCGCCTTGGCCGCGTACGGCAGCATGGAGAACCTGGGAATTGATGACGCGTCAGCATGGAGAATGTATGGCAGTATGGAGAATCTGGAAATTAATACCGGTTCACTACAAGAACTTAATAAAAGACAAATGGTCGGGTTTTTATTTATTTACTAGCTCTCTCGACGGACTTCGTGCCTTACAAGCATTATAAGATATATCACCAAGAATTGGAAAAAATATTGAATATTTGATAAAGTTTCGATCAATAAAGATTATAACCGATTCTTATATCTACCAAATATACACACAAATTCCATAATGATCGATCCAGCCGTTTCGGGGGAGTATTGTTTCAAAACTGTGACACGAGATTTTTATATACCTATTAGATTTATTTAACTGAATTGGGAAATAAGTTGGCAAACAAGCATGCAGCTCACAAATGTAAATGTCTATAGGCTTCAGTAATCCCTTAAGTAATGGATGAGGGATGACTGAAGCCTATAGATATCACTATTTCTTTACTTTATATTATTACTTATTTCACTGGTGGTAGAGCTCCAGTGACGGAGCTCGCGGGCGTAGGCACCACCGCATTACCTAATATACTTGCCGCTAAATGGTAGTGTTCAGCACTATCGTGTTCCGGTCAGGTGGTAATGTACGGCCCTGTAATTTCCGGCACAGAGGCATAACACCTTAGGCCTCAGGAGTGGCAACGCATCTGCCTTTTGACCTTGGTCTTTGTGTGGGTGTCTATAGGCTGCAGTCATCACTTAACATCAATGTGAACTGCATGCTTGTTTGCCACTTCCATAACATAAAAAATTTTAAAAAAAATATATTTACACAAAAGGTCTTCAGGTTTGCCCTAAAGGTCAAAATGGAGATGCGGAACCCCGACCACTTAGGTTACGTTAGGCATTAAATTAACTAGACTTTGCTTACAGTTTTACTGAAATACTAACTCAGAATCATAATCGCTGTTCTGATACTGGCTGAACAAGTCAGCAGTTGCAAAGAGGGAGATATGCGTGACGAGGGTGACGATCATCAGCACCAGTTTGACCACGAAACCGATGCGGAGGAACACTGATATTGATGCTAGAGTCAGGACCGAACTGTAGAGGTAGCTCTGAAAAATAAACGTCTAAATTAATCAGAATCAGAAACTTATTTATTAATTTAGGGGGACAAGCACTAATTATGATAATATTGATATCACTATAACTTATGCTAATTAAAATATATACATATATATATTGCATTATAAGAAATAAATGTTCCGTTTCATCATACGTTATATTTCGGAACCATTGAATATATATATTTTTAAATTATAATTAGACAGAGAATATATTTTATGCTGGAACTTGAAAATATGATATAATACTAATCTAAATGATTTAGATTATTAAAGAGATTATGTTTATATAATACAAGCTATCTGCCGGTGGAAGTCCCGTCAAAATCGGTCCTGCCGTTCCCGAGATTAGTGGGAACAAACAGACAGACAGACATACAGACAAAAATTGTATAAAATGTTGTTTTGGAATATGTACCGTGTATACATACATATGCATTTAGTAAAAAGCGGTTATTTTTATATTACAAACAGACACTCCAATTTTATTTATTTGTATATTAAGATTAGATTGGAACAGACACTCACAGGAGCCGAATCAACGTTGAGGTAAATCGGTATCCCGGTGATGTTCTCGCTCAAAGTGTAGTTCTTACTCCACACTTCCGCTGGAAATTCTTGCACCACGTAAGTCTGAAACTGATCATTATAATAATCATTGTATTAAAAAAAAAGAACAATAGTCAATAGACATCTACACAAGAACCAGAGGTCAAATTGCAGATGTCCACCCCTGAGACCTAAGTTGTCATGTCTCTGTGATAGTTATTATGGGGCCATACATTACCATCTAACCGGAACACGTTAGTGCTGAACACAACAGTTTAGCGGCAGATAAGACATTTAAATTTAGTGTTTTAATTTTAAGTAACTTCGTAACTTCACGCCTGTAATCCCCGAAGGGGTAGGCAGAGGTAAATGCATGCATTCAATCATGCATGCAAACACCCACGACTCGCCATGTAACAGGTGGCGAACCTGTTGCCATCTTCAGGCACATTACCAAACTCCGGGGTACTGGGAAACTTCCAGAAAATGGAAAAATCCCAATAGAAGCAGTTAAAGTTAGATTTATTTTTAGTAAGACAAAGATCTCACCTACAGGTATATACGCAACGCATACGCACATGATTGTGCGCTCGCGCATTCGCAAACACAATTACAGGGGCTCACACACACAAAAAAAAACGCGATACAGTAGTAATAATGAATAGAACTCACCAAATTTATAACTGCGCAGGCGCCTATTAATATCACCGATACCAAAAACATTGTTAGCCGGATGTAGCAGTTGCTGGATACCACCTGAAATCGTAAATAAATCCAAATTAAAATTTAATGAGGACTGGAAATTGACTCACTATTTTATACGGTTAAATGCGAAATGATTTCTCTATTTAAACACTCATGGGTAAAATAAATAATGAGCCATTATGCAACATTGACATACAGTGCTCATCAAGAAATATTGCACCTCGAGCCTATGAAAATGACAGTCGGCTCGATTCGACTTCGTCATCAGCAACACAACGCATCTTCTCTACCAGAATCAGAATCAGAAATTCTTAAATTTATTCATCGTGACAGACACCTCTTATGACACGTCAAAAACAAACAAAATAAATTAAAGTGAATAACAATTGATATACATGTCAAACAAGATAAAAAATATATGTAAAATCAAGAATATCACTAAGATAAAACTAAATATAATATACTAATGTAAAAAGTATATCAGTAGAATGTCTCATTTCCCCTTTACATATCGTCGATGGACTTCGTAGACCGTTATCTCTGCTGCACACTGCCTACGTAAACACTCATAGTTCGGTATTGGTCAAAACTTCATCAAAATGGTCGACAAACGTCACATTGTCGTTGTATTGACTGCACTTGTTATTCTGCCAAGTGAATAACCTTTATTATGACGACCAAATTCATTCTTTCTCAGTTTCTTTTGAAATGGGGAGGAATTTGTAAATAATTGATCAAATCAAATCAAATCAAGGTTAGTTTTAAGAAAATGACAATGTAAAAGTGCTCTCCAGAAGCCTAATTATATGAAATAAATGAATTAACTGAATTGGTAAGGTGCGAAAGAAATAGACGCTCTATAGACCCGAAATAAACCGAAGTCTCCTCCTATTTCTATTTCTAATGTTTAAAATGGACTTAAACGACTTGAGAGGAGAAGCCTAAATCCCTTAACTCCTCAATTGTAAGTATAAAACAGACACAAAAACAAACCTGTCCAGGCTTAGTACAGTTATCAGCGTACACGTCATCAGGCACGTCAGACAGCAGATGCATGCCCCGTCCGGGAAACCGTCCGTCATACCACGACAGATACACAAACACCACCAAAGTTAGAAATGTTGGCCCGAACGATGCGTATAGGACTATTCCTCTGGAACAAAATTTTATTGAAATTGGTGACGAATCCAATATTTAATTAATAGTATGCACAAAACTTAAATGCCACTGAGTGAAGTTGCCCGCGTAAACCTTGGCTTGTGTCATAATGGCTAATGTCTCATTAGACTTATATCCAAAGAAGCCATAACTCTTCAATAGCTACAGCTCCTACGAGGCTAAAATACGCTGTAATTCTTCAAATTTCAGTGATCATGGCAAGAGATTTAAAACATCATCGACGAACGTGCAATAAGCACGTAAGTGTGCCAAAAATGTAATACCTAAAGCCAAATACCAATTTTAATTAACTCGGTGTTACGTTTATCTACAAATATGTTTAGTTTTTTAAAGATATTTATATTATCTTTCACCCCTACAACTTATTTCACACAACCTCAAAGTTGACTGTAAGAGAATGCCTATTGGCATTAAGTCCGCTGTATGTACAATATGCATAAAAGTGTAAATAAATAAATAATGACGGTGGAAAACAATCATGCAGTTGCAATCACATTGATGTTAAATTATGACTGCAGCCTATAGACACCCACACAAAGACCAGAGTGCCTTTTTTTTACGCAGATTTGTATGGAATTGAAGGGGCGTCATCTAGCGGTGAATAGATGACGCTCCTTCAATACAAATCTGCGTTTACTCTTACGCGATCGGATTCGCATAAAATCTCGCACTAGGCACTCAGAGGCTGAGAATATGTAATAATACTACGTATAGAATGGACATTTCGACGTCCCGCCCGATTTCCCCGCATAATTCAACTCCTTCCCCCTCTTATGGGCGACGTTTGGTATTTTGTACGTGCTACGCACACAGGTGCGCGTGTAAATACACGTCACTGATTGACGTCTGTGTAATAGAAACCAAATTAAGCGTTTGTATGGAATTTTGGCGGAGTGTCCGCGGTGTGCCAGAGGTCAAAATGCAATACGTTGCCACCCCTGAGACCTTAACTGTTTTGTTTCTGTGGTAGTTATTACGGAGACAAAAGTTTCTTCAAAGATAATTCTCACTTACTTAGGCACTGTAAGAAGCTGTATGAACGCCAGCAAAATGAACAGAGCGGCAGCACAAGCAACGTTGTATTTGAACTGGTTGTCCCCTTGGTCGCGGTACGACTGCTCTTTATCGGCGTTCTTGAACCACAGCGTCATGCGGCTCATGCCCTCAGATTTGTAGCTGGAATTATATTTATAAATGACCTTAGATGTATTCGATGCAATATGCTTAGAAAACAAAAAAAATAAGTTCAGCTCAAACTGCTTACATTCAAACGTCACTTAAATTTAAGTGGGACTTAAAAGTCTTCTGTCTTTATAAAACACGTTCAAACGATAGAGATAGCGAACATTTGAGGATTGCTTAAAATTGAGTGACGTTTGAGTATTCGGCCAATAGCCCCCCAGACTAGGTAAAAAACTATGTCGTGGGTGTCGTTGTTTACACACAACATAAAATATATACACACACACCAGACGCGAAACAATAATCTGTAGGTCATACAAATATTAGTGTCGGAACGGGAATCGAAACCGCGAGCCTCGGTTCAAAGGGTCGCCTCACACCGCTAGACCAACGTGGTGTTAGTTTACCAACATTCGTAACAAAGTTTAATCGTAAACGCTAAGCTGCCGGTTAAACACCATAGTTCACCATTTCAAAGCCGAGATACGTTTGAAAATGTAGCTGCCGAAACTTCTTTTCAGTCACATACTTCATGAATGTCATTGGTTCCGCAAATCTATTGTACCTTACGTTCTGTATTTAATTATTATGTAAATATGCTGCACATAAAAAACAAAACAGTCAAATGCAAAACTATAGGAATCTATTAGACAGTGACATACCTACAATCACAGCAGGTTCTCTGAGGCAGCAAGTTTTGTTCGATCATAGCGAGACTCTGAAAATTAAAACAACAAAATTGAAGTAATTAAATGTGTTCTGAAGCTTCGACATCCAAAACCATAAGCAATGACGGGTGATCATCAATATGTCTTGAGCTTTCTCCGCATGTAGGTAATATTGCAAAAAATACCAATATAGGTAAAAAAAAAACGTAACTTCACGCCTGTAATCCCCGAAGGGGTAGGCAGAGGTAAATGCATGCATTCAAGCATACATGCAAACACCCACGATTCGCCGGTTACGTTTTGGCCCATGTAACAGGTGGCGAGCCTGTTGACATCTCCAGGCACATTACCAAACTTCAAGGTACTGGGTAATTTCCAGAAAATGGAAAAATCCCAATAGAACCAGAGATAATGGACTTTACACCATCATCTCTGATAACCCCCTACCCGGGAATCGAACCCAGGACCTCAGCGTAGTAGTAGTGGCCTGCTACCACTAGGCTACCGAGGCAGTACCAATATAGGTACTTTCCGTTTTTTCAGACTCTCTCTCTGTTTCTCATACTCTTCTTGGACACTTACCGAATTGCCAATGTTCTTAGCAAGCGTGGAATCTGTGATGTTCGCAAACGGTTTGTCAGCACCCCAGCATTCTACATATTTGGTCATCTTGCTTGAGGGCCGCGACCTCGACGGTACACCAGGGGTAGCTGAAAATATGTTATAAGCATTTAATAATGGCAACCCTTGATACGTACTACTCTTTCCTTCTTGGGAGGAGGACTGCAGCTTACTACACCACGCTGCTCCAATGCGGGTTGGCGGAGATAAAGGTTAGTGGCCAACCCGCTGTCGGATGTTTTCAAACCGCCCATAAGGCCTCCGACAAGGTTTAACGACTGTTATTTATCGATAGCAATCGAGACCGACGGCTTAATTAACTTGCCCTCAGAAGCACGGAAACGCGCATTTTAATTTGCCACTAGCGGTCACCCATAACACACCCGACCGCGCCCGTATTGTTTAACCGAGTAGATCGCTTTCGATCTTCACCAGCCACGGGGTCATGCGCGCTTCAATAATAGCAAAGCATTTAAAATAATAGCTTAATTCTTTAAGGTTGCATTGTAGCATGCCGTAATGAACTGTTGGATAGTAAGTATGAACATGTCTGATTTACGTGCATACGAGGTATTTACTTAATACATCACTTTTAGGCTCGTTCACCGAAGATAGTAAGTCGCTTCCAATAAAGATTTCGTACATGCATTCATACATTATACATATAAAGGCGAACTTATTGTCCTTTGGATATTTCAGAGGTTGCTGAAAAAATAGCAGGAGGTACTTCAATCATTTTAAATCGAGGATAGTTTAAATAAAAGCAAACCTGACTCATTGACTCAGATTGCACAGGCGAGACTACTGTACCTACCTAGAAATTCGAAATTTCGTACGGGATGTCTTTCATGACGTAAGTTTTGCTCTTGATGAAAGCTAACGAATACTATCTACATTGTACTCCTCGCGTATCTCTAATATAGGTACCCAATAAACGCTTTTGCAACAACTTGTAACTATTTTTTTTTTTTTAAAGAAAAATTGAAAGAAAAATTTGACTTCAGGCGAGACTCGAACTCGCGACCTACTGGGAATCTAGTCCAGCCGCTCTTCCAATTGAGCTACTGAAGTCCTGCCCGATTTGTCAAATCTTTCTTTCACATCTATTGCATTGCTTTATGGTAGCAGCAGCGCCATCTATTACCAACTATGCTAGTTAGGCAACCGATATAATAGACTTTTCAGTTTATAGAATATCGTAAAGAAGTCGCTTTTACCCTTAATAATTGTTTTAATATTATTTCACATTAACACATGCTTGTGAAATATATATATATATTTTTTTAAAGAAAAATGGAAAGAAAAATTTGACTTCAGGCGAGACTCGAACTCGCGACCTACTGGAAATCTAGTCCAGCCGCTCTTCCAATTGAGCTACTGAAGTCCTGCCCGATTTGTCAAATCTTTCCTTCACATCTATTGCATTGCTTTATGGTAGCAGCAGCGCCATCTATTACCAACTATGCTAGTTAGGCAAATAATATATTTCACAAGCATGTGTTAATGCGAAATAATATAAAAACAATTTGTAACTAGCTTCACACACCCACAATTTAAAGATTCCGAGACATTACGTCTATGTTAGTTTATAAAAAAATGACGATGTAAAAGTGCTCTCCAGGAGCCTAATTATATGAAATAAATGAATAAACTGAATATGTAACACTTTTCCTTTATTATTAAACTTATCGGAATTGTTTTTCTTTGGTAAACAAAATATTATTTTAATAAAAAAGAATTAAAAATGTATTATTTAAAGAGAACTGGCGATTCGAGAATTGTATTTAGGTATAAATAATGCAGAAAATGCAACACAATATATATTACACACGCTCTTTTGGTTTTAGAAACTGTTGAAACTAATCCAAGGTTATTACATACGTGGTCTACATTATATGTTAGCACTCAATCAAGACCTAATTTGTTTCAGTCGTATGCAATGTTTCTTACGTTTATTCGCTAGTGAGATGGAAACTCTATAGGTATCTAAAAGGATGTGGTTTTTATGAGATACCATAATGCAAAAGCACACATAATTCAAGACCTGAGAAAAGTTTTGTGTTTGTAAAATCGAGTGTTTTGAAGAAGAACATCGTAACTGCCATTAATATATTAGGTATTCTTTTCGATTTCTTTTGAAATTCAATTAAACACCATTGTTCATACATATAATAAGACAGTAAAAATCGAGTGTCTGTATATTAAATATTTTTCCAAAAAACTGATAGGGGGCGATGAAAGAAGAGTAACAGAAACCAAAAAAATATTTTCTGGATTTTTTGTCTCTCTGTCTGTCTGGTATGTTATAACTTGGAATCTACTCAACGAATTTGAACTCGGTTTTCACAAGTGGATTAAATATAATTAGAAGCGTTGTCAAAATCATCAAAATTGGTTAAGGGAAAAAGAAGTTATGGCCAAATGAAAATGTACTTCAAGCACTGCTTAAAATTTTTTAAACAGCGTTGAATGCGGGTTACATAAACGTATTTAATTTAAATAAAGCTAAAATTTCGACTTTGTTTTATCGATATATATAAAGATAAAAAAAACACTGCAGTCTCTATTGAATTTTAATAAAAAATAACACACTGAATGTGAGCAAGCGCTATCTATTGAGATTTCATGTAACAAAATGGTATAATTTATTTACATAAAATCCCAATAGACGGCGCTGACTTACTTTAGAACTTTTTAGAATTAACTTTATGTATATTAAAGGTCTGGATAGTTGTAGTTTCGACAGGTTACGCGAAAAGCGACCTACACACGGGTGGAGCCGCGGGCAACAGCTAGTTAATTTTAAAAATTAATTATATTAATAGCGTGGAGGAGAGATGACGATAGACGAACTCCAGAGACTTCTGGAGCTGACCACCTGACCAACACTGGCACCGCATTAACTTATCTACTTGCCACTGAAATAGTAGTGTTCAGCGCTATCATGTTCCGGTCAAGTGATAATGTACGATCCCATGATTGACGGGTCAGAAGTATATCAACCTCAGAAGTGGCAATGCTTCTTAATCGAAGTTTCTGGTTTTAATGAAGATATTTATAGGCTACAGCTACAGCATTCAAGTGTCATTAATGAGAACTATATTCTTGTTTGACACTTCAGGATACTATTTTATAATATACTAGCTAATTACAGTTAACTGTTATCTTTTTGTCTAATTTTGAATGGTTATTACGATGTTCTTCCCATTAAATGTCCACATTCAATGTAGGTATCATTCCAACCAAATAATGTACGAACTTCCCGTCCCAGAATTGATGCCGTCCCAAGACTCCATCGATATGGTGCTCAACATCCTATGAAAGAAGGTCGGCGGCGGCGGTTCTGCTACTTGAGGAGATTCAGAACGACGTTCTATGGCACATAAAAAAAAATCATCATCATCATCACTCCACCCGAAAGACGTCCCCTGGACAAAGCCTTCCACAAAGACGCCCATAACATCGATATGCGTCTTTGTGGCAGAATATGCACCACGCTTGGCAGGTGGATTGGCGATCGCAGTGGCAGTAGTTTAATAGTTGGACCACCACGTCGTTATTTTGCTACCTTCCTATTGGAATAGTTCGACCGTTATTGTTCGGTTCACTGACTGTACTAGTGGAAGAATTATCCTCCATTAAGGGGCCACTCAGCGGTCAATGGAGAGGGCTATGCTCGGCGTTTCCCTACTGCAGCGAATCAGAAATAAAGAAATCCGTAGGCGAACGAAAGTCGCTGATATAGCCAAGCAGATCTCCAAGCTGAAGTGGCAAGCGCACATAGCTCGGAGAACCGATAGCCGCTGGGGCAGAAAGGTTCTCGAGTGGAGACCACGTATTGGCAAGCGCAGCGTAGGACGTCCACATGCAAGATGGACCGACGACCTAGTCAAAGCTGCAGGTACTCGCTGGATGCACGTCACTTCCGATCGGTCGGCATGGAGGTCATTGAGGGAGGCCTATGTTCAGCAGTGGACGTCCTATGGCTGATATGATGATGATGATGAGCGAGCCATGGGGTCGTGACGTCCCAACTCGATACCTGCATAAATATTATAACGGCTATATTTCCTAGGCAAAGCAGACAAATGCTGTAGACCTTAGACTAAAGTCACCCTTCCAAGCTTCGCGCTCCGGGCAGTCATCTCTGACTGCCAGATAGGAGATAGGTTTTCTACATAACAATATATAATCCCCCATTTTTGTGGTCCCATAGACTACAAGTAACCCTTTATAATTTTACCGTGTCTATCCTATATAGTTTTCACTATGAATTATTCTATGTTTCCAAAAAAATCTTACCTGTGCCCATAATAGGACTGATGGCCCCAATAATAGATCCACTGCGACTCTTCGGCTTGGCACTGACGACTGCCCCATTGCCCAGGCCCTCGCCAGGGCTGGTCGCATTATTACCCTCAAATGCCACCACTTTGACTGAAGCTCTTCTGCTAAGATCTGTGGAATGTTGAAATTATAGTTTAAAATTAAACTGCGTAACTTCACGCCTCTATTCTCCGGAAGGGTGGACTAGGCAGAGGTAAAGCATGCATTCAAGCATAGCTGCAAACATTAACAATTCGCTAGTTAAGTTACATCATACGTATTAGTCGGTGAGCCCTTTGACGTCTCCAGACTATAGTTATTTATTTATTTACTAGTTACAAACTCCAAGGGTGGCACTGGGACACTTCAGAAAAATAGAAAAAACTCGAATATCACTTACCTCTCGTCCTGGGGACCGACCCCAGAACTCCAGCGTAGCAGTGGCCTACTAGCACTAGACTACCTTGGCAGATCGAATATCTCATGGATCTGCATTGAGAGTTCTGGTCTTTATTGCTACAGGTTGCAGTATTCATCATCACTGCTAATAAAAGCCTACCTAAAGACCTACCATGACCGGTCTTGGGCCGCCCGCATCCAGCGATTGCTAGCGACCTTTATCAGGTCGTCGATCCGATTCATAGATAGAGGCCCACAGTGACAATGTTTCAGTTCGGTATATCACCACTGGCAACTTAGAACGTAAGAACTATCAATGTGAACATGCTTTTAATACTTTACTCTCTACTGCCCTTTGAGCCTTAACTGTCCCACCGCTGGAAAAAGTCCTCCACAATTTTCAATCATTTTTTTTTGCATAATTTAAAATTTGTGACATTAATAGTCATATGTGTGATCAATACCTCCAGGATTCCTCAAGGATTCCGTCCTTAGCACCTTGACCCCTTCGGTCTCGTGGAAGCTATGCTGAGATGGCGCTGGACTGATGTTGTCCCTGGGTCTGGTAGGGGACACGTCCTGGTAAAGCGAAGACACGATGCTGGCTTTCCGGTCTACTGTGCACACGGACAAACGACCGTTCTCTGACATGCCAGGTTTCTGGAAACAAAGGTAAACTGTACCTACAACGATTTAGGTGGATTGGTAGAAGAGCTTCTTGGTCTGTGGTCCCAAGTTCGATTTCCTGTTTTTTATTTGGTAAGTAGGGACAGATACAAAATAGTCACCCAAACCCGAACGTGTTATGAAAATAAGTAACTGAATATTAATTAATTTCGTAATTAATTTTTTTTTTCGTAATTAATAAATTTCGTAATAGGGCAATTGAGTTTTGTAAAACTAACTCTTGGATTTTGGATAGCAATTAGTACGATTTTCAAAGTTTCTTCAAAAATCTTTGATAGTTATCGACGAAACCATTCACAAAACAACAGTCACATAGAAAAAAGTAATTTTATTTATAACAATACGTATTGTACACATAAATATAGCAACAATTGAATAATGTTACCCAAAAATCATAAGTATGCACACAATCGAAAATTTTAAAATTACGAAATAAAACCGAAAAAGAAACAAAATACAAAAAATAATCGTCTGACCCCAATACAAAGTTTACACAATTTTTTTTTTTTTTTTTTTTTATTTTATTAAAGTGGCAAACAAGCGTGCAGTTCACATTGATGTTAAGTGATGACTGCAGCCTATAGACACCCACACAATGACCAGAGGTCAAAATGCAAATGCGCTGCCACTCCTGAGGCATTAGGTGTTATGCCTCTGTGCCGGAAATTACAGAGCCTACAATCTGGGGAGAGGAACATTACAAAAAGCCACGCTCCCCTTGATTTAATTTAAAGATCAAAGATGTAAGATTCTGATGGCACCTATTAAATGCAGAATGAATTATGTTTTTTCAAGACTTCGAGATTATTTTTATAATAATAACTAGAGACCCGCCCCAGCTTCGCGCGGGTGCAATGTAGAGTGTTACTGGCACATAAGTTCATTGTAAACACATAAGTACTCGAATTTTAAGCCTAGAAACACATTTAGCACTACACCTACCTAACACATTTTTTTTTGTTTAGTCTTATCTTGCCGTTTGTAAAAGAGAGTATGGAACATTCTGTTGATACCTATTTTTATTTTTATATTAAGTATACTTGGACTATTATTTATTTAATTTTGTTTACTTTGACATATTAATCAACGTATCAGTTGTTATTCGCTTTAATTTTATATTTGTAATTTGACCTATCACAAGCAAATTCTATTATTTCCAAGTGATTAAATGAAATTTTGAGTTTGAGTTTGAGTTTGAGTTTAGCGATTCATTTTTAGGATTCCGTAGTAAACAAGGAACCCTTATAGTTTTGCCATGTCAGTCTGTCTGTCTGTCTGTCCGTCCGCAGTTAAGCGCAAAAAGTATTGGTACTAGATACTTGAAATTTGGCACAAATAAACACCTTAAAAAATATATTTAGGGACCTCCTCTACATGTTACTATATTGCAGCCAAATTTTGATAGGCAACCTAGCGGATATAATATATTCTCTAGATTCTACATTATAAATATGCTTAAAAATTTGTTTAACTGAATGAACGAAATGATTCAGTGGGATCCTAACCTATTAGATCTAATAATGTGAACGTCCATGGTATATGCATATATATAAAAAAACCCACACATGCATATACTCATCAAAACCGTACCACTGGGAATACTTCGATAGAAGATATCACCCGTAAGTCACAACAATCCAGTCCCCACAATCATAATAAAACATAATACGCTATTCCATCAACCCTATTTTATTCCTCGACTAGTAAATCCCCAACTTACCTAAGTCCGAAGTCCAAATTGAAGATTTTGCCTGCTTATCTTGACTTTAGGACTTAAGTCGGGGTCACACTATATACGAATATCGTAAAGCAGCGACCGCACCTGCTACTTGTTTTATGACTTAGAGTTAAGCTTCTGAAAAGCGTTTTATGTGCTTTTGAAGTATAGGTTTCTGTTTAAGGTTCATGTGTGTTTAATTCTCGCACCAATTACCGAGGTATCTATAGTTAAATAATAATCGTTTTAATATGAAACGTAACTTCAAGCTTGTAATTCCCGAAGGGGTACGCAGAGGTAAATGCATGCATTCAAACAAACATGCAAACACCCACGATTCGCCGGTTACGTTTTTTGCCCATGTCTCAGGTGGCGAGCCTGTTGACCGGATCTCCGGGCACATTACCAAACTTCAATGTACTGGAAAATTTCCAGAAAATGTAAATATCCCAATAGAACCAGAGATAAAGGTCTTTACACCATTATCTCTGATAACCCCCTACCCGGGAATCGAACCCAGGACCTCAGCGTAGTAGTAGTGGCCTGCTACCACTAGGCTACCTTAAATTAAATAATATTAACTGCCTCAGTTAATATTATTTAATTTAATATCGCGAAATCTCGGAAGCGTAGCCGGAATACCTAAAAGCTCCTATAGCCTGACCGTGGGACATTCGCACAAGCGACATCGAAAAAGCGAATGACGTGTCGAGCGACTAGAACAAAATCTACCTAGCAAAAAACGGTACGCAGCCAAAATTTTATATTCCGTGGCCACGTGGCCAGGCTGTTAGAGCTAAAAAGCTTCTCTTCCTTCTGCTTGACTCGTACTAATAGATCTGAGTCTCAGAACACGGCATTAAGATCCCGTTTAATATGGAAAAACGCGATTTTAAGATCATTACTACTGAGTGCTTTAGGGCGTCCACACAAAACTGCTATGCGATGCAATCCGACGTCGAGAAACTTGCAATGCTTTTTGGGGTGTAAGTGGCGCCTTACCATCCTGGTGCCGCAGCCAACCTTACCTGCACGTGGTGCACCCTGCCGACCAGCAAACAAGGCTCTGGCGACTGGTTCCACATGGTTGCTGGGTCGGCACTACCAGCGTAATCCCTCCTAGTGTCCTGCTTGGTGGTAAGGTCCCTTGGGTCCTGCCTGGCTAGCTACCACCCTCAGGTCGTAATCTGCCGCCAAACGTCTTCGGGCGTGTTCCGGCTTCCGAGCCTGAGAGCCAGTCCCCCCCCCTCCCCTCCCCCTATCCTCTTCCTCGTTCCTATCCTTGATGTGCACCGTATTGTCTGCCCCCGGGGCCGGTATGTGTAAGGACATCTTGCGCTCAGGGGCGCAACATGTTGGCCCGGGGGCCAGGGAGAGCCGATGAAACGGTAACGGTCCGCTGCCGCCCGCCGGTCAGTAGGGGACCCGAACCCAGGCCTCTCTATTAAACTCTGGCCTGGGAGGCTGTCCCGCCAACCGGTGTTAAGTCCCGTGTGCAGTCGTCGTGCCGGAGTAAGAGACCGGAGTGGGCCCGGCGCCTGTGCACGGGGGGGATCGGGGGTCCTTCCGTCCCCCGGACCAGCAAATTGCACCACCTCTGTGTGCAGATGGTCTGATGCACCTGCAACTTTGCCCCGCGGGCGGTCGATACGGTGCACATCATTCTTTCCCTTATCCGACGCTGTTAGGAAGTTAAATATAAAAAATGGTCAAAAAAAAGAAAAAAAGTAGAAACGCAGCGGACGCCCCTCCCACATTTACTGTGGACATGTGCAACATCAGGGGTTTACATACCAACCTTAACGCCGTTCACCACCACCTTGAAACGGCTAAGCCGGCCCTACTCTTTCTGACGGAGACACAAATATCCTCTCCACTTGACACATCGTACCTTACTTACCCCGGCTATACTCTGGAGAACACTTTCGTTCGCCGCGCCGGGGTATGTCTGTATGTCCGAGAGGATGTCTGTTGTCGCCGTCTTGACCATTTTGAAGACAAGGACCTGTCGCTATTGTGGGCACGCGTGGATTACGGTGGATCTACCCGAATATACGCGTGCGTGTACAGGTCCTATAGCGGAGACGGGGAGACAGCCCGCTTATTCGAGCACATCCAACAGGTGGTCGACACAGTGCTTGTGCAGTATCCTTCTGCGGAGTTAGTGATTCTTGGTGACTTTAACGCACACCATACGGAGTGGTTGAGTTCCCGGATCACGGACTTCGCTGGAAGATCTGCACACGATTTCGCGTTGGCTAATGGACTCTCACAAGTTGTAACCGGGTTTACCCGGATACCAGATGTCGAGGGTCACACTGCCTCTTTGCTGGATCTTCTGCTGACCTCACATCCTGCCAACTATCAGGTGGTGGTCGAGGCTCCCTTAGGATCCTCGGACCACTGTCTGGTACGCACAAAAACCTCATTGTCGGTTCGAGCGCCGCTGCGGCCCTCGGCAACTCGACAAGTGTGGCATTACAGGTCGGCAGACTGGGATGGACTGAGGGAGTTCCTGACGTCCTACCCATGGAGGCAGCTTTGTTTCTCGTCGGAAGATCCGAGCACGTGTGCCGATGCTGTAACCGATGTGATACACCAGGGAATGGAATGTTACATTCCGTACTCTGTGGTATCCATTGGCGGACAGTACCAGCCCTGGTTCGATAAGTCCTGTGCTGTGGCTTCTAGTCACAAGCAGGAGGCTTACAGAACCTGGACTGCGGCTCACGCTTGTAAGGATCCTAATGCTTCCGGCCTTAAGAGAGCACTCAACGCTGCATCCAGGTCCACTAAGCGGCGCATGGCCAAAGCGAAATCGAAGCACATCGGTAGAGTTGGCAGGAAACTAATGAGGCACCCTCCCGGGAGCCGTGCCTATTGGTCTCTTGTCAAAGCTATCGAAGGGAATTTTTGTCGGTCATCTTTCCCACCACTGCGTAAAATTGACGATAGCCTGGCCCACACGGCAAAAGAGAAAGCTGACCTTCTGGGCAGCCTCTTTGCCTCAAACTCGACTCTTGACGACATGGGTATCACAGCGCCTACCATCCCGCGCTGTGAAAGCTCTATGCCTGACGTCAAATTCACTCAGAAGAACGTCAGGCGAGCGCTGTTATCCCTTGACGTCAAGAAGTCGAGTGGGCCGGATTCCGTCCCTGCAGTGGTGTTGAAGATGTGCGCTCCCGAGCTGACCCCCGTTCTGACGCGCCTGTTCTCGCTTTCCTACGATCAAAGAATCGTACCGTCTGCGTGGAAGACCGCCCTCGTGCACCCGATACCCAAAAAAGGGGATCGCAGTGACCCGGCCAATTATAGGCCCATAGCAATAACCTCCCTACTCTGTAAAGTCATGGAGCGTGTGATCAATACTCAACTGCTGCAGTATCTAGAGGATCATCAGCTGATCAGTGACCGCCAATATGGATTTCGTCATGGCAGATCTGCTGGTGATCTTCTAGTATATCTCACGCACCATTGGTCCCACGCCTTGGACAAGAGTGGGGAGGCATTGGCTGTAAGCCTGGACATTGCTAAGGCCTTTGACCGGGTCTGGCACAGGGCACTCCTCGCGAAACTTCCATCCTACGGTCTTCCCGAGAGGCTATGCAACTGGACAGCCAGCTTTCTGTCTGAGCGTTATATACAAGTCTTAGTTGACGGTCAGCGCTCAGACAGACTACCTATCAACGCTGGTGTGCCGCAAGGCTCTGTGTTATCTCCCACGCTTTTTCTTCTGCATATCAATGAAATATTGGAGCAAAACTCCAATTTTCATTGCTATGCTGATGATAGTACGGGAGATGCACACTACACTAGCCGTGCAAATGCCTCTCGGACACTTATCGAGGAAAGCAGGACTAGACTTGTGTCTGAAATCGAGCACTCTCTGGAGCGGGTCTCGGATTGGGGTCGACTTAATTTAGTACAATTTAACCCCTCGAAGACACAAGTCTGCGCGTTCACCGCAAAAAAAAACCCCATTCATTGTAGCACCACAGTTCCAGGGCATTCCGCTCGCCGTTGATAAGAGTATCGGTATCCTGGGCGTTGACATATCGAACGAAGTGCAATTCGGGAGTCACATTGAGTGTAAGACCAAGTTGGCATCCAAAAAACTAGGGGTGCTTAACAAAGCGAGGCAGTATTTCACATCGGGGCAGCTATTACAGCTTTATAAGGCCCAAGTGCGGCCCCATCTGGAATACTGCTCTCATTTGTGGGCGGGAGCCCCCAAATATCAACTTGGTCCACTCGACTCCCTACAAAGACGCGCCGTTCGTATTGTTAACGACCCAGGACTTACCGACAGGCTCGAACATCTAAGCCTGCGCAGGGACGTTGGGAGTCTATGCGTTTTATGCCGTCTCTATAATGGCGAGTGCTCTGTCGAACTGTTCGACATGGTGCCACCGTCTCTTTTCCTACACCGCACTACCCGCCGAAGAGAGAAGTTCCACCCACACCGACTGGACACCTGGCAGTGCTCAACGGTGCGGTTTTCACGTTCGTTCCTGCCCAGAACGTGTAAATTGTGGAACGAACTTCCCTCTGAGGTGTTCCCTAGGTGCTACAATATGGGGTTCTTCAAAAATGGCGTCAAAAGAGTCCTTCAGGGCTGGCAGCGCGTTGGCAACTCCCCTGGTGTTGCAAATGTTCATAGGCGACGGTGACCACTTTCCATCAGGTGGCCCGTTTGCTTGTCTGTCAATCTTCAGACATAAAAAAAAAAAAAAAAAAAAATGCAAATTACTGCGATGCGATTTCGTCTGACTTATTAAAAGTATGGTCAACTCACAGAACAGAAAAAACTGTTCTGTGGGTCAACTGAATCGTATCGCATCAATTCGCATCGCAAGTTCGCAGAAAATTGCGATGCGAATTGTGCAAATGCGGCGTTTTTTTTTAAAGTAGACGTCACAATGACAATACACCCGGTTAAAAATAATTATAAATACATACAGTTAAAAATAATTTTCAAAAAATTACAGGAGCTTTCTAATTGTTAAATCTCAATAATGGTGTCGAAATTAAAAACTTATTTAACACTCACTCCGTGTTAAAGTCACTGAATAATTTTCGCGAATTAAGTTTATACGTAAATATAAAATATAAAATACGCTTACACTCACAGCCCCACAGTAGGTATAAACCTGTGTCGTGGGTGCCGTTGTACACATACAACACATACACAAACACCCAGACCCGAAACAAATATCTGTAGGCCATACAAACATTTGTCCCGGTGCGGGGATCGAACCCGCGACCCTCCGAATCAAACGGTCATCTCACACCGCTGGACTAACCGGGTCGTCAAAATAAAATAATAAAATAATTATAAATTTATCACTGCTGTACGTCACTGACATTGAATTAATTGGTTGTTAATTAAAACGAAGCGCTAGGCTCGTAATAATAAACGATATATTAAAATACGATTTACTTACTACGTCTTTCTTTATTTTATTCACAATATTAAGAGCATTTTTTATCAATATTAGAATGTTCAATTATAACATAACTTCACGCCTGTAAGTCCCGAAAAGGAAGAAAAGTTTTTACTGATGGTAGAGCTCCATAACCGGAGCTCGCGAGCGTAGGCATTGCCTAATATACTTGCCGCTAAAATCCGCTAAATGGTAGTGTTCAGCACTATCGTGTTCCGGTCAGGTGGCCCTGAAATTTCCGGCACAGAGGCGTAACACCTTAGGCCCCAGGAGTGGTAACGCATCTGCACTTTGACCTTGGTCTTTGTGGGGGTGTCTATAGGCTACAGTCATCACTTAACATCAATGTGAACTGCATGCTTGTTGCCACTTTCATTACATAAAAATAAAAAGGTAGGCAGAGGTAACTTCATGCATTCAAGCATACATGCAAGCACCCTGAATTCGCGAGTTACGTTTCAACCCATCTCCTTGATGTCTCCGGGCACATAACCTAACTCCAAGGTACCGGGAAAATTCCAAAAAATAGAAAAAGTCCAGTAGAACCAGCGATAAAGGGATCTTACGCTGTTATCTCTGATAGCCGACCCGGGAATCGAACCCAGGACCCCAGCGTAATAGTAGCAGCCTGCTACCACTACACTACTGAGACAGTTAAATAATCATAAGTGTGACTGACAAATCATCATCCCTCCCTCAGCAAGTGAAGCGTAACAGAGGGGGGGGGGATCGAGGGACGAGGATTTCCTCATTCCCCGGGTCTATCTGCCCTCGAAGCATCGGGGGCGTGGTCGTTAACGGGATTTATTATGAGATTTTTAATCATCAGTAAAACTTACTTTTTCGTGTGTGCTTGTTAGTTAAAAGTTTCAGTCGAGTAAGTAGGTGCGTTATTCTTTTTCGAAAAGCGAGTATTTCAACACTTGATTCCTACTGTCGATAGATAAATGTCCTAGTATCGTAGATACTATATCTAAAACTTTCTCAATCCATCATCCATCGAAGCCCGAATCAATAACCCGTCCAACCAACACTCAGACTTCGCGTATACCTACTATATCGACACTTTATGGGCATGTATGTACCCATAGCAAACACATTGACATCTCTGATTGATGATACACTTTCAACGGCTTCAACAATGACCCGTGATTGGGTTATGGTTGAAAATATACCAGAGGCTGGTTTTCTTAGTAATAAAAGTGGGAAATGGTTCACAATGATTGATAGTAAGTTAACGTTGCAGCATAGACGTGTCTACATAATACAAGTCTTTTGGGTGGTAGCTTTGCACTTCCGAGAATATTTGTATGGTTTTGCCTCTGTCATTTCTTATTTCTGTAATTCTCTGTTTCTCTATTTCTTATACTGTTCACATTGATGTTAAGTAATGACTGCAGCCCAGCAATCAAATCTTGGGTTGTTTTTTACATCTGTGCATAGTTGTCGAACTCATGTTAGTCGCTAATCCGGCAGTTTTATTTTTAATGACGTGGAGGTGGCACTTACTCTTGGCGGCACAATGAGGTAGGTTTCCACTTTGTGATCAGCGAGATAGCCTTCACGAGAGACGCCATCTCCCGGCTCCACATCAAACCGACCACCCAGCTGCATCATCGTCGCCTTTGTAATGTGGACGTGGCTAGAAATTAAAAAAGAAGTTTAGATCATGACTAAAGGTAATAGCTTACTAGAGCCACCCGTCACCCGACCAACCCGACTGCCTCGAGCGGTCTGCGCTCATTACATCAACTCCGCTCCGTATCGACTTGACCGAAAGCCGTCGCGTGAAGCGCGGGCGGCGCGCGGACCACTGGGTGACCACTAGCATGACTTGCGTTGACTTTGCATTGCCAACTCGCTGTTCCTAAGTGGAACGAGCGCGATCCGGTTCACAAGTAACATCGCTTCGTTCACCCGTGGACATAGAGCAACACGGGCCACCGGTCGCGGCGGACTGGAGGGGAGTAGCCATAGCGTTTATAACCGATGCAAGACAGTCTGTAATTTTTTGCGGGGGTAAATGCGTGCGACACACACGCACACTACAAAAATCGTCTATTACTACGAAACTCACAACTTGACTTAAACAAAATACAGAAACAATTTCACGCACACATTTAAACATCTAGGCGACAGGTATAGGCCTATTTGGGTTTGTGCTTTGACAGAGGGGAAAGCCTGCATAAGGCTACTCCCCTCCGGTGTTGCTCTATGCCCGTGGACCACCAGTCGACAACGAGTGGATGCCGTAAAACGAGGCAGTGCTGGTCGGGTGCCGGGTAGCTGTAGTGAGCTATGACCATTATACTTATCGTTACGCCATACATAATGTATGACGAACTTAAGACATATTTGTTACAAGTGCATGTTTCTATTTAAAGAAATGGTCACCCTATCTTCAAGAAATTACCAATCGTCTACATCATTAAACGTATGCGATTGAACGAACTCGTCAAGTTCAATTGAGCACATCATGAAATAATCGCATTTCATGAAACGATCGAATATATCATAATATGACCAATTTTACGATAGGGCCACAACATATAATATTTAGTACCTGGTTGACCAAGCTTCGCTCTGTAGCGATTAGTATGAATTGCATATACGACTAACGTTAGTAGACTAATGGTTCTTCTATTCATCAATAGATGGCGTTAGTCATCGGTTATGTATAAAATTTATTATTAACTTGGAACCGAGCTTTTCTTGGACCTGGAACCTAAATAAATCTATTTCTTGAAACGAAAAACCCCTAACCTGTAAGTTTCAAGAAAATCGTTGGAGCCGAGATCTTGATTCTATATATATATACAAGAATTGCTCGTTTAAAGGTATTATATTAGAGAGGCAACAATATTAACTTACCACCGATGTGAGTATGCATGTTTGTAAAAAATTATACATTTATTTTAACTCACTAGCAGAAAATGCAAGCTGCAAACGGGAGAACACACTTTATTGCTTTATTGGCTGTCCCTTTGAGATAAACTCAATTTGCTGGACCACTTACCTTGTTCATATGATTTATTGAATAAAAATACTGCTGTGTAATAACTCATGTGTTGCAATAAAGGTGATTCATGGAAATTCTGGTGGTAGAGCTCCTGTGACGGAGCTCGCGAGCGTAGGCATCACCGCATTACCTAATATACTTGCCGCTAAATGGTTGTGTTCACCACTATCGTGTTCCGGTCAGGTGGTAATCTACGGCCCTGTAATTTCCGGCACAGAGGCATAACACCTTAGGCCTCTGGAGTTGTAACGCATCTGCATTTTGACTTTGGTCTTTGTGTAAGTGTCTATAGGCTGCAGTCGTCACTTAACATCAATGTAACCTGCGGGCTTGCTTGCCACTTCCATAACATTAAAAAAATAAGGAAACAGTCCTTAGCAACGAATATTACACATCAAGCTTAGGAAAAGAGATTTCGACTGTATTCGGCTCTGTAGAGCGTTATCTCTTTCGCACACTACCCATGTGACGTTTCTCAACCGTTTTGACCAAAGGAGATGTTGCGAGCTCGGCTCTGGTTCGTACACGTCCTCAAAAAATGGATAAATTAAAGAAGAAGCCGAAAAAAATACAGTTAATTTATTCAAGAATATATTTTAGAGTTACAACGACATTTAATTCAAACGATTTTATCATTTTCAATTATGTTAAACATGGCGGCGATACAGCCGACACTTAGGATCAATCACTTTCGATAGTATTCAGAAAATATTACTTTTTTCTCCAAGTACTATATAATGAAAATACAATTTTAAAAATTAAAATGTCAAAATGACATCGCCCGCCATATTCGCCATGTTGGTTTTGAGTTGCAATTCTAACTGCAAATAATGTTTTGTAACTACAAACAAAGCTAAATAAGTGAAAATATGCAGTAAAAAACGTTTTAATATTGATTTTGCCTGTTTAATGAAATTGTGTACAATACATGGCCGGAGGTCCATACATTTTTGCAACATCTCCTTTTGACTAATGCCACACTCTCAGTGCTGACGTATTAGTGCATGTAGCGTATGTAGTGTGCAACAGAGGGATGCAGATGCGTTGCCACCCCTGAGACCTTAGTTGTTATGTCTCTGTGATAATTATTGCAAGGCCATACATTACAATTTACCGGAACACGATAGAGCTCAACACTAGCACTTGCCTGCCCTGTTAGTTCCGGCACAGATAATAAACAGCTTAGGCCTCAGAAGTGTTAACGCATCTGAATTTTGACCTTGGTCTTTTTGTGGGTGTCTATAGGCTACAGTCATCACTTAAAATCAATGTGAACTGCATGCTTGTTTGCCACTTCCTTATCATAAAAAAAAATTGGCGGCAGATAGATTAGGTAATGCGGTCGTGCCTACGCCTCCGAGCTTCTACACTCGAACTCTACCACAGTATTATCTATACTGTGACTCTACCTTATAAGTAAGTACAATATTTATATAAATAATGGTCGATTACAGATAAATAAAAACAAACTTTATAGTCTGTGTTTTATTTTATCAAATAAAACATCAAAATAAATACAATATCTTAACAAAAGTGTTTGAATAGAAATATACGTTTGTACAGACGTGTACTTAAGTGGAATACTCTTGAGTTATTCGTATAATCGGATTGTAACGTAAAGTACGAAACGATTGTACATTGTACAGTAAACATCAGAAGTGGTTAACGAGATTATGTAGGTTTCACAGAATAAAAAGAAGTTTGTTTACATATACTGGGAAAAAATAAAGAATATACCAAATACATTCTTTATTTTTTCCCAGGGCGCTGGGGCTAGCTTTATCTATTTTTAAATTAGAAAACCAATTAGTCTAAGCTTAATTTGACAACTTGTACCTATATTAAAATTGAATGATGACAAATTAATCAATGAAATGTAATATGAATTATGAATGTATTAATAGATTTTTATTAGAGCTAATTAACATTATTATTTAATTTTATGATTTGCATGCTCAATTATATTTGGCAAAGTATGTGAAACAATAAAACAAAAAAAAAACATGTAAAACCGTACTTTAAGCAAATAAGTATTTTTCAATCTTTGAATCAAACCATGGGCTACTTGGAAAAAATCGTGGGTGTTTGTAAATGCATACATTCAAGCATACATGTCATGCATTTAGAGACTCATTTCATCTGTACTAATAGAGTAAGATATTTTATTTTTTTTTCATCACTTTTATTTGAGGTCGAAATGCATTTAATCTATACAAATAAATAAAATTGGAGTGCCCGTTTGTAATATTAAAATAACAGCTTTTTACTAAATGCATATTATATATACTCGGTACATATACCAAAACATTTTTTTTTACAATTTTTGTCTGTCTGTCTGTCTGTCTTTCTGTCTGTCTATCTGTCTGTCTGTCTGTTTGTTCCCGCTAATCGTGGGAACGGCTGGACCGATTTTGACGTGACTCTCACTGGCACATAGCTTATGTAATAAGGAGTAACTTAGGCTACTTTAATACTAGCTGCACCCCCGACTTCGTCCGGGTAGATACTGAACAATCATAAATTCTCACGCGGACGGAGTCGCGGGCACAGCTAGTTAGATAATAATATGTTTTCATAGTCATATTTGAAAGTATTTAAACTAACATAGTAGTTAAAAGGTATCATAGTTGTTACGGTCGTTTTTCGAGAACGCTGTGTCTTTTACTTTTGTTATCCGCAAATATTATTTCTACAATACATAGAGCTTCTATTTTTCTTTATGTAATGGAAGTGGCATACAACAGTTCACATTGGTGTTAAGTGATGACTGCAGTCTATAGACACCCACACAAAGACCAAGATCAGATATGATAATGCAGATGCGTTACTACTCCTGAGGCCTAAGGTGTTATGCCTCTGTGCCGGAAATTACAGGGTCGTACATTACCACCTGACCGGAACATTGTGCTGAACACTACCATTTAGCGGCAAGTATATTAGGTAATGCGGTGGTGCCTACGCCCGCGAGCTCCGACACTGGAGCTCTACCAAAGCTCGCAAAAAATTGCGAATATGTTCAATCACTACTCACCCAGCAATTCCACCAGACTCCATGTGGTTGGCAAGAGTGACGTCATCGCTCCAGACATCGAACTGCCACTTCCTGAGGCCGAGCACACCGCACAGCACGTTGCCAGTGTGGATGCCGATACGCATATCCACGTTGAAGCCCGTCGCTTCGCGGACGAACCTATTGAAAGAGAGAGAGAGCTTGAAGGAAACCAAAATGAAGTTAATATTTACATCAGTGAAACTGGCATTTAGTACATACGTCTTTCCTTTTTTATGTACAAATGTACGTACGTAACGTAACTTCACGCCTGTAATCCCTGAAGGGGTAGGCAGAGGTAAATGCATCCATTCAAGCATACATGCAAACACCCACGATTCGCCGGTTACGTTTTTGGCCCATGTAACAGGTGGCGAGCCTGTTGACATCTTCAGGCACATTACCAAACTCCGAAGTGCTGGGGAATTTCCAAAAATAATGTTTGCTTGAATGCATGCATTTACCACTGCCTACCCCTTCGGGGATTACAAGCGTGAAGTTATTATTTTTTTTATTTTGTCTTACCGTATTGCATCGATCATCTGCAAACCCATGTTGACACAGTTGTAAGCGTGGTTCGGCCTGGATACAGGCAACCCAGACACGCAGTAATAACAGTCTCCTAGGATCTTGATACGCATACACTGATTTTCCTGTGAACAAAGAAAATGATGTACTTATAGTCGCACTGATATTTTTATCATTTTTTGTCCCTGAAGCAGCAGATGGACCCTATGGAGTCCAAAAACAATAAGATTTTTTTCTGGTATCCTGAGGGATGGAAGCGCAATACACACTGCGCCTGCCGGGCCGCCGACCTATGTCGCCAACTTTTTGTCGGCGGGTTAGTTGGCGGCTTTGCTCATTGCAAGTCGGAAAAGTTTGTTGGCGGCATGTCGGCGGCTTAAGATGAGGATCTTTCTTGTCACTACCACTCGAGTGTCGCCGGGTAACTGAGCGTAAGTCCGCAAGCCACCAATATGTCGACGGGCAAAACGTGCGGGCGCAGGTTGCTGACATGATTCTTTTCATATACGCCGTCGCGGGTTGAGTCGGCGGGCTGTGTCGGCGGCCCGGCAGGCTCAGTGTGTGTTGCGCTTTACTGCATAAGTTAAACTTTAATGTAGTTGTACGTTAAAACAATAATAAAGACTTATCAGAACTATGCCTTCGTGATTATGACATGAAATTTTCTTTCGATCAAAATCGACAGAGAAAACGGTTAGAAACTTTTGAAAAGGAGCAATGTCACCAGGAATTGATATTAACTTATTGCAGATGTCACAAATAACAGAGAAAAGTTTATGTATAAATATTAGAGTTTATGTATAAATATAAGATATCAGCCGACTTGTGAGAGTTCAACACGGGTTCAAATAGACCGTTAGAAAACATAAACTTATTGAACAGACTCAGACTCGAAACAAATATCTGCACTGCACTTATGTATATATATTATAGGTATGTTTCATTGAAGAGCCTTTGGCTATTATCCTTTGACTATTAAGAATAAACTTAGATGTCATTTGAATGTACGCGACAACAAAGAAAATTTAATACAATGAGACTTATGCAGAAATTAATTGAAATTTCAGTTGATAATTTAAATGAAACACTTTAATTAAACCATTCCCGTTTTCCACACGTACTTAAATGAATGCCAATTAATTATAATTTTGTTTGTCAAAAACAATATGCTTGAAAAAATCGGGAAAAAAAAATATTTTAACTATAATTATCAACCGTGAGATAAATAATAATGTCCTCCAGACCGAACTTCGGTCGCGGCGGCCAATCTCAAAGGAGACTAGCCAACTGCGCGGGAGATATTATAGTACAAAAGTGTATGTGCAAACACAGGTGCACTCTCTATTCCTTTACTCTCATAGCCCGATGGGACGGCAATCCGACACGACCGGAGATTTGCGGATGAATTGTCACCTAAGCCGAGAGAGCCGCGCAGGACCAACGGCTTTACGTGCTCTCCGAGGCACGACCAGACTCCGGGCTACTACTGGGAATTCCCTCACAGAAGAAACCTAATAACAGATTTTCTCGACCTGGGGATCGAACCCAGGACCTCAGGCTTCACCATCGCGATTGCGACCACTGAACCAACGAGACCGTGAGATGTACCTACCTAGCTGGAGAATAGTATTCTCCAAATTTGCCAACAGCTGACGCATACCATCATCGAGCAATTTGAGGCAAAGTCAACTTGGCCTCAGATTGAATTTTCACTTAGCATCCCCGTGAATTAAATTCTTCTTTTTTTATGTTATGGATGTGGCAAACAAGTATTCAGTTCACATTGAAGTTAAGTGATGACTGCAGCCTACAGACACCCACAAAAAGACCACGGTCAAAATGCAGATGCGTTACCACTCTTGAGGCCTAAGGTGTAATGCCTCTGTGCCGGAAATTACAGTTTCGTACATTGCTACCGTCATTACATAAAATTCACTAAAATTCACACAATGAACCAGTATGAAAATGTAACGTAAGAGAAATAAAGATACTGTAATTCGGTGTTACCTAAGCCCCTGGGAGATTTAACATCAGTGGGGTATTTATCTTTTTAAAATAATGTTTATCAGAATTATTATTATCTATACTAGAATAACAACGAGGTTAAAACAACAGACATCGCTTCATGTTTGAACTAAACATATTTTGCTACCGGAGTAAAATTTTCACACCACTATATTTGCAAAGTTTCAGCTGTGTACAGCTTAAAAGTTAGTTTGTTTTCAGCATCGAAACACTTGCGGTTGAATGCACAAATGAATATTCATACTTAATTCGATTAACAAACAACAAAACCGATTTGAACTTTAATAGTAACAAGTTAAAATTCAAATTCCTTCACTTCAACAATCACCTTTATCACTTTCAGGGGGCATAAGGGAGTAGTGTTACAGGTACGCTTCTATAATTTAAAAAGTTTGTTTTAATTAAAATTAGCATTTTAATATCTGTTTTGTGCCAGCGTTTTTTTTATGTGTGTCTCTGTGAAGTAATGGCAGCAAACCCCTATATACCTATTTGCTTGATTTCTTGGTTTTATCCGCGGTTAACCCAAATTGTAATTGAAAGTGATTTTAATAATTTTTAAGAAGTTGTAAACAGTTCTTGAAGAATCATTATCAGTAATCAGATACTTTTTCACAATAAAACTGCTGAAAAGACTTCGTTTAATTTTTCGAGACGTCATTTAATTTGCAACCCTGAGATATAACCTATCTCTGTCGTTTAAGTGTTTTATAGAGACAAAAGACCTTTAAATCCCTCTTAGATTTAAGTGACGTCGACAAATATGGGATATTTGGCCGTGTGACTAGACAAAAATAACACTTTTTAATGAGATTGACTCATTTGTCAAGAACAAAGACTAAATGACCCAACATTCATATGGTTTATTATTATCCAATTATATAAGGAGTGTTCCCTGACCGAAATTGATTAAATCAGCATAACTGCTCGTCCAAATGTCAAATTAATATGGAAATTAGCGCAATCATGCATTTATGGTGATCCGGTTAACATGTTGCAGTGACCGTGATGTACGCTAGTTCAATTTATTGTATTTCTCAATTTTTTTTACCTAATCGTGGTTTTATATTTGTCAACATTTTTTGAATAAATATGTATAAACTATACAAAAGTATCTTTAATCGCCTCTTACTGCTTATTGAAATTTAGAAGAAATTTGGCAATGACAGTTTTAATTTACCATCGCAAGAAAGGATTTTGCAATCCATCCTCTGAGATGGCAAAGAAGGGTGCGAAATTCTTCTTCTTAAAGTGCCACTTCTCTGCGAAGGTTGGCGACCATCATGGCAATCCCAAAGAATCCCTTTTGACCGGTGGTAGAGCTTCAGTGACGGAGCTCGCGGGCGAAGGCACCACCGCATTACCTAATATACTTGCCGCTAAATGGTAGTGTTCAGCACTATCGTGTTCCGGTCAGGTGGTAATGTACGGCCCTGTAATTTCCGGCACAGAGGCATAATACCTTAGGCCTCAGGAGTGGTAACGCATCTGCCTTGGTCTTCATGTGGGTGTCTGTAGGCTGCAGTCATCACTTAACATCAATGTGAACTGCATGCTTGTATGCCAAGCCCAAAACAAAAAAAAAAAGTTGTTGAACCATTCTCGCAAATTTTTCAACCAACATGTTCTTCTTCTACCTGGGCCTTTTGCCCTGAATCTTGCCTTACAATATCATTTGGAGCCTCTAATATGACTAAGCCACTTATTTGGAATCAGATAATGCTCCATCATTGGATCGTATGCATGGGAAGCCGGTACAGTTCGCTGGTCGGTATTAAGCTGTGACTTTCAGTTCCCTCTTTTTTTATGTGAGCAAGATGAAAAACAAGCATGCAGCTCACATTGATGTTAAGTTATGACTGCAACCTACAGGCGTCTACAAAAAAAACCCGAGGTCAAAATGCAGACGCTTTGCCAGCCCTGAAACCTAAGTTGTTTCCTCTCTGTGATAGTTATTGCGGAGTCATACATTACCATCTAACCGGAACACGATAGAGCTCAACATTATTTGGCGGCAGATAAAGGTAATGCGGTGGTGAGCTCCGTCACTAGAGCTGTACCACCAGTGGAACCTACCACCTTTGAAAAGTATGGTTCAAATGGAAGCGCTAGAATGATTCTTTAACTTCACACCTGTAATCTGCGAAGGGGCAGGCAGAGGTAAATGCACGAATTCAAGCATACATGCAAACATCCACAATTCGCCGGTTACGTTTTTGGCCCATGTAACAGGTGGCGAGCCTGTTGACATCTCCGGACACATCACCAAACTTCGAGGTACGAGGTAAATTTCCAGAAAATGGAAAAATCCCAATAGAATCAGAGATAAAGGACTTTACACCATTATCTCCGATAGCCCGGTAATCGAACCCACCTCACCATCGACCTCAGCGTTATAGTAGTGGCCTGCTACCACTAGGCTACCGAGGCAGTTAAAATGATTCTTTATTTTATACTTACTTGAGCAATTTGGTCGAATCTTCCAAACAGCTCATTCAAAGTCTTGACCAGGTCGGATGCGCTCAGCCTCTCCGACAGCGGCGTGAAGTTTACGATGTCGGCGTACAAGATGCTGACGTTGTTGTGACGCTGCACGTGCATCTCATGGAAACGGGTCTGTTTGGATGTGTCTGCGCAGGTCTCTGCCATTCGCAGCATGATGGAACGCTTAGCCTGGAACAGAGAGTTTCAATTAATGCCATTAAACACCACTGTTGACGCCGAAATTCTTATTTATATTGCCTCCTTATAAACCGCGTATGATCGCTTACAAATCGCTACAGAGCATAAAATCGCATTAAAGACACGTAGAATACCGCTTACGCCTAGCTGCCAGGAAGAAGGTCAAAGGTCAGCGAATGGGTAAGACGTATTAATTAGGTACATATTTCCTTAAACTGTGGCTTTAGTGTGAGAATTTCATATGTGTTTTTATTTTATTAAAATTTTAAAAAATTAAAAAAGTTGGGCAATTTTTATATTTGCAATTGTACTTAACTCTACACGCGAGTCCGACTCTCACTTAGCCGGTTTTTATTAATAAACATTTTTTCCTATGTCATATTAATGAAGTAGAACACACATTACTTGGAATTCATTATGTTTATAGACGCCTGACATTTTAAAGACAGCAACAAACGTTGTCTCTGCTTTGGCTTGTAACATAAATTTGATAGCACCTGCATTAGCTTTGAATTTTGTTTTATGTAAGTGGGGTGGCAAACAATCATGCAGCTTGCAGCTCACATTGATGTTAAGCGATGACTGCAACCTGTATACCACACAAAAACCAGAGGTCAAAATGCAGATGCGTTGCCACCCCTGAGATCTAAGTTGTTATGTCTCTGTGATAGTTATTACGAGGCCATACATTATCATTTAACCGGAACACGATAGTGCTGAACACTACCATTTGGCACCAGATAGAGGTAACATGGTAGTGCCTACGCCCACGAGCTCCGTTACTTCCATCAGTGAATTAAACTTACGTAATTAAACTTCTAGAATTTTTCAATGCTACGACACGCTTTCGACTCTCACTTAACCAGGTATTTATTAACTTACAATAAGTTTTTTCCCTCTTTATCACATAAGTAATGAACGTGCTTGACTTGAAATTCATTAAAACATATCTAAGGCGCCTGACTTTATAAAAATAGCAACAAACGTGTTGTCTCATTGCATTGTTTTCATCGAAGTTGGCCTTTTTTGTACATTGCTATAGAGGTTATTGATGTATGTATGTATGTATCTTCACTCCAAGTCCCTTACGGGGTAGGCAGAGATAGTGGAGCGCCAGACATCCTGGTCCAGACACACCTCATGTGCTTTATTGTTAAAAAAATCTCCTCAATATTACATCCCTAATATATCTACGTATATATGTAGATTATTAGGGATGTAATATTTCTGATGTGCTTTTTCTGGGCTCTCGTTGGATAATCTTGGGAGGTTTAAAACATCTCTTTTTAAAGTAAAGGTTTCGTTTGTAAAATGTTAATCTTTCAAAAGCAATTTTTGTTATGTATGGTTCCGTAATAATCAATTACAGAGGCAAATTGTGCCTCAGAGGTACAATGCAGATGTATATGAACCTCCAGCTTGCTTGCATGCAAAAAGACACACCCTCAACTTGTCTTCTAATTTTTTTTTATGTAATTAAAGTGGCAAACATGCATGCAGTTCACATTGATGTTAAGTGATGACTGCAGCCTATAGACACCCACGCAATGATCAGAGGTCAAAATGCAGATGCGTTGCCACTCCTGAGGCCTAAGGTGTTATGCCTCTGTGCCGGAAATTACAGGGCCGTACATTACCACCTGACCGGAACACGATAGTGCTGAACACTACCATTTAGCGGCCAGTATATTAGGTAATGCGGTTGTGCCTACGCCCGCGAGCTCCGTCACTGGAGTTCTACCACCAGTGAAAAATGAGGAAACAATTAAAATACTGTTGTCTCCTTAACGATCCTTCAGAGACAGGCGACGCGGAATGGCTCTTCACTATAATGATAATTCAGCAATTATGCTTACAATACTGCATCGGTGGCTCCACCAAACTAATAAAACTTTATAGGGTTGTCAAATTTTATTTATCTCTGTAACACAAGTGAGTGAATTTAGAAATTTAAAAACGTAAAGAAAAATTTGGGCAAGTATCGCCAGCCTAGCCGCTTTACCTGTAAGCTACCGAAGCACATTAATATACCTAAAATAACATCTGTATTTTGTAGGT
The DNA here is from genome assembly GCA_036365455.1 of Macrosoma leucophasiata. Classification (NCBI taxonomy): domain Eukaryota; kingdom Metazoa; phylum Arthropoda; class Insecta; order Lepidoptera; family Hedylidae; genus Macrosoma; species Macrosoma leucophasiata. The sequence continues at coordinate 20,398,711 of JAWQUS010000024.1, read as the reverse complement.
AGGTACCTACATACTCTAAATAATGTGATTATTTCATACTACAGATTATATAACGAGACTTTGTACCTATACTTAAGGTTAGTAGCCGTGTAAATAAAGTCTTAGTCGAATTCAATAGATTGTACATGAGTTTTGCGAATAATCAAAAGTCTTAGGAATCGGCGTGCATGTATGAAGAGAATGATGAAAGTAGACGAGGCACGAGAGGTTTGTCAGAACCTAATAAGAATTTGATATGTTCTTAGGTTTTCGCGAGCTACACTCATTGGCAGACTGAGGTGACATTTGTCTGACAGAAGTTTGAAAAAATTATATGTAGCTACCTCCATTGATTTCGTAAACGCCTTGCGTAGCGTTCAAGGTTTCAATAATTTTTTCAAACTTCTGTCAGACAAATGTCACCTCAGTCTGCTCGGGACCACGGAAGCTGAAAAGCGCCCGAAACGTCGGGTTGATTTTAAAAATCATTTTTGTTTAATATACGCGAGATAAATCCGTAAAAATAGTTTTATTTCAACTAATAAGAATTTAATAATCCCCGAAGCTGCTTCAGGGATTTATGATATAGATGATATAAATGGAGCCTATAAGGTCCAAGAACAACAAGAAATAAAAAGTCATATTTTTATTTATGTATTAAAAATATATACGTAGGGATTAATCCCTAAAACAGCACGAAAAATAGTTTAGGTACCTACATAAAAACTTTTTTTATAAGATGAGAAATTGACAACCCTAGTTTCAATATACTTCCGTATAACACATATTCAGTTAATGTGAATATTACCTACATCATTAACGTCACTTCAGTTTAATCATCTCGCGTCATCACATGCACACCCTCGAGTTAATCACCGTTTAATGATGAATTAAATACGACCAAGTGCCATGCCGACTAGAGCGCCGTGTGTTCCGTATAAAATTAAAGGGCTGAGGATTATTCTGAAAATAAAAAGCATTTATTGTAATAAATTCATAATCTAAAAGCCAAATAACTGATTTGTGATATTTGTTTTCAAAACTCCGGACCTAAAACTTTTGGAGAAAAGTGGGGGGAATGCCTTTTTTGCCTTTTGAAGAAAAGTGGGGGGAATGGTCATTTTCTTATAAAACTTCAACACAACTTATCTTACTCGTACGATAAAACGACCTATACCTCTATATACACCTATTATAATTTGCATAACTTTTCGTTTTTTTCTTATTATTCGTGAAATACCCATCCCCAAATGCCTCACGCATTAAATTAATACACTAAGTACAACTATACATACCTAGGGTAAGTAAATGAGGAAACAAATAATAGATAATGTTTGTTTATTTATGTACCACATGTAGCAATATTTCAACTCAATCTCTCTTTTTTGTTTTTTTTATGCAATGGTAGTGACAAACAAGCATGCTGTTCACATTGATGTTAGTGATGACTGCAGCCTATAGACACCCACACAATGACCAGAGGTGCAAGTTGCAGGTCAAAATGCAGTTGCGTTGCCACTCCTGAGGCCTAAGATGTTATGCCTCTGTGCCAGAAATTAAAGGGGCGTACATTACCACCTGACCGGAACACGATAGTGCTGAACACTACCATTTAGCGGCAAGTATATTATAAGGTACGACAAGCACATTAGGTAATGCGGTGGTGCCTACGCCCGCGAGCTCCGTCACCACCAGTGACTCTACTCTCTATTCATGTCGTAAAAAAGTGCTGTAACAGACAAAACAGACGAACAGATAGTTACACAGATATACGAGTGATCTTATAAAGGATTCATTTCTTTTCTCCGGAACCCTAAAATTTCTTGAGCTGTGACGTCAAAGTTAACAGATTCATAAAACGTCATGTGAATTCTTCGAAATTGTAGGCTATAAACAGTATGTCAATGGTCACGATCCTTAAAGACATAATTTTGGCGAAGTGGTGTAGGTTCGAGAGTGTGACGTCATTTATTCCACGAATCTTCTGAATTTGAATTTAATTACTCATACTTGTCTTGTCATAGACATTAGATACAGTTGTTTTATTTGTGTAATGTCGACACATGCTAACGGAATCTTCTCATACAGCCTACATGATGACGTGAAGCCTACACGTTGATGTCATATTGTAGGCTATGTATTTACGTTAACTGCAGGTTTGGTACAGTCATCCGATTATAATTTTTCACATTATTATGTAAGAGTATCTAACATAGTATCTCTCATTATTATGTAAGGTGGTAGAGTTCTAACGATTGAGCTTTATAAATCGTAGGCGCCACTTACACCTCTGCATTATCTGATTTTAATCAATCTTTCGCAAAGAATTTATATAGGTATTTGTATGTAACGTTTTGACAATTTGTAACGTATGTACTACTGGACCGATTTAAAAAAAAAACTCAATTAGGAAGATGCATGATCGATCGACCTAAGCTATTAGGTTGACAAATCTATGGCTATATTACATTTATTACACCTGTGCGTAGCCGGGGCGACCCGTTAGTTATGATTTTTTTATGTCAAAGGATTGATAGACAAGGTCGCTTATGAACATTTGCAACACCAGGGGAGTTGCCAACGCGCTGCCAGCCCTGAAGGACTCTTTTGACAGCACTTTTGAAGAACTCCATATTGTGCAGTGCCGGGGGAACACCTCAGAGTGCAGTTCGTTCCACAATTTGCACGTTTTGGGCAGGAACGATCGTGCAAATCGGACTGTGTGGAAGTGCTCAATTTCCAAGTATCCAATCTGTGCGGGTGGAGCTTCTCTCTTCGGCGGGTGGTGCCACGTAGGAATGTAGACGATGGCACCAGATCAAACAGTTCACAGAACTTTTGTCTATATGTACGTTCCTCTTATAAGTTGAGGTATTGCCGGTAATTATTTTTCATTGTATTGGTGAGTTATATTACTTATTTTAGAGATTTCTGTAAGGGTGATCCGTAAAATGGACGCGATCTGGCTTATGGACGCAAACCGGCGAAATGACCCTCTATCAATTTCTCTTGTCGCAGTGTTTATAGCAATACTCATCTGAAACGGCAGGACCGATCATTATGAAATTTTGTGTGTATATTTGGTAAATATGACAATCGATTGTAGTCCATTTTTTATACCCTTAAATGTCAAGGGTGATTCCCCACAACTATTTTTTTTGTCGATTTTTAGCACTTTTTTTTTAAACCTCTAAGACAATACGAAGTTCGTCGGGGCAGCTACTGTCGATATAAAAATTAATTATCGAAGATCTTTACCACGAGTGCAGTGACGATCGCAAGTTGAGAACGTGCCGTATGTGGGTCATTGCCACTAAACTGGTTTCGTGAATTAACAAATTTCGCCATCGCCACAATCATATTGAATGTTGGTCTCAATGCTACGTTACTGTGTTTTTATCCAATTAAAGTCACAAAAACAAAGTTCACAGATTGTCTTACTTATAATGAAGGTGGCGAGCTTGCATACGTTTATACGGCGTATACGGTTCATATCTGTAGATTAAAGACTAAAGCTACTCGCTCACGACAGACAGTCGCTGACCGATTTTGTGTAGGAGAAAAATAGAACGTACTGATAGTCATAGTAAAACGAATCGACTTTTTGTAGGACTTGTGCGTTGCACTATTGCTATCAGTACGTTCTATTTCGCTCCTATAAAAAGTCGCCAAAAAATCGGTCACCGATTGTCGGACGTGGGTGCGAGCCTTAAGGGCGATATTCCTAGACCGCTACGACTTTACTTTGACTTAGAGCCGAACTTACAACGCTTATAAATTTTGTTTCACAGGCGTGTCAAAATAATAATAATCATTTAACTCAGGTAAAAAAAACGTAACTTCACGCCCGTAATCCCCGAAGGGGTAGGCAGAAGTAAATGCATGCATTCAAGCATACATGCAAACACCCACGATTCGCCGGTTACGTTTTGGCCCATGTAACAGGTGGCGAGCCCGTTGACATCTCCGGGCACATTACCAAACTTTGAGGTACTGGGAAATTTCCAGAAAATGGAAAAATCCCAATAGAACCAGTGATAAAGGCTTTTTCACCATATGTATGTATCTTCACGCCAGGTCCCTAACGGGGTAGGCAGAGAGTGTAGAGCGCCAGACATCCCGGTTCTGACAAACCTCTCGTGCCTCGTCTACCTTCATCATTCTCTTCATACATGCACGCCGATTCCTAAGACTTTTGACCCCACCATCAGACAGAACTCGACCTATTTGGTCATGGTAGGTCAGCCTTGGTCTTCCTGGGCCTCTGCAACCATCCACATTCGCATTGTATATCTGTTTAGTCATTCGCTCATTCGACATTCTTTCTATATGCCCGAACCATCGGAGCATGCCTTTTTTCATTTTTACACCGATACTATCATTCACACAAAGTCTCTTTCTTACATCTTCATTACGAACGCGATCGGTGAGTGATACACCGCAGATCTTGCGCAAAGATCTCATCTCGACCGCGTTCAACTTACTTTCATGCTCTTTCCTGCATACCCAGCTCTCGCTTCCATATAAAAGCGTTGGAGTAAGTACAGCATTATGTACGGCTAGTCGAGCCCGCTGGCTGAGATGTTTCGATTCTAGCAGCTTACCCAACGCTCCATTCACGCAATTCCCAGCAAGCACTCTTCTTTCTATGTCAGTGGTGTACCTACCATCCTTGCTAAAAGCACATCCAAGATATACAATTTCATCAACCTGTTCTAACACTGCATCATCTACTACTACCCTTGCATTTGTTCTCTGTTCATCTCTTTCAAATACTAATACTTTAGTTTTATCCACATTCAATTGTAAGCCTTTCTCCATACAATCCTCTTTCATGACTGTGACTAGTGCTTGTAGCCCAGATGGTGTAGAGCTGACAATTACCGCATCATCTGCGTAAAGCAGACAGTTCACCACTAAGTCACCCATACGCACTCCCACATCCATCAACTTCACCCTCTGGAGGCATTTGTCCAGATATATAATAAACAGCCTAGACGAAAGCACGCAACCCTGTTTGACACCGATGTTAACATCAAACCAGGGTGACATGTTACCATCTACCCGCACACATGCTTGACAGCCCACATACGTGGACTGTATTGCACGGAGCAGACTGCCATCAATACCATACTCTGGCAAAATGTCCCACAGCTCCTTTCGTAATACCCTATCAAACGCCTTCTCCAAGTCCACAAAACCGCAGAAAACCTTCTGGCTCACAGCAAGATGCTTCTCTACGATGTTGCGGAGGGAGAAAACTTGATCCATACATCCTCTTCCAGTTCTGAAACCACCCTGTGCATCCCACAACAACCCGTCGGACTTCTCTTTCATTCTTCTTTCTAAGACTTTCCCATACACTTTAGCTGCCAAACTGATCAAACTGATCGCTCGATAGCTGGTGCAGTCCATACGTGAACCCTTGCCTTTATACAAAGGCACGATGACCGCACACCGCCAATCCTTTGGGATTCTTCCGGACCTCCAGCAAAGGTTGCACAACACCCAGAAAGAATCCCAAAGGGCAGCACCACCATATTTGATCATTTCGGCAGAAACCTGATCAATACCCGCAGCCTTACCACATTTCAAACTTCGTATCGCCCTTACAATCTCATCTATTGTTATATCCTCACAAGCCGGCACCGTCAAGTCAGCAACTCCGGCGTCAGGGTTGTGAGCATAATCATACATTTCCCCATAATACTCGCTCCATCGTTTTAACACATCTTGCGTGTTCTCAAGAATGTCACCCAACTTAGATTTTATTCTATTCATTCCAGAAACTGGAGAAGAGCTTCTAGACTTTTTCACCTCCCTCCAATAGAGTTTGATGTTAGTCTCAAAGCTCTTCGCCAGTCTCTCATCAGCTTCCACTTTATCTCTCTCACGCTTTTCATTCACTAAAATCTTGGTGTCATTCTTGAGCCGACGGTAAATTTCTCTCTTCTCATCTCTCATACCATTATTCATTTGCAAAGATGCTACATAATCCAGCCATGCTTTCTTCTTTCTTTCAACGGAGTCTTGCACCTCCTTGTCCCACCACGCATCCCCTTTCAAGGATTTGCGTATCTTTGCATAACCACATACTTCTTTCGCAACTTCCACCATACTATCTTTCATAACTTGCCAACATTCATCCACGTCCAAGTCCGTAAGACAAACCTTGTCTAACTTTTCACGGACTTGACGTTCATACACTCTCCTTGCACTAATATCTTGTAACTTTTCACTCTTTATTCTTTCAAGTCCTCCGAAAGGCACACGGACACGCCAATGTCGCCATTTCTTGAACAGACCCCTAAACCGGCTTATTACCAAGTAGTGATCTGTATCAAGAGTGGGACCTCTGTAGGCTCTAGTGTCCATCAGGCTCTTCCGAAGACGACTATCAACCATGATCAAATCAATCATACTTTTTTGTTCATTCCTCCTCCATGTATACGTGTGAATGTCCTTATGACGGAATTCTGTGTTAGACACAAGGAGACTTCGTTCCAAGCATACGTCAAGTATCAGCTTACCAGCATCATTTACTCTTCTATCACCATATGGACCTAGAACGGCCTCGTATCCTGGCCGCCTGGTCCCGACCCATCCATTCAAATCACCACACAAAATTACCCTTTCATTAGCTTCAACCATATCGAGAACTTCCCTTGTAGATTCCCAAAACTTCTCCAGGTCTTGGGTCGTCGCTGAGCTAACCGGTGCATAAGCTGCTACCAAAAACACCCTAGTGACGCCCAATTTAATTCGGACCCAGATTAGTCTCGGGTTCACCAAACCATAATCTTTCACTCCAGTGACTAAACGAGAGGACAGAAGGACGCCCACCCCCGCGCTGGCATGATCGCTCTGTTGCACACCTGCCCACAGAGCCATCGCGCCACCCGGGAGATCTTCGACCTCGCAGCCCTTTCGTTTAGTCTCTGTTACACACAAAACATCCAGGCGTCTCACACTCATTACGTTCGTCAACTCATTCATCTTCTCACAAATTCCACCTCTCACATTCCACGTGCCTATCTGGCACTCCCCACTCCTCGATCCGCCGTATCGGGCCCGGCGTGACAGGTGGCGGTCCCCATCGCCGCTTTGGCCGCTTTTCGTACCGACGGGGACGGGTCGGTACGCGTCGCCTCGGGGGGACGCCCTAACCCGCACTGCGGTACGCCTTCGTGCCAGAATTGCAGCCCCAAAGGACTGGCAGGGGTCGCGACGTGCACGCTTCTGGCATGACCCCCTTTTTCACCATTATCTCTGATAACCCCCTACCCGGGAATCGAACCCAGGACCTCAGCGTAGTAGTAGTGGCCTGCTACCACTAGGCTACCGAGGCAGGTAAAAATGCTTAAAATAAACAATAGGCACATAGATTAAACTTACACACATATCAAAAGTCTTTATAAAACACTACACACTATTAATCATGTAAAATCGGCGACGTGATGCACGGCTTTACTGTACTCTTTACTCTTAAAAGGCTATTACACGACATGGTATTCAGGGTCCGACAGAAAGGGTGGGCGTGGCCTCGCGCCGGGTTGCCGCTTATTACACTATCCGGTCGACAGAGCCCTAACTCAATCACAGTACAAAAACACGGGCCGCTCCGGTCGCCCATAATTAGAGCCGTAACTCGGTAAATGTTATTACACTACCCTGACCCTTGCTATCGTACCCTGAATACCGTGCCGTGTAATAAGTCCTTTACGTCTGCCGGCAGTTGTCAAAAGCTTTGCTTTACTTTGTGAAGCACATCTCTGATGGAGTATTCGATGAACATACATAATAAATCATACATAAACATAAAAACTCCTCGTTTTATGAAGTCTGATAAAAAAGTTTTTAATGTATAAAGGCTAGGCTTTCAATTTCCATCTTTCCTATCTCTCTCATTCCCTTTATTTCTGTTATTCATCAATTGTGTTTTTTTTTTTGCATACCGTGAAACTATTTGTACATTGTATGTTACACAGTTGTTACATTAAGTATGTACACCCTACCGACTTTTAAATTTTAGATCCTTTATGCAAGGTTGCCTGGCAGTAATCGCTACCTGAGCGATAAGGCCGCCTACTGTACCTGTTTTACTGTCGTCTATTTATGTAAATTGTTACTGTTTGGTGTACGACAAGAAATAAATAAATAATAGGTTGGGGAAAAAGTCTTTTCGCATTATAGTATGTATGAACTTGTAATAAAATCTCTTTTGCTGTAGTATTTGTATCTGGCTGGTTTTGATATCATTGAAAGTTAAAATTTTAAAGAACATAATTCCAAATTCAAATTAGGCAAATGTGTGATTTTCATTTGTTTTTCGTACTGTCAAGATGAGTGAATCTAATGAAGAAATTCGATACATTTCAAAATTTTACTACAAAAAAGGTAAAAATGCAACGCAAGACCGCGAAAAAAATTTGCGATGTTTATGGACCTAGAGCAGTGTCTGTGAGAGTAGCACAAATTTGGTTTAAGCGTTTTCAATCCGGAAATTTTGATGTCAAAGATGCACTTCGCTCTGGTCGCCCTATTACGGATAAAATGGATGCCATTTTTGAAAAAGTGGAGCAAGATCGACCTATCAGTAGTGACGACGTAGCTGAAGAACTGAGAATTGATCACAAAACAGTTTTGGCGCATTTGAAAAAAGCTGGGTACAAAAAATAGCTCGATATTTGGGTACCTCACGAGCTCACTGAAAGAAACCTAATGAACCGTGTACTCATTTGTGATTCTTTATTACGACGTAATGAAAACGAATCATTTTTGAAGAAGCTGATAACTGGTGATGAAAAGTGGATCACGTACGACAAGAACGTGCGAAAAAGGTCGTGGTCAAAGGCCGGTCAGGCTTCACAGACTGTGGCGAAACCTGGGTTAACTCGCAATAAGGTGATGTCGTGTGTGTAGTGGGATTGGAAGGGCATTATTCATTATGAGCTATTACCACCAGGCAGGACTATCGATTCTGAACTCTACTGCGAACAACTTGATGAGATTAAAGCAAGAAGTTGAGAGAAAGCGGCCGGAATTGATCAACAGAAGGGGTGTGGTGTTTCATCATGATAACGCTAGACCTCACACATCTATAGCCACTCAGCAAAAATTAAGAGAGTTTGGCTGGGAGATGTTAATGCATCCGCCGTATAGTCCTGACCTTGCACCTTTAGATTTCCACCTGTTTCGGTCTCTTCAGAGTTCTTTATGCAATGTTAGGTTAACATCACGAGAGGACTGCCAAATCCACTAGTCGCGGTATTTTGATGAGAAGTCCCAAAATTTTTATAGCAATGGGATCATGTCCCTACCTACAAGATGGCAAAAGGTTATCGAACAAAATGGTACATACATACTTTAGTTAAATTTAAATAAGCTATATTAAAAAATGTTTTGAATTATCTTAAAAAATGCGAAGAAACTTTTTCCCCAACCTAATAAATAAAGGTTAACCATTCCGACGAATATTGTGTTGGAATATTTTAAAACCCTTGACAAGATTATAAAGTCATTCACTTATCAGCCTTGAATAATATATATATTTTGAATTACAAATTTTAAACGACACTCAAAATTACAATCCAGTTAAAAATACTCGTACATTTTAAAATCTCGTTCAACTGTGTATTTACACAGAGTTTTACCATCTCTAGTGCCACTGGCAATAGTATGAATAATGAAGTAAAAATAAAAATTCTAACTAGTTAGGCTTTACAACTTTTGAATTTATAAAATGTACTTGAAAAAACCGAAATCTCTTCTTGTGCTTAACCCGATCCGAGCTTAATTTCTTCTGTAGCTATTAAGCAAAAATGTTAGAATGATGTCGTTTCATTTATTTTATACGACGGCGCTTACGCAGAATCGAGAGAAACAATATAAAGTTCAGTTTGTATACGTAATTGAACAGCATTATGAGGTCAAAATATACTAGTTGATTCTTTATGTGCTCATTAGTCAATTTAATCATAAATTCTTACACAAATCACATTCACTCATTTGCAAATTAATAACTCAATAAACTCGAAATAACTGGCCTATATTAAGAACATTATGCGCATATTTACATAATGACTGAATGTGGTATGTTTTTAAATTAAATGGTAATAATAATTAGGTAGAGTAAGCACCATAAATATAAGCGTATAATACAGCGTAATTACCACTAGGCCACCAAGGCAGCATGATATTCATAGACTGGAATATTTTAAGAATCAATGGAATAAACCTAAATTATTATATTATGATAAAACAACTCTAGAAATTATTAGAATGTCAATATTGTGCAATAGTTCAGACACCCTTGTCTGACTTACACATACTAACACATAATGCAGAAACTGGTAATCACATACCATCAATATGAACTCTTCAATATAAAAAAGTGGCCAAGTGCGAGACGGTCCCGCGCACCTAGGGTACATCCGTACATTTGTATCCGTCCCTTTGTACGGATACAAACCTGTAAGTGTATAATAAAAATATTTTTAATAATATGATGCGCGCATGGCCCCGCGACTGGTGTAGATCGGAAGCGATCTACTCCGTTAAGCGATGCGGGCGCGGTCGGGTGTGTGATGGGTGACCGCTAGCGGCAAATTAAAATGCGCGTTTTCGTGCTTCGGAGGCCATCGGTCCCTGTTGCTATCGATAGATAGCAGTCGTTAAACCTTGTCGGAGGCCTTGTAGGGCGGTTTGAAAACATCCAACAACGGGTTGGCCACTAACTCTTATCTCCACCAACCCGCATTTAAGCAGCATGGTGAAGTTAGCCTCCTCCCAAGAAGGGGAGAGACTCGTGCCCAGCAGTGGGACGTATTAAGGGTTACCATTATTATATAATAAGATGCAAAAAAAATTTACGCTTTCCGCAATTTTTCCTTTATTTGTGCTTATGCTACCAAATTTGTAACAAAGCATACGAGCAACGCGGGCCACCGGTCGCGGCGGACCGGAGGCGACCGGTGGCCCGCGTTGCTCTATGGGAACAAAGCAAGGAGTTTTGATAATTTGCGGAAATTTGCGGCATAAACGGCTGTATTTGTTGATTGCGTTGGCTCAGAAAGCTGAATTTTTCACAGCTTCAAGGGATAGCAGACTTCAGTATTTGATGTAAAACGCGTTCCAGCGAAAAAGGGTATTTACAGACGGACGGACGGACGGAAGGATAACATAACATGTGATGCTATATGGGTTCTGTTTTTTCTTTTCGAGGTACGGAACCCTAAAAATGATCACTAATAAACATTTTCGTATAAATACAAATTTAAATAAAATACAAATAAGCATTATCAGAACCTGCTTTTTGTCTAGACAAATCAAACAAGACTAAACAAGACGAGGTTACCTATTATTTATCATTGCACAGTACTCCACGACACCATATTATTGCAGTCATTGAAGTAATACAAATCTTCCTGGCACGTTTACTGGAAGAACTCCAGTGATGGAGCTCGGGGGCGTAGGCACCAATGCGCTTCCGACAGTCCCCACTCGAGGACCCATTTTCCCAATGGTCGTTTGTTCTTCGAGCTATGTGCCCTTCCAATTGCCACTTGTAAGTTACTTTCGTTCTGATTCGAGACGCCAAGTTTTTTTTTTTTATATCAAAGGATTGACAGACAAGCAGACGGGCCGCCTGATGGAAAGTAGTCACCGTCGCCAACGCGCTGCCAGCCCTGAAGGACTCTTTTGACGCCATTTTTGAAGAACCCTCAGAGAGAACTGCCCTCAATTCCACAATTTACACGTTCTGGGCAAAAACGAACGTGAGAACCGCACCGTTGAACATTGCCAGGTGTCCAGTGGGTGAAGGTATAGCTCTCTCCCTCTTTTTGACTTTGAGCTTTCTTTTGAGGCCCATAAGCGACTACGTTTCAGTTCCTTAAGTCATTACTGGCAACACATACTGGTCAAGGACCTTCGTCTTTGGTCACTGAGTTATTTTGGACAAGAAGATATATTGTAGTTTGGATATAGTGCCCTAAACCACATAAACATACCACTATTAGCTTCAGTAACGGGTTTATTCTATTTTAAAGAAAAATGGAAAGAAAAATTTGACTTCAGGCGAGACTCGAACTCGCGGCCTACTGGGAATCTAGTCCAGCCGCTCTTCCAATTGAGCTACTGAAGTCCTGCCCGATTTGTCAAATCTTTCCTTCACATTTATTGCCTTGCTTTATGGTAGCAGTAGCGCCATCTATTGCCAACCATGCTAGTCAGGTAACCGATAAAATAGACTTTGCAGTTTATTTAATATCGTAAAGAAGTCGCTTTTACCCTTAATAATTGTTTTCATATTATTTCGCATTAACACATGCTTGTGAAATATATTTTATTTTAAAGAAAAATGGAAAGAAAAATTTGACTTCAGGCGAGACTCGAACTCGCGGCCTACTGGGAATCTAGTCCAGCCGCTCTTCCAATTGAGCTACTGAAGTCCTGCCCGATTTGTCTTTCCATTTTTCTTTAAAATAAAATATATTCCACAAGCATGTGTTAATGCGAAATAATATAAAAACAACGGGTTTATTCGTCAACTCGACACAAAGGACCAGACACACGCGTGTCCAGTTGGTTAAACTTGAAATTATTTATTGAAATATTAGTTAATAAAAAAAACGTAACTTCACGCCTGTAATCCCCGAAGGGGTAGGCAGAGGTAAATGCATGCATTCAAGCATACATGCAAACACCCACGATTCGCCGGTTACGTTTTGGCCCATGTAACAGGTGGCGAGCCCGTTGACATCTCCGGGCACATTACCAAACTTCGAGGTACTGGGAAATTTCCAGAAAATGGAAAAATCCCCATAGAACCAGAGATAAAGGACTTTACACCATTATCTCTGATAACCCCCTACCCGGGAATCGAACCCAGGACCTCAGCGTAGTAGTAGTGACCTGCTACCACTAGGCTACCGAGGCAGTTTGTATTAGTTAGTAACATAAATAATAAGAGAGGGTGTCAAAAAATTGTGAATATATGAACAGGGAACTTCAAAATTGTTTAAGATCTACATACGATGACTACTGAAGTCTTTGATCCTCCAAGACTGGATGTGGTAACCGATGATTCACTTTATCTTAACGTTCTTTCTTCAATTGTTACGTCACTATCACAACGAGTCGTGTTCCAATTTTAAAACTTTCGCCTTCGGTGATTTGTTTTTGTTTCTTGGTATCAGATGCAAAAATGTTGGCAAGACTCCGATTCTTAGTAATATCACAGGATAAAACAAATAATAGATACATTTATTTAAAGAAAAATAGAAAGAAAAATTTGACTTCAGGCGAGACTCGAACTCGCGGCCTACTGGGAATCTAGTCCAGCCGCTCTTCCAATTGAGCTACTGAAGTCCTGCCCGATTTTGTCAAATCTTTCCTTCACATTTATTGCATTGCTTTATGGTAGCAGCAGCGCCATCTATTGCCAACTATGCTAGTTATGCTAGTTAGGAGTTCGAGTCTCGCCTGAAGTCACATTTTTCTTTCCATTTTTCTTTAAATAAAATATATTTCACAAGCATGTGTTAATGCGAAATAATATAAAACAAATAATAGATACATTTTTAAGGCAGTGGTAATATTTAAAGAATGAGTAGCACCATTTGAAATTGTTAAATGACGTCATAGTTTTAACCGTAACTGGTCGGGCTGCGCTGTTTGATGTTAAAGTTAACCTCAAAATTATCTGTTACATGATAAGGGAATCTGGCAACTCTGATATCTTTAACTATGCCAAAAACGTTAGTGGAACGCATTTCGCGATCACTGTTTAAAGTAAATATTACTGTTATTTTTAAAGGAGATGTTGCAAAAATGTATGGACCTCCGGCCATGTATTGTACACAATATCATTAATAAGGCAAAATCAATATAAAAACGGTTTTACTGCATATTTTCACTTATTTAGCTTTGTTTGCAGTTACAAAATATTATTTGCGGTTAGAATTGCAACATAAAGCCAACATGGCGAATATGGCGGACGATGTCATTTTGACATTTTCATTTTTTAAATTCTTTTTTGATTATCTAGTACTTAAAGAAAAAAAAAATATAAATACTATCGAAATCGATTGATACCAAGCGTTGGCTGTATCGCCGCCATGTTGAACATGGTTGATAATGATAAAATCGTTTGAATTAAATGTAGTGGTAACTCTAAAATATATTCTTGATTAAATAAATTGTATTTTTTCGGATTATTTTATAATTTACCCATTTTTTGAGGACATGTACGAACCAGGGCCGAGCTCGCAACATCTCCTTTGATAAAAACCATCACTATAACAAACATTTTAGTGCAACTGAACCAAACCATTTTAGCACTATCGTGTACAGACGGTTTTCTATGCAAGTTCATGCCGATACGTTGACGATAAGATAGTAAAAGATTATCGACTCACTGTACTATAAATAATTTTTATTATCTCAGTGGAAACCTAAATCTTGTTTTTTGTGATGCAGTCTACAAAAAACCGGCCAAGTGCGTGTCGGGAAACGCGCAGTGTTGGGTTCCGTAGTTTTAAGGTTTGATTAGTGTAATAAACAAAAAAAAATTTGTATGGAGTTGTTAAGAAATTTCAAGTATTATATTTTGTCGACTATTACTCGCAAACTTCTAAAGCCAACTTAAGTGTGATAGTTTTCCTTTTAATTTCGTTATATGGAGCTACTATTGCCGTAACGTTTAAATTTTAACAACAACCGTTTAGTTGAAAGGGGCTGTGGGGACCCTTAACTCTAACGAAAATTATTACTTTAAAGCTTAATGAGTCACGAACAGTTAAATAAATCGAAAAATTATGTTTGCACACCCCTAACAGTTTTGAAAGACCTATCCAACGATATCCCACACAATATTTACTGGTGGTAGAGCTCCAGCGACGGAGCTCGCGGGCGTAGGCACCACCGCATTACCTAATATACTTGCCGTTAAATGGTAGTGTTCAGCACTATCGTGTTCCGGTCAGGTGGTAATGTACGGCCCTGTAATTTCCGGCTTAGAGGCATAACACCTAATGCCTCAGGAGTAGCAGCGCATTTGCATTTTGACCTCTGGTCATTGTGTGGGTGTCTGTAGGCTGCAGTCATCACTTAACATCAATGTGAACTGCACGCATGTTTGCCACTTTTATAACATAAAAAAATATATATAGACAACGAAAAATATAAAAATATCCGCGCGTTATATAAAGGGGAGGTACCCTAAATAATTTTATTTTTCATGTTTTTATTCTACCACTTTGTCGGCGCAATTAAGATGTATACTTGTGTTGTGCCGAATTTCAAGTCTATAGCACCAATAGTTTTTGCGCTAAGCCGCGTACAGACAGACAGACGGACATGGCGAAACTATATTCCTTCCAACTAGGTTCCTTCTTTACTACGGAACCCTCAAAACGCAAGATGGGCAGCAGCTTCTTGTGATAAAACTACCGCCACTACGATTGCCGATCCGCGTGCCAAGCGTGGTGAATATGGCATATCCCACTTATGGGGAGGCTTTGATCCAGCCGTGAACATCCCCCGGCTGATATGATGATGATGACCAGTCAGCGGTTTATAAAAAGTAAAAGTTTGATGTGAACTCATTCGGACAAACGCTCGTGTAATCACAGCCTTATTTAAATAGGCCGTCATATTAGCAAACACGATAAGATAACTCGCGATTGTCTAGAGATACGGCAGGAATGACCGGGTTATCGTGTTTCGTATCTTTATTAGGGTTCCATACATCAAAAGGGAAAACGGAACCCTAATCACTTGTCTGTGTGTCTGTTATAGTCGAATTTCTCCAAAACTAAATTGGTGACTCAAATAAGAAGAAGCAATAAAAAATATTGAACTTGAAACCCCTATGTTTCCAACCCGTGTTGTATTATAAGCCACCACAACCACCACCACCCCACTTGTAGGGAAAATTAATAAAATGTTTCTCAAATTATAATTATTATTTGATATATGACATATAAGTTATAGTAGATAGAGATATTTTTTTATAATTTTTAACATAAATAGATTTTAAGTTGTTTATGGAAATAAACGAAAATTGTTTCTGGCCATTCCCATTCAGTATTTTCGGACACAAAGGTGGAGGGCCTTTCTATCCGAAAATACTTAACTAATTGACCTAAAATTTTTAAAAAACAATAAGTAGGTACATGAAATAGTTGTTTATCTGTAGATTACAGGAAAACCTATAAAAGTTAATTGTATTTATGTTAAAATGGAAAATTAATTTATTGTATAGAACCCACTCACTTGGCTGCTTTATTATTGACATGAATTATAGATTTGCGCATCGTCAAAACTAGATTATCTTTGGTAATTTGATAAATTTTAATAACTGCATTTGTACGCGTATTACTACTATTGTACCTGCTGGCTTTATGCAGCCCCGCTTTACCTAATATACCTACTTGCCGCTAAGTGATAGTGTTCAGCACTATCATGTTCCGGTCAGGTGGTAATAATGCGTAAAACATACTTCAAAACGAGAATAGGTTTTAATACTAGCAAAAAATATACTAGATTCTAAGTACATACAGACAGATGGAATAATTTGTGTAGATTAGCACTTTGTATTCATTTACGAGTGGAAATCCGAGATCTTAATTACCTACCTAATACTGGCTAATACTAACTCTACTTAACCACCGACTAGTATTATTTTAAGCAAGCAAATTGTAATAATCAACATATTCCCACACAGCACTGTAGTTATCGACAAATACGAATTAAAATTATATCTTAGTACATTTCCTGTATAAAAGAACTTAATGAATGATGTATTTTATGCTTCAATGTTATTTCATTGAACTCAGAGTCTGATGACAAAAATGCCATGTCCTTGGACCGCGTATGCAATCTATATTAATATCTTTAAAACCGACCAAAAACTTGTTGGACTTGCTTTCACAGGATTACGTACAATTAGCGAATTTCTTATGCTATCATTAATAAGATAGACTTCTTGTAGTTTATCAGGCATTTACAAGCAAAAAACCTTTTTTCCAAAATTTTAATCCCAGTTATTGTAGATATAAAACGGTAGGTAAAAAAATATTTAATGCACAATTATCATTTTAATGAAAATTGACACAAAGATAGTCAAAAGGCCTATATCGAATACCTTAAACCATGTTTTTCATCAATTCCAAATACTCTGAAATAGATAATGGAAGCTACAGGAAGTACAGCCTACATATATTATTATACGAATTCCACTCCGAAAAACTAGGGCAATCAATCAAATAATTTATTTGTTACAGTTGGCTATAGCTAGTTATATTGTCTCTATCTTCTACTCGTATTTTCAGAAAATAATTAAGGATAGGTAAAATTGATACCTAAAATTCTTAACTATTTTTGGATAATTTATTTTATTTTTAAGATTTACTTTGACATATTAATCTGTAGCGCCCACTACACACAGTACTTGTCTAGTACGATAGATGGCGTGCATGCGAATTACATCGCACATACGAAGATTTCTCAAGAGTTGGCATATATACAACTTCCCAACGTCAATCGTTGGGCCGCGGCCCGCCAGGCGCTATCACCTCGCCTGGTCGGAGGATCCTCCCTTTTCGTCGGAGGAACACTTCCACCCGTTCCTCCACAAATCAATGTATCAATTGGGATTCACTTTCACCTATCACAAGAAAATGTTATTATAACCAAGTGATTAAATGAACCTTGAATCTTAAGGCTCCATGCTAAAACCATAAACCAACTTATATTAAACTAGCTGTTGCAAGCGGCTTCGCAGGCGTGGTTGTCATTTTATAAATAACCAAGTAGCCTATGTTCTTTCTCAAAGTCAGCTCTATCTCTGTACCAAATTTCATTAAAATCGGTTCAGTCGTTTGGACGTGAAAAGGTAACGGACAGACAGACAGAGTTACTTTCGCATTTATAATATTGGTAGGGATTTAACATGTACGAACGAAACGCGAGTAAAAACTGGTACAAAGTATATTTCTGTTGGTCACAACTTTTAACCTTATTTAAAACTGTGTGCTTATATATCATTAAAGTTTCATCATGATCATTTAAAATGTGCTAAACCGCGAATGTATTTAAGATTGTTGCACAGTTTTCCTTAAGCAAAAATATGTATATGAAAAATATTTTTAAATATAACCTCACGCATTCCCGAAGAGTTAGGTAAAAATAGGCATTCACGATTCACCAGTTCGTTCAGTCGAGCCCAATGAATATTTCCGAGCACATTACCAAACTCCGAGATAGCAATGAGAGCGCTGCGGAAAGTTTTTTAACATGCCAATATCACCCAACCCGACCACTAGGTTGGTTTGGTTGAGCTTACTTAATCGCGTATGGCTTATGCCGGCACTACACGTCGACAGATACCTCTGCAGACGTCATCTGCGTATGCGTCCGCCGAAGTTAAATACCTACCACAGACGCTCAAATCACCTCCGCTACACGTCCGCGTATGCGTCCGCCAACGTCCGACGAACTCTGGTTTTATGTAGATGTCTATAGGCTGCAGTCGTCACTTAACATCAATGTGAGCGGCATGCATGTTTGCTATCTTTCTTACATAAAAAAAAGATGATGCGTATATAGGTACCATGTCTGTGTTCTTCGTGGCATAAGGTTACGCGTGTGTTTGACCTACGCTCTATAATTAAATGACATTCCAAATTTGATTTTAAAGGCCGATTTGTCAATAACATAGGGTTGGTGTAGAGTAAAAGTATTCAAGATCAATGACCAATGTCGATACAAGTAGCTAAATAAAGTCATTGAACAGTCTATAGTTCAGTGGGCGCCGTTATTCAACCTTAAAGTATGGCAATGTTATTTATATACCAAACTTTGACCCCATTGACCTCAACCCATGAGGACACACGTTGTTTCGTACAACAGTACTTGAACTTTTATATCACGTTGTAGATAAAGTCTTCCTGTTCACTAATTAATGTAAAAAAAAACAGAGAATATGTAATTATACTACGTACTTTCTTAAATACGTAGTATTATTACATATTCTCTGACTTAAGCCGATTTTGAGTCAATGCCAAAAATAATGAGGCAACCAAACATAAGTACTTACAATTATATCTAAAAACTATAGATAAATATCTAAAAACTATAGTTCTTATTCTCTTATATGCATACCTTTAAAGTATCTTGTATGTAGTTTGAGGAAATACAGAACTAAAGTTATCTTTTTGTAAGAGCTAGTTCACATTAGGTCGGACCCACAATTTGAGCATCGAGCGACTAACGGATTTCACTTTAAAATGCCGATTTATGGAAATATTACTCCTAAGTTGTAATGCCTCTGTACCGGAAATTAATGTTCTGATGAAACACGCGGTCCGACCCAATGTGAACAGCTCTGAATTTACAGACATTGTCATGTGATCTGCATAAGCGGCATTTCTTTTAAGATACTGTCTGAGATACGACAGTCTGCACGATTTAAAATTAAGATGTTTCTTTGAAATACCAAGACTTCTCTGAAATACTAGATAAACAAGCACAGTCTAAGGCCATAAAATACAATATTTACATTTTGTTCCAACTCACACCAGAGAGATTAAATGTTATCACAAAATCTCACAAACAGTATTGAACTCAAAGCGGATTATAATACTCGTAATAAATTATCTTTTTTAGATTAGGTATAAATATTATAAATTATCTGACAAATGAGGGCAATACAAAGATAACAACAGATTACGAGAAAAAGTGCAAGACAGGTTTATGTCAAAAAGTCGACACAAATAAAAACACATTGTTTGCTAAAGATAAAGACGATAGCGAGGAATTTTAAGCACAAGGATTATAATCTGTTATCTCATATTTATAGGTCAACGTAATGATGTTAGAAATATTTACTTACCTGGTTATTTTAAATTTAACTGGTTGCACTAATTACTGATGGTAGAGTAAGTGCAATGTTCGAAGAACTTGGCACCACCGCATAGTTAAACCCACTGTGACAATTATTACAAGGCCATACAAAGCGATTTTATTGTTAATGCTTCTTACCCCGAAAAAAAAAAATGGCTTGAAGTTATATTCTAAGGCAATAGGTACCTACTTTGTATTGTGCATTAGCTAAATTACCACTAACCGATGACTAGAACGAAAGTTGCACCGCCCCTAATCGCTTAATTATGTCTTTTGTGTATGTATGTTTATGTGTAGGTAAATGAAATTAAAATATAATAAAATTATACCCGTGCGAAGCCGGATTGTGTCGCCAGTTTAAATATAATTTTAGCCTTAAAATTTGGGGTTATTCGTCAACTCGACACGTCGACACGCAAAAATATTGTCGTGTCCAGACGACGAAATAACAAGTCATAATAATTTTAAGTTTCGCCGACTGGACACACGTGTGTCCGGTCATTTGTGTCGAATTGACGAATAACCCAAAATTTGAACGTACACCTTGCCAATCTTATAATCTAATATATAAAATTCTCGTGTCACAGTTTTCGTTGCCATACTCCTCCGAAACGGCTGGACAGATTCTCATGAAATTTTGTGAGCATATTGGGTAGGTCTGAGAATCGGCCAACATATATTTTTCATAACATTTTTCGACATTTTTTTTATTTTCTAGGGCGATACGAAGTTAGCCGGGACAGCTAGTTATTCTAATATTATTTTCAATATTAATGAAGCAATTATTTGCAATACAATTTCCAAAGACTATTTGGTTTTTGGAAACAAAACAAGTCAATGTCCTTACCCTTAACTGATAATCGAATTAAATGTCAAACAACATATTGAGGTTACGATAAAAATCTATGATATGGGATTAGCGATATACAGTTTACAAACAAAATGTTACATTGTGATTCTTATCAGTATTATCTTCTGTCTGGGTCGCAATAATGAGCAGGATCTTTGGTAATTTATGATGTTAAAGTCTGAAAAAACGGAAATGGCCTCCCTCAGCGAGTTTCCCTGCATGTCAGAATCATATTCATTCAATCACGCCCCCAACGCTTTGGGGGCAGATAGACCCGGGTGTATCTCATTCCATTCATCGGCGGCAACAGTCCCCTTCCTTCTCCCCTTGGCGGCAGATGGATTAGGTAATACGGTGGTATTGGACCTCTTACACTGGAACTCTACCACCAGTAAATGTATTTCAGATAACATCCGTATGCGTTCTGAGTCTGATTTAATTTAGTCATTTACTAACCAGATAATGCAGCCAAAAATTACGACTTACTTTAAAATGCATATCATTGAGGAAAATAGTCACTCAACCGTTTCTTTTTAAATTATAACAATAGATATCCGTAGCCGAAATTACACAAAATACTGTTCATACCTATATCCGTATTTATATTCAGATTCAAAATGTCATATCATGATCTGTAACATCTCTAGCATGTATCAGCATACATCGGATAATCCGAATAAATTTCATATCCGTAACCAAAACCGGGTAATATTATTCATACCTGTATCCGTATTTATATAATTATCCAGATAAAATATGGCATATCCTTAACATTCCTAGTATGTATCACCATACTTCGAATAATCCGAAGTAGTTTTACCATCGTAACCGGAATCGGTATAACGTTATTCATACCTATATCCGTATCTATAGCATTATCCAGATCCAAAATGTCATATCCGTAACCGAAACCGGTACATTAATATTATAATACCATAATATTATTCTTACCTGTATCCGTATCTATATCCTTATCCCAAATTTCATATACGTAACATCCCTAGTAGGTATCAGCATATGTCAACAACCCTTTATTCACGGCGGCACAAAGAAGAATTGCAGTATGTACGACGAGCAAGTGTATACTAAATAAAAACTTTTATCTTCAGTAAATGAGGAAGTACAGGACAGTTCATTGTTTGCTGCAGGACAAGTATTGCGTAATGTTATACCATAAACAATGCATTACAACAGATTATTCGCAATATTTACTTTCTTTTTTAATCAGCTTGATTGAGAAAAATTGTTATTCTGCCAAGATCGTATTGTACCTTCTGTGAGTTCTTTGTCGTTGCAAATAGTGTGAGTGTAAGAAAGAGGATGGTGAGTATGAAATATTTTCTACGTCGTCTTATTTTCTAATGTGGATCTATGACATTAAATTTTCATCAAGAAACACTTATCAAGTTCGAATGAGTTAAACATTAACCCCCTTATTCATGAACGTATTTTAGCTAAAGTATTGCTAATTTCTCCTTTGTCTTTTTCTATGCTGCACATTTGATGCAACTGCATCAAATGTGCAGGATAGAGATATATATCATTTGAGGCAATGCAACTGACAAAGACAAAGCATTCTATAGCTAAAATGTATCTAATGTACGTTTATGAATAAAGGTGTAAATATATATATATATATATACCAAAATTTAAAATATTACACGCGCAGAAAAATCTAAGAGTCGTATTTCCCGATGCGTCATCCACCCTGCACAAAAAACTAACCCTTATCGAAGTCACGAAACAAAATCACGCGAGACACGATAAGCCACGATAAAAGGGCAACAATCCCCTCTACATACATGAATCATGCGCCGATGTTCACGCATAACCGCCTAACGCGTCGTCTGAAACGGACGGATCGTACGCCCTGTGGTACGGTACTCCTTTTAAAATAATGACTATAGTTTCGTGAAGTGTTGTGATAAAAGTTCATTGTGCTATATCGATTGTGTTTGTGTTTTGTGATAACATTGTTGTTAAAAAATGTTTCCAAGGATCCAAGGCTTGGTGAGTAATTATTTTTAATATATTTACAATTTTCGTAATAACTTAACATATCGCCGTAATTTGCTCAATCTGAGCGGACCGCTTGCAAAATTGTTTCATCATTAGAAAGTTTAATTCGATTCATATGCAGAAATCAAACAATCGATTTGCTGACCTACTTAGATGTATATAAATTAAGCTTATTTGAAGAAATGGGATTAGAAATTAATCTTGTGGATTATAGTCACGTAGTGTCACGTAGACGCAATTGATTTCTAATTTCTGCATATAATTCTTGTTGCATATCAATAATTGTCATCTGTAAAGTATGGTAACTGTAGTAACTATTAGTAGAACGTGTTATTTAATGAATTCTTGCTTACTAGTTATTTTTATAGGATCTAAACCTGTAGATATACTTTGATTAATTAATAAATTATTAGGAAAGTGTGCCTAATTAAATTCGGAATAACAATACTTATACAAAATCATTTTCATAAAATTGACAATTTGATTTTTTTTTACTGGTGGTAGAGCTCCAGTGACGGAGCTCGCGGGCGTAGGCACCACCGCATTACCTAATATACTTGCCGCTAAATGGTAGTGTTCAGCACTATCGTGTTCCGGTCAGGTGGTAATGTACGGCCCTGTAATTTCCGGCACAGAGGCATAACACCCTTAGGCCTCAGGAGTGGTAACGCATCTGCATTTTGACCTTGGTCTTTGTGTGGGTGTCTATAGGCTGCAGTCATCACTTAACATCAATGTAAACTGTACGCTTGTTTGCCACTTTAATTACATTAAAAAAAAAAAAACGTGTTATTTAATGAATTCTTGCTTACTAGTTATTTTTATAGGATCTAAACCTGTAGATATGCTTTGATTAATTAATAAATTATTAGAAAAGTGTGCCTAATTAAATTCGGAATAACAATACCTATAAAAAAACATTTTCATAAAATTGACAATTTGTTAAAAATATATAATTTTGAGTCATCCTGATACAAAAAGACGTAAACTGAATTCCCGTCATCGTCATTACCAAATGATTGCTGACAAATGATTCTCAAATTGATTCTAGTTACAAGCATATTTAGTTTTAATTAACGAATACTCTTACGTGCCTAACAGTAGGTAGGTATGTGCAATATGAAAAGATGTTCAGTCCTTTCACTTTGCTGATAGAGTTATTCTACATAATACGTGTAAATAAATAAACATGCAACACCACAACACAACAACAAAAACTGCCTCAGTAGCGTAGTGGTAGCAGGCCACTACTATTACGCTGGAGGTCCTGGGTTCGATTCCCGGATCGGGGGATATTAGAGGTAACGGTTTAAAATCCTTTATCTCTGCTTCTATTGGGATTTTTCCATTTGTTGGAAGTTTCCCAGTCCCCAGAGTTTGGTAATGTGCCCGGAGATGGCAACAGGTTCGCCACCTGTTACATGGGCCAAAACGTAACCGGCGAGTCGTGGGTGTTTGCATGTATGATTGAATGCATGCATTTACCTCTGCCTACGCCTTCGGGGATTACAGGCGTGAAGTTACGTAAATAAACATTGCACTTATTTCTCTATTCGTTTTAACATATTTCGTTAAGATAATAATAATATTATAAAATTTATATTAAACTGTTTAGTAAATTCTGTTTAGTGAAGTAAGATTATGCTAACATTAAACGCTACCTACTTAAATAAAATTTACTCATTGAAATAAAACTAGTTTTCGGATTTATCTCGCGTATATCAAACTACGAGTAAAATGATTTTAAAAGGAGATGTTGCGAGCTCGGCTCTAGTTCGTACACGTCCTCAAAAAATGGGTAAATTGAAGAAGAATCCGAAAAAAATACAATTAATTTATTCAAGAATATATTTTAGAGTTACTACCACATTTAATTCAAACGATTTTATCATTTTCAACCATATTAAACATGGCGGCGACACAGCCGACGCTTCTTTAAATTGGAAATCAATTAGTTTAAGTTCTTAGCATTAACACATGCAATCGATTTCGATAGTATTTAGAAAATATTACTTTTTTCTCCAAGTACAAAAAACAATTAAAAAAATGAAAATGTCAAAATGACATCGCCCGCCATATTCGCCATGTTGGTTTGAGTTGCAATTCTAACTGCAAATAATATTTTGTAACTGCAAACAAAGCTAAATAAGTGAATGTATGCAGTATTAAAACGTTTTAATATTGATTTTGCCTGTTAATGATATTGTGTACAATACATGGCCGGAGGTCCATACATTTTTGCAACATCTCCTTTACTCATCAGTCTCAACATATTCATGAAAATAACATTGGAGTCAATACATAAAACGTGCTTTAATTGATTTGACCGTCTGCAATACCTATGTCTTACCCCTAGTTTGCACTAAAAACATTAAACATGATGATGTTTCGCTCGTCTCATAAAATATGTATTGCGGTATGTCTTCTTGGTGCTAGCGTTCGCACTGCTGTCAAACCAATGATTTTAGTGAAACATCTCAAGATGTGTTGTCTGCGATATGTGTTTTGCTATTACATGTTTCATGACAGTGCAAACGCGATACGTGATGCAGTGATTTTAAGATGTTTTTATGTGAATGTTTCATCAATGCAAACTCACGGTTAAAACAACACTCTTCAACTGTTCTCATTTAAAATTCAATATGGTTCACGAGATGTTTTCCTCGTGGTATTTAGTTTTGCTAATATAGCCTGGTCCTTTGTCAGGCTCCAGATTATCTCCATTTCTGCCATTTTATCACAATTGCTCAGTGGTTTGGTTTGATAAAGCATACCACAGAAGCAGAGTTAATCTCACATTAATTTATAATATTATGCAGTAAATTTGCCTGAATTTTCTGAATTGAATTTGATGATTAGTCAAATATTTATTTTTTATCTAAGGTAAGATAAAATATTGTATGAACTGACTTTTGACTTAGTGTTTTCAACAGAATGTAAATGTAATTCGATCTATTTTAAATTCAAGTGATGATTAGAAAAATGTACCTAACACAAGTTTTATAGGTCAACCGGGCAAGGCCCGAATAGAAGGTCATTACAAATCTATATCAAACAAAACATCACAATCAAACACAACAACACAAATGCGCCAGCGCAGTTCATTAATCGTCTTTTGTATGCAGATTTTATGAGTGAATTCAGAGTCTTTGAAATATAACATTTGAAATATTTTTATATGCAGACTGGATAATTTAAGGATTATTATTTCTGTTATTCTTTAATGACAGACAAGACAGTCTTGAAGTAAAATAAAAATAACTCATCTAATCACTTTCAAAGTATTAACGATGCAAGGGTCACAGTCTCAAGAAAACGAACGTGTTAATTACCTATACTTTGATAATATGTAGTTGAAAGTTATTGAACTCGAAATGATATTTCGAGACAACTTCATTATAATAGAATTTGATTTTACTTATAATATTTAATAAATTGTCTAGACTCGTCAAGCCGGATAGACTATGATTAGATAATTTAATTAAGTATTGACTTTATTGTCCAAGAGCTAGTGAACACTCCGAGTAACGGTAGGCCTGTAAGGCTAGAAATTTTTGTGGTGATGAGTCATAGCATGCTAAGAACGCTAACCATCGCCTGGCAAGTACCAGCCCTTCACGTCATCAACCCCTATATTTTTTAAAAGTGTAGATAAAATATAATGAATACAAAAATGAAAAATCATAGGATGATGTGAAAAGTTCACTGGTGGTCGAGCTCCAGTGATAAAGCTCGCGGGCGTAAGCACCACAGCATTACCTAATATGCTTGCCGCTAAATGGTAGTGTAGTAATAGTGTTCAGCACTATCGTGTGCCGGTCAGGTGGTAATATGTACGGCTCTGTAATTTCCGGCACAGAGGCAGAACACCTTAGGCCTCAGGAGTGGCAGCGCATCTTCATTTTGACCTCGGTATTTGTGTGGGGGTGTATAGGCTGCAGTCATCACTAAACATCAATGTGAACTGCATGCTTGTTTGCCATTTCCATAACATAAAAAAAAAACTGAAATAAGCGCTAATTACAATATGTCCAGGTAAGTATTAAAAAGTTGCTAAATAGAAATGTTCCGAGCAGGTCAGTAGTAAGGAGATTCATGGAATATTTATATAAAGAAGGTGGCAACCAAGCATGTTCACATTGATGTTAAGTGACGACTGCAGCCTATAGACACCTACACAAATACCAGAGATCAAAATGCAGATGCGTTGTCAACCCTGAGACCTTAGTTGTTATATCTCTGTCATAGAGCAACACGGGCCACCGGCCGCGGCGTCCGGAGGGGTGAGCCATATGCAGGCTTCCCTCTGTGTCAAAGTACAAGACCAAATGGTCCTATGCCTGTCGCCCAGATATTTAAATGTGTGCGTGAAATTGATTACGTATTTTGTTAAAGTCAAGGTGTGAGTTTCGTAGTAATAGACGATTTTTCGTGGTGTGAGTATACACACATACACACGTATTTCCCCCCGCAAAAATGACAGACTGTTTTGCATCGGTGATAAACGCTATGGCCACTCCGCTCCGGTCCGCCGCGACTGGTGGGCCGAGTTGCTCTATGGTCTCTGTG
Source organism: Macrosoma leucophasiata (assembly GCA_036365455.1). NCBI lineage: Eukaryota > Metazoa > Arthropoda > Insecta > Lepidoptera > Hedylidae > Macrosoma > Macrosoma leucophasiata. The sequence goes on along the minus strand of JAWQUS010000024.1, from coordinate 20,371,386 downwards.
ATAAGTTATTAAAGAGCCATACAACATAATGCATTTATTTAACCGAAAATATATATATATATTTTTTTTATGTAATAAAAGTGGCAAACAAGCATGCAGTTCACATTCATGTTAAGTGAAGACTGCAGCCTATAGACACCCACACAATGACCAGAGGTCAAAATGCAGATGCGCTGCCACTCCTGAGGCATTAGGTGTTATGCCTCTGTGCCGGAAATTACAGGGCCGTACATTACCACCTGACCGGAACACGATAGTGCTGAACACTACCATTTAGCGGCAAGTATATTAGGTAATGCGGTGGTGCCTAAGCCCGCGAGCTCCGTCACTGGAGCTCTACCACCAGTAAAAACACAAGCATTCATTTAACTTTATTTTATCAACTTTCTACATATAAATTAACGATAATTAATTAAATGAAACCGGTATAAAAGTGATCCATCTATACATACAAATAAATAACATTGGAGTGTCTGTTTGTAATATTAAAACATCCACATTTTACTAAATGCATATGTATGTATACACGGTACATATTATATACCAAAACAACATTTTTTACAATTTTGTCTGTCTGTCTGTCTGTTTGGCGGGGCTAATGTTAGGAACGGCTTTACCGATTTCGACAGGACTTTCACTGGCAGATAGCTGATGGAATAAGGAGTAACTTAGGCTTCTTTTACACTAGCTTCGCCCACGACTTCGTCCAGGTAGATACTGAACAATCATAAATTCTCACGCTGACGAAGTCGCAGGGACAACTAATTAAAATATTAAAATTAATTGCTGCTTCCGATGGTTTAGTAGTTTGTCTATTTCGTTTCAACAGCCAAATGCTGAGCTCATAGTGATGGTATTTAATATGCAGAGAGGTTGCTTTCTGAAAAAGCGACCCAGTGCGAACTTGGCTGATTTTTTACACCGATTCTCTCATTCATGCAAGTATCTTTACTGGTGGTAGAGCTCCAATGACGGAGCTCGCGAGCGTAGGCACCACCGCATTACTTAATATACTTGCCGCTAAATGGTAGTGTTCAGCACAATCGTATTCCGGTCAGGTGGTAATGTACGGCCCTGTAATTTTCGGCACAGAGGCATAACACCTAAGGCCTCAGGAGTGGTATAGCATCTGCATTTTGACCTTGGTCTTTATGTGGGTGTCTTTAGGCTGCAGTCATCACTTAGCATCGATGTGAACTGCATGTTTGACTGCCACATCAATTACATTTAAAAAAAAGAATGCGACCCAGTGCGAACTTGGCTGCTTTTTACACCGATTCTATCATTCATGCAAGTATCTCTCTAACAGGAATGTTAAATGTATATAAATCAATTATTGTTATTAACATATAGTTGAAATGGCGTGAGCTGTATGATATAACTACGTAGACATCTCAATCTAAGCAAATAAATGCAGCCTGTATCAACAAAAAATTCAGTTATCCTTTATGAGTTATAAAAATATAAAATAAACAAATTCGTGACACTGATATCCTCAAGCTCATAACTACCAACGTCAGTATATATTACCCATCTGCGTTGTGTTGTCGATGATAATCTTTATTATATGTATATTATATAAAAATCCATTGCAGTTCGTTACTCTCGCTAAAACTCGAGAACGGCCTTACCAATTTGGCTAACTTCGGTTTTGAATGATTTTTGGCAGTCCAGGGAAAGTTTAAAAGGTAAGAAAACATGAAGGAATTGAAGGGAAATAGTAAAAACCACAATTTCATTTTCCCATACAAATAATCCGTATCTATCTATCAAACCATTGACACATTACTTCATTCAGGCAATACAAAAGTTGCCGGGTCAGCTAGTGCCTATTATCACAGTCTAAAGAAAACGAACGTGTTGTGCTAATATTACGACGTTATTTTCAAAGGAAATTTTTAAAAGAGCCGACTGAGTTTTTTTCCGGCAAGTTTTTTTTCAGATCATATTGGCCTTTGGAACTTTGCCGGTGAATGACAAAGAATGACTCTTTTTCTTTACTTTTTATTCTTTGTTATCAGTTTGTAAAGTGGAAATGAGACATTCTACTGATATACTTTTTACATTAGTTTATTACATTTAGTTTTATCTTAGTGATATTCTTGACTTTACATATATTTTTTATCTTGTATGATATGTATATCAATTGTTAATCACTTTAATTTATTTTGTTTGTTTTTGACGTAACATAAGAGGTGCCTGTCACCCTAAATGAATAAATGAGTTTCTGATTCTGATTCTGTAAAGATAGCTAATTAAATTTATTAAGAAAAACTTCTATGCTTTTAATTCCTAATTTTATTACATAATAATAAACATAATGATGATTATAAATTATAATAGAATAATCACCATAATATTTTCCACATGACTAGATTACGAAGATAAATAAAGTCATTATGTAAATGCGTATTGCTTATCAATTTAGCAATAATTGTAAATAATATTTTGTTATTGCTTCTAGAAAATCTATTACAAAATAAACTGCGATGATGTGTTAGAAATGCAATGATTACTTTTTTTTTTTTAATATAATGGAATTGGTAAGCAAGCATGCAGTTCACATTGATGTTAAGTGATGACTGCAGCCTGTAGACACTTACACAAAGGGCAAGTTCAAAATGCAGATGCGTTACCACTCCTGAGGCCTAAGGTGTTATGCCTCTGTGCTGGAAATTACAGGGCCTTACATTACCACCTGACCGGAACACGATAGTGCTGAACACTACCATTTAGCGGAAAGTTTATTAGGTAATGCAGTGTTGCCTACGCCCGTGAGCTTTGTCACTGGAGCTCTACCACCTGTAAAAAAACTTGTTAATTGTATTTTTTTTCTTTATCACACTCTCCCCGCTCGTCTTCCATTTGGCTGCTACAAATAAATTAATAAATAAAATACGCTTACAATCATAGCCCCACGTAGGTATAAACCTGCGTCGTGGGTACCGTTGTACACATACACAAACACCCAGACCCAAAATATCTGTAGGCCATACAAAAATTTGTCCCGGTGCGGGAATCGAACCCGCGACCCGTCACACCGCTGGACTAACCGGGTCGTCGTCAAGGCCACAGTCGGTAATAATGTGCCCTTGGGCTGGAGCTCTGCGCTCGAACGTTTGTCCGTTGAAGTAGACTGGTGCCGTCTCGAGACAGACAGAACAGCTACATAAGTCCGTCCAAAAAAAATTTGAAAAAAATACATGACCATCCGTTTCGAAAGCAAATTGCTTTAATTTTGTGCAACTCGTTTTAAAGTCCTTAAATGACCAATAATTTGTTTAAAAATTAAAGCCCTATTCAGATCTACGCGTTATTCGCTACCGACGTGGGGAACACAATTACTGATGGTATTGCTCGGGTATTTTGTATAAAGTTCCGCGTATAGAGCGTAACATAGTCGCGGAACTTCATATAGTATAGTACCGCATCACGCGGTATCCGCTACCGCCTTACGGTATAGGTTTAACGCTTAGGTCTGATTAAGACTTAAGTAGGAACGGAAGAATCCTGATTCTTTAGATACTATTCTCCAAACTGTTACTGTGTGAATAGCACAACTGGACAGCTTCTACAGAAAATAATTTACCATGGCATAGGGGAGAATGTAATGGGCAATGAAGTCAAAAGTTGCCAGATGATCGTAAGGAAAGGGTTCGAGAACACAAAAACTGGAAGCGTTCTTTAAGATAAAGTAGAGCGTTTGGATTGAATAGCACAGTATATGAATGAAAAATGTGTGAATTACGACGTTGGATAGGAAGCCACTTGATCTTATGACGATAACGATAGACGGAGATATGGTCAAATTTGCGTAGACAAGCCAAATAGAAAACCATATGAATAGAATCATGACATGCTTAATGATATTAAAAAATAAATACCCATAAAAGTAATCGCGAAGTAAGTCACGGACGAAAGTGAGTAATACGGTTAACATTAAAGGTAAAACTAATGAGTAATATACCTCTCAGTTTACGCATAAGTTTACTTTCAGAAGGAATTTCACTGCAAGACCCAAATATCGTGTGACTCATACATAAATCGAACATATTAGATGTTAATGAGATTCTCGCTGAAAATTCATTTGTGTGATGATTTTTTTAAGGAAAAGACACTTCGCGATAGTTGCCTGTTAAATAATTCATTCGTAAATTAGTTCATGTATATGTCATCACTGGCAATGATGACATATGGGACAGAATCGTAGTCGCTTACTATGGGCCTCATAAGAAGGCTCAAGGTCACTCAGGGAGCAATGGAGAGAGCTATGCTTGGAGTTTCTCTACGAGATCGATTCAGAAATGAGAAGATCCGCATGAGAACCAAAGTCACCGACATAGCTCACCGAATAGCGAGACTCAAGTGGCAGTGGGCAGGGCACATAGCTCGAAGAACTGATGGCCGTTGGGGCAGAGCAGTTCTTGAGTGGCGACCGCGTACCGGAAAACGAAGCGTAGGCAGGCCCCTCACAAGATGGACCGACGACCTGGTGAAGGTCGCGGGCAATCGCTGGACGAGGGCGGCCCAGGACCGTTCGTTGTAGCATTCTTTGGGGGAGGCCTTTGTTCAGCAGTGGACGTCTATTGGCTGAAATGATGAAATTAGTACAAATATACAGGTTTAATTTAAATTAGCGTTTAATTGCGACTGGCAAACTCCCGCGCGGTACATGACCCAAAGTCAAGGGCGTCGTCAGCAAACGATTTAACGAAGGGCAATTTGGCTATAGGGAGGCCAGGTTGGTACCTATACTCATGGTACATATCAGTCTTTGCTGTTAATTGTGCTGTTTTTCGTCTCTAGATAGGGACGGCTGCCCCCTTTTTTATATTGTGGTGGTGGCAAACAAGCATGCAGTTCACATGGATATTAAGAGACGACTGCAGCCTATAGACATCTACACAATAACCAGTGGTCAAAATGCAGCTACGTTGTAGTAACAACTCCTGAGGACTAAGATCTTTTGCCGCTGTGATAGTAATTACGGGGCCATACATAACCATTTAACCGGAACACGACATGCGCACAAGGCAGGCGGCAGATAGATTAGATAATGCGGTGGTGGCTACGCCCTCGAGCTCCGTCACTGGAGCTCTACCATTAGTAAAACCCCTCTGCCCGTAAACTTTGAGCATGCCTCTCCTCCCCCTACCCTACCCCCGTCAGCGTTACCCATGCCCAAATTTAAAGCACTTTACCCTGGCAACGATAGATTCGTGAGTATAGGTGAAGTGCAGACCTCTGCGGTAGGTATTCCTCATAAGGCACCGACGTGATGTTTCGGACATTTTTGATGGTACGCAAAAGGGTTCCGTAAAATCTTAACCATTTGGAAGAGAACAAATGTTTCGATATATTAATGATTCTTAACGTTTTTATTTCGCATAATGAATATGACCACATTATTATTATGTTGGACCTGGCGTTAAGAAATATACATACATACATAATTAATAGCTTTTTTAGTTGGCTTGATTTTAGTTATAGAAAAACTGATAGGGATTATAGGTATATATTTAGTATAGTTATATATTTTTTGTTTTATACATATTTTTTTATAACATGTGCTGCGTATAAATGACGTTGGTATTATCCTTACTTCCTTATATATATGTATATTAATATTTATTTTTATATAATATAATATATAATAAATATTATAAATGCGAAAGTAACTCTGTCTGTCTGTCTGTTACCTTTTCACGTCCAAACGACTGAACCGATCTTAATGAAATTTCGTACAGAGATACAGCTGATTTTGAGAAAGAACATAGGCTAGGTACTTATTTATTTATAAAACGATATCCACGCGAGCGAAGCCGCGGGCAACAGCTAGTATCACTATATTTAATTAAATTATTATATGCCTATAAACTGCGGAAAGAACCAAATAAGGCAACGTATAAATACGTGTTTTGACGAATCTACAAAAAAAAATGCAAACACGTGTTGTCATCGTGTTTTGCAAAATTGTAAACATTTTAATATAACGTAAAATTAACATTTTTATCAACAAACTCCAATACGTAATTTGGTTAAAACAGAAATGAACACAGTTCAGAACTGTCAGAAAAAACATAACAATACTATTAAATTTATCTGCTTAAAATATTGATGTTCTACAAAAACAATTACTTATGATTTTTAAGTAACAGATTCTTAACAATATGAAACAAAAAAAAAAGCTATTAAAATTATAAAAATAAGTATTAAAATTAAAATTAACTATTAAAATTATAAAAAATATAAAAAAAACTATTAAAACTAATAAAAAACTATTAAAATTATCTGCTTAAAATATTGATGTTCTACAAAAACAATTACTTAAGATTTTTAAGTAACAGATTCTTAACAATATGAAACAAAAAAACATCTGTGGCGACCCGGTTAGCCCAGCGGTGTGAGATGACCGTTTGATTCGAAGGGTCGCGGGTTCGATCCCCGCACCGGGACAAACATTTGTATGACCTACAGATATTTATTTCAGGTCTGGGTGTTTGTGTATGTGTTGTGTGTAAACACCGGCACCCACGACACAGGTTTATACCTAGTGTGGGGGGGTATTTCAACTATTTAATTACTCAGTAGATAATAATAAATAATAATAATAAAAAACGCTTACACTCACAGCCCCACGACACAGGTTTATACCTAGTGTGGGGCTGTGAGTGTAAGCGTATTTTATTATTATTATTTATTATTATCTACTAAGTCATTAAATTGTTGAAATACCCCCGAGTAATTAATTAGAATTGACTGTCAAATAATAATATACTTATCACGTAATAGGTACCTATAATAAAAAATCTTTACGTCAATTACACTAATTGATTTATGCCTGTCTACTGCTGACTGATTTTTGCCTACTAAATTCATCATAAACTAGCGTACGGGCAGGCTTGTCTGCTACCAAACCTGTAGCCTTGAGCTTCATCACTAGAGCTCTACCACCAATATACACGTGAACAGCATGCAGTTTGTTGCGTTCATAATAAACAAACACAAGTAAAAACTAAACGTAAAAGACAATGATAAACGTATTTCCCGATGAAAAAACCGGCAGAAGATTTTAATTAGTAGTTATTAACTTTAAAAAGTAAAACAGATTCTGTAAACACGTGAAAGTAAATTAAACACTCCAATAATCAAATGTCCACAAAAGGATCCGTAAAACTCTGCACAAATATATGAGGTACTAGCTGTGCCCGCGACTTCGTCCCCGTGAGATTTTACGATTGTTAAGCACCTACCCGGACGAAGTCGTGGGCGCAGCTAGTATAAAAGTAGCCTAAGTTACGCCTTATTACATCAGCTATCTGCCAGTGAAAGTCTCGTCAAAATCGGTGAAGCTGTTCCCGAGATTAGCCGGAACAAACAGACAGACAAAAACTTGTAGTACCGTGTATACATACATTTGCATTTAGTAAAAAGCGGTTATTTTTATGCTACAAACAGACACTTCAATTTTATGTATTATGAAGAAGATTATAAATCATCATATAATATGAATAACAGTAACAGTAGATAGGTTTCACCGCTAATCATCATTTTATGATATTGCTTTACAATTTTTACCGTTACTCAATATAACATGGTGTAAACATAGGTTTATAACATTTTAATACACTGACAGATAGCTTAAGCCGTTAGGTCTAGTAAAATTTAGTAGTCATAGAGCAACGCGAGCCTCAGGCCGCCACGGTGGACCGGACCGCCGCGGCCGGTGTTGCCACACCGCGGACACTCCGCCAAAATTCCATACAAACGCTTCATTTGGTCTTTATCACACAGACATCAATCACTGACGTGTATTTACACGTGCACCTGTGTGCGTAGCACCTAGAAAATACCAACCGTCGCCCATAAGAGGGGAAAAGGTTGGCTGATGCGGGGAAATCGGGCGGGACGTCGAAGTGTCCATTCTATACGTAGTATTATTACATATTCTCTGGTGTTGCTCTATGTTAGTAGGTATCTGAGCCTGCTATTCTCTGGCCTCAAAGGCCTACATATGTACAGTAATACGTGTGAAGTTAATTACGACACTAGCAATGTATGCAGTTCATTTATTTATAGAAAAATTTATCCTTCACTAAAATTGAATACGTATTTAGCTCACGTGTATTAATAGAGATTTTTTTTTTAATTTACGCTACGTTTCGATTACAACCGGGCAAACTACGGCGGCTAAAAATTAATCATTAAGTTTTATTTTATTTCAATGAATGTAGCTCGCAAAAACTAAGAATATAGGAAAAGGAACTTGTGTGGATTAAAAGTCAGACTTAATGTTTTCTACGTTAAAAATTAATATCCTTATTTGAATAATATAGCGTACTAGCTGTTGCCCGCGGCTCCGCCCGCGTGTATGTCGCTTTACACGTAATCTGTGGAAACTCATCAAATCATCTCATGGCATCCCACAGGAACAATTTTTCGGGATAAAAACTATCCTATGTGTTAATGCAAGTTACCCTCTATGTGTGTGCCAAATTTCATGAAAAGCAGTATTTGCATGAAGGAGAAACAGACATACAAAGGAGATGTTACGAACTCGGCTCTGGTTCGTACACTACCTCAAAAATTGGGTTAATTAAAGAAGAAACCGAAAAAAATACAATTAATTTATTCAAGAATATGAAACAATTTTATCATTTTCAACCATGTTCAACATGGCGGCGATACAGCTTACGCTTGGGATGTAGATAATACAAAACGAATGCTATCTGTATCTTACTAGTGCATCACATATTAACAAAAAAACGATGTATCGAATCAATTTAAAGAAGTTCCAATTAATTTCTTTAAATTGGAAATCGATTAGTATCGATCATTATTGGAATTTGTCAAAATGACTTGGCCCGCCACATTCGCTATCTTGGTTTCTCGTTCGTTCGTCGAGTTGCAATTCTATATAATATCAAATAATTTGCAGTTAGAATTGCAACTCAAGTTTTGTAACTACAAACAAAGCTAAATAAGTGAAATTATGCAGTAAAAAACGTTTATATATTGATTTTGCCCATGATATTGTGTACAATACATGGCCGGAGGTCCATACAATTTTGGAAATCTCCTTTTGGAATTTAAAATAATTATGTACGATTCTTAATGTATTTATGAAATGAATACAAAACTTCTAGAAATGAATACGAAACTTCTAGAATATAATGCATTAGTTCCGACCTACTTAGTAAGTAAGTAAGTAAAGTAAAAGTAAGTAAAACTTTATTTGATGCAGAAAGAAAACACGGGATGGTTACAGAGAAAAAGAACATAAAATCACTTAAAAAATAGCATAACATACTGGATACATAGATCTGCTCTGAATGTGTGTCTCCTTTTAGCACCAAATAGGTGACCGATTCAGCAATATGCCAGGCGTAAGCCTAGCGCTGATTTTCAATCGGAACCCATTCGTTGACGCACGGATGTCAATTACCATTTACCAGTACAGACTACTATTCTACTTGTTTCATTATATCGGACGTAAAAAAGCTGTTAATACGTAATGTATACAAAAACAATGACAGTTAACATAACGAACACAGACATACGCACTTAAATCGTGACCTAGGTGTTTTATTTTATGTAACAATTCTTAACGCTTTTAATCCTCGAAGGGGTAAGCAGATAACATCAAATTAATTACTGTGGACACCCAAAGAACATAAACTGTTAACGCGTAATATTATACGCTGTAGTGGTTTTACTGGTGGTAGAGCTCTAACGATGGAGTTTAAGTACGAGGCACCATCACATTACTAAATTTGTTGGTGGTAGAGCCCCAGTGACGGAGCTCACGGGCTTAGGGACCACCGCATTATCTAATATACTTGCCGCTAAATGGTAGTGTTCAACACTATTGTTTTCCGGTCAGGTGGTAATGTACGGCCCTGTAATTTCCGGCACAGAGGCAAAGTACCTTAGGCCTCAGGAGTGGTAACGCATCTGCATTTTGATTTTGGTCTTTATGTGGGTGTCTATAGGCTGCAGTCATCACTTAACATCAATGTGAATTGCATGCTTGTTTGCCACTTCCATTACATAAAAAAATCGACTTGCCGCCAAACAGAAGCGTACAGCGCTAACGAGTTCTGGTCAGGTGGTAATGTACGGTCCGGCAATTACAGGGCATTACCACGTGTCTGGAGCAAGAAAGCGCTAAACGCTACCATTTAGTGACACGTAATGCCGTGGTACATACGCCCGCGAGCTTTGTGGTGACGCCCGCGGGCTCTACAACCAGTAAAAATATCCTTATGGACCTGTGCTTCAATGTCTTCAAAGCACATCATCTCTAGTATCTAAGGAATACAGGGAAAAATGGTGTGAAACCATGTCCAACCCATATCGTTTACAATTTCTTACGAAAAGACGTATAAATTGCTTATTAACAAAACCATGTCTATTAAAGCTATTAATAAATGGATAAAATATTAAATATCATAGTAACACCTAATAACTGATTATTGCAATCAACTCTGTTCTACAACAGGAAAAAAAACAATTTATACAATTGCCACGCATCATTTAGTATAATCGGCTTCAAGTATATTTTATGAAGGATACAGTCATGAGATCGTGTTTAAGCATAGTTTCAATATCATCACACTACCACGCATCATGCTCACTTAACATCAATGTGAAATGTATTCTTGTCTGCCTACCCTTTCGGGAAATACTGGCTTATATAATAGTGTAGCGCGGGCTTAACTCGCGGGTCCGAATATCCGAACGGTGTCGCGTCTCCCGCGCGCCCCGCTTCGGCCGACGCCGCCAGTCAAGAGAGGATCATTGAAAGGGGAGGTTCGCTCCACAGATGCGCTCCGCCGTTCGCGAATAGCTCTGATCTGTTTGTCGTTTTAAGTTTAGTTAACGATGTGTATCCGCATTTGCATAATATAGTGATTCATATGACTCAGTGTGTTTAATTCATCCCCGGTAACATCACAGTGGCGCTCAACTCGCGGCAGAATCCAGATTGCATCATTGCATACACGCGAACGAAGATAGATAGATACACTTTGCGCGCGTGCGAGCGAGAAGTAAACAGCGCAACGCCGCACGCACGTCGCGAAGAAAAGTGAAGCTACGGGAGCGGGGGCCCCCTTTTAAAAACAACGCAACCGCGCGCGCCGAGAGTGAAAGTGTTTTTTTCACGGAAAAATCACGACGCTGCGCGAGAGACACGACGACGTGCCAGGTCCATCATCATCATGCCGCCCAAGAAGCGAGTGGATGGCAAAGACGCCGTCGAGCCCGCGTCAGACTCCGACGAGAACGTAATGACGACAGCTCCATCCCCGAGCATTACAATGTCCGGCGAAATGTTACAAGCCCTTTTAAGAGATATCACCAACAGCCAAGCAGAAGCGAATAGGCTACTCATCGAAAGTCTGCTGACTAAAAACGACGCTCCATCTGCACACGACGGACACCCACCTCGAGCGGGTAACCTCTCGAAATGCACCGCTCGATTCGAGGGTTCGAGCAAAAATGCTGACGAATTGGAAGCATTCATCGATTCTGTGGAGGTGTTCAAGGAGTGCACCAATACAACCGACGAGCACGCACTCCGAGGGCTGCCTATGCTACTGGTCGGCGAGGCTGCCGTCTGGTACCAGGGAGTGAAAGCATCCGTGACGTCGTGGAGCGACGCGATACAGCGACTTCGCAGCATGTACGGCGTGCCGCGACCGGCTTATAAAGTGTTTCGCGAAATTTTCAGTGCTGAACAAAATAATGTGCGTGCCGACGTATTCGTGTGTAAAGTGCGCGCGTTGTTATCGAAATTACCGTACGTTGTGCCGGAAATAATGAAGGTTGACATTGTGTACGGATTGTTAAGTCATAGAATAAGAGAAAGAGTGACTCGCGATTCGGTGGACGGCATGGAGCGACTTATTACCGAGGTCAGGTTAGTCGAGGAATCATTGGCAGAGGTAAGTGTTCCTATACCATCTAATAGTGACGTCAATAGTTTCGGTCATACGACGCTACCGGACCGTTCGGACGCGGACCCGTGTGTTAACCCTACAAATGCCGCGTACGCGAGAGTTAACCCTTCAATGGTCGTACCGGGTCGTACCGTGTCTGTCAGTTCGTTCGGCAGATCAGTCGCCGACCGTTCGTTCGTATCTAATAAAAGTTTTAACAGTAGTGAGGGGGGAAATAGACGTAACCGATCAAAATGCGTATATTGTAAACGTTTCGGTCATTCGGTCGATGAGTGTCGATTTAAGGTTAAAGCGGACTCCAAGTCTGACTTAGGAGATAGATTAGAGAGCAACTCGAGTAAGGCCCAGTTGCGTTGTTACGGATGCGGTCAGCTGGGCGTGGTGCGATCAAAGTGCGATAAGTGCAAGGTTAGTCAGAGTAGTAAATCCGATTTTCAAAGCGCACACGTAACTGATCGCGACGACGCTCGCCCTTTGGTGGAAGTCCAAATCGTAGGACGCACAGGGGTGGCCATTTTGGATACCGGAGCCACTCACTCCATTGCAGGCCCAATGCTACACCGCATTCTTGTCGATGCTGGCGTCCAGTTTCGAAGCGTTTCGCGCTCCTTAGGACTCGCTGACGGCTCACAGCAGATACGCGCTGCGTTTGAGTGTGACGTCACTGTCACACTGAGCGGGCGTGACTTCCCTACGACTTTTATAATTTTACCTGACGCAGAAACCCGAACCCTGCTAGGCAGAGATTTTATTATGAGTGCGAATATTTTGTTAGACTTACCGCAGATCAGTTGGAGATTTAACGATGACCCGCAGCGATGGTGCCCCTTCGTGACTCGATACCACTTGCCTGCTGATGACGAGATACAGCTGATGAAAGTTGACGCGTCGACGCTCACCTTGAGGGATGATGAAGGTACCAAGCTAACACAAGACCAAAGGATCCAACTGAACGCGCTCCTGGTAAAGAAGGCAGATCTTTTTGCTGAAGAGGGACCACCGACCGATTATGCGATTCATCGCATAAAGGTTGACGAGCATCAAGAACCCATAGCCTCACCCCCTTACCGGATGTCACAAACCAAGAAGGGACTTCTTGAGAAGGAGTTGCAGAAGATGCTGGATGGTGACGTGATCGAGGAATGCGAATCCCCGTGGGCTGCTAATGTGGTACTGGTGTCAAAGAAAGACGGAGGAGTTCGGCTTTGTGTGGACTATCGGAAGCTGAACGCCGTGACAGAACCGGACCGATACCCGCTCCCACGGATCGAGGACGTATTACACGCAGCCAAGACTACCAGCTACATGACGACCTGCGATTTCCGATCCAGTTATTTCCAGATAGCAGTCGCTCCCGAGGATCGAGACAAGACTGCGTTTGTCACCCCCCTTGGAACGTTCAGATTCAAGAGGATGCCAATGGGTTTACGGAATTCAGGTGCGACTTTCCAGAGGCTGATGGATCGATTGAAGTCTGGTAGAGATCTGACCGACATCTGCCTGCTGACGTACCTAGATGACGTCATAATCCTATCGGAATCGTTTTCCAAACACCTAGATGACCTGAACACCGTGTTTGATAGATTCGCAATGTATAACCTGCGAATTAACCGCGAAAAGAGTCAATTCGCCCGTGAGTCAGTGAAATTCTTGGGTCACGTTATAGTTCCAGGTGGAATAAAGGCGAACCCCGACAAAATCACGGCCATATCGAATATGCAACCGCCGACGAATGTTAAGCACATCAAGACCCTCCTGCAAACGTCCAGTTGGTTCCGGCGATTCATACCCAAATACGCCGATGTCACCAGACCACTAACGGAATTACTCAAGAAAGACAGTAAATGGACGTGGACGACACGACAGCAGGAGGCCTTTGAGCATATTAAGCAACTCCTGGTCTCGGCTCCAATCTTGCGTCAGGCCGATGAATCCAAACCGTTTACGCTGAGGACGGACAGTAGCGGGTACGGACTCGGGGCAGTTCTGATGCAGGGGGAGGGCCCCGACGAACGCCCCGTAGAGTACGCGAGCCGCCTGTTGACCAGTGCAGAAAAGAATTACAATACCACGGAAAGAGAAGCGTTAGCAGTAGTTTGGGCGGTGACAAAGTTCAGGGGGTACATCGACGGATCGGAGGTGATCATCAAGAGCGATCATCAACCGCTGCGATGGCTAATGACCATCAAGTCGCCCAGCGGACGCTTGGCCAGATGGGCACTCACCCTCCAAGAGTATAATATCCGCATCGAGTACACACCCGGCAAGTTAAACGCGATCGCCGACACACTCTCGCGCCCCGCCCACGTTGAAGAAATAGAAAACGACATGATGTACGCAGAAGTGGACCTACCATCGAGAGACCCTAGAGACGTACGCGAGAACCAACTTATGGACCCGGAACTACGAAAAATTATTGAAGACCTCGAGTCTGTCGACGATCCGTTTAGGGGGAGGAGTTGGGCAGATCGAGGATTCATCATATCGGATGGTATCCTATACAGGTACGGTCTCGATGACGGTGAGGAAGAAACCGCGTGCTTGGTGGTACCAGCACACGAACAGGGCAAAATTTTAACCGAGTACCACGACTCACCCACTGCTGGACATTTCGGGGTTGAACGAACCCTAGACCGCATTAAGGCAAAATATTATTGGACTGGGATGAGACAAACAGTTGCTGGACATATTAAAAATTGTATCGACTGTCAAAGGTACAAGATTGACAACAGAAAACCAGCCGGCCTGTTACAAACCCCTGCGACCAACCGTCGTTGGGAAGTCGTTGCAGTGGACTTATTCGGCCCACTACCGGAAACATCGAATAAAAACAAGTGGATCCTGATAGTAGAAGACACCTGTGCGCGTTGGGTGGAGCTGTTTGCACTGCAGAACGCCACCAGCGCAGAATGTGCCAAAACCCTGATTTCAGAGGTATTTCTGCGATACGGGGTCCCTCGAAGAGTGCTGAGCGACAACGGTGTGCAGTTCATAAGCGAGACGATGCAGCAGGTTTGCCATGCGTTCGGCATACGTCAATCGCTCACACCGAAGTACCACCCGCAAGCTAACCCGGTCGAAAGAAAGAACCGAGACCTCAAACCGCAACTCGCCATCCTGGTCGGTAAGGATCATGGCACCTGGGACACCCACTTACCCGCGATACGCTTCGCGATGAACTCTGCTGTCACGCATAGCACTGGATATTCACCAGCGTTCCTAACGTTTGGACGCGAGATGCGTGCGCCTGCTGATGTGATTTCAGACATGCGCAGTATCATCGAGAATGATAACGCAACCACAAACCTGACACCTTACCTTCGACGACTATCAGCAGCACTGTTCGAAGCGAGAGATGTCCATGAGAAGCAGCAGGCCACTCAGAAGCGCTACGCCGACGAAGGACGACGCCCAGCACCCGATTACTCCACCGGAGACTTAGTGCTGTTGAAGACCCAAGGGGCCAACGATGCAACCCATGGCCAGACGCCCAAGCTCATTCCTCGGAGAGACGGACCGTACCGTGTCAGAGAAGCTATGAGCGCGACGACGTATACTCTAGAGAGAGTCAGTAACGGGGAACTATTAGGTAAGTACCACGTCTCACAGCTGACCCCGTTCGTAGGCAACGTACAGCCGCCAGTGAACGAAAAACGTAGGCGCGGTAGGCCTAAGAGATCAGACTGACCCGGACGCGAGGACGCCTGTCTAGGTCAGAGGGGGAGGATGTAGCGCGGGCTTAACTCGCGGGTCCGAATATCCGAACGGTGTCGCGTCTCCCGCGCGCCCCGCTTCGGCCGACGCCGCCAGTCAAGAGAGGATCATTGAAAGGGGAGGTTCGCTCCACAGATGCGCTCCGCCGTTCGCGAATAGCTCTGATCTGTTTGTCGTTTTAAGTTTAGTTAACGATGTGTATCCGCATTTGCATAATATAGTGATTCATATGACTCAGTGTGTTTAATTCATCCCCGGTAACATCACAATAGTCAAATAACATTTTATATGACGGAAAATATAAACTGTTTTACATATATAAGAAGATGGCCTTGGAATGTTGGTTCAGATTAACTCTTTGATAGAAGATATGCCCTGTCACGCCTATTAAAAAAACTAGGTTGTTTTGTACAATGATGAAGTACCTATCAAGTTTCAACCTCTAGGCGTAAAAACGTGTACTTTGAACCGTGGGTTCGCCGGCGGCTCGGACCCGCGAACTTCATGGGTCAAGGGGTAAAAAGGCTATTACACAACACGGTATTGAGGGTCCGGCAGAAAGGGTGGGCCTAGCTTCGCGCCGGGTTGCCGCCTATTTCGCTATCGATAGGGCCCTAACTCAGTCACAGTGCAAATATGAACAGTATTGAAACTACAAACGAAATTTTGAAACGGCGCAATCACACAAACATGAGCATCAACGAGGGCCCTAAGCGGTTCTCGCGGTGCTGCAGCTCCGAGTCACTCGCTACTCGAGCGTCGATGCGCATGTTTGTGTGAGTGTGACGTTTTGAAGGTTTTTGTACGTAGTTTCCATACAGTTCATATTTGTACTGTGTGTAGGTAGGGCGTTGGGCTGACCGGGCCGCTCCGGTCACCCTCATTAGGGCCCTAACTCCCTAGTCCCTATATGTTATTACACTACCCTGACCCTGACCCTTGCTATCGTACCGTGAATACCGTGCCGTGTAATAAGTCCATTAAGCCTACTAGTCCTACTACATACCTACGATGCATTTTGCGTCAATTAAACTTTATTTTACTAATTTTACGACCCGGGTCGTGACGCGATATAGATATTGGGTCACGACCCGGTTCGTAAAATTTGTAAAATGAGTGTTAAACGCGAGTGTTTTAAAAGTTATAATTAAAACTTAGCTCATTAAAAACAATAGGCAATTTTTTTTGCATGTGGCAATCAACATTATAATTAATATATATGGTGGCTATAATTTTGTTTTTTGCTCTGCTTTTTAATTAGATTCTGATTGATAAAATTTCAAATACAAATGGATTTCGATAAATGAAAACACTTCTACCCACAATTAAGATAAGATACCCATAAACAACCTATCTCCATTATCTCTGGTTCTATTGGGATTTTTCCATTTTCTGGAAATTTCCCAGTACTTTGAAGTTTGGTAATGTGCCCGGAGACGTCAACAGGCTCGCCACCTGTCACATGGGAGAAAACGTAACCGGCGAATCGTGGGTGTTTGCATGTATGCTTGAATGCATGCATTAACCTCTGCCTACCCCTTAGGGGATTACAGGCGTGAAGTTACGTTAAACAACCTAATTATTGAAACTAGAGATGATTTTCTAGTTTCTCATTGTGATTGTCACGGAATAAATAATTTATGGAATAACTTATCAACAAGTGAGGCGTGAGATCTGTATTTTGATAATAAAACATACGAAAAAATGCAAAATACCCTTCACATCACTAACTGTCAGATTTTTATTATTCGCAATGACACATTCGATGTGAGTGAATCTATAATATAAAAATAAGTCGGGTTTTCCTTCCTGACGCTATAACTCCAGAACGCACGAACCGATTTCCACGGTTTTGTATTCGTTGGAAAGGTCTCGGGCTCCGTGAGGTTTATAGCAAAGAAAATTCAGGAATAATTTCAACGCGGGCGAAGCCGCGGGCAACAGTTTGTTTAGATATAAATGAAAGAATGAAAGAAAAATATTTTAGGTAGGAATCGAACCTGCGATCTCAGGATAACCAGTCCACCCGCTTTACCACTAAGCTATCTAAGCCGACATCTCGACTTATTTCCCCTAGAAGCACAGGTTTTTTTGTATATACGTTACCATAGCAACGTGATACATGATACCAGGACACCCCTAGGCCATGGGAAATGTTTATAGACATGATGAAGGGAAGTGGTTGCACACATCCCTTCATCATATCCTATGACCACAGAGTACCTAATTAGTTTACTGCTCTATCTCACAAGCAATACACTGTGGCAGGTATTTTGTAGAAATAGCAGGTATGACAATAAAATAAAATAACACAGTAAATAAGCATCGTATGAAGATATTAACATATTGTTATTAATTCAAGCAATTTTTTTTCAAATCAAAAAATTGTCAGACAAGCAGACGACTCTAGAAATTAAAGGATGAAAAATGGAAAGAAAAATTTGACGGGCAGGAATCGAACCTGTGACTTCAGGATAACTAGTCAATCCGCTTTACCGCTACCGAAGCTTCTTTTAAGCTTTTTTTTATGTAATGAAAGTGATGGTATTGGAAGTATATAAGCATGCAGTTCACATTGATGTTAAGTGATGACTGCAGCCTATAGACACCCACACAAAGACCAAGGTTAAAATGCAGATGCGTTACCACTGCTTGCGGGCGTAGGCACCACCGATTCACTTTTTTATATCATGAAATGAAACAAGCACACAGCTTCATCATTATCATCATAATTTCAACCAAAAGACGTCCACTGCTGGACAAAGGCCTCCCCCAAAGATTGCCACAACGAACGGTCCTGAGCCGCCCTCATCCAGCGATTGCCCGCGACCTTCACCAGGTCGTCGCTCTTCGTCTCATCTTGTGGGGGCTTGCCTACGCTTCGTCTTCCGGTAGACGAATCATACAGCTTACATAGATGGTAAATAATTACCCCCTTATTCATAAACGTATTTTAGCTAAAGTGTTGCTAATCTCTCCTTTGTCTTTTTCTATCCTGCACATTTGACTATGCAACTGACAAGGACGAAGCATTCTATAGCTAAAACGTATCTAATGTACGTTTATGAATAAGGGGGTAAGCCTATAAACATTTAACTGCCTCAGTAGCCTAGTGGCAGCAAGCCACTACTACTACGCTGGAGGTCCTGGGTTCGATTCCCGGGTCGGGGGCTATTAGAGATAACGGTTTATAATCCTTTATCTCCGGTTCATCGTTCATCATAGGGATTTTTCTATTTTCTGGAAGTTTCCCAGTACCTCGGATTTTGGTAATGTGCCCGGAGATGGCAGCAGGCTCGCCACCTGTTACATGGGCCAAAACGTAGCCGGCGAATCGTGGGTGTTTGCATGTATGCTTGAATGTATGCATTTACCTCTGCCTACCCCTTCGGGGAGTAAAGGCGTGAAGTTACGTTTTTTAAATTCAATATCAAGTCAATAAAGGTCTAATTATTCAAGGTTTCAAATCAAAACTCGTCTGGTCTTCGAATTATTATCAGGAAGTATAAATAGGAAACTGACTCGACACGCTATCAGCAGGATTTGAAGACCTTGAATAGTACTCATAGATATCTATAAAATACAGCCTCGTTGGCTTAGTGGCTGTAGGTCACTAGAACTGGAGCTGTGATTCCGTGTTCGAAAGATTTCAACCTACCATTATTGTTTTTTTTTTAAGTTAAGAAGGTGACAAACAAGCATGCAGTTCACATGGATGTTAAGTGTTGACTACAGCCTTTAGATGTCTACACAAAAACCAGAGGTAAAAATCAAACGACAGTGTTATATCTCAAATTATAGGGCCGTACATTACCACCTGACCGTATCACGATAATTACTAAACAGAACCATTTAGCGGCAAAAATATTTCAGACCAGAAAATCAGACCAGATCAAACTATTAATATTGTAATGTGACTAATAAGCATACTTGAATTCCATCACATTCATGAGTTACACAAAAGTATTCTCACAAGAATAAAAAGATACATTTTTATATTGTCACTTGGTAGGTAGGTATGTAAAAATAAAACAAAATGGACAGTGCAATTATAAATATGCCTGCAAGTACTATAAATAATCTTATGTCTTGTTACAAAATACATAACCATAAGAAAAATATCTCCGTATCCGGTGTTTAACGAGAACAATATGAAATAAATAAATATTGATTCAGGGTTGTCCCATTCGATCTTTTTTTGTAGAAAAACAAATAAATAAAATTAAATATCCTTATGCATAAGCCTTACACTGTATCAGTGTTGGTAAATCAGGTAAATAAGATAATTAATACATTATAAATGTAATGCATTAGTTACGTAGTAATACGAGTACGTAGTTTACTGGTGGTAGAGCTCCAGTGACGGAGCTCGCGGGCGTAGACACCACCGCATTACCTAATATAATAATAATAATAATGGCAACCCATTATACGTCCCACTGCTGGGCACAAGTCTCTCCCCTTTTTGGGGAGAGGCCTGGAGCTTACTCCACCACACTGTCGGATGTTTTCAAACCGGCCATAAGGCCTCCGACAAGGTTTAACGACTGCTATCCATCGATAGCAACCGGGACCGACGGCTTATCGTGCCCTCCGAAGCACGGAAACGCACATTTAATTTGCCACTAGCGGTCACCCATCACACAACCCGACCGCGCCCGTAGTGCTTAACCGAGTAGATCGCTTACGATCTACACCAGCCGCTGGGCCATGCGCGCTTCTTACCTAATATACTTACAGCTAAATGGTAGTGTTCAGCACTATCTTGTTCCGGTCAGGTGGTAATGTACGGCCCTGTAATTTCCGGCACACCTTAGGCCTCAAGAGTGGTAACGCATCTGCATTTTGACCTTGGTCTTTGTGGAAGTAGGCTGCAGTCATCACTTAAAATCTATGTGATCTGCAAGCTTGTTTGCCACCTCCGTTAAATAAGAAAAATATATACGGATCCGTAATTCTAAAATCAGGGGCAAAGAATCAAAAACAAAAAGATGCGGTTTTCATGTAGATGTCTTAATGAGGAATTGATATACGTTTAAGCCTTTTCTTATCTAATGCAGTTGTATTAGTAATATTAGATTTAAAAAAAAGTGTGTTTGGATGTTCGCAAATAACTCAATTATGAAATACGTGGTGCACAGAAGAAGAAAAAATAATCAATAACAAAGTTCTTGAATAGAACTCTTAGCGAACATGTTATTTTTTAATTAGTAAGATTGTCATACAACGATACAATTTTTAAAATAAACATTTTTAAAATATATAATATAATGCTACCTACCCTCTCCTATTAGCCTAAAGCCTTCCTCAATAAATGGGCTATCTAACAATGAAATAATTTTTCAAATCGGACCAGTAGTTCCTGAGATTAGCGCGTTCAAACAAACAAACAAACTCACAAACAAACAAACAAACTCTCCAGCTTTATAATATTAGTATAGATATTATTTGTAAAGACAGGACATACAAAACGTATGAATCTTCAAAGCCAGGACCAGCCAGAAAATACGAGAAAGGCAGAGAGTAAGATCAATTATGTATGTGTATTGTACCTGTAGGTATGGGAAAATACTGACTGCTGCAACACAGCACAAGCTGCCGCAGCAGGCCGGGTTCACAATAAAATGTATCACATTTTTAAGTAAAATAAATATATTTTTTGTATGTTTGTTTGTGTCTACTCTTATCTATCAGAATCCAG
The DNA here is from genome assembly GCA_036365455.1 of Macrosoma leucophasiata. NCBI lineage: Eukaryota > Metazoa > Arthropoda > Insecta > Lepidoptera > Hedylidae > Macrosoma > Macrosoma leucophasiata. Next base: position 20,350,008 of record JAWQUS010000024.1, on the reverse strand, counting down.
AAAGTTCCACAATGCATAAATAAGGAATAAAGAAAAAAAATCTCGAGATGATATGCATAAAAAGCATAATTTAAAACCTAATTATCCAAAAGATACTGTTTACACGGCAAAATACGTTGTAAACTATGCTATCAGTAATAATACTTACCTACTTCCGTCTATGCCTTGATCGCACGGACGTCGTAAACGAGTCCATGTTTTTTTTTTTTTTTTTTTTTTTTTTTTTTTTTTTTTTTTTTTTTCGGTCGGCCTTTGTGTAGGCGGCCTGTCTCGAGACGGCACTAGTCTACTTCACCGGGCAATATCGGCGAGCGCAGAAGGCGCTCCAACCTAAGCAAAAACGTTAGCGCAACTGCCTAAGGGTGACCCATGCGGGTCCGTGCCTCGGCTTAGGACGTTGCGGAGGGACATATGAGACATATGCGATTATGGGCGGTGCAACTTTCGCTCTACTCCATTCGGTTGGTGATAACCGGAATGTCATCGGCCTCGCGGGGCCGGAGATAGGTAAACGAGTCCAAAGAGAAAAAATAAAAAACTAAAACCCAACAAAGTCACGGGGATACACTAGTAGGTAATAAAATAAAACTATCCTCATTTTAAAGATAATAAACCCGAGATAATTGCCTCAGTAATATATGCACGATGTAAAATATCACATATTTTTTTCATATATTGACGTCAATTCATATAAAAACCAAAGTAACTTTAGTTAGCGTGTATAGTTTTTAAAAGTGTATATAATAATAATAATGGCAACCCATTATACGTCCCACTGCTGGGCACGAGTCTCGCCCCTTTTTTGGGGGGAGGCCTGGAGCTTACTCCACCACGCTGCTCCAATGCGGATTGGTGGAGGTGGGTGGGTTAGTGGCCAACCCACTGTCGGATGTTTACAAACCGCCCATAAGGCCTCCGACAAGTTTTAACGACTGCTATCCATCGATAGCAACCGGGACCGACTGCTTAACGTGCCCTCCGAAGCACGGAAACGCGCATTTAATTTGCCACTAGCGGTCACCCATCACACTACCCGACCGCGCCCGTAGTGCTTAACCGAGCAGATCGCTTACGATCTACACCAGCCGCTGGGCTATGCGCGCTTACTTAAAAGTGTAATTGTTAGATAATTATATTTTTTATGATGCTTTTGTGTAATTACACAACTTTATAAATAAATAAAAATTTAATAAATACGCTTACACTTTTCTGTATTGTTTATTGTTCAATCCGCATACCCCTGCCTACCTGAAAGAGCGTTTCCATTTTCTTTGTTCTACACATTCCTTGTCCCTACGTTCTTCCGACAATCTTTTAATGACTCCTTCTCACTCTTCCTCTTTTTATTCTAATTCATTCACGGTGGAGGCTATCCGACTCAGGAATTCCCTTCCGGTGGATATCCGACAAGCTAAGTCTGTAGAGGTGTTTAAAAAATGAACCTATGATTACTATGTTTCCCAGTCACTTTTTTTATCCAGCTGATACCTGATCACTAGTTTCTTGTCTACTGTTATTATAACTTAACATTATATTTATAAGTTTCATATAGCAGGGTACACCCCCATTGTTTAGTATCTGCACTGTTTCCTAAACCCAAAGGTTGTCTGGAAGAGATCACTGCTTAGTGATAAGACCGCCTCTTGTATATTGTGTCTCTTATTTCTCTGTCTCTTATCATAAGTTGGTGTACAATAAATAATACATTATTATTATTATTATTTCACTCATTTATTCTTCATCCTATTTAGTATTTTTTTACATACATAAGTTAAAAAAAAAAAAAACAAATATATATAAAAAAATAAAAAATAGTGCGCCGACGGCAGCGGGAACAGGGTCCAAGCTGTCGGTGGTTAGGGTCACAGAGACAGGAACCTCCTCACTATACGTGCCGTGCCGAGAAGTGCCGACTTCTGTATTATTATTATTATTACACTCACAGTCCCACAGCAGGTAAGTATTATTAGTAGAAGTTATAAACCTGTGTCGTGGGTGCCGTTGTACACATACAACACATACACAAACACCCAGACCCGAAACAAATATCTGTAGGCCATACAAATATCTGCCCCGGTGCGGGGATCGAACCCGCGACCCTACTAATCAAACGGTCATCTCACACCGCTGTACTAACCGGTTCGTCTAAACTAGAATATAGAACTAGATTACTTACTACGTTTTTTTTTTGTCGTACCAACCTACTTGAATTTTAAATGTTTAATTTTTTTTCTATTGTTTTTCTATGCAGTATTTGATCGGCTGCGCCAATAAATGTTTTTTCTTCTTTCTTCTTCTTTCTTCTACTTCGATAAAAACTTTTATCTTCTTCTATATAAGTAACAATAATCACTACATATGTTGCTAAACGCAAAACTCGAGAACAGCGGTACCTACCTACCGATTCTGCTCATTTATTTCTTTTGTATTGTATTTATAACAATCGGGAGAATGTTTGCATGAAAGAAAAAATGGATGGTTGCTCAGAAAATTATAAATTTTTAGAAAACTTATAGACCATATGAACTTTTCTATTGTAAACCTTATAAGCCTTGATATAATGGTCAGTCGTTCATTATCGTTAAAAACAGTTGGATCAGGAATTTATGATTGAAAACGGCATCAAATTACCAGTAACAATCTCCATTGAATTCGCGCGAAGCCGGAGCGGGTCACTAGTCTTAAATAATGATATAGACGTATATTACAGAATTATCGATATTACTGTAAATGCCTGAATCCAGTGACGGAGTCCACCACCGCATTTCCTAACCTACTCGCCGCGAAATGACAGTATTCAGCACTATCGTGTTCAGGTCAGGTAGTAATGAACGTCCCTGTAAGGCCTCAGGAGTGGCAACGCATCTACACTGAAATCTCTGGTATAAGTTGATATTTATAGGCTAAATCAATGTAAACTATACGATTGTTAACCACTTCATGACACAAAAAAAAATAATTGTTAAATTTATTTTAAAAGAAATATACTCTCAAAGTGGCAACCCTAAATTGGAATCGGGTTCTTTTCCGACACCATCGGGTCCAAGAAACCCGAAGCTCGAATTGATTCACAAACACGATGAACCGGTATCAGTTTGACAGGTGTTCATCGCTTGATGCTAGATAATATAAGTTTGTATGGACAGACATAACGGATTGGATGACCATTTATTTTTACTGGTTGGAGAGCCACCAACACATTTTTGTTTGACAATTTTTTTTTTCATAGTATTTTTGTTTTTAATTATGTATCAATGTATCGATTGTTATCCACCTTATTTTGTGTGATTTGACTTATCACAAGAAAATTTGATTATTTACAAGTGATTAAAAGAAGGAAACGTTCCAAAATGCACGCAGCTTGGGCCCGCACCGTGCACGCTATAGATATTGAGAGAAGAAGCATAAAACACTCTACAGCTATTCAAATCGTTAATATGTAAATGATATTTCATATAAAGTCTATCAATGCTGTCTCATTACGCGTTCTCTTAATTTACTTCGCTATTATTGGTGCACAACACTATACCTTCAATAAAATGTTGTAAGTATATTTCAAAACAAGAATGTCATAATAGTAATATGGTGACAAATTGTTGTCGTACAAAAATTACATAAAAAAACAATTCAAATTATATATATATATAAATATTTACCCATGATTCTACGTATTTTTCTCTATCTTTTGATATAGTGTACAAGGTGCGGGCCCAACGTGGAACTTGACCTTTAGAATCTTGAATTATCTACCTTCCATTAAATGGTTTATTCAGTTTATTCATTTATTTCGTATAATTAGGCTCCTGGACAGCACTTTTACATCGTAATTTTTTTTTAAACTAACCTTGAGTGAATATCCCCTAATAATAATCAAAAACACATAATAATTTAAATAGAAACTAAACAATTTTGTATGTAAAATATGGAACGCATCAATTATTTACAAACTCCTCCATTTCCCCATTTCAAAAGAAACTGAGAAATAATGAATTTGGTCGTCATAATAAAGGTTATTCACTTGGCAGAATTCCAAGGGCAGTCAATACTGAGAAGAACTCCGCCACTGCAGAAACTCAGTACAGCTCTTTTGAATTTAAACTTCAATCTAATACAGTCTGTAAATCCAAAGTACAGGTTTTAGAAATAGCCTGGGAGCGATCGCTTCAATCCCATGGTGTAGTGTCATTAAGATAATCACATGTGTTATAATAGTTGCACATGTATAAGCGTTTTTTGGTTGTGTTCAGCACTATCATGTTCCAATCAGGTTATACGATGTACGGACATGCCATTTGCGCAGGAATCGAAACGTCTTTAGGATAACCAGTCCAGCTGCTTTACCACTAAGCTACCAAAACCCACTTTTCCCTGGAGTTCCAAAAATAATTCATCATTATCCTAATCGGCCCAGCCATTCTAGAGTTTTAGGGAGACGAACTGCAATTGATTTTGATGTTTAAAGATCTAAAGTCTGGCACAGCCTAACACCTATCAAAAAAATATTACTAAGAATTCACTTTTACACTGTGGTCATATTCTTAAAACATCGTTCATTCACAATGCCCGATACTTCGGAAGCCATTCATAATATTTGAGAATACAAAAAAAAACTTCAAACTCGTAATTAATACAAGTATAGAATCCGGTCAATACAGGTTTTCGAAGCCGCCATGTGGGACGTAGCCAACTGGAAGTTAATTAAGCGTATCCTGTGGGACAACAGGTGGTAAAGTTAAGGTGAATCCAGATGCGCAGCGTTTTTGTTCAGATTGGCATATCTGTAAACAAGTTCGGTATATTTAGCTTTGACTGTGCGTTACAGAGTTACATTCTGTAGGTATTTAAGTTAACTTGGCGATTAAATAGGCAGATGTTTATAGGCTGTAGTCATCCCTTAACATCAATGTGAGCTGCACACTTATTTGCCACCTTCCTGACATAAAAAAATGTTTTTCTAAGTATGTGTTTATATAAAAATTTGCATGTATATACTTTAATTTTATATTCTTAAATCAAGTTATTATTATTATGTAAAAAATAGCAATAAGCGTACAGTTCACATAAATGGTAAGAGAATACTGTAGTTGCCTAAAACATCTATATAAAACCGAAGATTTGTAGATGCGTTGCCACTTCTAAAGCCTACTTTGTTATGTCTCTGTGCCGAAACAGTAGATAAGTTAGTAGATTAAGATTATTAATAAGATTAAGCAATGCAATATTACCTCCATCCTTGTCAAAGGTGGTTAATAGATCTCTACTATCATAAAAATAATAAAATGAATATATTATTTAAGCATAAATCAAATAAATAAGTTAATCTATGGCGCAAATATATTTGTATCTATTGTTTCTATTAAATCGCTCAAACTAAAATAACCCAACTTTAAATAAGTATCACAATTTCACCAATATTCATAATTTCTGTCCAAAACAGTCGAAAATCTTAACGAGTGTAGGTTTACATTGTGACAATGCTAACGTTACTGACAGAACAAAAGAAATGTAAGTTATAAGAATTTGTGATATGTTTAAACAACGTGCATGTCATAATGAAAATATTTTTTTTTTCATAAATGTGCCGAAAACCACAATTCGTGACGTCAGTCCTGCAGGACGTGTGGCAGGTCACTGATCCATTGAATCCTTACAAGTCTTTATATTGTAATCATAATAAAAATATGGAATTACACGGTACAATCCAATTAATACTCTTAAGTTATGGTATGACGTCTATGTTTCAAGAACAGAAATTATTGCGGTAGCGAAATGACTTTATGCCTGCGATAAAACGATACACATCAGTAGCGGTATCTTTCAAAAAGATATAAAACAAAAAAAATAATCTAGGTGCCATCAATAGTAAAAATAATTATAGGTATCAGGAGGTCATGCTAAAATAATGATTTGATGATAATAATTTTCACTGGTGGTAGAGCTCCAGTGACGGAGCTCGCGGGCGTAGGCACAACCGCATTACCTAATATACTTGACGCTTAATGGTAGTGTTCAGCACTATCGTGTTCCGGTCAGGTGATAATGTACGGCCCTGTAATTTCCGGCACAGAGGCATAAGACCTTAGGCCTCAGGAGTGGTAACGCATCTTCATCTTGACCTTGGTCTTCGTGTAAGTACCTATAGGCTGCGGTCATCACTTAACATCAATGTGAACTGCATGCTTGTTTGTCACTTACAGCACATAAAAAAAATGAAACGAAATAGGTACATCATTTGTCAGTTTCATTCACTCAACACACGTAGTAGTAGGTAGCAGGAGGCTACATTATTGTCATTCACAGAAGGGTCTGTGGGAATTGTCTTTTCTTATGTGATGGTGGTAGCAAACAAGCATGCAGTTCACATAGATGTTAAGTGACGACTGCAGCCTAAAGACATCTTTCTTTACAATAACCACAGGTCAAAGTGCAGATGCGTTGCCACCCCTGAGGACTTAGATCTTTTGCCTTTTTTATTGTTATTACGGGGATGGCCCCTCTAAATGGAACACGATAGTGCTGAAAACTACAATTTGGCGGCGGGTAGGTAATGGCATGGTGCCTACGCCCTTAAGCTCCATCACTGGAGCTCTACCACCATGAACAAAAAAAAAACTTGGGAAAGGATAATCAACTCTTCATCATAATTACAACCGAAATACGTCCACCGCTGGGCAAAGCCTTTCCCAAAGACGCCCACAACAGTTTTACTCATATTTAAATTTCATATTTACCATGTCATTCAGCCCTGTCATAACATACCTAAAACAAAACAAAAAATCATATAAATTCGATAGAGGTTATTACATTTTTTTTAAATAACAAGTACCAAGAAATGTCAAATGACTATCATAAAAAATCTGTTTCCTTCCGTCCATTGAAATTCGTGGAATCTGTTATTTAAGAAAACAATGAATCATTTAAATGATATGCATAATATAAATAATAATAATAATGGCAACCCATTATACGTCCCACTGCTGGGCACGAGTCTCTCCCCTTTTTTGGGGGGAGGCCTGGAGCTTACTCCACCACGCTGCTCCAATGCGGATCGGTGGAGGTGGGTTAGTGGCCAACCCACTGTCGGATGTTTTCAAACCGCCCATAAGGCCTCCGACAAGGTTTAACGACTGCTATCCATCGATAGCAACCGGGACCGACGGCTTAACGTGCCCTCCGAAGCACGGAAACGCGCATTTAATTTGCCACTAGCGGTCACCCATCACACTACCCGACCGCGCCCGTAGTGCTTAACCGAGCAGATCGCTTACGATCTACACCAGCCGCTGGGCCATGCGCGCTTCATAATATTAATGCTTAATTATAAATGTACCTTTGTAATTCACCTACAACCTTTATCAAATTAACGCTTGTAGTTCCCTAAAAGCGTAGGTAGAGTTTTTTACACTGATAGCGAATATCGCAGCTTTAAAAAAAACTAGAGTATCCAGTAAGAAATATTGTGACTGTTGAGAAAAATTAAGATCTTACAAGACTTGGTAAGATCTTACAAAAATTTGGTCTAAACACAAATGGTAAGTAAGAGGAAAAGACTTCATTCTTGTCTTACTGTCATAATAAGAACTGGGGTAAATGGCGCTTCGCACTCTGCCAACCCCGTAAGGGACTTGGCGTGAAGATAGACACATAAATACATACAAATACAATACCGTATTCACCGGGCATAGTACAATCTATGTATTGTATATATTATGATATTCTCCTGAGTATATCTCCATATTAGAAAAAAACAATACTATGCAACTCTTCGATCCAGAGATCGAACAATAGTAAGGTCTATTGTTATTAAGTCATCAAGGGCACCTATTTGTAGTTACAGAAAAAATACCTCGCTTCTAATTGAAGTGTACGTACGTTATCCTTCACAGTAAGGTCAATAACTATTCATCGTAACAGTAAATATAAACCGCTAATAACAATATCACACCTTCAAATATAACCGTTGTATAACAGTTTTGTACTTGAGAGTAGTTAGACGACCCGTTAAGTCCAGCGGTGTGAGACGACCGTTTGATTCGAAGGGTTCGATCTCCGCACTGGGATATGGCCTACAGATATTTGTCTCGGGTCTGGGTGTTTGTGTATGTGTCGTATGTGCAATGCAACCACGATACAGGTTAATACAAAGTGTGGAGCGTGAGTGTAAGCGTATTCATTTATTTTTTATTTAGTATAAAAGGTTTACAGTTTAATAAAAATAGAGAAATTATTGGTGGTACAGCAACAGTGATGGAGGTATAGAGCCTAGGCATCAACACCTTTTCTTTTTTTTATGTAACGAAGGTTGAAAACAACCTTGCAATTCACATGGATGTTAAGTGAGGACTGCTTATAGACATCTACACAATAACCACATGTCAAAGTGCAGATGTGTAGCCATCCCTGAGACCTAGTTGTCTAGCTGGTAATTGGGTCGAGCGGTCAAACTGTTTGCATTTTTATATGGATTCATAAAAAGTACCTCTTGGAGGAAAAAACTAACATGAAAAGCAGGGTCTTAATAAACTTTACTTCTTATTTATTGAAGAAGGTCGTGGACATCTGTATTTAATATTTGATCGTAAACAATTCGGCTAACGACCTCTGGTTTCAAAAGAAAACAGCGGCGTCGTGATGTAAACACATTTTTTTATAAATATTTAAAAAACGTGACTCGTTACTCGTAAAAAGTCAATATAAAATGCGAAGGACATACGATGTAAATCTATAAATACTTGGATATATTAATTAATTGACATAAACGTACAGATGTCTGCGAAAAGGTAGGTTCATAGATGAATAATTACTCTCAAAGTAATAAAATTCCGATTAGCATTTTTATTAGCAATAGAATTAATAAAATACAAAACAGTATCCTGCATTCTCAGGCAATTCCATGGTACTTTATTTTATTCCATGGTATAATGTCGATGGCAAGCGACCATCTAATTCATATGAATGGTAAGAGACGATAGACTCAAAACCCGATGCCATTTATTTATAGTCTCTCTCGTTAAAAGCTTTGTGAAGGAATCGTATCATAAATAGTAGAGAAAACACTCTCATAATACGGAAATTAAATCCAAATTAGCAAAAGAATGAAATCGCAGGAACGGAGTCCTGAAACCTCGGCCCAACGTAAAAAATTGTGAATTTTTCCGGCGTTCCGAGATAATAAAGAAAAGCGATTTTTTCCGGCGGCCCTGCAAAAAAAATGGTAATTCTTTCCGGATTGTTTTTGGCATTTACGAGCGGTTTTTAGGATACTTACGTTTAATTTAGTAAAATATTTTTTTAAATATTGCATCTTTTGTAAATGTAGATAAATTCATTTACTTCAAGCTTTTATTTTTTGTAAAACAAACCAAAAAGTCATACGAAGCAAGTTTCGACTTCTCTTTTTAAAAAAAATGGAAATTGACTATCGTTTAACGAGTAAAACAGGGACAGAATGTTGAATATTTCAGATAGTTTTAAAAGAAATCTTTCGAAATGTAACGTATTTTCTGAAAGGACTGTCAGATATTGCCGTAGGTAGAGGATTTTTTTATATCAATTTTAAAACGTTGGTTTCATATAATGTGTACGAAATCGTGAACAAAAGTTACTTTTTTATGTCATGAAGTACCTACCTAGCAAATAAGCGCACAGTTTACATTGATGGTAAGTACTCGTAATATTGTAGCCAATCAACATCTACACGAACCCAGAGATTGATGTAGATGCGTTGGCACTCCTAAGGTGCTATGCTAATGCGCCGGAAATTACAGGGTTGCACATGACCACCAGACCAAAACACAATAGTGCTAAAATCAACCATTTAGCGGCAAATAGATTACTTAATGCGCTGTTGCCTACGCCCACGAGCTCCGTCACTGGAGCTCTACTACCATTAAGAACTTAATAATTTGTTAGAAACCTCAATGTTGTTTGAAAAACAATAATCTTAAACTCACATTCTAACCTATCTAAGCAGCCGGTGAACGGCCCGTAGGATAAACAGAATGACACATCGCTGACTCACGCCCTATTTCAGGATGTCTGCCATGTCTGGCATACCGTAAATGCCTAAGGGCGGTAAACACTAGTGGTTCTCAATATGTTTGTTACAAGTTTGACTTGTCTTATGACAAGGCAAATTACATTGGTAAATAAATACTGTTTCTCAAACACAACAATACTAAAACCATATGGCATTGTGCAGCACACCTCTGAATCACAGCGTAGGTATTTTAGGATGTCTGCCATATCTGTCATACTGGAAATTCCGCAGGACGAACTACACCAGCGGTTCTCAATATTTTTGTTACAATTTTTAGCAAACAGGCAATTCACATTATGGGTTAGTGAATACTGTAGATTATGAGCTACGATGTTACATGAACCAAAGGTCTCTGTGCAACACGTAACTGACTCACAGATTATTACGTCCATCACAGGCGAACTATTCATTTCTTTAACAGAGGCGTACATCGACTTCAAACCGTAACATTACCAAAGCTACTAAGATCCGGCTTGTTCGTGCGCTAGTGGTCCCCATATTTTTTTTTATGCAGCTGAGACTTGGACTCTGAAGGAATGTGAAAGGAAGAAGGTGGACGCTCTGGAGATGTGGTGCTGGAGGGGAATGCTTGGAGTATCTTGGACCGAATTCCGAACAAATGCTTCCATACTCCAAGAACTCGGCATCAAGCAGCGCTTGTCATCCATAGTTCAATCTCGCATGCTCACTTTCTTTGGACACATATCTCGACGCGACGGTCAGTCTATCGAACGCTTGGTAGTGCAAGGTCGAGTGGAGGGAACCAAGCCACGCGGCAGATCACCAATGCGATGGACGGACCAAGTCAAAGCAGCAGTGCGAGGTCAACTGCACGAGTGTTCGAGAAAGGCAACAGTAAGGGACCAGTGGCGACGCATAGTTAAGCCAGTCACAACAACGTATCGACCACGACCACTCTGACAAAAGTGTTACGACTAAGAAGAGGTACTGGTGGTAGAGCTTCAGTGACGGAGCTCGCGGGTGTAGGCAACACCGCATTACCTAATATACTTGCCGCTAAATGGTAGTGTTCAGCACTATCGTGTTCCGGCCAGGTGGTAATGTACGGCCCTGTAATTTCCGGCACAGAGGCATAACACCTTAGGCCTCAGGAGTGGTAACGCATCCGCATTTTGACCTTTGTCTTTGTGTGGGTATCTATAGGCTGCAGTCATCACTTAACATCAATGTGAACTGCACGCTTGTTTACATTTCTATTACATAAAAAAAAAAAAAAAAAAAAGAGTCATCGACTTCAGGGGCGAAACGCATTTGCTATTTAAGCCTTGGTTTTTGTGTAGATGTCTTGCAGTCTTTACTTATCCATGTAAGCGGCTTGTTTGGCAACATCATAAAAAAGCTAAACCAGCTGATTATGCATAAACATCCAGTAATTAATACAATGATGTCCGCCATAACGCCACACAGTGTAATCAGCGCAGTGTCCATTAACTATAACCTCAAATGTTATCTACCTTTCACAACTGACCTTTTCAACGCGAATAGATAGTAAACAATTGTATGTTATATTTAAATTAATTATAAATACCTTATCTCCCTTACAAATTGATTTATGTTATAATTAAAACATTATTTATCAGGCTCCACTTGATATGTTGATGACAATGTTATGTAATTTATAATAATTTTTATCTTACAAAGCAAGTGGGTATGTAGTCGATATTCATGTAAATAAACATTGTAAACAATTACATTATATTATAATTATAAACATTTTACTGGTGGTAGAGCTCCAGTGACGGAGCTCGCGGGCGTAGGCACCACCGCATCACCTAATATACTTGCCGCTAAATGGTAGTGTTCAGCACTATCGTGTTCCGGTCAGGTGGTAATGTACGGCCCTGTAATTTCCGCCACAGAGGCATAACACCTAATGCCTCAGGAGTGGCAGCGCATCCGCATAGGCTGCAGTCTTCACTTAACATGAATGTGAACTGCATGCTTGTTTGCCACTTTTACTACATAAAAAAAAAATACATTAAATATGTATACAGAAATGTATGTAGTGGTTATTATTTTATTATCTATACTTCTATACTAATACTATAAAGCTGAAGAGTTTGTTTGTTTGCTTGAACGCCCTAATCTCAGGAACTAAGGGCCCGATTTGAAAAATTATTTCAGAGTTATATAGCCCATTTATCGAGGAAGGCTATATAACATAACACGCAAACACACTAAGATGAATAGGAGAGGGTAGGTAGCATTGCAGCCGCACGAAGCCGGGGCGGGCCGGTAGTATTTTATATATATACACTGCTCTCTGTTATCTAAAAGAGGTCAAATTACAAATGCCTTGCCAGTCCAGGCTTAAGTTGCTTCGCCTCTAATTCAATTCCAGGGTCTACCGAGTATGGTGATTGTGGCATCATCATTACCTAAAATGATTACAGCCGAAAAACGTCCACTGCTGGACAATGCCTTCCCGAAAGGCGCCCACAACAGTGTTGTGCGTCATTAGGGAAGAAAATGCCATAATCGCCACGCTTGGCAGGCGGATTGGCGATCGCAGTGACGGTAGTTTTATCGTAGGACGCTGCTGCCCATCCCGCGTTGTTATTTTTACTACCGCTATTGGAATGGTTTGACCGCCATTGCTCGGTTTATTGACTACGCTAGTGGACGAATTCTTTTCCGATGGAAGAAAATTCTTCGTGTTGATTCCATCATTCTGGCATATTCTCCCCTTAAATCGCACAACACTTTTACTGGTGGTAGAGCTCCAGTGACGGAGCTCGCGGGCGTACGCACCACCGCATTACCTAATTTAATTGCCGCTAAATTGTAGTGTTCAGCACTATCGTGTTCCGGTAACGTGAAAATGTACGGCCTTGTAATTTCCGGCACAGAGGCATAACGCTCCTGAGACCTAACCTCAGGAGTGGTAGCGCATTTGCATTTAGACCTTGATCTTCGTGTGGGTGTCTAAAAGCTGCAGTCATCACTTAACATCAATGTGAACTGCATGCTTGTTTGCCACTTCCATTACATTATAAGAAAACAACACTTCTGTCTTTGGGAAAGGCTTCCTGCGGTAGGTAAAACACCTTTTGGGTGAATCGATGATACAATTTAATCAAATACGATACTACGAGTATTTGAGAAGCGCTGACTCAGACTCAAAATATTTTTGAGTTTATAATTCATAAATTTTTGTGGTTACGATTCTCAATTTAAATTTTGAAACTCACAAAATATGTTGACAAGATATAATCTATTACCACAGATGATATATTAATTATAAAAAAAAAACATGTTTCAATAATTACAAAATTTTATTAGCGGTATTTTTCTAATAGATTTCCCATTACTGTAATAATTACCAAATTTTGTTAAATTTTTCTCATTAAACATTTTATTTGAATGAGGTTATCGCTCGTGCAATTTGTGATTAACTGCGTAATAATATATATTTTAAACTAAAAACTTATCTATTATCCTTGAAACACTTAATTTACATTGTGAAGTAATAAATGGTAAAAAAATATGTTTTATCGACACTAGGAGTTGCAAAAAAAAAACATAGATAGGTACGACCGAATAGAGAACGTCCTCCTTTTTGAGGTCGATTTGTATAACAGCAATCGCACATAGTAGTAGGTAAATACTATGAGTAATATGATAGAACCGCGCATGGCCCAGCGGCTGGTGTAGTTCATAATCGATCTACTCGGTTAAACACTACGGGTGCGGTCGGGTAGTGTGATGGGTGACCGCTAGTGGCAAATTAAATGCGCGTTTCCGTACTTCGGAGGACACGTTAAGCCGTCGGTCCCGGTTGCTATCGATAGATAGCAGTCGTTAAACCTTGTCTAAGGCCTTATGGGCGGTTTGAAAACATCCGACAGCGGGTTGGCCACTAACCCACCCACCTCCACCAATCCGCATTGGAGCAGCGTGGTGGAGTAAGCTCCAGGCCTCCCCCCCAAAAAGGGGAGAGACTCGTGCTCAGCAGTGCGACGTTTAATGGGTTGCCATTATTATTATTATTATTATGTGAATAATGTTTCTGGTGGTAGAGCTCTAAATGGTAGTGTTCAGCACCATCGTGTTCCGGTCAGGTGGTAATGTACGGCCCCGTGATTCCCAGCACAGAGGCATTACACCTTAGCCCTCAGGCCCCCAGTGGTAACGCATCTGCATTTTGACCTCTGGTTTTTGAGTGGGTTTCTATAGTCATCACTTAACATTAATGTGAACTGCATGCTTGTTTGCCACTTTCATTACACATAAAAATACCTAATGTAAAAAATTGTAGGTATCTGAGTCAAAATACATCAACATTCATTTTTTACTGGTGGTAGAGCTCTAATGGCGGAATTCTCTGGCTTAGGAACCACCGCATTACCTAATCTACTTGCCGCTAAATGGTAGTGTTCATCATTATCGTGTTTCGGTTAGATGGTAATGTACGGCCTTGTAATTTCCGGCGCAGAGGCATACCTTAGACCTCAGGAGTGGCATCGCATCTACATTGAATCCTCTAGTTTCATGTAGATGTTTAAAGGCTTCAGTATTACTTACCATCAATGTAAACTGTACGCTTTGTTGCCACATCATAACATAAAAAAAAAGCATAACATTTAAAAATGTCTTTAATTCAAGCGCAAATTCTTTCGATAATCAATTTTCTGCTTAGAAAGGTAACATAATTACGCAAGAATTCGTATTTACGGATCAATTAGCAAATCGATTTCCAAGAAAATACAAAACAAAATGTCGATATTTATGTGGGTGTAGAACGTTATTGTGATACATGAAAAGGAATGCAAGGTGAATGAATGGGACGGAAGGAAGGAAGACGGATAGTGAAGAGAACGAACGGGGACGAGGAGATTAGATCGATGTGTGAAAGGGTAAAGATGGAGGAAGGTGTTAAAATAAGAAGTGAAGATTGAAATTAAAAGAAGTTTAAAGGACAAGGCATTTTATTTCAACAACATAATCCCACATTTGTTTTATCAAGTAACATTCAATTCTGATGTCCTTTAAAAGTTAATTCTTTTGATGACTTTCAGCTAAAACTTTTGCTTGACGTTAACATAACCACAACAATCATTATCACATACACACATGATTGAGATATAAACATAATAATAATGCATAATAAATGCAGTTAACAGGTTAACAGGTTGGGTTGCAGGTAACAGTTGCAGCTACCATCAAGGTAAGTGATAAATGCAGTCTATAGACACCAAAATGCAGATGCGACCTTAGTAATTATGCCCCTGTGATGCTTTTTTTTTATTTTTTATGTAATTGAAGTGGCAAACAAGCATGCAGTTCACATTGATGTTAAGTGATGACTGCAGCCTATAGACACCCACACAAAGACCAAGGTCAAAATGCAAATGCGTTACCACTCCTGAGGTCTAAGGTGTTATGCCTCTGTGCCGGAAATTATAGGGCCGTACATTACCACCTGACCGGAACACGATAGTGCTGAACACTACCATTTAGCGGCAAGTAAATCAGGTAATGCGGTGGTGCCTACGCCCGCGAGCTCCGTCACTGGAGCTCTACCACCAGTAAAAAGTGCTTATCACGGGGCCTATTATTTGTATCTATTCTAATATATTTTTATTTAACGGACGGTTAATTTGGAGGTGTCCGTCCGTTTTCTTTTTTTATATTCGCCTTAAAATACGACAAAAACATCAATTCATTTTGAAACGCTTAACAGAACATAAGAAATAAAATAGTCCAATTTAATTTTCCAATGTTAATAACAAGACAATTACAATAAATTAGTCACCGCACGTGACCACTTACATTGACGTGTCTCGTTTTCCTCGAAGACCTACACTAGAGATGTGACACAATTTGACCGACATCTCGCGTGTTTTTACTCAATAGCGATAAAAAACTTAATTACAACGCTACTAGTACAAAGGCCTATTAAACTGTTCGATGTAACGTGAACTGACTCTCGAGCGAACAGCGATGAATCGTGTAGTGTAAATTGGCTCTTTACTCGTGGGAATTACAATCCACGAAGTTGTACAGACGAAATAGTAAGCATTGTCTGTAGTACAATGAACTGAGTTTACGCCATTTTTTACAAACACTATTGTTACATATTTTTTTCCTCTCGATTAACCAATCTTTAGACATTCAGTTTGAATGGTGTACGTGCCATGATTGGTTGTCAACAAAAATAGTAAAAGTCGCAAAAAGTTACTATTCAGAGATTTTCTTGTCAATCGGTATTTCGGTAGTCTAACAGTATAACGTGCTGCATTGCTCTATATCATTGTACCTCTTTAAAACTGTTTAAAAATAAATATACATCCTTACTTCCATTTATACACACGTAGTACCTATGTTTTGATGCGTTATGTAACTTGTACTTTAAGTACGATAAATAAATAAATAAAAAAATAAATAATGTATAAACTTTATCACTATGAAATAAAAAAAAAATATACATGGTAAATACGAGTGCAGTGTCAGTTACTATATCAAGGTTTAAAAAAAAAATATCACTAGTGAATTTTGCCTAAAAATTAATTTTCGTAAAAATTTCTGTGATACCGAAAATTTTTTCGCCGTGTAAAATTTTCCAATATCGCAAAGAAATGCGTCGCCACGTAGTTTATTATCACGTACCAAGTTCCGACGAAGAAGATGACTACTACGTTACTACTCATCTTAGAGACTACCGCACTATACGTCGTGAAACTAAAATGATGTTATTTTCGAGGACGGTAAGTTGATTTTAAGTATCGGCAAATAGATGTAAAAACAAAAAAGCCTTATTCTTATGAAATTTAGTAACCAGTATATTTTTCAGGTGACTCAAACTTAATAAATAAAAATTCAAAATTTTTGTATTTGATTTTTTGTCACTTTGATTCTTCATCAATTCTTGATTATTATATTTAAGTATAATTAAGATATTTGTATTAATGATTATACATATCATCATATTTAGTATCGTGTCACTAATAATATTATCCCGAACAAAGTTATTTTCCACATTTTAACATATTTCTCAAGTCTATTGTACGTAACAATGTAATCTTACACATGTATTACCGCTTGTACTACACCTTGTATGTATTTAGATAATAATCTAAACTATTATAAACGATTCAAATCGTGGTTTAGTAATAAAATGACATGTCACGCTGCATACGAGTGGTGAATAAGGGTAATTTTACAACTGCGATTTTAGCGTTTTAAAATGAGAAAATTTTATATGAAAATGAAACAGAAATACTATTTAAGCAATTAAATTTCAGCATAAATCGTATTTGATATTTTACCAGCTTTGTCTTTATGGGTTTAGGAACAAACATAACTGATTCTAAACGAATATCCTACATTTCGAACTGTAAAATTGCCAAATAAATTATTATAATGATTATAAAATGGGCGCATATATGTCTGTTTTCTGCATAGTTTCAAGAGCATAATGGTATAATGGCCCACTATGGAAAACATAAGAGTTTTGAAATTAACAAATAAAGCAAAGTTTGTTTATTTATCTGAATATAAGCTTTTTGAGCAATCACTGTAAGCCCAAATGATCAATTAACTGATTGACTTCTCCCGACTCAAAAAATCATAGCTTAATTTAGGTTCTGCCTACTCCATCAAGGATAACAGGAGCTAAGATATTTTTTTCGTGTAAAAGATTATATTTCACAACAACGTTTTCGTTTTGTAATTTATGTGGAGCTAGATCGGCATCTAGCCAAGCATTCCCTTGTGATAGTCAGCGAGTTTATAGTAGACAATTTACATAGAGTGCGTTTAATACATGCTATGAACTTTCGATTTGTGATCTTGTGAACTACAGTATCTAACAAGAAATATTACACATCGACCTCAGCAAAGGAGACCTAATTTCGGGTCTATAGAGCGTTATCTCTTTCGTACCTTACCCCTGTGACCTATGTCGACCATTTTGATCAAGTTTTGACCAATCCGGACAATGCTTACGTAGGCAGTGTGCAGCGGAGAAAACGCTCTACGAAGTCGAAAGCCGATTGTCTCTCTCGTAGGCTCGATGTACAATACTTCTTGCACTGAACAATACTACTTTCGGGTACTGTAAGTGTATGAATATACAAGCAGTCTGCGTATTTCCTTATTATATTTCCGTCTACGGACGAAATTCAGACGTCCTTAACAGTTATATAACCTGATTTTACCGGATATCATATCATGCATCAATTTAGTGATATTCGAGATTCAACTTTGTTAGTTTACTAAATTATAACATTTACTATCCGGTTTAATATTTGTACAACGTTTGCTGTTTAGCACATTCAAAAATCACGACGATTCCATGACGGCAATAGATATACTCATGGCTATTTCTAGACAACTAACTGGTTTTAACACTGAAACACAGCTAGACAAAAGCCTCGCCACTAGTAGGCTAGGAGCCCACTGCAGAATCATTTCGTTCATCCTGATATGCTGCAAACCTAATTTTTACTCATATTTATAATCTAGAAAATATAATCCAAGAATATATATACTTGCGGCCAAATTTTGACAGACAACCTAGTGGTATACAGGGTTATTTGTAACCAGCGCATAATTCTTAAGAGGCTTCGGCTCGTCAAAACTAACACTTTTGTTGTACAACTTTTTCTAGTTCAATATTTTTTTTTCCTTACAAAAAATAATAAATAGAATTTGCAGTTCTAATACTTCTTAACTTCACGTTACGTAAGCAGCTGACGTCTGTACCTGTGTAAAAATATACCTATGAAACGTAGTGCTAACAATTGATAGAAGTCCCGTTTGAATCGATTTTATTCCTTATTTACTGCGTTTTGGCAAAAGTCATAGAACAAAAGTTGTTGGTCTTAACGTACCTAACTCACCTTTGACGATTTATGCGTTAGATATATTTTACCCTGTATATTCTCTAGATTACAAATATGCGTAAAAATTAGGTTTGCAGCATATCTGGATGAACGAAATGATTCTGCAGTGGGATCCTAATCTATAATCGCCACTCTAGGCATGCGGATTGGCGACTGCAATGGTGGTAGTTTTGTCGCAGGACTCTTCTAGCCATTCCGCGTTGTTGTATTTACTTATCGCCCTATTGGGCGTCATGTATCATATCATGGTTTGACCTCAATTTTCGGTTGACTGACTCTAGCGGGGAACCTCTACTAACTTGATGGTTATTGTTAAAAATTATTTCCGTCATGTTTTAATTTTTCACACATAAGTTGGCTTGACAAGGTTGCGAGTAATAGTCGACCAAATGTATATTTCGAAATTTTCGTGTAATATACATTTGGTTTATATAAAGAAATTAAAAGGAAAACTATCACACTTAAGTTGGCTTTACAAGGTTGTGAGTAATAGTCGACCAAATGTATATTACTCGAAAATTTCGAACAACTCCATAGCAAATATTTTTTTTTTTCGTAACATTATTCAAACCCAAAAACTACGGAACCATACACTGGGCTTATTCCGACACGCACTTGACCGGGTTGCACTACAGATAATAATTTGTTTTTTTTTTCTTTTCCTTTCACAACTTAAATCATGTCGTAACATTTAAAGTTACAAAAGCAAAATATATTAACCGGTTCTGTAAGCGGAATGGTAATTAGTTCTGAATAATAATGTGTCTTCTTTTATTTTATTTCTTTTTGTGTTACCGAGTCACTTGTTTTGTAAACAAACAGAAAAACCATAACGGTTCACTAATCGTCGACCTGGTTACGTTTAAATGAACACAAATAACTTTCAATCTCAAATCAAAATTATGTAAAATCGTGGATAACTTATTTTCAGCCAGTAAATCTTGTGTTTAGTACTCTCGTGTATATTACCTATCTAACTTTCCGTCTTTTCTGGCGTCGGGATGTGACGACCCCATCGCCCACTAGCACAAGAATTCCCTTCTGGTGGAGAGGAATTCTTCCGCTAGTGCAGTCAGTCCACCGAACAATGGCGGTCAAACCAGGGCGGTACAAGTACGTGGGATGGGCAGCAGCGTCCCGCGTAAAATTGCCGCCACTGCGATCGCCAACCCGCATGCCAAGCGTGGCGATTATGGCATTTTCCCTCCAAATGCGACACAACAAGAAAAAACGGCCCCTAGTCCCCGGCGGCTCCGCTATTCCTGACCATAGTGGTACCGGTCATGGTAACGGCGGGGCAGGGGGTGCGAAGAATCTCCGGCAGATGCCAGGGTACCACAAACAACGACAATTGGCCCTGGCAACATACAACATTCGGACACTGCGGACCGACGACAAGGTAGCGGAACTAGAGGAAGAATTGAGCGGGTTACGATGGCACATTATAGGGTTATCTGAGGTCCGAAGACAGGGGGAGGACTCGATAACCCTCAAGTCTGGTAACCTGCTCTATTTCCGGGAGGGCGAACAACTGTCCCAGGGTGGTGTCGGTTTCATCGTCCACAAATCCCTCGTGAACAATGTTGTCAAGATCGAGAGTGTGTCGTCGAGAGTGGCGTACCTTATACTCAGAATAACCAAGCGGTATTCGTTGAAGGTCATACAGGTCTACGCCCCGACCTCCGCACACTCCGATGATGAGGTAGAAACTATGTATGAGGATATTTCCCGAGCCATACATAGTTCTAAAACCCACTACAACGTTGTCATGGGGGATTTCAACGCGAAATTGGGCGTTCGAGGCGACCACGAGCTGAAAGTGGGGCAATTTGGATATGGGCGACGAAACACCAGGGGCCAGACACTGGCTGACTTCATGGAGAAAGAGAGCCTCTATATGATGAACTCTTTCTTCAAGAAGCGGGCTTGCCGGAAGTGGACCTGGATCAGTCCTGACGGTGCGACCAAAAATGAGATAGACTTCATTATGTCCACAAGGCGGCATATATTCAGTGATGTCTCTGTGATCAATTCGGTAAAAACCGGCAGCGATCACCGAATGGTAAGAGGCACACTGAATATAAATGTCAAGATCGAAAGATCCCGACTAATGAAGTCTACGCTCCGCCCAGCACCTGCCCAAATCCAAAATCCCGAGAGCTTTCAACTCGAGCTACAAAATCGCTTTGAATGCCTGAGTGAGTGCGTAGATGTGGACGATTATAATAACAGGTTCGTGGAAACTGTCCGGACGGCGGGGTCTAAGTTTTTCAAGACCCGCCCTTCAAACAAGACCAAAAAGATCTCCAGCCCAACTCTCAAGCTCATGGAAGAGAGGCGAGGTATGGTTCTGAAGTCCTCTGAAGATGCTTTAGTGTACAGACGGCTTAACAGACAGATCTCCAAGTCATTGACTCGCGACCTGCGGCACTTTAATACTAATAGTATTCAAGCAGCCATAGAGCGGAACCAGGGCTCTAAAGTGTTCGCCAAAGATCTGTCCTTAGGCCAAAGCCGTCTCACTAAGCTGAAGACAGAGGACGACAGAATCGTATCGTCGAAACCTGAGCTTGCAGAGGAGATCGAACGGTTTTACGGACAGTTATACACGACAGCACGACCACCTGTTAACAGTCCGGCAGCAGATCCTAGAGCCGGACTGACCCGACACTACACCAAAGATATCCCGGACGTCAGTCTAGACGAGATTAGTACGGCTCTCAAACAGCTCAAAAACAACAGGGCGCCGGGTGATGACGGAATAACTGCTGAACTCCTGAAAGCAGGCGGAAGGCCAGTATTAGAAGCTCTTCAGTTGATGTTCAATTCCGTCATATCCGAGGGCAAAACGCCACAGGCGTGGCACAGAAGTGTGGTGGTACTGTTCTTTAAGAAAGGCGACAATACCCTTCTAAAAAACTATAGGCCCATCGCACTTCTAAGCCACGTCTATAAGCTGTTTTCGAGAGTGGTTACGAACCGTCTATCTCGCAGACTCGACGACTTCCAGCCTCCCGAACAAGCCGGTTTCCGTAAAGGCTTTAGCACCATAGACCACATTCACACGCTGCGGCAGGTTATACAGAAGACAGAAGAGTATAACCAGCCCCTATGTCTAGCGTTCGTGGACTATGAGAAAGCCTTCGATTCGGTTGAGATTTGGGCTGTGCTACAGTCACTCCAGAGGTGCCAAGTTGACTACCGATACATCGAGGTGCTGAGGAGCTTGTATGAAAACGCCACCATGTCGGTCCGGCTTCAGGATCAGAACTCGAAACCTATCCAACTGCAGCGAGGTGTGAGACAGGGAGATGTTATATCTCCGAAACTGTTCACCGCTGCATTGGAAGACGTCTTCAAGCTTCTGAACTGGAAAGGACTCGGCATCAATATTAACGGCGAGTACATCTCCCACCTCCGATTTGCAGATGATATCGTAGTCATGGCTGAGACCCTGGAAGACCTTAGCACAATGCTCAATGACCTCAGTAGGGCCTCCCAACGAGTGGGCCTTAAAATGAACATGGAGAAGACGAAGATCATGTCAAATGTCCATGTTACACCCACTCCTGTTATGGTCGAGGGTACTACACTCGAAGTTGTTGACGATTATGTATACCTGGGACAAACGGTCCAGTTAGGTCGGTCCAACTTTGAGAAAGAGGTCAATCGCCGAATCCAACTCGGTTGGGCAGCGTTCGGGAAGCTACGGTTCATCTTCTCGTCCGACTTACCGCAGTGTCTCAAGAAAAAGGTCTTTGATCAGTGTGTGTTGCCAGTGATGACTTATGGGACAGAAACGTGGTCGCTCACTATGGGCCTCATAAGAAGGCTCAAGGTCACTCAGAGAGCAATGGAGAGAGCTATGCTTGGAGTTTCTCTGCGAGACCGAATCAGAAATGAGGAGATCCGCATGAGAACCAAAGTTACCGACATAGCTCACCGAATAGCGAGACTCAAGTGGCAGTGGGCAGGGCACATAGCTCGACGAACTGACGGCCGTTGGGGCAGAGCAGTTCTCGAGTGGCGACCACGTACCGGAAAGCGAAGCGTAGGCAGGCCTCCCACAAGATGGACCGACGACCTGGTGAAGGTCGCGGGCAATCGCTGGATGAGGGCGGCCCAGGACCGTTCGCTGTGGCATTCTTTGGGGGAGGCTTTTGTTCAGCAGTGGACGTATTTTGGCTGAAATGATGATGATGAACATTCCGTCAAAATAAATTAAAATTCACACAATCTTATCCTATGAAAGGTCTTTAGCTTCTAAGTACCTTCTGATGCTAATTTTTATACTGGACTTGTTTTTAGGCGTATTAAATAAATTTAGCGCAACTGCCTCTGGGGTCCGAACCTTGTTGGTCCAAAACTTGGCTTAGGGCGTTGCGGAGGGCTGTCATGGTCGACAGCGAGAGATCGTGGCAAGCAGTGCTTATCTTCTGCGAGGACGTGATGTGAAAATGACGCCCACTCCGCCCCAATAAGGCGCAGACGGCCTGGGCGGCGGCGGTTGGCATACGCCCACTGTCTTCCGCCCTAACAGGGACCTCCAGGCGATGGACTAGGGGACGTCCGTCGCCCGGGGTGAATTGGGTCCCGAGCTGTGTGTCATGCGTGTGTTCCGCACGCCACTAGCGTGGACGGGAGCCAAAGAGCTCCCCTTTTCTTGAGCTGGGCCTAGTTGCGGGTGGCCGCCGGCGGGGTCGCGGATGTGTGCTAATGCGTTCCCGTGACCCCGCTACTGAGGGTGGATGAGTTGGAACACCCAGGGGTTTTTAGTGGGTAGGCGGGTCTCTTTGTCCCGGAGTCCCACATAACCCACCCCTCTCCCCAGAGGTGGGTATGTGTAAAGCATATTCCCCTGGCTAAAAAAAAATAAGGGCGTTGCGGAGGGAAAATTAGAGAATCAAACTCAATTCCCCATGATTAGCAAAAAGTTACTATCGTTAAGCCATTGATGATGTATTTGGAAAATATCATCTAATCAGTCATCATTATCAGTCGACTATTGATCGATAAAATTAAATCTACAATCACATACTAATGGATTTAAATTGTATTTATTTTCGTATCGACATTCTGGAAAACAATAATAACAATAATAGTAATCCTCATTATCATAACCCACATGAAATTATAAAGACAATATCAAATGTAATTGTTTATTATTTCTCATTAACTTAACATGCTTGTGAAATATATTTATTTAAAGAAAAATGGAAAGAAAAATTTGACTTCAGGCGAGACTCGAACTCGCGGCCACTGGGAATCTAGTCCAGCCGCTCTTCCAACTGAGCTACCGAACTTACTTCTTACTTCGGTAGCTCAGTTGGAAGAGCGGCTGGACTAGATTCCCAGTGGCCGCGAGTGCGAGTCTCGCCTGAAGTCAAATTTTTCTTTCCAGTTTTCTTTAAATAACAATATCAAATGTATTAAGAAGATATGTACGCCGTATCCCAACATAGCTTCCAATGAAACAGGAACAAGTTTATAAACAAAAACACGGAGCAATAAGCTTATCCAACCGTTCTCATTACCGTCTCGGTTTCAAAATGTATCGTAATGCAGCGGTTATATCGACCGAAGCGATAATTTTTTTTTAATGAAGTGTAACGTTATCATTTTAAAATTAAACTGAAAATTATAACATCGAGAAGCAGTTTGTTTCAACTTCACGATTTATTCAAATGATAAAATCATGATTGGTATGATGTTAAAATTTACTGCCAACACTCAGAATCTGTGCTGTAGTCGAATAAGTTAATAATTGAAAAGATAGATTCCATTTAATGTTCTGACAACCTAAATGGAAAAAGAACATTTATTCCATAGAGGCTCTTTGTTTAATTTAAAATACAGCATCAATTTTTAAGCTAATAATAGACAAGCTAGACCTTTCTATAAATAAGCAATTTATGTGATTATTGTTGGTAAACTTATTTCACATTATTGCAAAGAAGTAAGTTTTTTGCTGAGTTCGTAACATATCGCCTAATGAACTATGCACGTGGGAAGGTAGGTCAAATTATACAATTGTTTTTATAAAGTGAGCCTCCATTATTTCTATGTAGGTATTAATATGTTTTGGAACTTAGTCTTCATAACAACCGCACAATATAATTGCATTTATATCTTGACGTACCTACCTACGACTCTTTGTTTACTGTACAATAAATTATTTTAAATTGAAATAGTAACAAGAACACACGTTTAAAGTTGAATTGAAAATTTTTCATGCCTAATTATTTTTTTTAAACAAAACCTTATCCTTTGAAAGATTTATGAACAAGATATGTCCTATCATTGTTTCATACATACATATAATTATGTTTGTGAAGTACGTATACTAGAAAATATAACTAAAAGAAGACATTAGCACTACGACTTTCTGATTCAATTTAGCTTATAAAAGCAACAGACATTAAGAAACTTCATAATCGAGATCACATTTGAGTGTTTTCCGAAGTACATGTTTGAAAATATTAAAAGGAGATGTTGCGAGCTCGGCTCTAGTTCGTACACGTCCTCAAAAAATAGGTAAATTAAAGAAGAATCCGAAACAAATACAATTAATTTATTCAAAAATATATTTTAGAGTTACTACCACATTTAATTCAAACGATTTTATCATTTTCAACCAAATTCAACATGGCAGCGGTACAGCCGACGCTTCTTTAAATTGGAAATCGATTAGTTAAAGTTCTTAGTATTAACACATGAAATCGATTTCGATAGTATTAAGAAAATATTTTTTTTTTCTCCAAGTACTATATAATCAAAAAACAATTTAAAAAATGAAAATGTCAAAATGACATCGCCCGCCATATTCGCCATGTTGGTTTGGGTTGCAATTCTAACTGCAAATAATATTTTGTAACTGCAAACAAAGCTAAATAAATGAAAAAATGCAGTAAAAAATGTTTATCTATTGATTTTGCCTGTGAATGATATTGTGTACAATATATTTGTGGGTCTGAAATGCTTCCTGAAAACTTCGTGACGGTGGTGCAAATATAAGCATGTCACATTGTCACTAAACGTTTGATTAGGTTATTTTTATAGCTTCACATAGCACATGACCTACACTGGCGCCGCGTCCTTAATTTCACGCTTACGACACACAAAGTAGTGCAACAGTATATTGCAAATGCATAATTTGTAAGTACAGTCAGAAATCTCCGCTTATCCAAAACGAATCGAATATAGCTTTTATTACCATGGCATAAGGTGTGGTCAAGCGGCCAGTCCCTGATAGTAGCTGTTTGAATCCCGGAGTCACCAAATTATCGGGGATGATTGAATATACAAATAAATCAAATATATTTTAGAACGGAATAGACTTTTTTAAATTAAGTATGTACCTGTGTAGTTTGTTTAGCATGTTGGTAGTAAGCAACCCCCACGAACACAATTAAAAAATACTTGCGGCCATTTTTTGATAGGCAACCTAGTGGATATATTATTATATTCTCTAGATACATACAAATAAATAAAGTTGGAGTGTCTGTTTGTAATATAAAAATAACCGCTTTTCACTAAATGCATACGTATTGTTAATAATTGAACTAGCACTCGCAGCACTTCATTCCATGGTGACGACCATAATTCCACTGATCCCCTCTTACCATTGACAAGCCCATTTATACCATTGCCAAATCTATTTCTACCCCCAATTACTCGACTTCGTAAACAACATTCGAGTCGTTATCTTTTCAATAGCTAGCAGGTGTGATTCAAAAAGTAAACAACCTACTTCCAATTAGGCACCTGTTTTGGACAAACAACACCTGATTTGGCACAAACACCACTTGTTTCACCTTAAATTATGCCTATTATATTTTAGGCACTAACAGTATGTATACACGGTACCTACCCATACCAAAACAACATTTTTTACGTTTTTTGTCTGTCTGTCTGTCTGTCTCTTTGTTCCCGCTTATCTCGGGAACGGCTGAACCGATTTGGACGGGACTTTCACTGGCAGATAGCTTATGTAATTAGGAGTAACTTAGGCTACTTTTATACTAGCAGCGCCCACGACTTCGTCTGGGTAGATGCTGAACAATCATACATTCTCACGGGGACGAAGTCGCGGGCACAGCTATTATAAATATGCGTAAAAATTAGGTTTGCAGCATATCTGGATGAACGAAATGATTATACAGTAGGATCCTAACCTATGGTGTTCTACAACCAAAAAACAAAACTGCAATAAACTTAACGATGAGTTCATTGAGATGTGATAACATATATAACCTACTTCCTTCGTACCACAACGTCATTCTCAAACTGGTTTGCGGTGTAATGACCTTTGTTACAAGTTAACGCCTCTATACGTCAGTTACTGAAAATTTTGATAGTAAGATCTTGAAATCCCTACATAAATGTTTTTTTTACGTAATTAAGGTGGCAAACAAGAATGCAGTTCACATTGACGTTAAGTGATGACTGCAGCTTCAAGACACCCACGCAAAGACCAGTGGTTGCCAGATGCGTTGCCACACCTGAGACTTTAGTCGTTTTATTTCTGAAAAGTTATTACGGGCCCGTACATTACCATCTTACCGGAAAACGATAGTTTTTTTTAATGTAATGAAATTGGCAAACACGCATGCAGTTCACATTGATGTTAAGTGATGACTGCAGCCTATAGACATTTACACAAAGACCAAGGTCAAAATGCAGATGTGTTACCACTCTTGAAGTCTAATGTGTTATAACTCTGTGCCGAAAATTACAGGGCCGTACATTACTACCTGACCGGAACACGATAGTGCTGAACACTACCATTTAGTGGCAAGTATATTAGGTAATGCAGTGGTGCCTACGCCCGCGAGCTCCGTCACTGGAGCTCTACCACCAGTAAAAGTTTAGTTTCTGTGATAGTTATTACGGGGCCATACA
This sequence comes from Macrosoma leucophasiata, assembly GCA_036365455.1. Classification (NCBI taxonomy): domain Eukaryota; kingdom Metazoa; phylum Arthropoda; class Insecta; order Lepidoptera; family Hedylidae; genus Macrosoma; species Macrosoma leucophasiata. The sequence continues at coordinate 20,322,201 of JAWQUS010000024.1, read as the reverse complement.
TTATCATCTTACCGGAACACGATAGTACTGAACACTACCATTTGGCGGCAGATAGATTAGAACCAAGTTGGAATACTTCCCTCTTGTCTTCCTAGATCTGAAGCAGAACTAAATTAAGCTTATACTGGGTTGCACCTAGATATTTGTTATAGTCATTGTAATAGTTCACATCCCTCTCTAGCTTCAACAGATTTCTTTAAGTTAGAGAAGGATGTGAAATGTTACAATAACCTTAACAAATTGCACCTTTAGAATTGAAGTGGCATATCTCAAAAAAATACGAAAATTACTTTTATACATCAAACGACTTCAAAACATGTAATCTATCAAATTATTAATAATTCTAAGAATTAATTCTAAGATTGATGTATAAAAGTAATTTTGTTATTTGTTTGAAATATGCCACTTTAATTCTAAAATTTACTCAATCTATCAAATCTATATAATAATAATGGCAACCCATTATACGTCCCACTGCTGGGCACGAGTCTCTCCCCTTTTTGGGAGGCCTGGAGCTTACTCCACCACGCTGCTCCAATGCTAGTTAGGGTTAGTGGCCAACCCACTGTCGGATGTTTTCAAACCGCCCATAAGGCCTCCGACAAGGTTTAACGACTGCTATCCATCGATAGCAACCGGGACCGACGGCTTAACGTGTCCTCCGAAGCACGGAAACGCGCATTTAATTTGCCACTAGCGGTCACCCATCACACTACCCGACCGCGCCCGTAGTGCTTAACCGAGCAGATCGCTTACGATCTACACCAGCCGCTGGGCCATGCGCGCTTCTAAATAATTCAAATCAATATAATTATATAAAAATCAATTGCTGTTCGTTAATCTCGCTAAAAGTCAAGAACGGCTCGACCGATTTGGCTAATTTTTGTTTTGAATTATTTCTGGCAGCCCAGGAAAGGTTTAAAAGGTAAGGAAATATGAAGAAATTGAAGGGAAGTAGTAAAAACCATAATTTCATTTTCCCATACAAATAGTCCATATCTATCAAACCTTTGACACATTATTTCATTGTGAGGGAATATAAAGTTTGCCGGGTCAGCTAGTTATTAATAATTTGATAGATTACATGTTTTAAATCGTGTGAAGTATAAAATTAATTTCTTATTTTTTTGAGATATGCCTATATCTATATATTATACTTCAATTCGAAAGGTGCGAAATATGTTGGTGCAACCCAGTCTTATGGTGAGATTTACAGACCGCACTTCGACTTTACTTTGAGCAAAGTATGCTTAGAATTGTCAGAAATGTATGGGTTTTGACAGTTCGAAGCATACTTTGCTCGAAAGTAAAGTCGTAGTGCGGTCTGTGAATCTCGCCCTTAGAGTACGAAGTTGTTGTTTTGATACATAAACAAGAATTTGCGTGTGTTGACAAAACTAAACGTGATTTATAATTGAATACATTTTATAAACAAAATAACTGCAGATTATTACCTTGTATTGATTTAACACAAATTCCTAAAAATCGCGGGGGCTCTAACGTGTTTGTAAAAACTCGTGAAACAAATGTGGTTGGGATTAACATAGAGATAATGAAAATAATAATGGCAACCCATTATACGTCCCACTGCTGGGCACGAGTCTCTCCCCTTTGTGGGGGGAGGCCTGGAGCTTACTCCACCACGCTGCTCCAATGCGGATTGCTGGAGATACGGGGTTAGTGGGCAACCCGCTGTCGGATGTTTTTCAATCCGCCCATTAGGCCTCCGACAAGGTTTAACGACTGCTATCTATCGACAGCAACCGGGACCGACGGCTTAACGTGCCCTCCGAAGCACGGAAACGCGCATTTTAATTTGTCACTAGCGGTCACCCATCACACACCCGACCGCGCCCGTATCGCTTAACCGAGTAGATCGCTTACTATCTACACCAGTCGCGGGGCCATGCACGCTTCGCGAGTAATATAGAGATGCTGCCTGCAAAAGGTGATGACGCTTGTTTCAATGAACCCTGTATAGTTATTGAAATGTTATATGAAACAAACTAATAGGTACGCAATTCTTGAACAATAAAGCAACAAAATTATAATGTGCATTTGAAATCCTTATGCAATAAAACACAAGTTTATGCCTTTTCGTTTCCACGACTATGGTGTTTAAGCACGTATGTGCGATAAAGGTGCATTGCCCTTTTAAATATAAAACACAATAGCATTTTATCTTCACACTAAATTATATATGCGGTAGAGTAAGTAAGTAAATGTAGATCACACAACATAAATGCATATTTTCATTTTTTTTTCTTCAGCACTATTGTGATTAACTTAGATGGTAATGTATGACTCCTTAATAGCCATTGCAGAGGCAAAACAACTTAAGGTTCAGGGAAGGCAACGCATCTGCATTTTACCTCCGATTCTAGTAAATGTCTTCTGTCTGTAGATGTGTAGTCTTTGAGTAAACGCAAACAGATGTTTCAGGGTACCTTGTTATATTTTATAATATGTAAAGATAGATGGTATTTTCTACCTACCCAGTTATCGTTTCAATAAAGCAGGCATGGGCGTCGCCAGAAGGTGGCAGAGGGTAGCTGGCTCTCTTTAGAGACAAAATATAACAAAATAAAAAGGGCAACCCTTGATACGTCCCACTGCTAGGCACGAGTCTCTCCCCGTCTGGAGCTTACTCCATCACAAATACAGCACGATTAATAGCAAATCCTGATTTTTTTATGTTATGGATGTGGCAAACAAGCTTGCAGTTCACATTGATGTTAAGTTATGACTGCAGCCTATAGACACCCACACAAAGACCAAGGTCAAAATGCACATGCGTTACCACTCCTGAGGCCTAAGGTGTTATGCCTCTGTGCCGGAAATTACAGGGCCGTACATTACCACCTGACCGGAACACGATAGTACTGAACACTATCTTTTAGTTGCAAGTTTATAGGTAATGCGGTGGTGCCTGATGAACCATAAGTGACAACAACTTGGCCCTTGTAGAGCCAATATGTCCTCCCCTATAACCAAGCTGCCCCTCTCTAAATCTTCGGCTGGCGAAGCCTTTAAAAGTAGGTATCGTAGTACATGTTCGTATTATATTTTTAAAGAAAAGCAGCTAAGTAATGATGCAAGCTCAGTGAGTAAATAATTCTCATTATTTATTGATACGTAAGTTCGTGGAATTTTAATAACATGACTTTGTCTTAGTTTCCTCGTTAGTCTTCGATTGTTTTCTTTCAATAAAATAAAGGATAATGCGTTACAATAATTAGTTTCAGTTCAGTCATGACAATTTAATAAGTGCTTAAGCTTAGACTTAAATTTATAACGATAGAAAGAATTTTGACTAGTAGTAGAGCTCCAGTGAAGGAGCTCGCGGGCGTAGGCACCACCGCATTACCTAATATACTTGCCGCTAAATGGTAGTGTTAGCACTATCGTGTTTCGGTCAGGTGGTAATGTACGGCCCTGTAATTTCCGGTACAGAGGCATAACACCTAATGCCTCACGAGCGGCAGCGCATCTGCATTTTGACCTCGGGTCATTGTGTGGGTGTCTATAGGCTGCAGTAATTACTTAACATCAATGTGTACTGCATGCTGGTTTGCCACTGTTATAACATAAAAAAATTGTACAGTTCCATACATTTTTGGGCCCAGATGCTAACACTGTAAAAAATATGTCATTTTCAAATGATTTTATAAAATAATAAGTAATTATTCGGGCAATTTTTGAATTGCCAGTAATTGAAGTATACATGATCAAGTTTAAGTTGAGTTTGATTGCAAATTGTTAACTATATTACAAAATGTACTGCGTTATGGGTTATTTTTACCAGTAACAATTTTGCAGGCCCAAAATTACCCGTCTCCTTTAAATAATTCGCATTGGGTCATAGTATCGTTGTGGATTTAATAGTGTTACCTTCACGTATCTTGATGAAACATACATTGTTGTTTTTTATATATGCAAAGCATTATGTATTTTCACGCCAAATCCCTTACGGGGTAGGTACCTACGCTTACACTGGAGTGCAAAGGTAGTTCAATGAAGTGAAGTGATAACAATCAGTTTTTTTTTTTCTAAAACGCTACGTTTTAATAGCAATTTTGGACACGTTTTTATCAGTTTTTGTATGTTACTCAGTCGACCCGTTAGCACCAACACAGTTTGAAAAATATTTTTATGAACGACAAAAAAAAATATTTACGTCAACGAGATTACATATACCTACGTAACTCATAAAAAATTTTAATGACTCCGAGATATTCTGCAGTCACGTACGCGGAACATTATGTTGTGTTGTTTCGAATTGTTTTTTGAGACCTTCATGCGACAAACAAGCATGCATTCCACATGGATGTCACGTGACGACTGCAGCCTATAAACACCTACAAAAAAAAACAGAGGTCAAACGTATTCACCATCAACCGTTATACCACAGTCTAAAGAAAACGAACGTGCTTATGTTATACCGTATCATATGGTAAAACGGTTTCACCATTGAGGTTCGTTATAGAATTCAAACTCAGTTAGTACTTAGTATTGCAGTCGAATTTCGACTATTGGACGATCACTAGTTGATACGTATAGATAGCTGTATATATTATTATAATCTTTGTCTTAGACCTATTACACGGGTGTTCATATAATGTGGTAGGAAGTACCACAAACCTCAGGAAACATGTTTTCAAGGTAAAGACATAGAAACTGTCAATAATTTAGCAAAACACGATTGTGTTTTAGAGTTCGATGCCGAAAATTTAAATTACACGCATATAACATGGCTGTTTCCGTATTAATATATATTTTTTATATTTACATTAAGTAGTTATGAAATGTGTAGACATAAAATAATGTCACATATTTATATAGAACAAAAAACAATAACAAGCCTTATAGGTTAGTATTCCACTGCAGTATCATTTCGTTCATCCAGATATGCTGCAAACTTACCTCCTTATTCATACACGTACATTAGATACGTTTTAGCTACAGAATTTTTGTGTTTCAATTATTTTATTTTTCGTAGGTTTACAATCACAGTTTAAAAAAGTAAGATATAGTTATAAATACATTTTATTACAGTTTTGTAAGATACCTACACCAAAACCACATTTTGCAAAAATGCTGCAAGAAAATGTTTTTCAAACGTTTTACAATTTTTAAGAAACGCTATATCATCATTATTGTTAAATCAGTGACTACAGTGATGGGCATTGACCTTCAGATCTTATACAAAATATGACATTTTTTATGGTATTGACGTAAAAAAAAGGATTCATGTTTTTTACGCACGCACACCGAAAATGATGATTTGCATTTACTGTAGTACTTTGACACTTCGCTACTTTGAAAGAATACTGTCGTAACTCAAAATGAGTGAATTTTTCAGTAGAGCACTTTAAAGTATTTTCAAATCTTCAAATGCCGTATTTTTTTTATTTTTCGCGCAAATATTGATGAAACTTGAATAAAAACACGAAAAATATATTGTAGTTTATGTATACTAAATGTTTTTAGAAAATAATACTAATTTAGTACTAAATATTGAAAATGACTACTAGGTCTCAGACTTATAACAAAATAACACAGACAAACTTATGAAGATTATGGGCTCATTACAAAAAATACTAGGAAAAAATTAGGTTATTTTTAATAACAGTGGTGTATTTAGAAATAATACAAATTATTAATTATGTTTTTCTGAGTGATACTGATACATTTTGAGTTGTGACATCTTAGCATTATTTATTTTAAATCAAAAGTGTTACAGTACCAATTCGATCTATCTTTAACAAAAAACTTAAAGTAGATAACATGTTCCATGGAAAAATTAAGTATTAACTGGTATTACTACAAGTAATAAACAAACTAAAATTAGAAAAAATATAGAAAAATGAGAAAGTTTAACATTTTTAAAAATAGCTACTGCTTATTTAGTACTTGTGGTATTATAGAATCTTATTAGTTCTGGAAACCAAACAGAAAATTAAAAAAAAAAAATTGAACAACGTAGCTTTTATCAACTTTCAAATTACAAGAATTTTATTTCTAAACACAAAACACAGTTTATATAAGTCTCTATTTTAAACAGTCTTTTAAAATAAGCTTTCTAAATATCTGACTATAATACTTTGAGATCATAATAATCAATTCGCAAGTTTTACATTACTAATATACAAAAAAAATACTTTCAACATGTCATACGACTACTTTAGGCCTATGTAAGTATATATTAGTATAATTTATAAGTATCGTTCGAGAACATAACGATAACCGACCCCCCTGTAAAAACATTAAAGATTCTCATAGGATAATGAGTAACATTTTAGAATTGTATTCTTTTGTAGTAAACCTAACAATCCTCCGTTTCTTCTTTTCACACACTTTCTTCTAATTTTTGTATGCTTGTGTCTATATTATTATTTTGTATGTGCCTTATGTTGTTAACAATAACTTTATTAAAATGTTCCTCTTCGTATGATGTTTTGTAGTAGAAAGCATAAATATGAGAGTCGTCTGGATCAACTTAAAAAAATATATATCAGTAAGTTATACTGTAGGCACTAAAGTCCTCATAAAGCCGGTAGATAGAGACGAACACAGCCCGAGAGCGTCTGTTTAGATGACGTCAATATATTTAAAATATTAGGTTAAACCCGCATATGATATTCCTTTTTTCATAACTTTTTTTTATGTAATGGAAGTGGCACACAAGCATGTAGTTCACATTGATGTTACGTAATGACTGCAGCCTATAAATACTTACACAAAGACCTAGGTCAAAATACAGATGCGTTACCACTCCTGAGGCCTAAGGTGTCATGTTTCTGTGCCAAAAATTACTAATAGCACAATTTCATCCGCTACCGCACGACTTTATGACGTCCTAGGACTCGTAGAGAATTGTGGCTTCTCCAGTTAGACTGGGATGAAGTACCGCCATAGCGCATTGTCCGTTTATGGCAAATTTATTTATCGGAATTGCCGCTACTTTCGCATATTAAATTTCCCCGCCATATAGGTATAGAGAAAGACTCGTAAGTCTCAATACTCGGGTTTGCCGATGCTAGCGAGTAAACGCTGTGTGATAGTCTTACCACGTGAAAAATGTCGACGAACCATTCGCTTTTCTTACCACTCTTCTTCACTGATCTTAACACCGCTGAATCAACAAAAATTAGGGCCTTTCAGCAACATTATTTTAATGAGAATATTAAAAATAACAAATATTGCTCAACTGCTTTACGAAAATTACATCCTTTCATGACTAATGACAGTATTTTACGTGTAGCTAGCTAGCCAATTGGAAAATTGGTCGCTAGATTATGCACTGAAACGTTTACATAACAGATTTGTTAATTGATTATCATCACCGCGAGTATTTTCACACTGGACCGCAACTTTTAATTTCTATAATTAGGCAAAAATACTGGATCTTAACTGCTTGTCGCGTGATACGCAAATGTAGGCAAATATATCCAGTGCTTTCGATTAAATCCTAGGCCTACATTGCCGCTAATGGGACAACTACCCAGATATCGCTTTAGAGGAATGTAAAGCCTTTACTCACACAGGTGTTGATTATGCCGGCACTCTTTACATACACAGCCAAAAGGCATATATAAGTCTCTTTATTTGTCTGGTGACTAAGGCAGTCCACATAGAATTGGCATCACACTTCAGTTCCGCAACTTTCCTATATTGGTTTTAGCGATTTATTTTTTTTTTTTTACGTGGATTATCTAGAATAACCCATTACTGCTAAGTACCCAAGTACCGTAGTAGTAAAATCTAGAAGCCTAGAATATAACTACCTAGAATCTAGATAACTAAAATGTAGCTAACTAGTAATCAGCTACCTAGATTACTTATAAAGAGGTATCTAGTATTCTTTATACCTATAGAAGGTATAAAGAATACTAGATGCCTACTTAAATATTAGGTTCTGTAAGATTTATTACAATTAATTAGGTAGGTATCTGACAATAAAAAATGCGTTTTCAAGTTACTTTTTATCTGTAATACTGTCTCAAGTGCTCGTAATATGACAGATTGTTTAACGGATAAAATCTTATTACGAAAAATACTACAACAAACAAGAAATAATTTATCTAGAAAAACGTTTTAATTTTAATTGTACAAATACTGTGTATGTAGATTTTTTACAAAAATAGTGTCACATCTCGAAATAAAGCAGAGTTTTAGATAAATGCGAACTCAAAATCTGTATTATTTTGTAATATGACCATAATATAGGAAACTAAATGAGTGTTCACTTCGAAAGACAAGTTGCAACTTGCGATACAACGCTATCTATAAAAAATGGCGGCCAAAATTGTCAGTAGGATACAGTTTCTCGGTGGCACCACGGCCGTAAATATTGTTATAGAAATACGATCTTTACTGAGTATACAAAACAGATAATTTTACGTTGAATGGTGTTAAAAACTCAATTTTGTATTATTTCGTAATAATACGATATTCTTCCAAAGCAGCGACTTCATACTGAGAGCAGTAGGTACCCGCCCATCAATAAATATTGCATATCAAGCTTAAAAGGCTGTTACACGACACGGTATTCAGGGTCCGGCAGAAAGGGTGGGCGTGGCCTCGCGCCGGGTTGCAGCTTTTTACACTATCCGGTCGACAGCGCCCTAACCCAATCACAGTACAAATACACGGGCCACTCCGGTCGCCCTTTAGGGCCCTAACTCCCTTAATGTTATTACACTACCCTGACCCTTGCTATCGTACCCTGAATACCGTGTCGTGTAATAAGTCCTTAGAAAATAGACAATCCGCTAGTTTAGAGTTTGAAGAGCGTTATCTCTGCTACTCAAAATTGATGATTTGGCGTCTACAAACTGCGATGAAATTGCGATGCGAATTGCTGCGATGCGATTTCGTCTGACATATTGAAAGTATGGTCAACTGAATAGCATCGCATCGCATCGCAGTTATGATTGGGCGGCCTTAAAGGTAATATGACGCACTAATGAAATATTTTTAACCGACTTCGAAAAAAGGAGGAGGTTCTCAATTCGTCCGGATCTTTTTTAGGACTATTAATTAAATAGAATTATAAAATAGATTTTTTTTTATTCAAATCTTTTTTTGTATTAAACCATTCATAATATATTTCATACAGCAATAAAATATTATAAAAAAATTATGATCCCATATATTATTGTCAAAATTTCGAGTACATTTTAAAAAACAGTTATATACCTTCAAAACATGGATGATCTTTATGATAGCAACATTCAAGTAGAACATTTTGCAGAAAACATTTCAAGCAGTGTGTATTATGTTTTATATTGGAGCCGAATATAAACACACTGGAGAGATGAGCCCTGAACAAGGGCAAGGTCCCCAATAAAACTTTTAAACTATTAAATGTTAAGCAAACAAACATAATGAGAAACGTGACTGACTTGCAGAACAAAATAATCCACTTTAATGAAATTTAAATCTTATGTCCCTAATAGGTAAAAGTGTTTAAAGTTTTTTTTTTAATGAATATAGACGATCCGGGTAATCGATTGTGGTTCGATTAACGCTTAGCGACTTATTCATCAATGTTTTTGGACAAATTTCTGTATGTTTAAGGCATTTTGTGGGCCATACAAATATTTTCCCCGTAGAGGAACTACGGGATAGAAATTTTGAGTTTGGATGCTGGTGGGTATGTTTTGTGAGTGTGTATAGCGACATTAATGACACAGGTTAAAAATAGCGTGCTGTGAATCTGTGATTGAAAAGCGTATTTATTATTTTAAATAATCATAACTTTATAAAATAATTAAGATCCAGTGGTGTAGCTATAGGGGGTCGGCGGGGCGGCCCGGACCGGGTGCCACCCATTTGGGGGTGACACTCTGTTCAAATAACCAAAATTTGAGCTGTTCCGACGTGAAAGCGAAACACAAAACTCACTTTGGCATTAATTACGTGAGGGGGCGCCAGGGACATAGAATTTGCTTAAATACGGGGGCACGCCGGTGGGGAATGGAGATGCAAAATAATGGGGAGTATTTCCTTTGTTTGCTCATCCACCCCAAGGTGCCACCCATATTGGCTACGCCACTGTTTAGATCATTAACCGCATCCTCTTGTAAGAAACTGACAAGATGGCGTCATAATCGAAATGATCACGAATGAGGATTATTTTTTTTTATTTGCTCATCCACCCCGGGTGCCACTCATATTGGCTACGTCACTGTTGAGGTCATTGACCGCGTCCTCTATATCGAAACTGACAAGACGTCAGTCATACCTAATAGAAAGGATAACGAAAGCATTAGAGCAAGGCGGTCGCCTCCCCCCTCCCTTTTTTGTGTAGTAGTGTTCAATTTGCAGTATTCGCTTACCATTAATTCCTGTAATTTCCGGCACAGAGGCATAACACCTTAGGCCTCAAGTGGTAACGCATCGGCATTTGAACCTCGGTCTTTGTGTGAGTGTCTTTAGGCTGCAGTCATCACTTAACAACAACGTGAACTGCATGCTAGTTTGCCACTTTAAATACATTAAAAAAACATTAATTCTAATAGCACGCTTATATTTGTCACCATTATAACATAAAAAAATTCGCAAGACATATTTTCTAAGGTTGGAAAAACTAAATCATTTCGCTGTTTATACCATAACACGTAAGTGTTAAGAAATATTCTTATTCAACACGGCAAAGCAAGGAGGTTGCAGAATGCACCGTGTCATAACTGGCCATTCAACTCCCATAGCAAAAATCTTGCAATAGTTCGTATCTACAAATGCAACCTTTATGCAATGCAACTGCAGGCATCTCTAAGGCTCGGTTGCAATATTTGTTAATGTTATGGTTTTTGTCAAATAATCAATAACTCTAACATTGATATGGATTGACGGATAACTGCTGCATCTGACAGATAATTAACATTTACCATCTGTGCTCGGCCGGTTACGGTTACACCAGTAATTCGAAAATCGTCAAATGATGACATGTCAAGTCTATCCGTCTGTCAAACGGTTCATCTCAATACAAACGTACGGCTAACAAATTTGTTAAAGTTGTAAGATAATCCATTTCTTAACGCTCAATAATTATTATTATAAGATTAAAGTTTCGTATATACCGGTCATCTGCTTGTTCCACCGGTTTCCACCAAAATTCGCTTTATTACTGTGCCTCTCTAAACACTGGCAGAATTACCCCTTCGCCAGGGTAGAGGTTAAAAAAAAAGATAATCCAACAAAGCCTAAGTCGATAAGTATTGTTAAAAATGTTACAAACAACATACCGACCTCAAGACCAAATATCGCAGCACTAACTAAAAAGTCAGAAGAAACAAAATACTAAATGTAATATTTAGAAGTAGGCCCGCAGAACTTTAATTGGTGTAGTTGGTAGACTTTTGAATATAAAATAGCTGTATTTATTTCTTTCTCACTTTCTAGTTACATAGTGTTATGATTATTTGGTTCATTACTATCATACTTCACATACCAACTTACCGACTGCAGATAATAATTTCACATCCAATAAACTTCGAATCTTACCTGTAACGAAATAAGATTAAGTTAAGAAGGTGTTTTAGTTTATCACAAATACCAGTCGTTCCACTTATGATCACTTATCTGTAAGTTCTCAAGTATATCGATAGTAAAAACCTTAGTAAATTTAATTTATAATAATATAGTAATATTATAATGACGTCGTTGGTCTGGCAGTAAGCCGTACGCTTATAAAAACAATCCATATTTTTACCTTAATTTTGGCAATTCTAATTGTAAAATACACTCCGTTCTTGTAGTTCGTTGTTTCAATCCTTTCGGATTTGAAATTTGGATTTGTAATAAATTGAATCTAAATACTGTCTTTGTTTTAAACTAAAATAGCATTCACGTTCAACTTCACGACTGACCCACTGAGAGCCGGTTCGACTCGTTTCAGACGTTACACTATCAGAAGTGACCCATTACTAAATCATTAAGCGAGACGTTAAATCTCTTTATGGGCATTAAATTTAAATTAGTTCCAAAAATCTATATAAATAATAAAACTCAGTTTGTACGCTATTTGTCTATTTACGATAATGAACATATTATGCAGTATGTGAATATAATATACGCTACTAAACGGAATCCGGTAAAGGAACAAAACGGTATGGGGCATGAGGCTGTGTGAAAGCGCAATTACTACAAATTAAATCAACAAAAATGATATCACAATTTGATAGACATCAAAAATTGAGGTATATATCTGACGGCAAAATACTCAAACGTCACTTTAATCTTAGTGGGACTTAAAAGTCTTCTGTCTTTGTAAAACACGTTCAATCGATAGAGATAGCGCACATTTGAGCGTTGCTTAAAATTGAGTGACGTTTGAGTATTCGGCCATAAGTACATCAAGTCTTAACAATGGAAATCCCTGTGAACAATAATAATACAGACATTTAAATTCAATCTTTTTTATAAACTTATATCTATAGCATTCACGTTCAACTTCACGACTGACCCACTAAGAGCCGGTTCGACTCGTTTCAGACGTTACATACTATCAGACGTGACGACGTGACCCATTACTTAATCATTCATCGAGACTTGGAAGCTCTTTATGACCATCAATTTAAACTTCGCCACTAATGAAGTAAATTTCACGCGTATCATCAAAGAACTATGAATATTCAATCGTGATCATGGTCCTTATTGTTATTTAGTTATCCAACCAAAAAAGTTTGATAATATAATATTTGTTAGATTATCAAAACAATCTCCGAATCCACATTTTGAAGATTTGGAAATGCGGTTGAAAGACCATGTTTTCTGTACTGGACTAAGAACTGAAAACAGAGGCTTTTGTTACTTGGACGAATGTAGTAGCAGCCGTACCTACTTAATCAATCTAAATGCTTAAGCAACTGCCCTTCGGACCCAAAGTCCGAACTTCGGCTGAGGGCATTGGCAAGATTATGGGTAATTGCTCACTAGAGCCACCCGACACCCGACCAGCGACCGACCACCTCAAGCCTCCGCTCCGTATCACCTCGACCGCAAGCCGCGCAACGCGCTAATGGCGCACGGTCGACGAGTGACTCACAAGTAACATCTCTAACGGTCGGGTGCCGGGTGGCTGTAATGAGTTATGACCCTATATCTTTTGGGCTCTATAAATCGATTGGTGGTAAATATAACGACTCACGGGTCGTACTAGGGTAGGGCGGAGAAGGAGCGCGATGCAGAATTATCACAGATTATTTGTATGTTCTTCTTTTATGTTATCATGGTGGCAAACAAGCATACAGTTTACATTGCTGGTTAGAAATATTGTAGCCTACCAATATTTTCATAAAATCGGTGATATCAATGTAGATGCATTGCCACTCTTGAGGCCTAAGGTGTTATGCCTCTGTGTCAGAAATTACAGGACCGTTAATTTAGCGGAAAGTAGATAAGGTAATACGGTGATGCTCGCGAGTAATATTATTTATAATTTTACAACAGCTAGTAATATACAATTTTTATTTGTTTAGCTTAACTGCCTCAGTAGCGTAGTGATAGCAGGCCACTACTATTACGTTGGAGGTCCTGGGTACGATTCCCGTGTCGGGGCCTATCAGAAATAACGGTTTAAAATCCTTTATCTCTGCTTCTATTGGGATTTTTCAATTTTCTGGAAGTTTCCCAGTACCCCGGAGTTTGGTAATGTGCCCGGAGATGGCAACAGGTTCGCCACCTGTTACATGATTGAATGCATGCATTTACCTCTGCCTATCCCTTCGGGGATTACAGGCGTGAAGTTACGTTATTTGTTTAGATCAGTTTAATAAAATACCTACTTATTTCCTAGTCTCCATTATATTTGTTATGGGTCGCAAATGTGAAACTGTGGTAAATTGACTTAATACTGACTGACCGTGCAACCGTCTTGTCTAGTATTTTAGTGCATATAGGTCAATCTGTTTAACCCATTCCATGTCCCATGTACCACATGTGTCCATTTGCATTGTTTTAACTATTGTGTCTAGTTGAGGGCAGTGAACGTGTTAACGCATTTCTTTTATTGTCCACAGTTTCATTCCGTAACGGATAAGAGATCTCAAAACAACGATTGTGGAGAGAACAGCGTCACAATAGTCACGGAGAAGAAGATAGAAGATGACGCATCAGATTCGTCCAGTGGAGAAAATGTTGATATTGAAGGTACTTAAATTGATTCAAATCGAACAATTGAATACATCAATTTTATCAAAATAGAGCAACACGGGCCACCGGCCGACAGGAGGGTCGCCAAAGATATTGTGAGTCTAATATCTTTGGATCTTTGGGAGTAGCCATAGCGTTTATTACCGATGCAAAACAGTCTGTCATTTTTTGCGGGTGGAAATTTGTGTCACACACACACAACAAAAATCGTCTATTACTACGAAACTCACACCTTAATTTTAACAAAATACATAAACAATTTCACGCACACATTAAAATATCACGGCGACAGGCATAGTGTCTACATATGGATACTCCTCTCCGGCCCGCAGCAGCCAGTGGCCTGTGTTGCGCCTGCCTAGCGTTTCGATTATGCCATAATCGCCACGCTTGGCATGCGGATTGGCGATCGCAGTGGCGGCAGTTTTATCACGGGACGCTGCTGCCTGTTCCGTGTTGTTATTTTAACTACCACCTAGGGTGGTGACATAAAAAAGTTCAATTCATTTATGCACTTTCGAGTAAATACTAGATCAATTTTAGTAAGTGACAACATGGTTAATCCAATTAAGGGAATGGACATTAGAAAAACAACTTTTGCGACTTCAATCAACTGAATGACTCTCTGTTGTTTACCGTCCACATTGCTTGGTCACTTTAATGATTATTGATAGATGAATAATGAAACATAACAGGTAACCAGAAGAAGCAGGTTTTTTTTGATGCAACGAAGGTGGCAAACAAGCATGCAGTTCACATAGATTTTAAGTAATGACTGCAGCCTATAGACACCGACACAAAAACCAGATGGTATTTATAATTTAATAGTTTAGTCCATTCAAATGTAAAGGATGAGGATGGATGTGAATCGCGATCATGATGAAGCGCGCATGGCCCTGAGGCTGGTATAGGTCGTAAGCGATCTACTCGGTTAATCATTACGGGCTCGGTCGGGTATGTGATGGGTGACCGCTAGTGGCAAATTAAAATGCGCGTTTCCGTGCTTCGGGGGGCACGTTAAACCTTGTCGGAGGCCTTATGGGCGGTTTGAATACATTCGACAGCGGGTTGGCCACTAACCCGTATCTCCACCAATCCGCATTGGAGCAGCGTGGTGGAGTAAGCTGCAGGCCTCCCCCCAAAAAGGGGAGAGACTCGAGCCCAGCAGTGGGACGTATATTGGGTTGCCATTATTATTATTAAATGTAAAGGATTGTCTTGAACAGAACTAGGACTGTAGTGGTTGTAACAATACCTTGAGTCATTGTCTCTAAGTGAAAGGACGGAATCAGAATCGAATCAGAAACTCATTTATTCATTTAGGGTGACAGGCACCTCTTATGACACGTCAAAAACAAACAAAATAAATTAAAGCGAATAACAATTGATATAC
The DNA here is from genome assembly GCA_036365455.1 of Macrosoma leucophasiata. Taxonomy (NCBI): domain Eukaryota; kingdom Metazoa; phylum Arthropoda; class Insecta; order Lepidoptera; family Hedylidae; genus Macrosoma; species Macrosoma leucophasiata. Next base: position 20,306,648 of record JAWQUS010000024.1, on the reverse strand, counting down.
ATGTCAAACAAGATAAAAAATATATGTAAAGTCAAGAATATCACTAAGATAAAACTAAATGTAATAAACTAATGTAAAAGTATATCAGTAGAATGTCTCTTTTCCCCTTTACAAACTGATAACAAAGAGTAAAGAGAAAAGAAAAAGAGTCATTCTTTGTCATTCACCGGCAAAGTTCCAAAGGCCAATATGATCTGAGAAAAACTTGCCGGAAAAAACTCAGTCGGCTCTTTTAAAAATATCTCTTCGGCATATTTATATATATATATAAGTCTGTTTTACTACATGAAAGAAATAAACCTTGTGTTGCTGTAAAGAAGATTTATTGTTAGTTTTTTTTATACAGAGACTATTTTATTTAGGTAATATAAAACAATATGAACTCAAACCTGTAAAGAAGAAACGACAATAAAAGTTTATTCTTTCACTTTTAAAACATAAAATAATATAATATTAAAATTTTCATTGATTATCCAATTGTCAATCAACTCGTATTTAAATCTGTCATCTGACATTCTGAATACGTTTCTTCTTTAAAATCAGACAATTAAAAAGTTAAAAACTATAACCAAACTTCATGGTAAGTAAACACACAGAGTGCGAAGAAAGAAATAGTATTTCTTTACATCTCCCCCCATGGGGAAGAAAATTCACCCGTGAATTTTCACTCCAGTTCTCCATTTGATACTTGCACATTCTCATCCTCTGTTATCTGTACTGGAATTAGTTTTGTGATATGAAAAAGATTTGACTCTGTTTTTCTATGTCCTGTATCTATCTCGTAAATTGTATTAGATTTCTTTTTAATTATTTTATATGGTCCAATTCTCAATTCATCTAGCTTTTTCCTATTTAGTTTATTCCCATTTTCTATATATACTAGATCTCCCACACTGAATTCTCTTTGTTTTCTATTCCTATCATACCTCATTTTGTTATAGTAATGTGATTTCAAGGTATTATTAAGCGCTGTTTTCTTATCTCCGATCCAGTCACTATTTATACCTCCTTGTTGTAGTTCTTTTGGTAAAACCTTAACATCTGTTCCGTATAGCAAATAACATGGTGCATAGCCAGTTACTGAGTGGTTAGTCTGATTGTATTTTTCTACACATTCATGTGCTATTGTAGTCCACGCTCTGTTTTCTCCATCTTCATTGATTTTGCATCTAATTTTGTTAACTATCGTTTGATTCAACCTTTCATTTAGGTCATTAGAAAACGGTGCATTCACTGCTGTAAAAATTATTGTTATTTGTTTGTCAGTAAGGAATTTCTTGAATTTTTTAGAGTTTATTCCAGGATACTGGTCGGTAAGGAGCATCCCAATCTCTTCGGTTTCAGCGACCTTATTTATTAGCTTTATAAAGTCATGTGCACCCTGGGTTTTTGATGTTATAATAAATGCATATCTAGTGAAGTGGTCCACTAAAAGATGTATGTATTTCTTGATTGATCTTGAACCACCAAAACCTCCAATTGTGTCTATTGATACTATTTCAAAGGGTCTTGTCGCTGGGCCTAAATATGACATTAATCCGTATTTGTGTTGTCCTCTTGTTTTGTTTTTTATGCAAATTTCACAATTCCTACAAACATTTTTAATATTTTTCGTTAAATTTTTTGTTGTGTACAGTGAACTAATAGTCGTTAGCATTTGTCCCACTCCAATGTGACATAGATCTTCATGTATTCGCTTTATAAATTTAATACTGAATTCTTCTGATATTATTATTTTCTCTTTGTTCCTAATTCTTTTGAAGTATAAATTGTGTTTTTTGATTATTTTATTATTGTTTCTCTGTATTTCTTTATTTTGATTCTGATCTATTACAATATCTTCTAATGTAATTAAGTTCACAACTTTCAGTTGTTCTTCTAGATTATCCTCTGGTTCTAATACAGGATTCCGACTTAAACAGTCCGCTTCTAAATTATCTTTTCCAGGGGAATATTTGATTTTAAAATCATATTGTGAAAGGTAATAAGTCAAATCACCTAGTTCTTCGTCTGATGTCTTTTCTTTAAACTATTTTTTACTTTGTTGTACACGGCTGTCTCAATTAATTCTTCGTGAAATCCAACAGACTGTAATTCCTCTGGTATAGCAAATTTTTTTTCATCTTTAGTTGTGATTGAGGTTACACAACAAATATTAGATTTTCCATCATTCGCCGGTAAAATCGTGAATTCAAAACGTAACTGTTTCAAGTGACTTATGTGTTCATCAAATGAGTTTGAAAATATCAGGATGTCATCTATATAATTGACAGCAAAGTTTCTTCTTTACAGGTTTGAGTTCATATTGTTTTATATTACCTAAATAAAATAGTCTCTGTATAAAAAAAACTAACAATAAATCTTCTTTACAGCAACACAAGGTTTATTTCTTTCATGTAGTAAAACAGACTTATAAAACGACAATAAAAGTTTATTCTTTCACTTTTAAAACATAAAATAATATAATATTAAAATTTTCATTGATTATCCAATTGTCAATCAACTCGTATTTAAATCTGTCATCTGACATTCTGAATACGTTTCTTCTTTAAAATCAGACAATTAAAAAGTTAAAAACTATAACCAAACTTCATGGTAAGTAAACACACAGAGTGCGAAGAAAGAAATAGTATTTCTTTACATATATATATATATTACGGCTTCAATGACTTCTAAAAAAGACGAGGATTGTTAATACCACATCAAGATTGTTGAAATTACGATAATAGTTAACAGTAAAACAACTGTTAATCATTAATATTCATAGACTTCCCACAGTTTTGTTTCGCAATAATACGGGTCATTAAGTCTTCTAATTCAAACTTAATAAAGTTTAAATTGCGTCGGTGGTTATAGCACGCCGCCAAAATTCCATACAAACGTTTAATTTAGTTTCTTTTAAACAGACATCAATCAGTGACGTGTATTTACCTGTACACGTGCACCTGTGTGCGTAGCACGTAGAGAATACCAAACGTCGCCCATAAGAGGGGAAGAAGTTGGGTGAGGCGGGGAAATCGTGCGGGACGTCGAAGTGTCTATTCTGTGCGTAGTATTATTACATATTCTCTGGTTATAGTGCTGGCAGGCTATTGATAAAATAAAGTTCTCCAATTCGATCTCCGTCCGTTTATAAAACTTGCTAAAGTTCCCAGGCCTTAATTATAATTGTTTTTATATTATTTCGCATTAACACATGCTTGTGAAATATATTTTATTTTAAAGAAAAATGGAAAGAAAAATTTGACTTTAGGCGAGACTCGAACTCGCGGCCTACTGGGAATCTAGTCCAGCCGCTCTTCCAATTGAGCTACTGAAGTCCTGCCCGAGTTGGTAATAGATGGCGCTACTGCTACCATAAAGCAAGGCAATAAATGTGAAGGAAAGATTTGACAAATCGGGCAGGACTTCAGTAGCTCAGAAAGAGCGACTGGACTAGATTCCCAGTAGGCCGCGAGTTCAAGTCTCGCCTGAAGTCAAATTTTTCTTTCCATTTTTCTTTAAAATAAAACTTAATTATAATACTGACGTTAATCTTTGTAATGGGATTGTGAACAATCAGATAGTTTTTAATCTTGTCGCCTTGTAACTTTGAATCGAATTAAAGTTAAAGATGGTTTTCGTAATAAAACAATATTTTTGTTTAATTATTTAATTTATTTTTGTTAAAAGGACAGAACAAATCCTTGTGTTTTTGTCTGTCCATCAGCCACAACCGATTTTCTCTGAAAGTTATGGGTTAAGTTTGAATTAAGAGTTAGTATACACATGTAAACCCAAACACGAGCATGTAGAAAATCTGTAAATTTGATCAAACAAAAATTTTCGGATAAAAAATAGAGAAAGTAACAAAAAAATTTTTTTTAATTATATTGTGATATTCCTATCGTGAGACATGAAAACTCAAACAAGTTCTTTTTTAATAAATTGAACCTTTTTTTTAAATATGATAAAAATATATTTTTGGATATAAAAAGTTGTATAATCCGGTAATTTCACACGGTTTACAAATTATTGGTTATAATGCCAGGAAGCACGATCGGCGGAACGCGTGTGTACCTACTTTGATGCTATTCGACGCGAACTCCACATAGCGACAGCGATGCGCTTGAGAAGTAAATTGCTGACAAAGATTATTTTATTGTATGGTTATTTTAAAAGAGCCGACTGAGTTTTTTCCGGCAAGATTTTCACAGATCATATTGGCCTTTGGAACTTTGCCGGTGAATGACAAAGAATGACTCTTTTTCTTTTCTTTTTACTCTTTGTTATCAGTTTGTAAAGGGGAAAAGAGACATTCTACTGATATACTTTTACATTAGTTTATTACATTTAGTTTTATCTTAGTGATATTCTTGACTTTACATATATTTTTTATCTTGTTTGACATGTATATCAATTGTTATTCGCTTTAATTTATTTTGTTTGTTTTTGACGTGTCATAAGAGGTGCCTGTCACCCTAAATTAATAAATGAGTTTCTGATTCTGATTCTGATTCTGCACCGTACACAAGAACTAGACAAAAGTAGGCCCTTTCCCCCATTATCTCCAAAACTACTAAAATTTTGAAAATAATCTAGAAAACGGTTCTTTACTTATAGATTATAGAAAAACATTGCCTCGTCCATGATAATACATTTTGAAACTTCCCAGCTCAATATGTTAATTTTGTTATTGATTCTCAATTTTTTCATAGGTACAACTTTTCTAATAATAAGGATGTCCTTAATTGTTACATTCATATTATGAAGAAAAAACAAACAAATTAATTCCGCATAATCCTGTAAGGACCGTGGCGTGATAGATACCCACATGAATACAATTCATTCAAAATTAAAAACGAAATTCGGTAATGATTTGATGAGCAAACAAGATCGTTCAAGTTATGCTAATTAGACAAAAACACACTATGTACCTACATCTTGATTCACCACTCCACGTACACGCAAATTAATGTCCAATGAATACAAATTCAAAATTATCATACAATAAACAGAGGCTGGACTTGATGTCACATTTTAATACAAGCGAGACTCATCGTTTTATTTACAAAATCAGTCATTTTCCGCTATGTTAATATAGCACAATTCATATTAAATTACTCAGATGATCTGATTACGTTATCAACTGTTTTATGTAAATGTTCAAGAGAATTGATATCACAAACAATGTTATCTATTTCACTTGCATCACCAATTATGAGCTCTGTCGTCTATATATTAAGCGTTTTATCTCATTTTGTAAGATTTCTGCAAAACGATGTCTTGTCTTTCGTGAGTTCATCGTCGTGGTGTATTGGGTCAATGAATCATAGTTGTGAAAAACGTTCGTCAATTTCTATGACGATACGTATGAGTAATTTATTAATAATGTGTATGCAAATGGCGCGAGGGCTTTCCCATAAAGTGAATGGCCATTATAAGGATATGAGTATCTAACTTTTTTATGTAAGGAAGGTGATCACATCGATGTTAAGTGTTAACTTGAGCCTATTGACATCTCTAAAACTAGGGGTTAGAATGTATAATATGTGTTTGTGATAGTTATGACGGGGCCATACATTACCTTCTAACCGGAACCCGATAGTGCCGAACATTATCATTTAGCGGCAGGTAGGTCAGATAATGTGGTGATGCCTACGCCCTCGAGCTGCTACACTTGGAACTCCCATCATCATAATTTCAGCCAAAGAAGTCAACTGCTGGACAAAGGCCTTCCCCAAAGATTGCGGCAACGAATGGTTCTGGACCGGCCTCATCCAGCGATTTCCCGCGGTGATGACGAGGACGTCGGTCAACCTTGTGGGGGGCTCCCTACGCTTCATTTTTCGGTACGTGGTCGCCATTCAAGAACTGCTCTGCCTCAACGGCAATCAGTTCTTCGAGATATGTGTCCTGCCCACTGCCACTTGATTCTCGCTATTCGGTGAGCTATGTCGGTAACTCTGGTTCTCACGCGGACCTCCTCATTTCTGATTCGATCTCGCAGAAAAACTCCGAGCATAACTCTCTCCATTGCACTCTGAGTGACTTGAGCCTTCTTATAAGGCCCATAGTGAGCGAACGGAACTCCACCACTAGTAAAATAATAAGCTTGCTGTCCTATTGGATAGGTCTACTGGCAGACACCTATCCAATAGGACCCTATTCTAAAACACTAAGGATCTTCTGTCCGAAGTCAAGGTATTTTTTTATTTCTACCAATAATCTCCCAATCTCTTAATGAATCCATAACTATCTTTCTTTAATATTAAAACAGTAGTAAGCTAATCAAAGTTAACAGTACAATCATGTCAGTAGCTAACAATGTATTTACTCTAATCTATTAGTTTATCTTTACACGATATCTAAGCTCATGACATAATACTAAATTAAATATAAGGTATCGCATACCAGATATTCCGACTAAATTCCAACGCGATTAATTGTGCGTTAGACGAGCATATTTGAGATACTATCATTACATAATTTATCAAACAGTCTGTATTCTGTTTAGAGGATATAACATCGAATTTTACTATTCGACGTCATATCGAGTTTTTGTATTCATTTTTATACTCAATGTATAAAAATAATTTGCATTTTTTAAATGGTTGTAGAGTTTTATTCATCATCATTTCTGCTGGACAAAGGCCTCTCCCAAAGACTGCCACAACGAATGGTCCTGGGCCGCCCTCATTCAGCGATTGCCCGCAACCCCCACCAGGGCGCCGGTCCACCTCGTGGGGGGTGTGCCTACGCTTCGTTTTTCGGTACGCGGTCCCCACTCAAGAACTCTTCTGGCCCAACGACCGTCAGTCCTTCTAGCTATGTGCCCTGCCCACTGCCACTTGAGTTTCGCTATTTGGTGGGCTATGTTGGGTACTTTGATTCTCATTCAGATCTCCTCATTTATGATTCGATCTCGCAGAAAAACTCCGAGCATAGTCCTCGCCTTTGCTCTTCATCCACACTCACATCAAAAGTTCCATTATTGGAGCTCCAAGGCGTGTGTACCAACGCATTAGATCCCACATCTGATAGTAGTGTTCAGCACTGTTGTGTTCGGATCAGATGATAATGCCTCCTACGATAATTATGTAAAGAAGTATAATTAAGCAAAAAAAAACGTTTTCACATAAACAGACACACCGTTGGTGGGACATAAGCACCTCAGTTTTGCATGTTGTGCCATGACCAAATTAATGATAAGAAATCGTACGTCGATCGATCATAGGCTGCAGTCATCGACGACACAACGCAGCTGCGGTACCTATATAGGTATTTTCTCTAACAGTGTGATTAGCATGCTTGAAAAAAAAGATTTTCTCGATGACTCTTTGCTTTCATCCGACATTAATTAATAGGTAATTCTAACTTGCTTATTTTTAGCAACGTATTTATGGCATCACTACAGTCATTATAACAATAGTCTTTGTAATAATGAGCTTTCTGAAAATAACACGTAGATCATAAAAATAACAGTATTGTGTTCAGATGACTTACAACAATGTATCAGATATATCCACTATAGTAATAACTCAGTAACTTTGTTTAAACAGAAATACACAAAGGATTACCTTGAATATTACGCAAACAAGTAAATTGTCAACCGTCTATTCTAATATTAGTCAATTTTGATACGTTACATTTAGATGTTATTTTTGGCAGAGAGGCATAAAATCCTAGGCCTCAGGAATGGCAACGCTTTTACATTGAAATCTCTGATTTCGTGTAATGTTTTAAGCTACAGTATTTCTTACCATTAATGTTAACTGTACGTTTTTTTGCTACTTTATAACAAAAAAGCACTGGTGGTAGAGTTCCAGTGAAGGAGCTCCAGGGCGTAGGTACCACCGCATTATCGCTACAAGTTAGGTCATAGAGCAACACGGGCTACCGGCCGCGGCGGACTGGAGGGGAGTAGCCATATGCAGGCTTACCTCTCTGTCAAAGTACAAGCCCAAGTGGGCTTATGCCTGTCGCCTAGAATTTAAAAGTGTGCGTGAAATTGTTTATGATTTTTTTAAAGTCAAGGTATTATAGAATTATTTATAGAAGATTCGTATTTATGGAAGATTTTTGTAGTGTGTGTGAGTCAAACATTTCCCCCCGCAAAAAATGACAGACTGTTTTGCATCGGTAATAAACGCTGTGGCTACTCCCCTCCGACACCCTCCGGTCCGCCGCGACGGCCGTTGGCCCACGTTGCACTATGACTTAGGTGATACTGTAGAGCCCAATACATTCCGGTACAGAGGCACAACAATATAGACTTCAGGTATGCGTGACAACATTGAAATATCTGGTTTTAATGTTGACGTCTATAAGCTACAGTATCATTTACCATCAATATGAACTGTATACCTACTTGTTTGCCACTCTATGACATGAAAAAAGCTAGCTAAATAACGCGTAAAACCTGGATAGCCTTGCTAGTATACAAATAGATTTTTAACGATATTTATTATAACGCTAACGCTACACGCTGTGTAGGACGGATGATATTACATACCGTGGCCTATAACTGTATGCAGCATAAGGGCATATTACACTAATCAAGGTTGAATTGCATAATTCGTTTTATAGAATTCAAATTTTGTGAATGATTTTCTATCTTCGGTTGATTAGCGGCAAATAGTACCCAAAATACCAATAGAAGGTTAGATTCGTATCTGTATCTGATTGTTAAAACACATTACTTCACGCTTTTCGTCTCCAAAGGGAAGGTAGATTATATATTTTTTATGTAACGAAGGTCGTGAACAAGCATGCAGTTCACATGGATGTTAAGTCATCACTTAACATCTGCAGCCTATAGATATTTAGGTACACGACAACCAGAGCACACCGCGGACACTCCGCAAAAATTCCATACAAGCGCTTAATTTGGTCTCTATTACACATTCATCAATCAGTGACGTGTATTTACACGTGCACCTGTGTGCGTAGCACGTAGAGAATACCAAACGTCGCCCATAAGAGGGGAGGAGGTTGAGTTCGTCGGGGAAATCGGGCGGGACGTCGAAGTGTCCATTCTATACGTAGTATTATTACATATTCTCTGACCAGAGTACAAAATGCAGTTTGTTGCCACCCCTGAGACCTTAGTTGTTATGTTTCTGTGATAATTATTACTGGAGCATCACCATCTAACCGGAACAAGTTAGTGCTGAACATTACCTTTTGGAGGCAGATGGATTAAGTAATGCGGTGGTGCCTAAGCAAGTGGAAGTCTACAATCAGTAAAAAAAATTATCTACGTCGAACTAAACTGCGCTTTTATTCCTTTCATAAGATTACGATATGTACCTACTACCTGTGTATTTGGATTTTTTCAATACTTCAATTATTTAAGGAGATATTATTATTTCAAATAACGCGACAGTTGCAATGCTGGAGCAAGGGGGGGGGTAGATACGAGTACAATCGCATTAGGGACCTAATCTGTCTGCCGCCAAATGGTAGTGTTCAGCACTATGTGCTTTTTACTGGTGGTAGAGATCCAGTGATGGAGCTCGCGGGCGTAGGCACCACCGCATTACCTAATAGGTATACTTACCGCTAAATGATAGTGTTCAGCACTATCGTGTTCCGATCAAGTGGTAATGTACGGCCCTGTAATTTTCGGCACAGAGGCATAACACCTTAGGCCTCAGAGGTGGCAACGCATCTGCATTTTGACCTCTGGTCTTTGTGTGGGTGTTTATAGGCTGCAATCATCACTTAACATTAATATGAACTGGATGCTTGTTTGCCATTTCCATTACATAATGTCAAATACGCTTTGATAGATTAACCCTATCAAATAAGTTAAGAAATAAAAAATAATATTATTAATAAAAATATTTTAGGTATGTATGTATGTATCTTCACGCCAGGTCCCTAACGGGGTAGGCAGAGAGTGTAGAGCGCCAGATATCCCGGCTCAGACAAACCTCTCGTGCCTCGTCTACCTTCATTATTCTCTTCATACATGCACGCCGATTCCTAAGACTTTTGACCCCACCATCGGACAGAATTCGACCTATTTGGTCATGGTAGGTCAGCCTTGGTCTTCCTGGGCCTCTGCAACCATCCACATTCGCATTATATATCTGTTTAGTCATTCATTAGTCAAATATTTTAGGTACCTACTAAATTTTTAGAAGAATGTGTCATGATTCTTTCAGGTACAATTTTACGAGTTATTTCTGGCTCTATGGGCTTACACCAAGTGCCTCAAACGGAAATTAAAAAAACAACAAAACCTCTCCTATGACAATGACAGTACACGAGGTCATATTGTATGACGTCACAACTTTACCTTGACATTAATGCCAGTTATTTACAGATCTTCAACAAAACTTCATGCTTACAATCCATTACACCTTTCACGCCATTATAGTCTTAATCACGTGCATGTTATGCTGAGAATGGAATGCACAAAATACCATTGCATGATACGACGTAACAAGTTGATATGTTATATTATTTTTATGGTATAAAATACTTAACTGCCTCGGTAGCCTAGTGGTAGCAGGCCATTACTACTACGCTGAGGTCCTGGGTTCGATTCCCGGGTAGGGGGTTATCAGAGATAATGGTGTAAAGTCCTTTATCTCTGGTTCTAATGCGATTTTGCCATTTTCTGGAAATTTCCCAGTACCTCTACTAACTTTGGTAAAGTGCCCGGAGATGTCAACAGGCTCGCCACCTGTTACATGGGCCATAACGTAATCGGCGAATCGTGGGTATTTGCATGTATGCTTGAATGCATGCATTTACCTCTGCCTACCCTTTTGGGGATTACAGGCGTGAAGTTACGTTTTTTTTACGTATAAAATACCATTTGAACACGATTCCAGAGTGTTGCGATGTATTTAAAATAGGCGCGTTTCGACAATGCCACGTGTTTTATTTTTGTTACGATTTTTTTATGTAGTGGAAGTGACAATTAAGCTTGCAGTTAACATGGATGTTAAGTGATAACTGCAACCTATAGATATCTACACAAAAACCAGAGATCAAAATGCAGATATGTTGCCACCCCTGAGACCTCAGTGGTTAAGTCTCTATGACAGTTATTATGAGACCATTTAACCAGTACACGATTTTTTGTATGTTATAAAAGTGGCAATCAAGCATGCAGTTCACATTGATGTTAAGTGATATGAAATATAGATGCATTACCACTCCTGAGGCCTAGGGTGTTATGCCTCTGTCCCGGAAATTACAGGGCGATTACTACCTGACCGGAACTCGATAGTGTTGAACACGTACCTAATGCGGTGACGCCTAAGCCCTCGAGTCCCTACACTAGTACCTACTCTACCACCAGTTAACCGTTGCTTAGCCAACTACCTGTCACAGAATACTTAGTTATGTTCATTTTCATATGGTTATCGATGAAATATTGAAAACGAACATTATTTTGTATGGAGAATATTTACATTTGTATAAATTTTTTTTTAGTGGAACCGACAGACAGTGTCTTGTAAGATATATATCCTTGAAACTGACTGCAGTGCCATCTGCCGCGCTGATTTGTGAATCTAAACCATTCCAACCCAACCAGAGCGCCACCCAAACGCCGTTTAGGAGTTCAGTGATACACACGTACAGTAGAATTAAATATATATGAGTAAAGAGACCTGCATATTTTTTTATTAAAATCACAATAGATTTACAGAATACCTACAGAACGAAGTTTGAAGTAGGCATATTATGTCGTTCTTAGGTTTTCGCGAGCTACACTCATTGAAATAAAACTATTTTTACGGATTTATCTCGCGTATATTAAACTAAAATGATTTTTAAAATCAACCCGACGTTTCGGTCGCTTTTCAGCTTCCGTGGTCCCGGGCAGACGGAATGCCGGGACCACGGAAGCTGAAAAGCGACCGAAACGTCGGGTTGATTTTAAAAATCATTTTAGTTTAATATACGCGAGATAAATCCGTAAAAATAGTTTTATTTCAATATTATGTCGTGTTAATAGTTTCGGAGTAAAGTGGCTTTGTCATACAGGACGGATTGACAAACAAATATGACGAATCTCTACAGGTTTCATTTATTGCCAATGGCTATAGAACCCTGAAAAGTTATGACTGCCCAACAAACACCGCAATACAACAATACCTACCTACTACGAAAGTTGCTGTTATCTAAAAAATGTATCACGACATTTTTCAACACAATGTCAAGTTTTTCATCGATTCGACACGGTTTCTACTTTTTTCCCCTCCAAAACCGATTTCCGAACGAAACTGCACTGGTGTTTTTTTCGAACTTGGAACGCAGCTGGTAGAGGAAGGTACAATAGATGAATTAAAATCGATGACGATTCCGAAAGTGATTGCAATAGCAAACGCGATATTGCAATGCTTATGATAATTATGATTTTTTTTTTATTATATGAAAGTGTCAAACAAGCATGCAGTTCACATTGATGTTAAGTGATGACTGCAGCCTATAGACACACACACAAAGACCAGAGGTCAAAATACATATGTGTTACCACTCCTGAGGCCTAAGGTGTTGTGCCTCTGTGCCGGAAATTACAGGACCGTACATTACCACCTGACCGGAACACGATAGCGCTGAACACTACCTACCATTACCTACCTTATTACTTCTTTAACATTTGTTTCACATATTTTCTGTCATGATCGTGGCATGCAGTTCACATTGATGGTAAGTGAATTCTACAGCCTATAGAAAAACCGATAGTCAAAATCCTCGATGCTACAATATGGGGTTCTTCAAAGTTGGCGTCAAAAGAGTCCTTCAGGGCTGGCAGCGCGTTGGCAACTCCCCTGGTGTTGCAAATGTTCATAGGCGACGGTGACCACTTTCCATCAGGTGGCCCGTCTGCTTGTCTGTCAACCTTATGACATAAAAAAATATGTTTCCACCTCTAAAGCCTAAGTAGATCTGCCTCTGTGATAGTTAGGATCTCACTGCAGAATCATTTCGTTCACCCAGATATGCTGCAAACCTATTTTTACGCATATTTATAATCTAGAGAATACGAGTATATATCCACAAGGTTGCATATCAAAAATGGCTGCGAGTAATTTTTATATATTTGTTTTTGGGAAATATTTTTTTTTTAATTTGTTTTTTCAATAAAATCTCGTCCACCTCACGGCACTAAAGAATAAAGACTCTGAAAAATCACGTCTGCCGTTGCGCACTTGGCCGACCCTACGTATTTTCTTTACGCCCCGATAACTTTTTACGTTCATGACGTACATGTATTATTTATATATCAAATTAAAGCATTTTTTTTCTCATTATTATGGTAGGTATACGGGAGCCAAATTAAATCGGCCGCAAATAATTAAATTCAAAATACTTACGGCCAAATTTTGATAGGCAACCTAGTGGAAATTATGTTCTCTAGATTACAAAGTTGCGTAAAAATTAGGTTTGCAGCATATCTGGATGAACGAAACATAAAGCAACGCGGCCCACCGGTTGCGGCGGACCGGAGGGGAGTAGCCACAGAACATCTATTCCGTGGGAGTAGCCCTAGCGTGTATTACCGATGCAAAATAGTCCGTCATTTTTTGCGGGGGGAAATGGGTGCGACACACGCACACTACAAAAATCGTCTATTACTACGAAACCCACACCTTGACTTTAACAAAATACAGAAACAATTTCACGCACACATTTAAACATCTAGGCGACAGGTATAGGCCCATTTCGCATTGTACTTTGACAGAGGGAATAGCCTGCATATAGCTACTCCGCTCCGGTGTTGCTCTATGGAACGAAATGATTCTGCCGTGGGATCTTAACCTATTATTACGGGGTAAACCTGCACTGGCAGAACAAAGCGCATGTTTTGCGTGATATAACACCAACCTTGGCAATCATGGCATGAACGTTGCATGCGCTGTCGAACGAGGAAGTTTTTTTTTAACACGTAATCGTTTGTCTTTGTTCAATGTTTGTTTATTCGATACCATAACAATAATACAAACAGTTAAAGACATTTTTAGTACCACAGATCACGGCATTAGCTAATTGATGCGTGGTTTTTTTGGGCTCAGTACATTAAAAGGGAAAAGTGGAACGCTAATGAAATCTCTCATGCGTCCGTCTGTCGGTATATCTTTTTTTTTTTTGGAATGGACTTATGTAGGCGGCACGGTATTCAGGGTACGATAGCAAGGGTCAGGGTAGTGTAATAACATTTATGGAGTTAGGGCCCTAATTAGGGCGACCGGAGCGGTCCGGTCAGCCTAACGCCCTAAATACACAATACAAATATGAACAGTATGGAAACTACGTACAATACGTTTAAAACGGCACACTCACACAAACATGCATTGACGCTCGAGTAACGAGTGACTCGGAGCTACAGCACCGCGAGAACCGCTTAGGGGCCACGTTGATGCGCATGTTTATGTGATTGCGCCGTTTCAACGTTTTGTACGTAGTTTCCATACTGTTCATATTTGTAATGTAACTGAGTTAGGGCCCTGTCGACCGGATAGTGTAATAAGCGGCAACCCGGCGCGAGGCCACGCCCACCCTTACCGCCGGACCCTGAATACCGTGTCGTGTAATATACTTTTATATATATTTATCGCAACTATCTACACATAAGACATATGCGATTAGGGGTGGTGCAACTTTGTCTCTAGTCAACGGTCTGCCCGTGCCTGTATCGTACTTTACAAAATAAAAAAGTGAACTCCTATTGGATCATTCGTGTGTCTATCGGTCTGTCCGTATGTCACAGTCATTTTGTTTCAAGAACACTGCGGTTATTGAATTTCGTAGTTACACATGGACAATTAAAAGTTAATATTCTTTTCTAAACATGAGAGCATCTTATGAATGCCTCTTTTATGGAAAATATATGTATTATAATTAGATTTTTTTAAGTTTGTGACCATTGCAATGGAACTCTACCACTAGTTACATTAAATAAATATTTAATTAAATATTATTACGTCAAATATTTTTTTAATAATTTTAAGTTATTTAAGGAAATAGGCGATTGCCCGCGACCTTCATCAGGATCGCTGGATGAGGGTGGCCCGGGACCGTTCGTTGTTTGGGGAAGGCCTTTGTTCAGCAGTGGACGTCTTTTGGCTGAAATGATGGTGAAGGAAATAGGCAAAAACCGCCTCATCGGTAACATTGCGTCCGAAAAATACAATGCTTGGAAAATAAAGATAATTAAAAAAAAACGAATCGTGGATATTCACTGCTTACCTACCCCTTTGGAGAATACAGGCGTGAAATTGAACGTTTACGTGTACTAATGATAAATCAGAAATCAAATCGATATCTTAAAGCAGTTTAGAAGTTCAAAATAAACTTGAGAAATAACTTTAAATAGCAGAATAACGTAACAATATCTATCACTTGAGCTATTGTTTTATCAAACCTCTTCACAATTATCACAGCCATTGTTAATTATTTATTACACAACAAACGCTGTTATCACGATATCATCAAAGATATTATCAATCTTTATTTACAATGACTTCATTGTACAAGTATTTGATAGACGATAGACAATTAATGTTAACAATAGAAAACTGTTCTGTCTATATATATGTATATATGTATCTTCACGGCAAGCACTTTAGAAGGTAGGCAGAGTGTGGAGTGATTTTCGCGTAACCTGTGGAAACTCATCAAATCAGTAACATTTTTTCGGGAGAAAAAGTATCCTTTAATCTAAGTCAGCTATAATAATCAATACCCTATCTGTATAACAAATTTCATTAAAATACGTTCTGTAGTTTCGGCGTGATTGACGGACAAACATCCAAACAAAGAAACTTTCACATTTATATTAGTGCGATAGTGTGAAGTGTGATATCTGTGCCAAACATACTCCTCCGTTAGTGTTATTTGTGTAAAAAGGTAACCAAAGTTTTCTATATAAATTAGACTGAATCGAAGTTAAGCGTGGCCGGGTTTAGCTGATAGATTTAAAAAGTTCACTATCCAGCATTGAATCAACCAATTTGCTTGCTCCAATTCATTAAGAAGTTTTGTTTCTCGCAGAGTAAATATTTAACAAGAATCAGTTAGCAATTCAGCTCTTTCAATATGAAAAGAGCGACGGAGGTTTTTACCTAGGTTTAGGTAGACAGATCGACTAATGAGCTTTCTGAGGAGAAATGATATTAACCGTTTCCTATGAATATTTGCCTAATATCTGGGCTGTTACAAACACTCTAACCTAGCTAACCAGCGTGCAGTTCACATGAATGTTAAGTGATCTTCTTCTTCTTAGCCTGTCATAGTCATACTCTTCATAAAATTTACAGCGGCATCCGTAGCCTCCATTAGGTCCCTTCTTGTGCAACTGTTGGGGCACAATGGGCAGGCAATGGCAGCTCTATTCTGAGCCATAACAGCGGACCAACTTTGAAAGTGTTAAGTGATGACTGCAGCCTATAGACATCAACACAAAAACCAGAGGTCAAAATGCAGATGTGTTGCCACCCTTGAGACATTAGTTCGGATTGCTATTTCTGAAAACTGTTTGCGGAAGGGGTGACCAGCACAGGATTCACTCAGAAACCTATTTCAGGCACCAGTCCCTCACAAAAAAAGGATTTAAGTGAGCAATGTATAGGGTACTAATAATAGACGATTTACGACCTGGTTAGTCCAGCGGTGTGAGATAACCGTTTGATTCAAAGGGTCGCGGGTTCGATTTCCGCACCGGGACAAATATTTGTATGGGCTACAGATATTTGTTTCGGGTCTGGGTGTTTGTGTTGTATGTGTACAACGGCACCCACGACACAGGCAGAGAATATGTAATAATACTACGTATAGAATGGACACTTCCCGCCCGATTTCCCCGCATCACCCAACCTCCTCCCCTCTTATGGGCGACGGTTGGTATTTTGTACGTGCTACGCACACAAGTGCACTTGTAAATACACTTCACTGATTGATGCCTGTGTAATAAAGACCAAAATAAGCGTTTGTATGGAATTTTGGCGAAGTGTCCGCGGTGTGACACAGGTTTATTTTTCGGTTTATTTATTTACCTACTGTGTGGCTGTGAGTGTAATCTTATTATATTTTATTTTTAAATAGGACCTGCCTAATAATATTTATTTGTTATTATTTGTTGTTACGTCTCTGTGATAATTATTACGGCGCCATTATCACTTTCAACATTTATTCTAGTAATATTTTTAATTTTACAATGTTTGATCGGCAACCCTGCCTGCCTATCGTGGCAATTTTGGCGTATTTTGATGAAATAGGGATCTTTGTCAGGCTTTTGTTCATCAGCGAACGTCTTTCGACTTAAATGGTGATGATGACACACCTACGCGAAACCGGGATGGGTCACTAGTAATTATAATTTTGCACATTGTAAAATGAGTATCACGTGCCGCTGTAATGTTTATAATATCTAGAACAAGCTGCAGGTTAAGCCTTTCTCTTTCGTTCGACACACTTAATTCGATTACATAAGCTGATTAAGCCTTACACAGGCATAGGTAGTGGCCGTGGCGTGCGCTGTTTAGCAGTTGTAACAAAATAAATAATAATGCTAATCTGAATTTTACATTATTATTACATGTAGCAAATTAACAATATGTATGTATGCATGTACATAATAAAAAAATAAAAAAAATGACTTAATTTTTTTTGTTGTTACGCATTAACTCAAAAATTCTAGTCCTTTTTTTAAACATTTGCTAATATATAAAATTCTCGTGTCACAGTTTTCGTTGCCATACTCCTCCGAAACGGCTTTACAGATTCTCATGAAATTTTGTGAGCATATTGGGTAGGTCTGAGAATCGGCCAACATCTATTTTTCATAACATTTTTGGACATTTTTTT
Source organism: Macrosoma leucophasiata (assembly GCA_036365455.1). Classification (NCBI taxonomy): domain Eukaryota; kingdom Metazoa; phylum Arthropoda; class Insecta; order Lepidoptera; family Hedylidae; genus Macrosoma; species Macrosoma leucophasiata. Next base: position 20,288,837 of record JAWQUS010000024.1, on the reverse strand, counting down.
TTTTATTTTCTAGGGCGATACGAAGTTAGCCGGGACAGCTAGTATTTATATACAAAACTCCTGGTCATATTATTATGATATTATATTGTGCCACCAGAATGAACGAACCGGTAAGCTGTGATAATCACCATTATTTCAGTACCGCCCGAAGTATTTTTTTCTTGTTTTATATTATTTCGCATTAACACATGCTTGTGAAATATATTTTTATTTTTAAAGAAAAATGGAAAGAAAAATTTGACTTTAGGCGAGACTCGAACTCGCGACCTACTGGGAATCTAGTCCAGCCGCTCTTCCAATTGAGCTACTGAAGCCCTGCCCGATTTGTCAAATCTTTCCTTCACATCTATTGCATTGCTTTATGGTAGCAGCAGCGCCATCTATTACCAACTATGCTAGTTAGGCAACCGATATAATAGACTTTTCAGTTTATTGAATATCGTAAAGAAGTCGCTTTTACCCTTGATAATTGTTTTATATTATTTCGCATTAACACATGCTTGTGAAATATATTTCATAAAGCAATGCAATAGATGTGAAGGAAAGATTTGACAAATCGGGCAGGGCTTCAGTAGCTCAATTGGAAGAGCGGCTGGACTAGATTCCCAGTAGGTCGCGAGTTCGAGTCTCGCCTGAAGTCAAATTTTCCTTTCCATTTTTCTTTAAAAATAAAAATTTTTTTTTTCTTCTTTGAAAAAAAAAAATTTTTTTTTGAGTTTAATTTGTTTATTCTTTTTTCTTTTTTTTCTAATTTTCACGCCCCAGTTACTTATTATGATTAACCATTATGTTCGGTTCTTTACATTGTTTTCTATTAGTGTTTGCACTGTAGTGGCGGAGCTAGAGGATTTGGGTTCCACTGCATCTATTAGCCGCTAAATAGTACATTTCAGTACTTTCCGGTACAGTGGCATAGAAGCCTAGACCTTGTCAGACGCATCTAAATTTTAATCTTTGCTTTTATGTAGATGCTTATAGGTTACAGTACGTACCATCTATGTGAACCGAATGCTTGTTTGGCACCTCCATGACATAAAAAAACGCCGCCGGCCGCCACGTCACTCTACACGAGGCTTTACATTAACCGACGACCTTAAAACTCCCGTACAAGTCTGCAATTCCGTCGTGAAGCTTGCATCGATTGTATCGAGTTAGGCAGCCAGAAGGTCAGGGTATGATGAACTCTGGTTTCTAGGTTTTATAATGAACCTTTTGAAACTTGTTTCTTAGCTTGTGATTCATATGAAATTTATAAAAAATAGAGATTTCTTGTCGCAATAAAATAAAATACGCTTACACACACAGCCCCACACTAGGTATAAACTTGTGTCGTGGGTTCCGTTGTACACACACAACACATGTACAAACACCGGGACCCGAAAAAATTGATGACCCAGTTAGTCCAGCGGTGTATGATGACCGTTTGATTCGATAGGACGAAGTCGCGGCCACAGCTACTTATATATTTCGCTTACAATCCTTGTAAGTGAACCGATCAATCACATCTCACATCTCCACAAACGGCCATACATAATCGTGTACGCACAAACTAGACAAAACAGTGTATAATGGCACGACGCGGCGTGCCTTGTTTTGTAAACAGAAGAATAACACAATAGACATTAATGGAATCGACTGGGTATGCAGGAAAGAGCATGAAAGCAAATTAAACGCGGTCGAAATGAGATCATTGCGCATGATCTGCGGGGTAACGTTCACCGACCGCGCTCGTAATGAAGATGTAAGAAAGAGGCTTTGTGTTAATGAGAGTAAGTAGGTATATGTGTAAAAATTAAAAAGGCATACTCCGATGATACGGCCATGTAGAAATGTCGAATGAGGAAATGACTAAACAGATATACGATGCGAATGTGAACGCTTGCTCTCAATAAAAGATAGATAAAAGATAGCGCCGCATTGGTCAAAACTTGATCAATATGGACGACACGTTTGTCGTATAAGTGAGGTGCGAAAGAGATAATGCTCTACAGGTCTACAGTAACGTAATAAGCCGAAGTCTCCAGTCTCCTTCGTAAAAAGGTAATTACACGACACGGTATTCATCAGGGTCCGGCAGAAAGGGTGGGCGTGGCCTCGCGCCGGTTTGCCGCTTATTACACTATCCGGTGGACAGTGCCCTAACTCAGTCACAGTACAAATATGAACAGTATGGAAACTACGTACAAAACGTTGAAACAGCGCAATCACACAAACATGCGCACCAACGAGGCCCAAGCGGTTCTCGCGGTGCTACAGCTCCGAGTCACTCGCTACTCGAGCGTCGACGATGCGAGCGATGCGCATGTTTGTGTGAGTGTGCCGTTTTGAACGTTTTGTACGTAGTTTCCATACTGTTAATATTTGTACTGTGTGTAGTTAGGGCGTTAGGCTGACGGGCCGCTCCGGTCGCCCTAGTTAGGGCCCTAACTCACAAAGTGTTACTACACTTTCCTGACCCTTGCTATCGTACGGATCGTACCCCGAATACCATGCCGTGTAATAAGACCAAAAGTTCGATGTGCAATATTTTTGTTCGATACTGTATATTTGTATCTATAATAATGTATGTCTATCACCAGTTAATGATGACACTAGGAAATATTAGAACGATTTACATAGATAAGATAGTTAGCGACATATTGACATAATTTTACAAGATAACATCACTCGCACAAAATGTAGACTGACTTACTGACGACAATGCATGATATATGAACTGTTTGATATAAGGTCAACGATAGACGATTATGCAAACATATTGCAATTTAATAAACGCTATTGCATTTGTATGCAATAGTATGTGTAGGTAATCTATCTGCCACCAAATGGTAGTGTTCGGTTAGGTGGTAATGTATGGCTTGGTAAAAACTGTCGTAGAGACAACAACTAAGGAACATTTTGAAGAAAATTTTACGTACTAGTGGTAGAACTCCAGTGACGGAGCTAGCGTTCGTAGGCACCACCGGATTACCTAATAGAATACCTTCCTGTCGCTAAATGGTAGTGCTCAGCACTATCGTGTTCCGGTCAGGTGCTAATGTACGGCCCTGTAATTTCCGGCACAGAGACAACACCTTAGGCCTCAGGAGTGGCAACGCATCTGCATTTAAATGCAAAAACTAGGACTCAAGGTTGACAACGCGTCTGCATTTTCACCTCGGGACTTTGTATGGGTATATAGGCTGCATTCATTATTTAACATCAATGTAATCTGCATGCATTTTTGCCACCTTCATTACATAAAAAAGTATCCTTGAACTACGTTGAAGTAAAGAAAATAAATGTAACATGATGTAATGAAATATCTTGTGTATTAAAAAATATATATTTTTTAATTGAATACTCTTCTTCAACCGAAAAGTTAGTAGAATCTAGCACGCGTCGCAGCACAAATTTGGAACTGTCTATCCGTCCGTCACAGCCAATTTTCTTCACAACTATTGCATTGATTGAGTTAAAATTTGGTACCTACACATGTAAATCAGTGTTATGGAAGTTAAACATAAACATACATTTCAAACGTGGGCGCTAATTTGAAGGAATAAATAAAATATCGCCCTACCTCTAACTCAATTCTTAACTTTAATAAGTTAATAATAATAGTTAACAAAAAAATAAGATATTTGAAATCAACTTGCTACGTAGTGTTAGCCTTCGTTCAAGTTAGAATGGATGACCTGACCTCATCCTGACCTTAACGTAACCTACGTTTTACGCTACGTGTAGTTTTGATAGCAGGTTTTAAGTTTGAGTAATGGAGTACATTAACACACAGGAGCAATTTAATAAACTTGAGCGGCTTCAAAATTTATGTATACGATTCATATTTGGACTACGCAAATATGATCATGTTTCTGATTTTCGCAAACAGCTCAAGTGGTTACCCATTCATCTTCGCAGGAATACACACATTTTCTCTTTTCTGTATTGTTTATTGTTCAATCCGCACACCCCTACCTACCTGAAAGAGCGTTTCCATTTTCTTTGTTCTACACATTCCTTGTCCCTACGTTCTTCCGACAATCTCCTTTTAATGACTCCTTCTCACTCTTCCTCTTTTTATTATAATTCATTCACGGTGGAGGCTATCCGACTCTGGAATTCCCTTCCGGTGGATATCCGACAAGCTAAGTCTGTAGAGGTGTTTAAAAAAATAACCTATGATTACTATGTTTCCCAGTCCCTTTCTTTATCCAGCTGATACCTGATCACTAGTTTCTTGTCTACTGTTATTATAACTTAACATTATATTTATAAGTTTCATATAGCAGGGTACACCCCCATTGTTTAGTATCTGCACTGTTTCCTAAACCCAAAGGTTGTCTGGAAGAGATCACTGCTTAGTGATAAGACCGCCTCTTGTATATTGTGTCTCTTATTTCTCTGTCTCTTATCATAAGTTGGTGTACAATAAAGAATATTATTATTATTACATTTAAGAACAAAAACCACATTCTCATTTGACATTAATTCAAACTTTGATCAATATCCTATTTTTATCAATTCAAATTTTCATCAGATCAAAATTTGGTAAAGGTTTCGTTGCTGAAGAAGCCAGAATGCAAAATATGAAACCTATTAGGAACTTCGATTACTTAAACTTTTGTTTATTCTAAATCCCTTGCGTGCTTCAATCCAATAGCAAATCTAAAATGTATCTATCTTTAAAAAAAAAAAATTAAACGTTAATTTAAAAGATTTGTTTTGTTAAGTTATAAGAAAAAACCGGTCAAGTGCGAGTCGGGCCACGCGCAGCGTTCCGTAATTACAGAGTAAAAGATGTAATGAAAAAAAAATTTTTTCTATGGAGTTGTTCGAATTTTTCTACTAAAATACATTTGGTCGACTATTACTCGCAAACTTGCAAGGCCAACTTATGTCTGATAGTTTTCCTTTTAATTTCGTTATATGTAGCTACTATTGCCGTAACGTTTGAATTTCTAACAACAACCGTTTTTGTTGGTAGGGGGGGGGGCACTTGACTCTACCGAAAATTTGCACTTTAAAGCTTAATAAGTCACGAACAGTTAATTAAATCGAAAAGTGATGTTAGCACACCCCTAACATTTTTTAAAGACCTATCCAACGATACCCCACACTATATGGAAATCGAAAATTAAAAAATATATCTGCGCGTTACAAGTAGGATAGGTTACCCTAAATCTATTTTTTTTCCTACCACTTTGTCGGCGTAATTAATGTGCTAAACTAACTTGTGCTAAATTTCAGGTCTCTAGTACCAATAGTACTGTACTGTACTGTAGTGCTTACTGGTGGTAGAGCTCCAGTGACGGAGCTCGCGGGCGTAGGCACCACCGCATTACCTTATATACTTGCCGCTAAATGTTAGTGTTCAGCACTATCATGTTCAGGTCAGGTGGTAATGGCCCTGTAATTACCGGCACAGAGGCATATCACTTTAGGCCTCAGGAGTGGTAACGCATCTGTATTTTGACCTTGGTCTTTGTGTGGGTGTCTATAGGCTGCAGACATCACTTAACATCAATGTGAACTGCATGATTGTTTGCCACTTCCACAACATAAAAAAATATATATATATATATATATATATATATAGTTTTTTCGCTAAACCGCGGACGGACAAACAGATAGACGGACAGACGGACATGGCGCAGCTATAAGGGTTCCTTGTTTACTACGGAATCAGGTTGCACGGATAGGGCTTCGTGAGAAATTCTGTATTATCGAAATTAGCACAGATTTCTCGTAAGTCTTCCTGTAATACATAGATAAATAACTTTTTTTTTCAAAATTTTATGTCCGATACGTTTGGGATAGAGGTAAATATCATGCGCATGCAAAATCATTAGATAAAGCTCCATAGGTTTTCAAGACAACGTGTATAGAGATTAAAATCTTTGGGTCTCCGGATAAAAAAGTTTGGATGCTATTTTGAGAAGTCCGAATACCATGTCTGCATTTAAAACAGACTACAGGCATATGAGCAAAAGATTTACATAATGTTGGAGTTTATATGGATTAAGCATGGCATATGTGAACTGAATTTATGTTAGTTATACTAGAATGTACATTTAGTTAAGTTTATTGTGGACTTTTTGCTTTAAACCATAAATGTCACTTTACGATTTGCATTCAGGCACCCCCTGAATAGCTGAAGGAGCAAAAAAAAAACTTAATATACCACAGCGAGTTTCCCCTGTGTACCAGCATCGCTACAAGGATCACGCCCCCGACGTTTCGGGGGCAGATAGGCCCGGGGAGTGAGGAAGCCTCGATCCCCGAACCATCCCCCCCCCCTCTGTTGCGCATCACGCGCGGAGGGAGGGATGATGATTGGTCAGTTACGTTTTGCCGATGTAGGTGGCGAGCCTATTGACATCTCCGGGCACATCACTTCAAGTGCCACTGACTTCAAGGAAATTAGAAAATCCCTATATCACCAAAAATAAGCACCGAAGCAAGAGTAGCAAGTATGATTCCTGCTAGGAGTAAATTAGTTCTTTACATTTTCTCTTTCATTTTTAATGGAAATAGGTTCAAACTCGTCAGTCCATTCAAAAAAATAACGTTATTCCTCAAGAAGTAACTCAACTCAGTCAGCTAAAAATAAAGTAAAAATGTGATTTAATTATTAAAAAATGTGAATAAATTAACCTTTGCTAATAAGAAATGTTAGCACCATAGGACGAGTGTAGAACACAACATACAAAATTTAAAAATTACCATCATCTTCTTGCAGTACTGTAATTTCCGGCACAGAGGCATACACCACATACAACACCTTAGGCCTCAGAAGTGGTAACGCATCTGCATTTGACCTCGGTCTTTGTGTGGGTGTCTATAGGCTTCAGTCATAACTTAACATCAATGTGAACTGCATGCTTGTTTGCCACTTCCGTAACATAAAAAAATCCTATCAGTTTCGTAAAAGTTTAATAAATCGATTTCAAGCACATCCCTAATATCTATTTTCAATTACGAAAACTTGGTAAATTACAATGTCGCCAGTTTTAATAAAAGTTTCACCGGTATTACGAATTTTTTTATTAGACTGACTTCGGAACACGTAATATTCAGGCAATGTACTGAAAACTTCCGTGACTGTTACCAGCCGTGTTTTCTAATGAGGTGTGATCCGAAAATAACTTGCGAAATTACGTTAAGGGACACGGACTAAATATTTTTAGCTTGAAGACTTTATAGGTCATTATAATATTAAAGAAAAAAATATTATATAATTTTAGGGCAAGGATCGACACTGCGACCTCAGTATTAACAGTCCAGCCGCTTTATAACTAAGCGACCGATGCAAACGCTATCCAATTAATATTGAAGCATGAACGATCCTGTAATTTGCGGCACAGAGGCATTACACCTTAGGCCTCAGGAGTGGCAACGCATCTACATTACCACACCGCGGACACTCCGCCAAAATTCCATACAAACGCTTAATATGGTCTCTATTACACAGACATCAATCAGTGATGTGCATTTACATGTGCACCTGTGTGCGTAGCACGTTGAGAATACCAAATGTCGCCCATAAGAGGGGAGGAGGTTGGGTGATGCGGGAAAATCGGGCTAGACGTCGAAGTGTCTGTGGAGGAACGGGTGGAAGTGTTCCTCCGACGAAAAAGGAGGATCCTCCGACCAGGCGAGGTGTTAACGCCTGGCGGGCCGCGACGCAACGCTTGAGGTTGGGTAGTTGTATATGTGCCAGTTCTTGAGAAATCTTCGCATGTGCGATGTAATTCGATTGCACGTCATCTATCGTACTAGACAAGTAGGAGTGGCAATGCATCTACATTATTAAGAAATATTGCACATCGGGCCTACGAAAGAGACAATCGGCTAGTTTCGGCTTTGTGGAGCGTTATCTCTGCTGCACACTGCCTACATAAGCACTGATAGTCCGGTATTGGTCAAACTTGATCAAAATGATCGATGCAGAGTTTTAGCGGGCACCGTGAAAGATGCGTGTGGTGCTCTTATTTTATTACATTTTCTTGGCGTATTTTTGAGTTATATTAAAAAGTGTTGGTGGCATTTTGTTTGATTTAGGCTTATTACAGTGCTCGTGTATAGTGAAATAGAATAACAGTGCGAAAACACGTTCTTTCGGGTTGCCTCCAAAACTTCATTGTAAATGTTGATTACTTTACCGGAGGGTAAAGTAATCACTTTACTCGAATTACTGTGTCTCTGACTGACGGACTGATAAATTGACTGACAAACTCTGACTTTTAAGTTGCATAATACGAATGCGAAATATCGTTTTACTTGACACTGGCAATATGCAAACAAGCGATGCCAAAAAATTAAAAAACGTATCGTTAAACGTCACATAGGTAAGGTGCAAAAGAGATAACGCTCTACAGACCCGAAATAAGCTAAAGTATAGTATAAAAATAAATTTCTTGTGGATAACTGTACATTGAAATATCTGGTTGCATGGTTGATTAGCTTATAAGGTACCTACAGTATTCATTAACACCAATGTAAACTGTATGCTTGTCTGTCACTTCGTAACATACAAAAAACATAACATTATGATCGAAGTTAAAATTCCAATTTTTGTTTACAGACAAATCCCTGCCAATAGTGGAGCCAGCGTTAGAAACGTCAGAAGAGGCACACGCGGCGCAGTGCGCCTGTCCCAACTGTGATGAAGTTTTGTCCAGGTTCTCAGAATGCAGTATTTGCTTGGAGCCGCTTCAGGTAAAATTATAGATTTAAATCATGTAAAGTTTGCCCGGTTTTGATCCCTGGTTCAGATCATCATTTCAGCCAAAAGACGTCCACTGCTGAACAAAAGCCCTCTCCAAAGAATGCTACAACGAACGGTCCCGAGCCTCCCTCATCCAGCGATTGCCCGCGACCTTCACCAGATCGTCGCCGTCGGTCCATCTTATGGGGAGGCCTGCCTACTCTTCGTTTTCCTTACTTCGTATTTTCTTACTCTGGGTCAGATAATTTTTATATTTCTTTTCGATTTTCAAGATCTATGAAGTTTGATAATGCATCTGGTAATATTAAAAACTCAACAGAACAACAGCAGTCAAATCCTTCCGATAGGACGGTAGTATAAATAACGCGGTATGAGGGGCAGCGAGCCACGTACACACAACCTTTGAAAGGTTTCAACCCTATTTTTATTTATTGCAAGTGGCAAACAAGCATGCAGTTCACATTGATGTTAAGTGATGACTGCAGCCTATAGACATCCACACAAGGACCAAGGTCAAAATGCAGATACATTATCACTCCTGAGGCCTAAGGTGTTATGACTCTGTGTCGGCAATTACAGGGCACTGCATCACCGCCTGACCGGAACACGATGGTGCTGAAAACTTGCAACTAGCAAAAAAAATGTCAAAAAACGAAAATGAAAAAAAAAAAATAAAAAAAAAAGAGTTCACCTGCGTGCCCGCATCTCCCGTTTAGGACTACGCCCCCAATGTCTCGGGGGAGATAGGCCCGGGGAAGGAGGACATTCCTCGACCCCCGAACCATCCTCCCCCCCTTCTGTTGCGCTTCACGCGCGGAGGGAGGGATGATGAATAAACAGTCAGTACCATTTAACGGCAAGTATATTAGGTAAATACGGTGGTGCCTACACCCGCCAGCTCCGTCGCTGGAGTTCTACGAGTATCACCAGTAATAATAATATATAAATAATTCATCTGTCCTCACGTAATTTTAACATTTAAAGCCAAAGTCAAATGGTACTTGCTTAATAGCTATTAAGCAATGAGGTGACCGTGATAATTAACCATTAAGTAACATAATACGAGCAATATCCGATACAGTACGACTGGTTGCACAGAGTACATATTTAAACCAGTGATCATTCACGATGCGTTATTAAAATAAATGTATGTATGTATGTATCTTCACGCCAGGTCCCTAACGGTCCCATCAAAAATAAATGTGATAAAAATAATCATAAATTTTATCTGCCGCTAAATGGTAGTGTTCAGCACTATCGTGTTCCGGTTAGATGGGTATGTATGGCTTCATAATAAACTATCACAGAGACACAATAACTAAGGCCACGTGGGTAGCAACGCATCTGCATTTTGACCTCTGGTCTTTGTGTGGGTGTTTATAGGCTGCAGTCATCACTTAACATCAATGTGAACTGTATGCATGTTTGCATAAAAAAAGGGTTGAAACCTTTCAAAGGTTTGCGTGTGTATGTGAATGATCTTTTATGTACTTATATAATACATACTAACGGCGAGCACCAGCTTCGCACGGGTGCAACTTAGATACTAACATAATTTCGCAACTATAAATTGAGATGTAAGCTATCCTATCTTTCAAGTTGGATCAAACTGCACACGGTGTTCAAAGTTTGATTAGAGTCGGTCACATAGTTTGCAAGTCCATCGCGGACAAACAACGTGACGGGTAATTTATATATGTCAAGCACACACCCACGATTCGCCGGTTACGTTTTGCCCCATGCAACAAATGGCGAGCTTGTTGCCATACTTGCCGTCTCCGGGCACATTACCAAACGCCGAGGTACTGGGAAACTTCCAGAAAATGGAATAATCCCAATAGAATCAGAGGGATTTTAAACAGTTATCTCTGATAGCCCCCGACCCGGGTAACAGTTATGGAAATACATCAAAATAACAAAAGCATAAATTTGTTTTATTTAAAGAAAAATTTGACTTCAGGCGAGACTCGAACTCGCGGCCTACTGGGAATCTAGTCCAGCTCCTCTTCCAATTGAGCTACTGAAGTCCTGCCCGATTTATCAAATCTTTCCTTCACATTTATTGCATTGCTTATGGTAGCAGTAGCGCCATCTATTGCCGAACTATGCTAGTTAGGCAACCGATATAATAGACTTTGCAGTTTATTGTATATCGTAAAGAAGTCGCTTTTACCCTTTATAATTGTTTTATGGTTGGGAAAAAAGTTTCTTCGCATTTTTTAAGATAATTCAAAACATTTTTTAATATAGTTTATTTAAATTTAACTAAAGTATGTATATAACTTTTAAAACACTCGCGTTTAACACTCATTTCACTCATTTTACGAACCGGGTCGTGACGCGATATAGATATTGGGTAAAAACACTTTTTACCTTTATGTAAAAAGTGTTTTTAACCTGAGTGAAATAAAGTATGTATGTACTATTTTGTTCGATAACCTTTTGCCATCTTGTAGGTAGGGACATGATCCCATTGCTATAAAAATTTTGGGACTTCTGATCAAAATACCGCGACAAGTGGATTTGGCAGTCCTCTCGTGATGTTAACCTAACATTGCATAAAGAATTCTCGAAGAGACCGAAACAGGTGGAAATCTGAAGATGCAAGGTCAGGACTATACGGCGGATGCATTAACACCTCCCAGACAAACTCTCTTAATTTTTGCTGAGTGGCTATAGATGTGTGAGGTCTAGCGTTATCATGATGAAACACCACACCCCTTCTGTTGATCAATTTCGGCCGCTTTCTCTCAACTTCTTGCTTAAATCTCATCAGTTGTTCGCAGTAGAGTTCAGAATCGATAGTCCTGCCTGGTGGTAATAGCTCATAAAGAATAATGCCCTTCCAATCCCACCACACACACAACATCACCTTATTGCGAGTTAACCCGGGTTTCGCCACAGTCTGTGAAGCCTGACCGGCCTTTGACCACGACCTTTTTCGCACGTTCTTGTCGTACGTGATCCACTTTTCATCACCAGTTATCAGCTTTTTCAAAAATGATTCGGTTTCATTACGTCGTAATAAAGAATCACAAATGAGTACACGGTTCATTAGGTTTCTTTCAGTGAGCTCGTGAGGTACCCAAATATCGAGCTTTTTTTTGTACCCAGCTTTTTTCAAATGCGCCAAAACTGTTTGGTGATCAATTCTCAGTTCTTCAGCTACGTCGTAACTACTGATATGTCGATCTTGCTCCACTTTTTCAAAAATGGCACACATTTTCTCACAGACACTGCACTAGGTCCATAAACATGGCAAATTTTTTTCGCGGCTTGCGTTGCATTTTTACCTTTATTGTAGTAAAATTTTAAAATGTATTGAATTTCTTCATTAGATTCACTCATCTTGACAGTACGAAAAACAAATGAAAATCACACATTTGCCTAATTTGAATTTGGAATTATGTTCTTTAAAATTTGAACTTTCAATGATACCAAAACCAGCCATATACAAATACTACAGCCAAAGAGATTTTATTACAAGTTCATACATACTATAATGCGAAAAGACTTTTTCCCCAACCTATTATATTATTTGGCATGAACACATGCTTGTGAAATATATTAGTTCGGCAAGAGATGGCGCTACTGCTTCCATAAAGCAATGCAATAAATGTGAAGGAAAGATTTGACAAATCGGGCAGGATTTCAGTAGCTCAATTGGAAGAGCGGCTGGACTAGATTCCCAGTAGGCCGCGAGTTCGAGTCTCGCCTGAAGTCAAATTTTTCTTTCCATTATTTCTTTAAATAAAATATATTTCACAAGCATGTGTTAATGCGAAATAATATAAAACAATTATTAAGGGTAAAAGCGACTTCTTTACGATATTCAATAAACTGCAAAGTCTATTATATCGGTTGCCTAACTAGCATAGTTCGGCAAGAGAGGGCGCTACTGCTACCATAAAGCAATGCAATAAATGTGAAGGAAAGATTTGACAAATCGGGCGAGACTTCAGTAGCTCAATTGGAAGAGGAGCTGGACTAGATTCCCAGTAGGCCGTGAGTTCGAGTCTCGCCTGAAGTCAAATTTCTCTTTCCATTTTTCTTTAAATAATATATATTTCACAAGCATGTGTTAATGCGAAATAATATAAAACAATCATAAAGTTGTTTCTCAACTCTAGCGTTATGAAGGATGCCGATCATATGTCCCCGGTTTAATGTGGAGCGCAGGTGTTGTAGTTAGCTAGGATTATGCCAAAGCACTCTTGTTGAGAGAAAAGCTTACGACGTGCTGCCTTGTTACGACAAACATAAGTTAAAAGTTAATTGCTACAACAATTACGTTGTGCTACCAAAGGTAGCAGGTCTACCAAATGACAGCCATTTGGTAGACCTGCAAATTCATGTAAATGCCTGCAGGCTAACTAACACGTGAATTTGGTTTTTAAAGTCTATAATTTTTATGGTAAATAGTTTTTTGTTTTTCAATTTTAGTGTAAATTTCTTGAAATAATTTATACGCACACGTTTAGCTAAAACTGGAGTACTTTCTATCGACATATCCGAATAATCTCCTAACTCCCTAAGGTTAAGTATGTGTATGTATTATGCTATGTACACTACGTAGTAGTACATTGTGTATTGCTTCCAATGTGAGCTCAGTAGCGTGAATGATGATTTTCAGATGTAAATACGCATATTAATTAAGAAAATTTAACTAAAACTCTACGAGCCCGTTTAATTTTCCAGGGTTTCCCTCGTTTTCTTTATGATAACGTCATCAAATCTCAACTTGGTGGCAATGGAATCAACTTGGATGTTACTATCATTACATATGCGCTACTATTTCGAGAACAATAATATGTTTAAGTTTAACATATTTTATCAATTCAAATCAAGATATTCAACTTAATACTGTACATTTATTTCTTTACACTTTAACTAGATAGGTGAGCAAGTTCATTGTAGAAAGACGGCACGTAACATGCAAGTCGGGTAAAACTTACCCAAGCGAAGCTAAATGAATGGCAGTTTATGATACTTACTTGTTTGAGTTTGTACAACGTATAATAATATTAATTATTAGACTACGTACATAAAACATATTTGCAAATTGTAAAATTTGTTTAAAAAAATCATTGATAAGACACTTTTAAAGACTATTTATTACGTACATAAAAGTAAACACCTCTTTTAACTCATCAAAATTAACCCCACCAATCAAATCCAACTCTTTTACGAACACTTTTTAATTCTATCTTTTTCGTTCACAGTGCTGCGGCCCATGTGTTTGTCCTTGGTGCGGTGGTGTGTGGTGCGCAAGATGTTCGCGTCGCATGTCCCGATGCGCATGGTGCAGAGGTAGTCTAAGAGCACCAGCCGCACCGTGTCTGGCGTTGCAAAGACTCATCAACGATCTCATGCTGCCATGTAGAAATTATAGGTAAATAGATTTTTAGGAATCGGCGTGCATGTATGAAGAAAATTATGATTGAAGAAGAAGCGCAGAGGGTGTGTCACGACCGGGGTCTGGCTCTCGCTCCACACACTCTGCCTACTCCGTAAAGAACTGGCGTAAAGATACATACAGACCAACATTTATTATTTTGACGAACCGGTTAGTCCAGCGGTGTGACACGACCGTTTGATTCGAAGGGTCGCGGGTTTGATCCCCGTATCGGGACAAATATTTGTATGGCCTACAGATATTGGTTTCGGGTCTGGGTGTTTGTGTATGTTTTGTATGTGTACAACGGCAGCCACGACACAGGTTTATACCTAGTATGGAGCTGTGAGTGAAAGTTTTTGAGGACAATGCTGCCATATTACGGATTATGTTGCGATCATGTGTAGTGCGTACGATGTACGCGTCACATATCGCAGGCCGGATGTAATATCTGTAACTTATTTATATATCTGGGGTGCATTCAAAACGCTTTTTGAGATGCGGAACCTAAAATGTATTTTTTTCTTTTAATTCGTTTATTGCATAAATCATGAGACGTTTGGTACAGGTGGTAATAATATATTATCTAAGTGCACCATGAAACCCTTGAAATATGATTAGAGAGTCATTAAATTATTAGGTAAATATTTTAGACTAGCTGTTGCCCGCGGATTCGCCCGCGTGGATGTCGTTTAAAAAGTAGCAGTATGTACTTTCTCAAAGTCAACTCTATCTCTAAACCAAATTTAATTAAAATCGGTTCAGACGTTTGGACGTGAAAAGGTAACAGACAGACAGACAGACAGACAGAGTTACTTTCGCATTTATAATATTAGTAGGGAGTAGAGATTGCAAAATTATGTAATGCTGTTTGAAATTATTTGAACGTGAAGCAGACTTGCCGAGACAAAACATTAAGATATAAATTTCAATATTACATATACTAGCGTTCCATACATAATTTTAATTCGGTAACTAATAATAATGTTTTTAAACATCTCTAAAATATAGTTTCTTAAGTCAAAAACAGTAAAAAACATTTCTGTTGAATAAGCAGTAAAAGCATTTAAACCGTTATTATGGTTAAACAAACAGAATTTAACCCTCCATTTTGAAAATCCATTCCATTACAGTAACTCAAAGATAATATTTGATAGCTGGAATTGAGGAATCCCTTTTTATACTGACAATAAAACAAACACCAATTCAATTTCAATACAATACGTGTTTTATGGGAATCTTAAATCAGCTATAAAAGTTTTTCAGAGGAACACTTCGATGGAGGTTTGTTGGTGCAATAAATTTTTCGCCACTAACGCTATTGCCTTCTAGTAAATAGATCGTCAAATCGGAATGGTTTAATTAAAGACAATATTTACGACTTTTTTAAATTAAGGTGGCAAACTAGCATTGCCGGTTTTAAGCATAGGCTTGCTTATGGGCCGCCACCACGAGGAGGCCACTATCACACCAAAAAAAATTAAGGCTCAGTAGAAACAAAACATACTGAGTACTTGATGATTTACTGCTGGTAGCGCTCCAGTGATGGAGCTCGCGGGTGTAGGCACCATCGCATTACCTAATATACTTGCTAAATGGTAGTGTTCAGCACTATCGTGTTCCGGTCAGGTGGTAATATATGGCCCTGTAATTTCCGGTACAGCGGCATAACACCTTAGGCCTCAGGAGTGGTAACGCATCTGCATGTTGACCTCTGGTCTTTGCGTGGGTGTCTATTGGTTGCAGTCATCACTTAACATCAATGTGAACTGTATGCTTGTTTGCCACTTTTATTACATAAAAAAAAGTTTTGTTACAAAGTTTTTTGTTACGCGATTTTTTTTTTCTTTGAGCTTTATATGTTAACATCTCTTTGAGATCATGCAGACCGATGTATGAACACAAATGGCGCAATGTAACGCGCCACGCTAGACCAAGAGCAACAGAGGATGATGGCGATTTGAGGACCTCCACATTCTCTACCTATGGGCTGCCGAAGTCTAAGTCCGGCACCGCAAACAAGCATGCAGTTGTAATGTTAAGTGATGACTGCAGCTTAAAGACACCCACATGCCGACCAGAGATCAAAATGCAGATGCGTTGCCACCCCTGAGACCTTAGTTGTTATGTCTCTGTGAGAAGTTATTTCGGGGCCATGCATTACCATCTGACCGGAACACGATAGTGCTATACACTACCATTTGGCGGATAATAGACACTAGAGCCACAGTCTAAAGAAAACGAATGTGTTAATTACCTAGAACTCTACCACCATCTATACGTAAAAGTAATTATTATTAGAATACGTCACAGAAATAATTCAAGATATGATATGTGTGACATGTCATTTAATTGTTTATTTGTGTAATCATCGATAGCAAATTATCACTTATGTACACACTTGTTAACCAGAATGAAATAAATCTATGCAAATAAATAAAATTGGAGTGTCTGCTTGTAATTTAAAAATAACCGCTTATTACTAAATGCATATGGACGTATACATGGTACATATACCAAAACATGTTTTTTTACAATTTTTGTCTGTCTGTCTGTCTGTTTGGCGGGGCTGATCTTGGGAACAGCCAGACCGATTTAGACGGAACTTTCACTGGCAGATAGCTATGTAATAAGGAGTAACTTAGGCTACTTTTATACAAGCTGCGCCCACGACTTCGTCCGGGTGGATACTGAACAATCATAAAGTAAAACAAACACAAAAATATTTTTTTACCACAGTCTAAAGAAAACGAACATATTTCTATACATCGGGTACCGTTTCAAGTCAAGTGAGAAAAGGGGCACCCTAACTTAGGAATATTGGATGCCCGAGATGTTGTAGATAAGAAAGATAAGTAGTAAGACAACTTATAGCCGCATTATGAAAAAAATATACCAACATAAAGTTCAATTCTATCTAAGGTTATTAGAATAAATAAATAAATAAATAAATACGCTTACACTCACAGCCCCACAGTAGGTAAAAACCTGTGTCGTGGGTGCCGTTGTACACATACAACACATACACAAACACCCAGACCCGAAACAAATATCTGTAGGCCATACAAATATTTGTCCCGGTGCGGGGATCGAACCCGCGACCCTTCGAATCAAACGGTCATCTCACACCGCTGGACTAACCGGGTCGTCAAATACAAGAGAACATAATACCACTGCAATACCAGAGAATCAAATACGTCGTAGCTATTTATATTTATCTATATAAAAGCGAAAAGTCACGCACTGTGTGTTTGCAGATATTAAGAATGCTATAAGTACATACCCGTTATAGGCATGCGCGTCAGAACACTACCTATATTTACACTACTCTGTAACTAATTGATGTATTATAAAAAATAAATAAATCTCAGAAACTAGGAGTGCTAGGAATTTCAAGTTTTTCATGAGGGTTCTTTTAAGGACGTACCTAGGTGCTCACTAAGCCACTATCGCGGCATTCATAAGTAATGTAGGTTTCACCTAGTTGCTAGTTGTGAATATTTTCATTAAGGATTTTTTAGTAATAATATATTTGCAGTTATGCGCAGACTGTATACATGAAGTTCACAAAACCCAATTTCATTTCTGCTCCAGGCAATTAAATCATGTTTAACTGGACTTATTTATGTTACATATAATTTATTCATAATTGAATAATCGTGTTGTGCGCCGAGCCGTATTTGCTTTTCATACAAAAATTTTGCACATTCATGATACTGATTTATAGACGTTATTTATTGTTTTTGTTTAATTATAACAATCTGTATTTGTTTGTTGTTCTGTGGTCTCAGATAATGGATAATGTGAAATTGTACATATATCGTTCTTGTTTGCAGAAATATATATTATATTAAATTGAATAGCAACCCCGACTTCGCAAGTTATGTATGGGCGCCCTTAGATGTAAATACGTTGCCACTCCTAAGGCCTAAGTTTGTTATGCCTCTGTGACGAAAATGGCAGGACTATAGGTAATACATTACCACCTGACCGGAACACAATAGCACTGAATACTAATTATAATAAATTTACTGGTGGTAGAGTTCCAGTGAGGAGCTTGAGGGCGTACGCATTACCTAATTTATCTGCCGCTAAACTAACTAACCGTTAAACTACTTCTACGCTGGGGTTCTGGGTTCGATTCCCGGGTCGGGGGATATTAGAGATAACGGTGTAAAATCCTTCATCTCTTCCAATGGGATTTTTCCATTTTCTGGAGTTCCCAGAACCTCGAAGTTTGATAATGTGCCCCGAGATGTCAATAGGCTCGCCACTTATTACATGGGCCAAAAACGTACTCGTATACATGCATTTACCTCTACCTACCCTTCGGGGATTACAGGCGTGAAGTTACGTACGTACGTGCAAAGAATTTAAATCCCAATTACACTGTTATCATAAAACAATATATAATAAATACCTGTGTCGTGGGTGCCATTGTACACATACAACACATACACAAACACCCAGACCCGAAACAAATATCTGTAGGCCAAACAAATATTTGATCAAACCCGCGACCCTTCGAATCAAACGGTCATCTCACACCGCTGGACTAACCGAGTCGTTAAAATATAACAAATGTTTATTTTGTTCACAGACGAGGCTGCACCGATTTGCTAACAGCCAACACCAGAGCGAAGCACGAAGAAGAATGTAAATATGACACAATGATGTGTCCCATAGCAGCCACATGCTGTTCAGTCGCCTTCGAGGAACTATCCGCACATCTCCAATCAAACCACAACATCATAGCGGTGTACTCGCAGAAAATAAAGATATTGATAGAAAACTTCCAAACGAAACTCAAGAAGACCGCCTGCTGCAGAACAAAATACAAGATCATATTGCTATACCAAAAAAGCGCTTTCATCATCAAAGTATGCATCTATAACTACCACGTTAAGGTCGAAGTCATGAGAAGAAAACTTGGATACATCGCTGATGTAAAATCCGAATCGAGAAAAAGTGATTATTGTGCCCTTATAGAATTCCAAAGCAAAGCACTTTGCACAAAATCTGCTATACTAATAGAAAATGAAACTTACAGTAAGAAAGCTGAAGTACAATGGAGCGATGTTATAATGAAAGCAGAAAATGATGAGGCAATCACGATACATGTTAATATAGGAAAAGCAGATACAGATCCTAGAAAAGAATTTTCTGAAGCCGTTTGATATGTGTACATTTGTGTTCTGACTGAAATTATAACACTTGTGATATTAGACACTGAGTTAAGTGGCGTAAATGATAAGCTCAATGTATAATTAATTAAGAAGTTGTTAACCAATATTGTTATTCAATAAATGTAAACCAAAATTTAAGAAATCCACCTAATTTTAAGTTAGGTTTGAATCAACCTCGCTTATAATTGTAATATTCCTTTGAACCTAACTTGAATGTAAACGGGTACTCCTACATAGCAGTTACATTAAGAAAATAAATGTGCATAAAATTTTGTTTCCATTTTTTTTATATTAATCATAAATAGGCCAAGTGCGCGTCGGATTTGTATGTAATTTTTATAGTTAAAGAATGGTTTTCTACAATTTTTTTACCTCAAATGATTGCCGAGATAAAGTCCTTCCTGTGGTCATCTTTGTCCTACTTTCTTGAATAACTTCAAAACCGTATATCTTAAAATCATAAAAATATGTCTTATATCCTCACAATAAGATTTTTCACGTGATGTGCCAGAAAATATCATTATCAAACCTTTTTTTACGTTCCTATTTATCCTGTAACACGTGTGTGTCCTGAGTAGCCCCTTGTTTAAAGGTACGTAACCATAATAACAACAATATTGTAACTGGGTTTATCAAATTTATCTGTTGTCGTAACATACCCTAGCGATAGACAAGCTCAAGCTTGAATGCCAAGACCGAATATAAGGTTACAGAATGTTTTCAAGGATTACAAAATGTTATCTTGTTATATTATTCAACGCTGCGTGGGAGTACCTTCATAAAAATGGCAGACGTGTCGAATTTTGTGAGTTAATTTCACTGTTTAAAGATAATTATTAATTTTGTCTTTTTACCGAACTGCCTCGGTAGCCTAGTGGTAGCAGGTCACTACTACTACGCTGAGGTCCTGGGTTCGATTCCCGGGTAGGGGGTTATCAGAGATAATGGTGTAAAGTCCTTTATCTCTGGTTCTATTGGGATATTTCCATTTTCTGGAAATTTCCCAGTACCTCGAAGTTTGGTAATGTGCCCGGAGATGTCAACAGGCTCGCCACCTGTTACATGGGCCAAAACGTAACCGGCGAATCGTGGGTGTTTGCATGTATGCTTGAATGCATGCATTTACCTCTGCCTACCCCTTCGGGGATTACAGGCGTGAAGTTACGTTACGTCTTTTTACCATCTCTACAATATTGAGAGCTATGCTGAACTGTTTGACATGATCACACACTTTTAAAAAATGTTTGCAATGATGTTCGAATTATTATTATCGTATTTTTCTCACTGCACTATCTGTCGAAGAGAGAAGTTCTCTTTACACCGACTAGGCAGGAGGCAGTGCTTAACGATGCAGTATTCACGTTTGTTTCTACTCAGAACGTGCAAATTATGGAACGAAGTTCAGTCTGAGGTGTTCTCTCACCGCTACAATATGGGATTCTTCAAAAGAGGCATCAACAGAGTCAATCAGGGTTGCCAACTCCGCTGGTGTTACAAATGTTCATACGCGTCGGTGACCACTCTTCATCAGATGGCTCATCTGCTTGTCTGATAATAAATATATGGATAAATATCATCATTTATAATCACAATAATCTTCAGTACCATTATTAGGTATGTCAACATTAAAAGCATGTATCATCCTATTTTTACATTATAACATTGTAAAGATCATCAATCATTCCATGAACTATAATTTATATATGTACCTAATTGAAATTCCTTTACGTAATTCTTATGAGAAATAATATGATTATTATACGCTGGAACCGTCTTACAAATCAGATTTATTATAATATTATAAAATCCTTGTGAAAAAGTCTCTACTTTTTTATGATTGGACACAATAGTGAGATTTGGTCTTCCATTTTAATATCTTTCGCACAGTAGAGACGTATTATATCTACTTTAAAAATTTATTTTGAAAAACTTAAAATTTCTGGAATTAATAATTATGTACAGCAAATATCAAACTTATAAAAGAACATAGTTATGTATTAACGCTGATATATGAATTAAAAATTCGCTTTTGTTTTTATGTATACTCGTATACCTTTTTTATAAAAAAGTATATATTTTACAATCGGGTGCGCCGTGGCCGGGTGCGTAGTGGAATAACAAATTTATCGTATCGGGAGCGTACTGGCCGGGTGCTTATTGGAACGGGGACCTTATGAACTAACCCGAATAAACGGGTTCTTTAAGATTTTATTTGGATGTCTGAGGTATCACATAATATTTATGTAAAGAATACATCAATAATACGCGGCACTCAAACAGGTTGAAAACTGCTCCTAATCAGGATAGATAGAATTAGGAATTTTGAAGATAAAGTATTGCAGCTATATTTTAACTTAACAGGTTTATATGTAATAGATATTATAAACTAGGTACAAATACCAAAAAACCTAATAACTCTCAGAATATCTTCAACCTGCCATTTTAACCTTGTAAATATATTATTATATGGTAAATGTCGCGGCAACTAGTGTAGTTTTTATTCAATGTAATAAAATATAAGCGGCCAAATGTGACTGACATAGTTTTAACTTAATTTAAGTTATGTATTTAAGAAGTCGATTCTAAAATATAATTAGTTAATCGTGTATTGGCATTTTTATTCTGTAAATCCTTTAATATTACACAAGCATATCTTCAATTGAACGTTACTTCACACCTGTAATCCCCGAAGGGGTAGGCAGAGTAAAATGCATGCATTCAATCATACACGCAAACACCCACGATTCGCCGATTACGTTTTGGCACATGTAACAGGTGGCAAGCCTATAGACATCACCGGACACATTACCAAATTTCGTGGTACTGGTAAACTGCCAGAACCCCAATAGAACCAGAGATAAAGAATTTTACACCGTTATCTCAAATATCCCCCGACCCGGGAATCGAACCCAGGACTCCAGCGTAGTAGTAGTGGCCTGCTACCACTAGGCTACTGAGGCAGTTATCTCATCAATTCAGCTATATATTATTTAGAAGACAATCGAGATACTGAAAATTATATCAGGCAAAGGATGTCCTCTACTGGAACAAAGCCGTGGGAGGCTTAGGGGAATATTTTTTTGTATATAATGAAGGTGACAGACAAGTATGCAGCTAACATTGATGTTAATTGATGACTGCACCCTATAGACCAGAGGTCAAAACGCAGATGCATTGCCACCTTAGGTCTCAGGGGTGGCAATGCATTTGCATTTTGACCCACAATTTTTTGTGTAGATGTCTATAGACAGCAGTCATCAGTTAACATCTATGTGACCACCTTCGTTACATTAAAAAGCAATAAAATATGCATGAATGCAAGCAACTCTTCCGCCTACAATACATATCCGATGATAATTTAAATATATTTATCCCTTTCCCTAACATTAGTATTCCGGTCTCTACGTGACGAATGACATGTAAACGTTCGGGTATAGATACATACCATAAGCGGTCGCGATAGCGGAAACAGAACCAGTACGAAATGCAAGACGAGTATTTGTAATATTTTACTACGTCGGATAGTTTAGTAAGCTTTTTTTATGTTACGGAAGTGGCAAACAAGCATGCAGTTCACATTTATGTTAAATGATGACTGCAGCCTATAGACACTTACACAAAGACCGAGGTCAAAATGCAGATGAATGACCACTCCTGAGGCCTAAGGTGATATGCCTCTGTGCCGGAAATTACAGGGCCGTACATTACCACCTGACCGGAACACGAGAGTGCTGAAAACTACCATTTAGCGGCAAGTATATTAGGTAATGTAGGTAATGCGGTGGTGCCTACGCCCGCGAGCTCCGTCACTGGAGCTCTACCACCACTTCGTACTGCTTGCCATCACTCAACTACCTGAGTATTTTATCAACGAATGAGTAATATTGAATCAATGATTTTATGGGTAGTATTAAGTATTTTTGAATTAGTTTTCTATCAGTCTGTGTCTCAGTAAACAGTTCTCTAGTTTAATTAGACTACATATGTACATTTTTGTACATACAAAATTATAAACATAATTATGAAAAGAGAATATTTAAGCCTTTGCTAACAACTGTAATTATATTTAATTTGATGATCAAAAGTTAAATATAAGCAATACCATCCGCTTCCGTTGCCTTCTAGCCACCATGGCCGTTCCTTTAGTTTGAGCGGCGCTTACAAAGAATTTTGAGCCGTAGGTGTAATTATAGCATCCTAATGGCAGTATCACACGGTTCCAAATCTATTCACTTTATTTCATCTAATAAATGGACACGGGCACTTCGTGATTAATAGTTTACGAAATTATAGATCGTGTGAAAGAAATCAGAAGAACACACACACTGACTAGACTAGACTAACTGAGATCCTCAGTTCCATCCCAGGGGGCAGGGATGAAACTAATTTTTTTTAAAGATTTGTAAAACCATTCGGTTTTGAGAAATATTCCCTATGATTATGAACCACAGAAGCCTAGAAGTCTAACGAGTCTGGACTATGGCCCAAAACTCAACGCTGTCTTTAGGTAGTAGTAGATAACCATCGCCTAGGCTAAGTACATCGCCAATGTTGGCGAGAGACTGATTTAGCATCCACCTGGAAGTTGTGCCAACTGGTCTCTCACTAAGGCTGCCGAAGGAAACTTCTTACTCTACTGTGAAAACCTGTAGGCAACCTAGGCCCAAGGATAAAGCTGAAGGTAAATCTCTTTACTTCTAACTTGACTCAAGGGAAAACACACCGACGTCCATTCCACATTACAAAAGTTCAATGTCTAATGCTGAATTTACTCAAAAAGACGTCAGTTGTGCGCATTTTCCCTTGACGTCAAGCGAAAGTTAAGCGGAACGGACTCCATCCCTGCAATGTGCGCTAGTGAGCTGACTGCCTGTTCTCACTCTCCTACGATCTCATTATTGTACTGACTTCGTGAAGACAGCCCTTGCGCACCTAATTCATGTATGTAAGATCATGGAGGTATAATAAACAGTGCTGAAGTGATGATGATATTCTCCTTGACGTTATCCGTCGGCGTCGTGCTTGACTAGTTTCGTGAGGGCCAGCAGATTTACTTGTGGTAGAGCTCCAGTGATGGAGATCGAGGGCGTAGGCACCACCGCATTACCTAATCTGTCTGTCGCCGAATGGTGGTGTTCAGCACTATCGTGTTCCGGTTAGATGGTAATGTATGGCCCAGTAATAACCATCACAGAGGCAAAAGATCTTAGTCCTCAGGGGTGGCAACGCTTCTGCACTTTGACGTCTGGTTATTGTGTAGATGTCTATAGGCTGCAGTCGTCACTTAACATTAATGTGAACTGCATGCTTGTTTGCCACCATAGAATAGAATTTTGTTAGTAAAGGCCTGTTGCAAGACCGACAATGGCCTTCTAGTGTATTTCACGTACCGACGGGCTCAAACTCTAGATAGCAGCGGAGAAGCTTTAGCTGTGAGCTTAGATATCGCTAAAGCACACGAGTTTGCTCGCGGCACTTACGTCGTACGAACCCCCTGAGGAGCTATATGGACAGCCAGCTTTTTGTCAGAGCTCATCAGAGTCCTGATGGAGGGACAAAGCTCTGACACACTACCAAAACTTGCTGCGGCAAGGCTTTGTGTTGTTTCCCACTCTATTCATTATGCAAATCATCATTGATTTGCAGAATGAATGCTTGGACTTAGTGATAGCTATCTGCTACTTTACAGACCTAAAGATAGCTTTTTAGATGACTGCAACCTATAGACACCCACACTTAGACCAAGGTCGAAATGCAGATGGGCCGTACATACAGGGCCGTACATTAACACCTAACACCGGAACACGATAGTGCTGAACACTACCACTCAGCGGCAAGTATATTAAGTAATTTTTATTTTTATTTATTTCAGATACAAGTCTATAGTACATAAAAATCAATCAATAACATCTAATTATAATTAAATCAAAACAAAAACAATTAACTTACAAATAATATACAATTCATTAATATTTATAAATTCTTCATTCGTCATTAAATGAATACATAATAATCATTAAAAATTACACATGTTCATCTATCTTAATTTATATTTAGGTTTAGATCCTGAGTGCTCAGTATGCTGCTTATTCCAGTGCTGCATGATTGGACAGTCTAGATCCATCCTCCACGAAAATAATTGCATTTGTTAGAGCTATCCAGCACTCGGCCCATCAGAGACGCACTTCGTTTGCGCAAGATTGCAGTAAAGCCATCTATTTGCGCATCGGCAAACATCCCTGATGCACTACAATATGTAGGTAACTAGGTAATGCGGTGGTGCCTATGCCCGCGAGCTCCGTCACTGGAGCTCAACCACCAGTAATATGGATCAAAACCCTCAACTATCATTGTTATACGCATGACGTCTGTCGGGGTCAGCTAGTAAAACATGAGTCAAAAGGAAAAGACAATACTTTCATTCATATAGACAACTAATCGTCTAAGAATGCTGCGTCCATTTTCCATCACGGTGACAAATTTGGAGTAGGGCAGAGTGACAGCAAAATAACGGTCACTCGTTAATATTCGGTGCACGTTTGCGCCAGTTTTCACTGTAGTGACGTCACATTTTCACGACTTTGTTTCCTGATTAGGGTTCCGTACATCAAATCCTTATACAATCATTCTTGCGTCTGTGTGTCTATCTGTCTTTCACAGCCAATTTTTTCTGAAAGTACTTTGCCAATTGGACAGAAATCTGGTACACATCTATGTAAATTAGAGTACTAAAGAAGCACGTGTAACGTTATTAAATAAAACGAAAAATGGTGGACACTTTCTAAAATGGGATGAATAAGACAAATCGTAACTTCACGCCTGTAATCCTCGAAGGAATAGACAGAGGTAAATGCATATATTCAAACTTTCATGCAAACACCAACTATTCGACGGTTACGTTTTGGCCCATGTAGTAGCGTTTGGTAGCGTGCCTGTTGACATCTCCGGGCACATTACCAAACTCCGAGGTACTGGGAAACTGCCAGAAAATGGAAAAATCCGATAGAACCAGAGATGAAGGATTTTACAATGTTATCTCTGATATTCCCGGCATGGGAATCGAACCCAAGACCCCATTGTAGTAGTAGTGGCCTGCTACCACTAAGCTAAAGAGGCAGTGGAGTTTTTGAAAAATAAAAACTAAATAAATTGTGTGACATATTAGGTCTGTTTGTGAGGATCTCAAAATACTTTTTTATAATTGAATAATAACACTTTCAACCTAAAGCCCAGAGTTAAACATTATCAATTTGTGCACGGAACTTTAAATTTACTCGATATTTTACTTTCAAAAAGTCTTTATGAAGGCCAGGTTTTAAATTTTCGAATCAATTACCAAGAAACAGACAGTCCTGGTCACCCACTTAACTGATTTGTTGAGCAAATGTCGACGGATTGAATGGTCACGAGTTTTGAGTTTGTTTAAAATATTGGGAATAAGCTGTGCGTGTCATTCGAAATCATTGCTGCTGCTTTTTGAGCATGAAGTTTTACCTACATATTACCAACGTTAAAGTTAAGTTTAAGTAAAGCCTACGCTAAATCTTCAATTCTAATTGGATCAACGATAAATTAATTGGGAAAATGTAACATACATACGTATACATTTCTACTTTGGTAATTTCACCAAAGTAGAAATGTATACGACAAAACGCATTTGAACGTTTCGGTGAAATTCATCAGCTTCACCGGGCATTTTTTTTTGTTATGGAAGTGGCAAAAAAGCAAGTTCACATTGATGTTAAGTGATGACTGCAGCATATAGACACTTACACAATGACCAGAGGTCGAGATGCAGATGCGTTGCCACTCCTGACGCCTAAGGTGTTATGCCTCCGTGCCGGAAATTACAGGGCCGTACATTACCACCTGACCGAATCACGATAGCACTGTATACTACCATTTAATGGCAAGTACATTAGGTAATGCAGTGGTGCCTACGCCCGCAAGCTCCGTCACTGGATCTCTACCACCAGTATGAAAAGCTTTGTTTTCAAAAGTTACATGTACTTTTGACCCCACTCATGGTGGGGTCAAAAGTCTTAGGAATCGGCGTGCATGTATGAAGAGAATGATGAAGGTAGACGAGGCACGAGAGGTTTGTCAGAACCGGGATGTCTGGCGCTCTACACTCTCTGCCTACCCCGTTAGGGACCTGGCGTGAAGATACATATATACATGTACTCACATAAATAACTCATTATGGTTTTAAGGAGCTAATTAAGTAATATTGCCAAGTGAATAACCTTTATTATGACGATCAAATTCATTCTTTCTCAGTTTCTTTTGAAATGGGGAAATGGAGGAATTTGTAAATAATTGATGCTTTCCATATTATACAAAATTGTTCAGTGTCTATTTAATTTATTATGTGTTTTTGATTATTATTAGTGGTTATTCACTCTAGGTTAGTTTAAAAAAAATGACGATGTAAAATTGCTCTCCAGGAGCCTAATTATATGAAATAAATGAATAAACTGAATAAACTGAATAGGAAGACATTCTTTTGTACTATTTATCTTTCGCAATAACACATGCAAGTGAACTTTAGAAATTAAAGAAAAAACGGAAGCGCTTTACCTCTCTTAGTGGTACAGCTGGCTGGTGGCTGCACTGGTTATCCTGAGGTCGCAGGTTCGATTCCTGCTCGAAGTCTATTTTTTCTTTCCATTTTTTCTTTAATTTCTTAAGACATTCTTTATTTTGGTGTATTTTTAGCTGCTCTGCGACATTTTATGTGAAAATAGAAATACGACGATTTCTTTGTCCACCCATACGTCTAGACGCCGTCTACCGTGTCGTCTGCCTGATAAAGTTTATTATAGAAAAATTAAAATAATGCTTCGGGCATGTATCTTACCTCTGACGGGTCGCAGGTTCGATACCTTGCATTTTTTTTGTACGGACACTTTGTGCGCGAGTCCGACTCGCACTTGGCCGATTTTTTTTTAACTATCAAGAACCGAAAAAAAATTTCAAAAAAAATTACTAACGGCTTATAAGCTTACGGGTTCAAGTTTTTTTTTTTTACCTTTTCAAAAATGTGGGGTTGGTGACGCGACTGGCTGATCCAGCCTTGCTTTAGTTTTAGACGAAGAATTCAGGAAGTCTCCCAAAAATTGGTACTCTATAGCTAACTAGTCTATTGACGACTCGGTTGGTCCAGCGGTGTGAGTTGACCGTTTGATTCGAAGGGTAGCGGGTTCGATCCCCGCACCGGGACAAATATTTGTATGGCCTACAGATATTTGTTTCGGGTCTGGGTGTTTGTGTATGTGTTGTTTGTATATAACGGCATCCACGACACAGGTTTATACCTACTGTGGGGCTGTGAGTGTAAGCGTATTATTATTATTATTATTATAGCTAACTCAAACACTTACCTCAGCAGCTATGTAAGCTGGTATGACAGAGAGCAGCAGTCGTTCCTGCTGCTCCTTCTCACACTCCAGCTTGACGCGCTGCTCCAGACAGGTTCTGGTGCCAGCGAAGGTGTTCCGATGCGCTCGCTCTGTCAGCGCACGGTAGTAGAGGCCGATGCCGCTGGCTGATAATAGGAGAGCCAGTTCGCAGATTAACTGGAACAAAAATTTATTATGTAGTTTACAATGGATCCTGTGGTGACAATAATAATACCCTTTATTGTCTATATTGGTGGTAGAGCTCCAGTGACGGAGCTCGCGGGCGTAGGCACCACCGCATTACCTAATATACTTGCCGCTAAATGGTAGTGTTCAACACTATCGTGTTCCGGTCAGGTGGTAATGTACGGCCCTGTAATTTCCGGCACAGAGGCATAAGACGGAGTGGTAACGCATCTGCATTTTGACCTTGGTCTTTGTGTGGGTGTCTATAGGCTGCAGTCATCACTTAACATCAATGTGAACTGCATGCTTGTTTACCACTTCCATTAAATAAAAAAAAAAAAAAAAAAATTTAAACCACGGCCTCAAAAACAAATAAAAAAAAACAAGCTTTATATTATTATAAGGTTTATATTATTATATTGCAATACATTTACACAAAACTAACAAATTATACCTATTTACAATTCTTCCTATGAATCTAGTTGAAAACTGCATGAAAATCCTGCACGGATTTTCATCTTTATGTTTATCGGGAACAGACAGACAGACAAGCAGACGCCGCAGGGGACTTTCGTTTATAATATGTAAAGGAGAACTTATCACTAAACAGAGATCTCTTCAAGAAGAACCAAGAAAACCGAAGGCTCTTTTTAATAGGTTTGAGGTGAGGATTGAATAATAGACAGTACCTATAGAAAATAACCTACAAATGTGAATGGCTTGTTCCAAAAATCAGAAACATAATAAGATTTACGTAGTCCGAAATGTTGACCTAAATTTTGTAGTTCGTTCCTGTGTACTCCAGGCTCACTACGAGCCTCCACTTTTTGTACCCCAGGCTCACTACGAGCCTGGGGCACAAAAAGTGAAGTGATATTCAATTGTAATATATTTTCCAACAAGAATCTTACTTTTCACACTCGTCAAAATTTAAAAACGTGCTCAAAAATGTAAACAATTATAAGACTAATGGCCGAATACTCAAACGTCACTGCATTTTAAGCAACCCTCAAATATGCGCTATCTCTATCGTTTGAACGTGTTTTATAAAGGCAGAAGTCTTTTAAGTACCTCTTAGATTTAGACGTTTGAGTAATTGGCCGTTGGTCGTCAGTTAAACGAAGGTGGGTCGAGACCTACCCAAATAAGCTCACATTCGCCATGTATTAAAGGCCTATCTTTTTATGTACCGTAGGTGGCAGATAAAGAATGCAGGTCTCATGGATGTTAAATGATGACTGCCGCCTATTGACATCTACACAAATACCAGCGGTTAAAATGCAGATGCATGCAGCCCTCAGACCTTAGTTGTTGTCGCTGTGATAGTTATTACAGGGCCATACATTACCATCTAACCGGAACACGATAGTGCTGAACACTACCTTTTGGTGGCAGATAAATTAGGTTATGCAGGGGCACACCGCGGACACTCCACCAAAATTCTATACAAACGCTTAATTTGGTCTCTATTACACAGCATCAATCAGTGACGGGTATTTACACGTGCACCTGTGTGCGTAGCACGTAGAGAATACCAAACGTCGCCCATAAAAAGGGAGGAGGTTGAGTGAGGCGGGGAAATCGTCCGGGACGTCGAAGTGTCCATTCTATACGTAGTATTATTACATATTCTCTGGCAGTAGTATCTACGCCCTCCAGTCACTAACTGGAGGGCGTAGATCTACCACCAGTAAGATGTTTCATATCAAACCTACCTACATCTTATAATTTACCCTGCTACCACAATATATGCGTTCTTTACACTGTACTACTGAAGTACTTACACATAATGATGGGTGAGTAATTTAGATGCCAAATGAGAAAAAACAAACTCTGCCCAACTCAAGACCGCGTGATTAACAGCAACCGCTTATCCATGAAAACTAGGCGCTGCACGAGATTGCAACGAAACGAAACCTTCTGGTTTACTTACTACAAAAAATCTATTTAAACTAATATTATAAAGAGGTATTTTTTTTAGGAGGAGTTTGTTTGTTTGTTTTGAATAGGCTCAATAACTACTGGACCGATTTTAAAAATTCTTTCACTATTCGAAAGCTACATTATCCACGGGTAACATAGGCTGTATTTTATTTTGGAAAAAATAGGGTTCCGTAAGATATTTGGGTTTTTCAGACACAAGGTGTAAAAAATCAACCAGAAAAGTTACTTATTTTACGTACGCTGCCTAAACTATAAAAGATATCGAGGAAGACTTTAGGCTATATCTATGTATAATCATCACGCTAAGACGAATAGGAGAGGGTAGGCAACATTGCACCGCGCAAAGCCGGGGCGGGCCGCTAGTATATATATAAAAATCAATTGCTGTTCGTTAGTCTCGCTAAAACTCGAGAACGGCTGCACCGATTTGGCAAATTTTGGTATTTTGGAATTTCAGGGAAGGTTTAAAAGGTAAAAAAATATGAAGGAATTGAAGGGAAATAGTAAAAACCACAATTTCATTTTCCCATACAAATAGTCCGTATCTATCAAACCTTTGACACATTATTTCATTCTGAGGCAATACGAAGTTTGCCGGGTCAGCTAGTATTAATTAAAAAAGTATCTATCTATACGTAAAATAAAAGTATACCTACGCCCTTACCCTAATATATTTTAGGAAATAACAGTAATTATCTACATTATTCATTATTTGACTTAAGGAAAAAATAATCTGTCTTTTTAGTTAAAAGCAGTTTAAAACAATAAAAAATCTGCACAACAATAGAAAACAATTATTATCTGCATCAACAACTGTCAAGTTCACTTGAGCAACTCCCACTAACTAAGCATTGCTTATCGAAAACTGTCAGGCGCTTGGAAAAAGGAATTGTCTATAGCAGCTATACTCTAAGTGTGTTCCGCGGAACCCTGGGGTTCCGTGCTACCTCTGTCGGGGTTCCGCAAGAATTTAGAAAAAAATAATCAATACACCTCTCTCTGGTCGCTCCGCGGCCGCACAAAACCCTATGAACGTTATTTATTTATTTATTTGTATTTGTAGAAACATGTGTTACAATAGCTGGTACAATATCTCATAAGTTTGGTATCAACAATTTTATACTTGTACAACCCGTTCGCTCTGAGTTTGCCGGTCTGTAGAATGCGCGTACCCTCCCCCACGTGACAACAAAACTTATAATGTGTTATATATACATAGTTTTACCCAAATATGTACGTACACAATTTTTATTTTTATTGTCTTTTAATGCGGATATCTTTTAAAAACTTAACGAATTTAATTTATCGTTGCAAGGTAAACAAACAACAGTGTTTCAGGCCTATAATAAAATAAGTGCTTTTAAAAGAAAATTAGATTTTTGGATCATTTGCATTGGTAAGAAAGAAATAGAAAGCTTTCCGTTACTCAGTGAGTTTGTTAGCGAAAACGACTCAGAAATGTTTGAAGATGATGTGTTTAAAGTATTGGTCCAATATCTCAGTTCGATGCGCGCAACTTTTAAAAAGTATTTTCCCGAAGAACACAATACAAAAATTAAAGTGAATTCATGGATTCATAATCCGTTTTTACCCAACTTGGAAAAGCCTGAAAACATGCCAAACGAGATATATGAATCTCTTTTAGAAATGTCATCAGACACAAGTATGGAGTCACTGTTCAAAACGACGCCTCTCAATGATTTTTGGTGCAGAATCCAAGATGAATATGCAATGCTTGGCCAAATGGCTCTGGATATTCTTCTCCCGTTCCCAACTACATATTTGTGCGAAACAGGATTCTCTACTTACGCAGCCACGAAAAAAAAATATCGCAATAGACTGGACGCCGAAGCTGATATGAGACTCCAACTTTCTTCCATCAAACCTGATATCAACCAATTGATGAAAAATAAAAAACAGTTTCATACCTCCCACTAGTTAGATTTTTTCTTTTTTAATGTTTTCTATTATTGTCCTTGCTAAATGGTAAAGTAAATGATAATTAGTAACTGTTAAATTGTACTTTTATTATGCTGATTAATAAAAAATACACTTATAAAAACAATTGTTTTATTGTAGGATTCCATCAAGTATATTGATTCCCAAAAGGGTTCCGTCGTTTTAAAAGTTTGAGAACCACTGGTCTATAGAAACATCATTCGAAAAATGCTTGTACAATGAACATATTTATCAAGTTTTTTTGTACGGAAACATCTCGTAAGTTCTTAGCTAAGAACATTTTATGATACCTCCATTGTGCAAATGTAAGAAAGGAAAAAGCGTTCATGCGGAAATTAAAAATATTTTACACAAAGCATCCATTTTCTTATGTTAGATAAACAGTGAATACGACCTTTCACCTACTTTCACAAATAAAAATATACATGCCTATTACTTCTAGATACTTCCATTTTCGAGTCAGAAAAGGATAAGACTAATTAACAAGACAATATTGTTTTCAAAAGTACACGGGCCATATTGAACTATTCATTCTGCACTATCGTGTTCCATGATGGCGAATGGATGTAGTAATTGTACTTCCATCTAATGTATGTAGTAATGTTTCACATTTTCAATGCAAGCCGTTTACTAAGATAGTAGAACTATTTTTTTTTTTTTAAACTTATAGTAAGGAATGAAAATCGAATTTCATTTTCGCCGACAGATTTTGGCTAGATTTTCTCCTTTTGCATTTGGATTGCACCACAGATATCAAAATAACCTTCTCTTGTTATTCAGTTATCTATGGGATAGCTGTTTACCGCGTCACACTGTATACTACTATCACAGTCTTAAGAAAACGAACGTGTTATGCTACTAAACTAAAAATTAAATGAATGAAATTATGTTTATTTATTCTCCACCAACAAAATCTTGAAAATGATGGGTACAAAACATGAGGTAGGTATATGCTATCTTTTTTTTAATATAAAGGAATTGGCAAACAAGCATGCAGTTCACATTGATGTTAAGTGATGACTGCAGCCTTATACTACACCCACACAAAGACCAAGGTCAAAATGGAGATGCGTTACCACTCCTGAGGCCTTAGGTGTTATGCCTCTGTGCCCGAAATTACAGGGCCGTACATTACCACCTGACCGGAACACGATAGTTATGAACACTACCATTTAGCGGCCAGTATATTAGGTAAAGCGGTGGTGCCTACGCCCGCGAGCTCCGTCACTAGAGCTCTACCACCAGTAAAAAAGTTATAAAGCTATTAAAGTTATTTGTAGAGGTTGAACACAAACTTATAAAGCAGAACAAGATAAATTAACTGACCTGCTGATAGAATTGATCTTCTTGACCTCGAGGCCCAAGGCCTATCGCTAGGCCCATGTAGGCCACTGTTAGCGCAGCAGCCATAGTCAATGCTATGGGCCGCGCTATGGGCATCATTGTGTGCACCATCTGAAAAGAAAAACAATTTAGAAGTTGCTCAGACTAGGTACTCTACTGGTAGAGTTCCTGTGTGGGTGGTGCGATCTCAGCATTACCTGTTTGTCACCAAATGGTAGTGTTCAAGACTATCGTGTTCCGATTACCGTGTATGTACCGTGTATACATACATACATAACTTATTTTAATATTACAAACAGACACTCCAATTTTATTTATTTGTATACCTAAATAATCGCGTAAAATATTATTACGTCATAAACAAACCAGTAAAATGCTAGCTGAAAGTGCTGAAACCTAAAAATTTGGATATACTATTTATCTATACATCTATACAAATAAATAAAATTGGAGCAGACACTCCTATTTGTAATATAAAAATAACCACTTTTTACTAAATGGATACGTACGCACACGGCACATATACCAAAACTACATTTTTTACAATTTTTGTCTGTCTACCTGTCCGTCTGTCTGTCTGTCTGTCTATTTGGCGGGGCTAATCTTGGGAATGGCGGGACCGATTTGACGGGACTTTCACTGGCAGATAGCTGATCTAATAAAGAGTAACTGAGGGTACTTTTATACTAGCTGCGCGCACGACTTCGTCCGGGTAGATACTGAACAATCATATATTCACACGCGAGCGAAGTCGCGGGCACAGCTAGTTTATTATTTATATTTTACAATTTTTGTCTATCTGTCTGTCTGTCTATTTGTTGGGGCTAATCTCGGGAACGGCTGGACCGATTTCGACGGGACTTTCACTGGCAGATAGCTTGTGTAATAAGGAGTAACTTAGGATACTTTTATACTACCTGCGCCCACGACTTCATCCGGGTAGATATTGAATAATCATAAATTACACAGCACAGCTAGTGTTAAATATGTTTGTGAACTCATAATGTATTTACTACATATAATAGGTTGGGGAAAAAGTCTTTTCGCATTATAGTATGTATGAACTTGTAATAAAATCTCTTTGGCTGTAGTATTTGTATCTGGCTGGTTTTGGTATCATTGAAAGTTAAAATTTTAAAGAACATAATTCCAAATTCAAATTAGGCAAATGTGTGATTTTCATTTGTTTTTCGTACTGTCAAGATGAGTGAATCTAATGAAGAAATTCGATACATTTTAAAATTTTACTACAAAAAAGGTAAAAAAGCAACGCAAGCCGCGAAAAAAATTTGCGATGTTTATGGACCTAGTGCAGTGTCTGTGAGAGTAGCAAAAATTTGGTTTAAGCGTTTTCAATCCGGAAATTTTGATGTCAAAGATGCACCTCGCTCTGGTCGCCCAATTACGGATAAAATGGATGCCATTTTTGAAAAAGTGGAGCAAGATCGACACATCAGTAGTTACGACGTAGCTGAAGAACTGAGAATTGATCACCAAACAGTTTTGGCGCATTTGAAAAAAGCTGGGTACAAAAAAAAGCTCGATATTTGGGTACCTCACGAGCTCACTGAACGAAACCTAATGAACCGTGTACTCATTTGTGATTCTTTATTACGACGTAATGAAACCG
Source organism: Macrosoma leucophasiata (assembly GCA_036365455.1). Taxonomy (NCBI): domain Eukaryota; kingdom Metazoa; phylum Arthropoda; class Insecta; order Lepidoptera; family Hedylidae; genus Macrosoma; species Macrosoma leucophasiata. Next base: position 20,253,082 of record JAWQUS010000024.1, on the reverse strand, counting down.
AATCATTTTTGAAGAAGCTAATAACTGGTGATTAAAAGTGGATCACGTACGACAACGTGGTCGGCAACATGGTATTTAATAAGTACTGGTGACCTTTGTTAGGCAAAGTAATTTTGAACTCTTTTTGGGTAAGAATTTGCCTCGAGCAGTTATATAGTGGTCTCTAATAACATTTTACTGTCAAGGCATATTATATTAGAGTATGGAACATTCTGTTGATACCTATTTCTATTATTAGGTACGAGCATTTTTGGACCATTATTTATTTTATTTTTGTTTACTTTGACATGTGTATTAATCAAAGTATCAGTTGTTATTCGCTTTAATTTTATATTTGTAACTTGACCTATCACAAGTAAATTCTATTATTTCCAAGTGATTAAATACATTTTTGAGTTTGAGTTTTATCATCATCATCTTACATGAATTTATAAGTAAATACTGCAGCCTACAAAACATCTACACAAAAACCAGATGTCAAATTGCATATGTAGAAATTCATAACCGAAACACGACAGTTTTTTTTTATATTTAATTATTTTTTTTTTTTTATTATTTATTTAAAAACATACAATAATTAGGTGAATACAATAAAAGTAAGACGCAACATAAACTCGTTCGAGTTTTACCACGCGTCAGTGTCATCAACATATTATTTATAACATTAATTACCTACCTACAAAATCAAATTAATTTAGACTAGGCATGCGTATTACAATCATGTAGGTAAGTAGGTAATATAATGGCGAGCGCGAGCACTCCGTCGAACCTGAGCGCTGCACCGACCCACCTGACTTGTGTGTATACAGCATGTTGTTTGATAAAAGTACATAATGTGAGTGTAATTTTTTTTTTTAGGTTTCGTGTATTATTACTTACGTTGTTGTTGTTAATTTATTTATAAAAAAATGTTTCAATTTATATTTAATGTTCTTATTATTTATTTCATTTCTCAATTCTGTTGGCAGTTCATTTATAAAAGAAGGTACGGTATATTTTAAAGTTCTTTTGCCATAAAGATTATTGTATTTTGGTAACAATAATTTGTTCTTATAAGAGCTACGGGTTCTTACGTCAGTAGAATTGTCTATGTTATGTGTTGTTTTATTATAATTGAAAAATTCTTCATTTAATATACTTAATCTGATTTTTTCATGCACTGGAATAATTTTGGAAAATTCGAGTAATTTATGGTGGTTCTCTTTGAATTTTGTTTTAATATTTAAAGGGACAACTTGTTTCAACAAACGTAGTTGTAGTGTGTATATACGATCAAGATGACTTTTGAAAGTTCTCCCGTAACTAGACAATCCGTATCCTATAATCGACTCAACTAGTGATTTATAAAGTTGGAGTCTAATTGTGTAGGGTATTTTACATTTCATTATGGAAAATTTTGCAAGTATGGCTCTTAATTTATCACAAACATATTGTATGTGATCTTTCCAGTTCATCCTATTATCAATGACGAGGCCTAAGTAAGTATACTTGTCAACTACCTCTAGAGGTTTACAGTCACAAAGTGATGTGTTAGCTTTATGAAGACATGCATGGTCGTGTGCTATTAAGCTAGGTGATATTTCACATCTATTTTGGCTAGAGCTTAAATACATAAGTTTTGATTTGTCCGTGTTTAATACTAACCCCATGTCATGCGACCATTTCAATAGCATGTCAAAATCTATTTGTAATTTTCTAAGAGCTTCACTTGGGTCTTTACCTACAGCCATCAGACAAGTATCATCTGCAAATTGGTATATTTCGCAGTTGGAGATCACTCTGTGTAAATCATTTACGTATGTAACGTAATGCAAAGGACCCAACACAGAACCCTGAGCTGTGCCTTCAGTAATGGTCACTACATCGCTATCAGTCTCGCCTATCCTGACAACAAACTGTCTTTTATTTAAATAGTGTTTGCACCAATCTAACAATTCTCCTCTAATTCCACACGCTTCTAGCTTTTCAAGTAGAATATCATGTTGGAGTGTGTCGAATGCTCGACTATAATCGATGAATGCCAACATTACGTGATATTTTTCATTAAGGTGTTTATAAACGTTGTCTGTAAAATTGGTTAGTAATTGTGTTGTGTTTTTATGTGGTTGGAAACCATATTGTTTATTGGTCAAAATGTTATTTTTGCTATAAAATTCATAAATTTCTTTACTTAGGTATTTTTCGACAATTTTATCAATAACTGGTAACATTGTAATAGGCCTATAATTGTTGTAATTATCGCGACAACCTTTTTTGTAGATGGGTCGTACTACACCTGTTTTAAGGGCAACTGGATATTCACGAGTAACAATGCACTGATTTACTAGTTTAGCAATAGCATTTGTCACCCTATCACAAAGTAATTTTACGTCTATTGTTCGTATACCGTCAAGTCCGGGAGCTTTATTGCTTTTTAATGATTTTATAATACTTTCAATATCTTTAGCTTTAGCTGGTCTATATCTCATTGTCACATAAGATGATTTAAGATAAATCGATTTATCCAGCAGGGGGATTTTGCATCTTGGTGTCGTACTTTTAGCACTACTTATAAAAGACTTAGCAAAATTTTCAGCAACTAATTTGTCGCTGTCATATCCAAACGCTGATCTGATAGCATCGTCAGTCGGTTGCTTTATTCTACCAGAAATCTTGTTCAATATTTGCCAAAGTTTTCTTGGATTCCGTTTATTTAGTGAAATTTCAGTTTTAGTAAATTTGTTTTTATTTTTTTGTATTATTTTATTAGCGTAATTTCTTGATTTATTATAATATATTTTTAATATTTTATTGTTAGGGTCTTTTATCCATTTATAAAAACAGCGGTCTCTTAACTCGCATGCATTCGTGACTTTTTTGCTAATCCAGTGATTATTCAATCGATACGTTTTATGTTTAATTTCAATTTTTTCTTGTGATCTGTTGTAGCAATCTTTAAAGTTATTGTTTATAAAGTCATTAATTGCTGTTGGACATAACATATCACATGCGTCGTCCCAATTAACTTTATTTGAAAGTTCATTAAATAAATTAGTATTAAATACGGTCTTAAATTGTGGAGCATCCTGTGTTGGTGCACCGACGCAAGCCAAGAGGACGGCGCGGTGGTCTGCCAGTGTCGTGCCGACAGCCGCAGTAAATAGGTCCTGTGTGTGGGATCGTGCGTAAATGTGATCAATACATGATTTACAAAGTTGATTTTTATATAATTCTATTCTAGTGTGTTCGCTGATTCCACACATAAGACCTAAATTATGCAGTGTGTCGTTGTATATATGTTTTATAGGATTACTCAGCTTTAGGTCGATGTTCGTGTCCCCTAAAAGATATAAATCAAATTTGACGTTAATCTGATTAATTGTGGTTCGAAGTTCCTCAATAAACAGTCTTTTACTATAACTCGGTGGTCGGTAAACAGCACACAGGTACGCGGTGTAGTTCGAGTGGGTGGTTATCTTGCAAAGTATACTTTCAAAGTGTTGATTATTTACATTCATAGTGCTACATTTGTGTTTATTATTAACATATAAAATTATACCACCACCCCTTCGTGACTTTCGCAGCGCTGTGTACATTTGATAGCCTTCGATATGATACAAACAACGAATATTATCAGAGATATTTACTTCCGTCAGGACAATTACATCTACACATTTGCTAGCAGAAACAATACATTGTTCGAGAGATGAGAAATTCTTTATAATAGATCTTATATTTATATGCATGCATAGTAAGTTAACGGAAGAAATAGGTATTTGAGACAGGAAATGATTTATATTAAGACAATCTGTTAGTTCGTTGATATCATTCAACAATAAGTTATTACTCATGGTAGCCATTTTTAATAGTGGTATTCAATTATATGGTTACCTACAACAAAAATGATATTCAGTTAAGGTTAAGAACTATTTTTTATAATTGTATTAATGTCCTCTAGGTTTTTAATTGTATAAATTTTTGCGCTGTCGTCCTCTCTTGCCCTAATTACGCCGTGTTTGAACCATACGTACTTGAATTGTAGTTTGTGTTTGAGCTCCTGTTTTGCATTCCAGAATAAGTGCTTAACTGATTTAGTCATTGCTTCTCTAATAAAAATAGGGTGATTGTTTTGCTTGTCAACAGGGTGTATTTCTGCAACGGTAATCTTCGTCAATCTTCCAGCTTTCATCCACTGTTCCTGAATGTGTGCATCTTTTAACTCAACGATGATTTTGGCCGGTTGATCTTTGAAGCTATGAAGTTTTTGTGTCGCTTTGATTCCGTCCTTCGGCTGCTTAAGTTTTGTTGCAATATTCTCTACTATTTGTGAGGCTTGCTCTTGACTTTCAGTTGGTACGTTAGCAATCTCTATGGTTTTGGACAATTTTTGTTGCTCTAGTTCTTGGATACGTTGCTCCATTGCACCTACCCTTATTTCAAGATTGGTATTAGTGTTTGTGAGTGCCGTATTTTTACGTTCCAGATCTTTAATGTTTTTTTTGAACATCTCCATACACTCAACAACTTCATCTAGTTTGGCGCTGTGGAACTGAAGAGATTCGTGTAGATCTTTTATTTCCTTTTTGATAGCTTTGTGGACCTCTGTAGATATGCTGCTAAGGAGTTTCTTTGCACCGATTTGAACCACTTCCTCATCGTCGTACTCTTCATCGTCTTCTGGCACGATGATGGATGAATTCTTCCGTGGGAGCTCGTTTTGACAGTCAGGATAGGTCCACTCCAGACTATCGGCAGCTTTGAGCGCCGCGATTTGCTTGACTGTTAAACCTGCGCACTTTGTACTGAGATGGACGATACGCTCACATTTACTACACTCAGTCCCAGGGGCAGATTTTGTGATACTTTTTTTACAAACATCACACCTTCGAGACATAATGTGGGTAGAAAATATCTATGCTTATTGTTTAGTGACGTGTTGTACGCACAACGATTCGTCAATTACTGATGTAAAGAAATGGTAAACAAGCGTACAGTTCACATTGACGGTACGTAATGGTGTAGGTTGCTTATAAAAAAAATGTGTTCATGAAATAAAAAAAAAACTGTCGACCAGACATTTCAGTTTAGATATGTTGCCACTCCTGAGGCACACCGCGGACACTCCGCCAAAATATATGTTGTAAAGAAATACTATTTCTTTCTTCGCACTCTGCGTGTTTATTAACCATGAAGTTTGGTTTATAGTTTTTAAACTTTTTAGTTGTCTAGTTTTAAAGAAGAAACGAATGCAGAATGTCAGAGACAGATTCAAATACGAGTGGATTGACAATTGCATTATCAATGAAAATTATATTTTAATATTATTTTATGTTTTAAAAGTGAAAGAATAAACTTTAATTGTCGTTTCTTTTTTTCAGGTTTAGGTTTATATTGTTTTATATTATCTAGATAAGATAGTCTTTGTACAAAAAAACTTACAATAAATCTTCTTTTCAGCAACACATGGTTTATTTCTTTCATTGAGTAAAATAGACTTAAATAGATTTATAACGTTATACAAACGCTTAAATTGGTCTCTATTACACAGACATCAATCAGTGACGTGTATTTACACGTGCACCTGTGTGCGTAGCACGCAGAGAATACCAACCGTCGCCCATAAGAGGGGAGGAGGTTGGGTGAGGCGGGGAAATCGATGTGTACATTGTGGTCGAAGTGTCCATTCTATACGTAGTATTATTACTCATAGTAATAATAACACTTTTTACTAAATGCATCTATGTATACACGGTACATATACCAAAACAACATTTTTTATAATTTCTGTTTGTCTGTCTGTCTATCTGTTTGTTTGTTCCCGCTAATCTCGCGAACGGAGTCGCGGGCACAGCTAGTATACAATAAGTTTTTCCTGGTGGTAGAGCTCCAGTGACGAAGCTCGTGGGCGTAGGCACCACCGCATTACCTAATATACTTGCCGCTAAATGGTAGTGTTCAGCACTATGGTGTTCCGATCAGGTGGTAATGTACAGCGCTGTAATTTCCGGCACAGAGGCATAACATGAGTGGTAACGCATCTGCATCTCGACCTCTGGTCATTGTGTAAGTGTCTATAGGCTGAGTCATCACTTAACACCAATGTGAATTGCATGCTTGCTTGCCACTTCCTTAACGTAAAAAAAATATATACAGCGGGTTCCATTTTTAAATTGATTTGGACAGATATTTAGATCATTAATTTACATGTCATCTGTCATGTTACTATGTGAAAGTGTGGTATAATTGACTTCTGGAAACTGGAACCGTGCTACTGGAGTGTCCTGTCTATAGAGAAACATCCTTTTTAGGATTCCGTAGTAAATAAGGGACCCTTATAGTTTCGCCATGTTCGTCTGTCTGTCTGTCTGTCCGTTTGCGGTTTAGCTTCAAAAACGATTGGTACTAGAGACTTGAAATATGGCACAGTATACCTTACCTTAATCACTCCGACAAAGTGGTAGAATAAAACGAAAATGAATGAAATATAAAATTATTTACGGTATCTCCGTACATGTAACGGGCGGATATTTTTTTTTTTTGTGTGGGATATCGTTTGAAGGTTTCGTTTTCGATTTAGTTAACAGTTCGTGACTTATTATGCTTAAGTGCCAATTTTCGTTAGAGTCACGTGTTCCCCTCCCTTTTGAACATTTTGAACAACTCCATAGAAAATATTAACATAATATTTTCATTTCATTAATCAAACCTAAAAACCTACGGAACCCTACACTGCGCGTGGCCCGACACGCACTTGGCCGGGTTTTTTTTGTATCGTGACTTAAAAAGGACCCGATTAATCCGTTTTCCTGTCTGACGCAGGGAACGAAAATAAGCGAAAAGCAGGTAGATATCGAAATAGACAGGGCCTCATAAATAATGGAAATCAAATTGAGTATGTCAAGTGCGGTTCAAGATTAAACATCAAACGGATGGAGGTGATATTTATGAATTGCATGAAGTGGGATTTATGAATTGCATGAAATGGTGGTAGGGCTCCAATGACAGAGCTCGCGGGCGTAGGCACCACCGCATTACCTAATATACTTCCGCTAAATGGTAGTATTCAGCACTATCGTGTCCCGGCACAAAGGCATAACACCTTAGGCCTCAGGAGTGGTAATGCATCCGCATTTTGATCTTGGTCTTTGTGTAAATGTCTATAGGCTGCAGGCATCACTTAACATCAATGTCAACTGCATGCTTGTTTGCCACTTCCATTACATAAAAAAATGGGGTTCACAGTTAAACTGTACACGACTATGACTGAAAAAAGTAAAAAAAACTGAACCTTTATAGGATCAATCGAGCGTCTGTCTGTCTGTCCTTCCGTCACAGCTAGTTGGCTTTGAAGGTACTGGAACGATTGAATTGAAAATTGGCGTGCATAATACCTTATGAGACATAAAGAGACATTTTACTGGTGGTAGAGTTCCAGGGCGTAGGCACTAACGCATTACCTAATCTATCTGCCGCCAAATTGTAGTGTTCAGCACTCTCGTGTTACGGTTAGATGGTAATGTATTACCCCGTAATAACTTTTACAGAGACATAACAACTAACCCCCTTATTCATGAACGTACATCAGATACGTTTTAGCTATAGAATGCTTTGTCTTTGTCAGTTGCATTGTCAAATGTGCAGGATAGAAAAAGACAAAGGAGAGATTAGCAACACTTTAGCTAAAATACGTTTATGAATAAGGGGGTTAGTTTTCAGGGGTAGCAACGCATCTGTATTTTGACGTCTGGTCTTTGTGTGGGTGTCTTTAGGTTGCAGTCATCACTTAACATCGATGTGAATGCTTCCCTGCCTTCTCTTTAGGTGTTCATTTGAAATTTGCGATGGATAAGAATCCAGATATTCTTTTTTCATTTAATAGGTAAACAAATTATTTTTATAGAGTAAATCTAAGCAAAAATCATGAAGTTTTAATAATAAAAATGTATTAGAACAGACACTTAGAAACTAGACCAACCAATTCTGTTAGATAAAATATTATAAAATTCGATCTTTCGAACTATTTTATCCAGTATCACCATTTCATTCAGCCAAGAGGAAAAATGGAATCGACATTTACTGGATATTCGGTTCTTTAGCAATCCGATTCTCAGTTTTCTCTAAATCTCGAATAAGCATATCGTGCATTCTTTCTTATATTGTCTTAGCCTGGGTTGTTGTTACATTTCACATCCTTCTCTAACTTTAACAGATTTCTTTAAGTTAGAGAAAGATGCAAAATGTTACATTAACTTTTAGAAATATCGTTTATTTGTTAAAGTTAAAGTTATATTATCGGCTTAGGATGAGATTTATAGACCACACTAAGACTTTACTTTCAGCAAAGTACGCTTAGAATTGGCAAAATTCATACTTTACTGAAGTAATTTCGTAATGCGCTCTGTAAATTTTCATACTTTACTGAAGTAATTTCGTAATGCGCTCTGTAAATTCATCACTCGTCATTTTGTAAAATGCCTTCTATATACAGAAGGATTCAGCGGGAAGATACGTACTTTTACAGTACTCAACAACTAATATTGCACATTGAGCCTGCGAAAGACACGATCGGCTCGTTTCGACTTCGTAGAGAGTTATCTCTGTTGCACACTGCCTACGTAAGCACAAAAATGGTCGACAAAAGTCAAATAGGTACGGTGCGAAAGAGATAACGCTCTACAGACCCGAAATAAGCCGAAATACAATATTAGGCTCCTAGACTCGATGTGCAATATTTATTATTGAGCACTGTAAATGTATTTGGTGGTGTGATATAAACTCTTAATCACAGTATATCAACTCCTATTAAAATTAAAAAAAAACATTAAAAAAAAGCAACTTCACGCCTGTAATCCCCGAAGGGGTAGGCAGAGGTAAATGCATGCATTCAATCATACATGCAAACACCCACGATTCGCCGGTTACGTTTTGGCCCATGTAACAGGTGGCAAGCTTGTTGACATCGCCGGGCACATTACCAAACTTCGAGGTACTGGGAAATTTGCAGAAAATGGATATCAATAGAACCAGAGATAAAAGTACTTTAAACCATTATCTCTGATAACTCCCTACCCGGGAATCGAACCCAGGACCTCAGCGTAGTAGTAGTGGCCTGCTACCACTAGGCTACCGAGGCAGATAATAAAAACATCTCCCGCAGAAAATCTTTTTTCCATAGTCAACCGATAACACGATGTTCACAATATCGGTTAATTACAACGGATGCTTCATACAAATCCAATTAAATGAAGAAAGGGATTCCTAATCTATATTTTTTCCACTCCTACGTCGTTGTTCTCTGGTCGTGGCCACTCGAGAGCTTTACGAGCAAATTTAATTTCTCGAGGTTTTCTTTTTTTTGTATAGATTGGCATGATTCCTGACCTAAATGCTGAATTATATCTGTCTGTTGACGTGGTTTTATAATCGTAATTGGTGATTGGATTTTCTTTCTGTTTTCGGTTATACTTCCTGAATCGGGATCATTTTTAGGGTTCCGTACCGCAAATGTCTGTGGATTTTGTGAATCATTAAAAAAAATGGAATTTTAAAAATCAAAAAAATAACATTTTATTCATTACCAACGTTTTATGTAAAAAAATTAGGAATGTCAGATGCATATCAGGGTTTTTTTTATGTAATGTAAGTGGCAAACAAGCATGCAGTTCACACTGATGTTAAATGGAGACTGCAGCCTATAGACACTTACACAAAGAAAGAAGTCAAAATGCAGAAGCGTTGCCACTCCTGAAGTCTCAAGTGTTATGCCTCTGTGCCAGAAAATACAGGGCCGTACATCACCACCTGACCGGAACATGATAGTGCTAAACACTACCATTTCGGTGGTGCCTACGCCCGCGAGCTCCGTCACTGGAGCTCTACCACCAGTATAAACCTGAAGGCTGGCGAAACTATAAGGATTCCGGGCTACAGAACCCTAAAAACGGAGGCTTTATCCAATTAAATGAAGGATAGCTATTTTTTTTTCTACATAACTCCTACTTTGTTGTTCTGTTATGGTGTTGTCGAGTCAAATTCAATTTCCCGCGGACTTCTTTTTCTATGAAAATCGAACCGCCACGATACTTGAGCGGAATACAAAACGCCTTGGTGCCATTGATGTGATCCCCAATCGTAATTAGTTGAGGTTCCCTTATTGTTGTTTTCTTTTGTAAGGAATCTATACTTCTATACTTTATAATATAAAGCTGAAGAGTTTGTTTGTTTGAACGCTCTCTCTCTCAGGAACTACTAAACCGATTTGTAAAAATATTTTAGTGTATGACCATTTAAGGCAAGCGTCCACTTGTCGGTATCGTACGCATCGGACGCATCGCACGCAACGGATCGTAGTATCCTTTGTATAGAAACTCATATAAGTGCGTCCACCTGTCCGCATCGTACGTATCGCACATCGGCAATGCCGACACTGTTGCTCCGAGAGGCAACTTTTGCGATGCGTGCCGATGACGTCATACGGAATGCCGATCAGTGGACGCACCCTGCGCGAAATATTAGAAGAACTTTGTGTCATCGTTTAACAAATCAGAAAATAGGGTGTGATATTCTCCATGCTCTTTCCTCTATTCTCACACAGTTTACACGTGCGCTCACGACGAAAATTCAAATGAACTGGCATCGTCAATCCGTATGCTGGTACTCACCGTTGGTAATCCGTACGCTGCCAATACAGTGGATGCACTGTGAAAAATTTATCCGTTGCGTGCGATACCGACAAGTGGAGGCTTACCTTTATTGGGGAAGGCTATAGGCTATAAAACATCACGCTACGCGGACGAAGTTGTGCACACAGCTAGTAAACTATATGAGGCATAGCAGTTCAAAGAGTATTGTGTGGTGATAAGATGTTCACGGCAAAGGTTTGTCAGATAAGGTTGAGTAAGATTATTTTGTAGAAATATTTCCGATCGTTGTTTTTAAATAGTCCTTTTCCGTGGGCTATGGTAGACTTCAAGAGTAGTAACACAATGGCATTTCGACTTCAGATTTATGTGGATGTCTATAATTATGTAAACTGGATGCTAGATTGCCAGCATCGTTAGGTACATTAAAAAAGGAACTCGAAAAATTTACTGGTAAATCGTGGTTCATCTACATAATAATCAGATATAGCAATGTAGATTCCTTACAACTCCTGAGAAATAAACTGGAATACCTCTGTGCCGGAAATTACGATGCCGTACATTACCTCCAAACCACAACCCGATAGCGCTGAACTACAATTAAGCGGCAAGTAGATTAGGGTAATCGGGTAATGCGGTGGCACAATGTAATTTGTTCTTTATATTGTGGCGGTGGTGCCTATAAGTTTGTCCTTGCCCTCTACCAATGAAAAAGGTTTGAATTTAAAGTGTTTTTACTGGTGGTAGAGTTCCAGTGTCGGCGCTCGAGGGCGTAGGCACTACCGCATTACCTAATTTATCTGCCGCTACACTAATGGTGTTCAGCAAAAGAAAGAAAAAAAAACATTTATTGGCGCAGCCGATCAAATACTGCATAGAAAAACAATAGAAAAAAAAATTAAACATTTAAAATACCAGTAGGTTGATCCGACAAAAAAAACAACATTTATGAAAGCATTGACATTATAACACAAAAAAAAGAAAGAACACTGTTAATATAAAAAAAAAATAGGTACCTTGTAACAGTAGAAAAAAAAATCAGCACTATCGTGTTCCGGTTAGATGGTAATGTACGACCCGTTAATAACTATTACAGAGACATATAACTAAGGTCTCAGGAGCATCTGCATTTTGACCTATGGTCTTTGTGTGGGTGTCTATAGGCTGCAGTCATCACTTAACATCTATATGAACTGCATGCTTATTGGCCACCTTCATTATATAAAAAAAAATGTAATAGCTCTACCTACCCCAATTTCCTTCGTGAGGTAGATGAAATAGACGCCTATTGCACGGGAAGCATCTAGGTAAATAAATTTTACACTTGGGAAATATGCTTTTGTGGTTCAATATAATATGACAAGCCGTGAAGGCGATTACAAAAATATGTGTTCAAAAGTGAACGAGAGGAGAAAAACAATTTTAAGGTTCGGTTACACCAAAATTTTTTGTTAAAGTTAAGGTTCTGTCAACTGTCCGAAGCGCGCATGGCCCAGCGGCTGGTGCAGATCGTAAGCGATCTGCTCGGTTAAGCACTACGGGCGCGGTCCGGTAGTGTGATGGGTGACCGCTAGTGGCAAATTAAATGCGCGTTTCCGTGCTTCGGAGGGCACGTTAAGCCGTCGGTCCCGGTTACTATCGATTGATAGCAGTCGTTAAAGCAGCTTGTCGGAGGCCTTATGGGCGGTTTGAAAATATCCGACAGTGGGTTGGCTACTAACCCACCCACCTCCACCAATCCGCATTGGAGCAGCGTGGTGGATTAAGCTCCAGGCCTCCCCCCAGAAAGGGGAGAGACTCGTGCCCAGCAGTGGGACGTATAATGGGTTGCCATTATTATTTATTATTAAGGTTCTGTCAAAGGAGATGTTGCAAGAATGTATGACCCTCCAGCCATGTATTGTACATAATGTCATTAACAGACAAAATCAATATACAATAAAACGTTTTTTACAACATGTTTTCACTTATTTTGCTTTGTTTGCGGTTACAAAACATTATTTGTAGTTAGAATTGCAACTCAAAACCAACATGACGAATATGGCGGGCGATGTCATTTTAATATTTTCATTTTTTAAATTGTTTTGTTGATAATATGGTACTTGGAGAAAAAATATATTTTCTAAATACTATCAAAATAGATTCCATACTATACAAATCAATTTCCAATTTTTTAAAAAATCATGGGAACTTCTTTAAATTGATAGATTCGGTACATCGTTTTTTTAATAATATGTGATGCACTAGTAAGATACAGATAGCATTAGTTTTGTTTTATCTACATAGGTACTATCCCAAGCGTCGGCTGTATCGCCGCCATGTTGCACATGGTTGACAGTGATAAAATCGTTTGAATTAAATGTGAATGTAAGAGATGTGTCTCTAAAATATATTCTTGAATAAATTAATTGTATTTTTTTCGGATTCTTCTTTAATTTACCAATTTTTTGAGGACATGTACGAACCAGAGCCGAGCTCTCAACATCTCTTTTTTAACATTAACAGTTAGTACCTGGTTGACCGAGCTTCGCTCCGTAGCGATTAGTATGAATTGCATATACGACTAACGTTAGTAGACTAATGGTTCTTCTATTCATCAATAGATGGCGTTAGTCGTCGGTTATGAAGAAAATTTATTATTAACTTGCAACCGAGCTTTTCTTCTATTCATCAATAGATGGCGTTAGTCGTCGGTTATGAAGAAAATTTATTATAAACTTGGAACCGAGCTTTTCTTGGACCAGAACCTAAATAAATCGATTTCTTTCCGAAAAATCCCTAATCTGTAAGTTTCAAGAAAATCATTGGAGCCGTTTCTGAGATCTTGATTCTATATATATATATACAAGAATTGCTCGTTTAAAGGTATTAGATATCACCTTTAATAGTTACCGCGGAGTGGGTTGGACCAGCGTATTTTTGACGTTGTTAAAGTTATAGTAATAAAACACTGTAACACACGACCGGATTTGATCTTGGACTGAATCGGCCGACGAAATCCGGTGTCGCTACACACGACCGGATTCGGTCCGGCGGACCGACTCCGCCGACAAAACTCGCGCGACACCGCATCAGACCAGATCTGCTGTCGCTACACACGACCAGATATGGTTCGGAGCGTACCTAATCCGCTGTCCGCTCCGTACCAAATCCGGACGTGTGTTAAGACTATTACCAGGGTTGGACATGCAGTAACAACATCTGTTAAATAATTGACATTAACAATAATTAACCAGTGCTTGTCGGCCGGTTACAGTTAACAGCCAAAGTTATGACGTTATTTTACAATTTTCAAATGGTGCAACTCATTAAGTAAGATTTTGCAACCCAGCTTAAGTTTTTTTTTTTTTTATGTAATGGAAGTGGTTAACAAGCGTGCAGTTCACATTGATGTTAAGTGATGACTGCAGCCTATAGACACCCACACAAAGACCAAGGTCAAAATGCAGAGTATTATTTTACCTGCGGTTCCTCCGAATTTTTTATTGTCATCTAAAATACTTTTAGTAAGTGTTTTTTTTTTCATCCTGTGGTGCTTGGTTTTTTTTTTATTATTTAATTGAAGTGGCAAACAGACATGCAGTTCACATTGATGTTAAGTGATGACTGCAGCCTATAGAGACACTTACACGAAGACCAAGGTCAAAATGCAGATGCGTTACCACTCCTGAGGCCTAAGGTGTTATGCCTCTGTGCCGGAAATTACAGGGCCGTACATTACCACCTGTTCGGAACACGGTAAAGCTGAACACTACCATTTAGCGGCAAGTATATTAGGTAATGCGGTGGTGCCTACGCCCGCGAGCTCCGTCACTGGAGCTCTACCACCAGTAAAAACTAGTTGGTACTAGTTTACTTGGTAGCACTAAGTAAGCTGGTAGCAAAACAGGACATTTAGGTATACAAATATTTGTAGGCTAGACAACAGTATTCACTTACCATCAACATGAACTGAAAGTACTTTGCTCGTTTGCCGTCGCCAAGAATGTCGTCAAAACTGATTGTAATTTAAGAAATTTAATCAGGTCAAAGCCTATAAAAAAGTGTTCCTGAACCGCCTGTCCACTTTAACTGTCTTACCTTGAGGTAATTTTTTGCTACCTTGATTAAAATTCACCTTTTGACCTAAAGCAGCTTGCACACAGCCGGGTTGCTGATATAAAACCTGGTATTAAAAAGTTACTGACGTATATATTGGTGAGGAGCACGCCTCTTGTTGAATAAGTTTGTTTTTATGTGGAAGTGGCACAAGCATGCAGTTCACATTGATGTTAAGCGATGACTGCAGCCTATAGACACCCACAGAAATACCAAGGTTAAAATGCAGATGCGTTACCACTCCTAAGGCCTAAAGTGTTATGCATCTGTGCCGGAAATTACAGGGCCACATTACCACTGGAGCTCTACCACCAGTAAAGCCTGCTACCACAATACTACTGAGGAAGTTAAAAATGATTTAATTCATGTAAACTCACCCTACGATCCAATTAGTAGGCTGACTAGAGTTATGCAAATTACTAATTATGCAGGGACACCACCTCCGGTACTGTTAAACTCAATCTTGTTATATTTTTGATATTTTTTTTAATGTAATGGAAATGGCAAACAACCGTGCAGTTCACATTGATGTTAAGTGCAGCCTATAGACCACAAGGACCAAGGTCGAAATGCAGATGCGTGACCACTCCTGAGGCTTAAGGTGTTGTGCGTCTGTGCCGGAAATTACAGGGCTACATTACCACCTGTCCGGAACACGATAGTGCTGAACACTACCATTTAGCGGTAAGAATATTAGGTAATGCGGTGGGGCCTATCCCCGCGAGCTCCGTCACTGGCTCTACCACCGTCACTGGCTCTATCAGTGAAAATGATGATATGCCGTAATTATTATACAAGTATCTGTTACCTACAGCTTCATTTGCGTGGGTGTCGTTTTTTTAACTAAGGAAATGTGATCACTTCTGAATCATTTTATGAAATTTAGTAGTGATGTGGAATTTACAAAAAAAAATTAAGGACATCTGCACATTTTGCACCAATTCGCGAGAACTTTTAGAACTTCTAACAAACGTTAACTACCCAGCAACTACCCCCAGCGACATTTTATGTTTTTAACTTTTAATTTTATTTATTCAGGTTATTTTTAAATCCCCGAAATAATTTTAACTGACATGTCAGCTGTTTCTAAGATGTTCTCTTTGATAAAATATACAGAGTGACAAAAATAAAGCTTTGCTCAGAATTCATCTCTAGACTAAATTACATCAAAATCTATCAGCCGTTTTGATATGTATTTGTATACATATTAAATAGGAAAGTGGGAAATCTCCTCACTTATTATATGTACTTATTCCATTATTAACATCACTAATTCGAGACTATAATTTATTTCTTATCCCCAATTATTTAGCCTTTTAATCCAGATTACAATATTTTAACACAGGACGACAAATAAATCTATAGAAAACAAATTGGCAATTAGTAATTTTAAAATGTATTTATTTAATCGAGTTTGTATTTGAACTCGAAGGTTCCATAAATTGCGTCATTGACAACTAAGAGGATTTACAAATACGATTTTCATGTACGTGTAATCCGAACGAAGTTTGAATATGATTAAAGCAAATGAACATAGATTTTCCCATTTTAAACTGTATCAGTAGCTAAATGACGCTGATTGTAAAAGAATACTTTTTTGCACAAAAGATATCAAAGCATTTGTATGGTATGAAAATGGCAATCATATAATAATAATAATAATGGCAACCCATTATACGTCCCACTGCTGGGCACGAGTCTCTCCCCTTTTTGGGGGGCGGCCTGGAGCTTACTCCACCACGCTGCTCCAATGCGGATTGGTGGAGGTGGGTGGGTTAGTGGCCAACCCACTGTCGGATGTTTTCAAACCCATAAGGCCTCCGACAAGGTTTAACGACTGCTATCCATCGATAGCAACCGGGACCGACGGCTTAACGTGCCCTCCGAAGCACGGAAACGCGCATTTAATTTGCCACTAGCGGTCACCCATCACACTACCCGACCGCGCCCGTAGTGCTTAACCGAGCAGATCGCTTACGATCTACACCAGCCGCTGGGCCATGCGCGCTTCTTATATGTATCTCATAATTCACATTTCTGGTAACTGAATACTACAACCTTGTAAAGTTTTCAATGCTCATCTGCGGTAAGGCGTATTTTCATAGATTGATTTTTACGAAGACGTCGTGTATTCAAAAAAAATTGATGAAAATACGCCTTATTTTGGATGAGTAGAGATGCCAGGAGTTATGGTCTCTGTAAAGGTCTTCAGAAGAAACATTTTCAAAATGTAGGAGCTGATGATAAATGGGTATTACCATAGAGAGCTACACGAGCCACCAGCCGCGGCGCACCGGAGGGAAGTAGCCATATTTGTAGCAGGATTTCCCCTCTGTCAAAGTACAAGCAGAAGTCATATGGCCGAATACTCAAATTTAAGCAACCCTCAAATGTGCGCTATCTCTATCGTTTGAACGTGTTTTATAAAGACAGAAGAGTTTTAAGTCCCACTTAGATTTAAATGACGTTTGAGTATTTGGCCGTTAGTCTGCCTGTCACCGAGATGTTAGATACGATTTTTATTGTGAGTGTGACACAAATTTCCCCCCGCAAAAGAATACAGACTGTTTAGCATGGATAATAAACGCAATGGCTTCTCCCCTCCGGTCGGCCAGTGGCCCGTATCACACTATGGGTATTACTGACCAGTATAAGTGCAAAAAGCGGCAGCGGAGCATGATGCGTTGCCATCAGCGTACCAGCGCCAAGACTCAGCGTGACCAGCACTGAGCCAGACAGCGCCAGCGCCTCCCACTCATCAGCTGCTGGTAACAGTGATAGTGCCAGCACGCCAGATAGCACGAACGTGATCACTGAGAGAGACGCTATCGCTGTCACTTGTGATGATAGCTCCTGAAACAATTTAAAGTTTCGTTAGTTTATGGTGTTATTCGGTGGCTTAGTGAAGGGCCCAGGCTCACCAATAGGGCTGGATCTCAGATCACTACTGCTAGGCTTGAAGGTTCAATCTCTGAAAATTCTGTTTTTTTCTTTTTGACTGAACATTTGAATACTCTCAGTGGCAAATCCGGTTACGATATCCGATACGGACACGGAACACTGTAAAAGTGTAGAACACTAAACGAAAAAGCAGGCGCAGGCATACATGTTTGCCGCACGGTAGAAAGAGAGGGGCTACTACTACTTCTTCCTACGCCGCGCCGGCGGTCTACTCTCTCTTAGACAATTACGAATTTTCGATCAGGTCACGTGTCCGGAAGTTTACCATTTATTTACCCACCAAAGTTTACACTTCTAAAATGGCGGCGACTTACGAGTGACTCGTATGACACGAGTATCCAACTCAAATTGCGAGCATGGCGAATGCGAAGGGGCTAAGTAATCATTAACAACGATATTGATGTACTAGGATCACAGGAATTAATTAAAGGCGATATCTAAACGGGTGTATGGACACAGGTTGCAAGGGAACGTATGACAAAAGGATGCAAAATAGGTCAGAAGCCAGCGGGCATTGTCTTTGTCAACAGAGACATATTGTTTGTGATTTATGCCGGTGTTATAGGGTGTGTGTGCAAAACAGGTTATTCTTTGGTTACTTGTTGATATTTCCATTACAATAAATAATAATAAATAACGGCAACCCATTATATAGCTGGGCATGAGTCTCTCCCCTTTTTTGGGGGAGGCCTGTTATGCCTGGAGGCCCATTATAGTAATAATAAATAATCAATCAAGATAAATAGAGAGAAGAAAGATATTTGGATACATAAGAGTTAGAGCCTGTCCATATGAGGCGATACACACGCGCGTTTCAATAAACCGAGTTAGGAAATGCACGTAGGCATCTAGACGGGATGTTGTAGCTCCAGCACGCTCTATTATCTCGGGTAAGCGCGAGTGTCTACGCGCGTGTGGACTCGCGCATTAAGCGCCTCATCTGGACAGGCTCTAAGTACGTTCTATTACATGGGCCAAAACGTAACCAGCGAATCGTTGGTGGTTTGCATATATGCTTGAATGCATACATTTACCTCTGCCTACCCCTTCACGAATTACAGGTGTAAAGTTACGTTTTCCGTTATTTGCAAGAAAAAAGTTAACATAAGAAAAGGCCTTCTACCCTAATACATTATTCACCTCGAAATAATTTCCCGTCCCTCTCATAATATCCCAGTCAACAATTAACGGCAATAACAAAGCACATGTCACGTCCCCATTCAAAATGACCAAAATTCCAAGACACTCATCTTTATTGTCGGAGACAATAGACGAAACAAGCCTTAAACCTGCCTTTTATGTCACAAAATAAAAATGGCTCCATTGTAATATAAACCTAAGTGAGAGTGACATAAGTTGAAATTTGAGTACAGACATCAGACGGGAAGAAAAGGTAGGGAAATTACCAAAAGAAAGTTCTCGCGTCAGTTTTTTGGCTTGACGATTTTCTATTTACCTACTGCGGTAAAACATGACTTATAGCCAAATTTCACGTTCTTTTTATGTAATCAAGTAGGCAAACACGTATGCAGTTCACGTGGATATTAAGTGATAATTGCAGCCTATAGACATCTACAAAAAACGAAAGGTCAAAATGCAAATGAATTGCCAACCCCCGAGACCTAAGTTGTTTTATCTCTGTGATAGTTATTACGGAGCCATACATCACCATCCAATCCAAGCCATACAAACCTCATTTATTTGGTTTAACAATACTATTTTATTTTAGGTTTCCTTTGTTAATGTAAATTTATTTTAAAAAAATCTAACCGCAACACGTTAGTGCTAAACACTACGATTTGGCAGCAGATAGATTAGGTAATGTGGTGGTGGTAAAGCTCCTACACTGGAACTCTACCACCAGTAAACATTCTGGATCAACGGGAAATACCCCATATATATTTCGTTCAGTAGGAAATTGGCCGATTCGCAAAATGTCCAATTTGCATATTTTCTCAAAATGTCCCTTTCTCTTAATGTAAAATTAGCAAAATATCCAATTCGATAAATGTCCAAACGTATGAATATATATATTATGCACTACGAAATCGTATACAAAATATACGACCATTTAGGTCGTATATTTTTAAAGCCTTGTTTTTTTTTAAATATGGTCATATCAGAATCCATAGAATATTCAGAGGGCAATCCTCTAGGCCCTACTACATTTCCACAGCTCGAAATAATTTCCTTCTCTCTCATAATATCCCATTCAACAATTAACAGCAATAACAAAGCTCACATCACCCACGTCCCCATTCAAAATGGCCAACATTCCAAGACTCTCATCTTTATTGTCGGAGACGTAGACCTGCCTTTTATGTCATTGAAGGGAAAATGGCTCCATTGTAATATAAACCTTAAGTGGGAATAACAAAAGTTGAAATGTGAGTACTTACATGAAAAAGGAATAAGCGATAGGAAAATTACCCAAAGAAACTGCTCGCAACAGTTTTTAGCCTATACTTGTGTTAAACATAGGTAACCGCATGCCAAATTTAACAATGAGAAGTAAGTATCCATATTTTAGGTTCAGAGTCCTTAGAGACTTCAGACCGAGATTTTACAGATAGACAGAAAGACGGACAACGAAGTGATCTAATAAGTGTTCCGCCATTTTAGGATTCCGTAGCCTACAAAGAACCCCATTGTGTAAGGTATCGTTGGATAAGTCTTCAAAAATATTGTGGAGTTTAGAAGATCATTTTCCTATTAAAGAATCCGTTCGTGTTTTATTTTTGTGTTTTCTATTGCTGCTGTGTTTTGTTTTCTTTGCGACAAATTCTTACAAAGACATTCAACATAATATATTTCCACAGTTCAAACCTTCTATCATCATCTAATAATATCCTAATCAACAATTAACATCAATAACAAAGCACACATCACCTACATCCCCACTCCACTTCAAAGACGATATTAGGCCTGAGGTGTGTCCACCAACCGACGACTAGAGCGAAAGTTGCACCGCCTCTAATCGCATGTCTTAGGGACATATCCCTCCACAACGCCCTAAGCCGAGGCAAAGAATATGTAATAATACTACGTATAGAATGGACACTTCGACGAGACATGCCGCCTACAAGAGTCCATACCAAAAAAAGGTCTCAGGTGTGGCAATGCATCTACATTTTGACCTCAGTTTTTGTTTAGATGTCTATAAGATGCAGTATTCACTTGCCATCGGATGACTTGTTTTTCTTCGCAAGCAACCCAAAGTAAAAAGAAAATTAATTAAAAATGATCCATCTTTCATTTAATCCTTCTTTAATTGGATCCAACATCAATACTTTCATCAAGCCCAGACAGATAATTGGATTATCTGCTTGCCAGCTGAAGCTAATTTTAATATTGTTCCAAGATTTTAAGCTTAAAAATCGCTTTAATATAGATGGCTGATGAATGAAGGATTAATTTCAGTGGTTAACCCACTTTAAAATGACATAGCAAAATTAAAGTAGGACTTACGGTTACCCTTAAAACTAAAATCAAAGGGTAATTTCAAGGCGGTTAATAATAAAATTAAAAAAGAATATTATGGTGCTAAAAAGCTTACTGATGGTAGAGTTCCAGTGTAGGAGCTCGAAGGCGTAGGCACCACCGCATTACTTAATCTATCTGACGCCAAAATGGTAAAGTTCAGCACTATTAAGATGGTAATATATGACCCTGTAATAACTATCACAGAGACATAACAACTAAGGCCTCAGGGGTGGCAACGCATCTACATTTTGACCTCTGGTATTTGTGTAAGTGTCTATAGGCTGCAGTCATCACTTAACATCAATCAATATGAAGAGCATCATTATTTTCCACATTCATTAGTTAAAAATGAATAGTTAAAAAAAAAACGCTTTTATTGCTAATCGAACTAACAACTAGAAAAAAAAAATTATGACAAAGACTTTAATATAACACTTATGTAGTAGAAGATCGAAAAACGATCAAAATAAATCAACACAAAGTGTAAATTATAATACAATTAAAGTTATTAACAGAATAATTCAATTGATATTTTATTTAAATATTACAATCATTCTATTTGCAACTAACTATCTATGTTTGAGAAGATAGGTTATGAAGCGCAGTAAAATGCACCCCACGTTTTTGACTTTGAATTGAATTATTTTTTTTACAAAATGTTAATACAAATTTACTACATCGCGCCGGCGGTCTACTCTCCTCCGTCTTACGATTTTTCGATCAGGTCACGTGTACCGACGCGAGTTTAATTTTTTTTTACCCATCACAAAATGTGCACAACGGCCGATAATAAATTTTCATTTTAAAAATGTGCCCGAATCAAAACATCAAATAGTTAAATCGCATCTGTTTAATCGCTGAAATTTCAATCCAACCAAAATCTAAATCCAAATCACTCAACTGGCATAGCAATTTTCATACAAATAACTTGAAATTCCCAAAAGCCCACAACGAATCAAATTCGCCATATAGGACCCATAAACCGGATATAACTAGTCCGGATGAAACCACGATAAGGTTAGAACCGGATAGTATTATTCTAGTTTAGACACCGTTGTTTGTTTAACAACGAAAAGCATGTCAACTTCATTATTAATTCATGTTGTTTCATCACTTCATAATAATATCAGTATCATATTAATAACTTTTTGGCGGATGTACCTATTTCGAATAAAAAAAAAAAGAAATATCGCACGCTCGATTTTCGTGTCTTTTATATTCAATCCTATTTCGAATAAAAAAAAATTTCGCGCGCTCGATTTTCGTGTGTTTTTATAATCAATCCTATTTCAAATAAAAAAAGAAACATATCGCGCGCTCGATTTTTGTGTGTTTTTATATTCAATCCTATTTCAAATAAAGAAAAAAATCACGCGCTCGATTTGTGTGTATTTTTACATTTCTAGAAATACTACTAGTCTATAAATTTAAAAACAATGAATCTGATATAGACAAGTACGCACTTGTCTTTAATTTTTTGTTCATTTTTTTGGGTGGCAAACAAGCATATTTTTCATGTTGATGGTAAGTGAATATAAATACCTTATTGCCTTAGACATCCACACAGCTGAATCAGCATGAATCTTATAAAATCTATAAATAATAATAATAAAATTTAAGAGAATTAAACGTAATAATTAGATGACAATTCAATGCTACCAGGCTTTCAGGAACTGCCAACACTCAAGACTATCTAGCATCTAAGGCACTAGAAGCATACGAAGTGGCTCCCTAATGCGTGCATTAGACTAGGTGTACAGCCGTGATCTGAGCTAGGCCTAATCTCATGAGCTGCAATTGAGTTATGCTTCCCTCGAGACATGTTAGCTAACTCGATTGCTGCGCGTTATTGCTTCCGCTCGGATGGATGACGAAGCATGACGATGCTTTGAGCTTATTTACAATAAATATGATGTATTTTGGTAATATTACATAATATTTACGCATAGGTTCGATTACACCATAATATTTTCTAAAGTGTTTACTGGTGGTAGAGCTCCAGTGACGGAGCTCGCGGGCGTAGGCACCACCGCACTGCCTAACTTACTTTCCGCTAAATGGTAGTGTTCGCACTATCGTGTTCCGGTCAGATGGTAATGAACGGCCCTGTGATTTCGGCCTCAGGAGTGGTAGCGCATCTGCATTTTGACCTTGATCTTCATGTGGGTGTCTATAGGATGCAGTCATCACTTAACATCAATGTGAACTGCATGCCTGTTTGCCACGTCCATTACATAAAAAAAAATTTAAGTTTTTGTAATATTTTTCTCTCTTCTCTAACTTTAACAAATTTGCTTAAATTAGAGAAGGATGTAAAATTTTACTTTTCTTTTTTATTTGAAGGATCGCCCTATATTTGAAGAGAATTCTGCCGCTAGTGCAGTCAGTCAACCGAAAAATGGCGGACAAACCATTCCAATGGACCTTAGTAAATATAATAACGCGAGATGGGCAACAATGTCCCACGATAAAACTGCCGCCGCTGCTTTCACCAAACTTGGTGATTATGAATAGCAGCGAACAAAACTCTTTCTATTCATATCAAATGAGTGAAATATAATTTTAATTATTATTTTCGCGATATTCTTCCACCCACTCATAACTGGCTATAGGCTAAATCTATACAAATAAATAAAATTGGAATGTCTGTTTGTAATACGAGTATAAAAATAACCGCTTTTTACTAAATGCATATGTATGTTTACGCGGTACATATACCAAAACAACATTTTTTACAATTTTTGTCTGTCTGTATGTCTGTCTGTTGGGCGGGGCTAATCTTGGGAACGGATAGACCGATTTTGATGGGACTTTCACTGACAGATAGCATATGTATTAAGGAGAAGAACTAAGGCTACTTTTATACTAGCTGCGCCCACGACTTCGTCCGGGTAGATACTGAACAATCATAAATTCTCACGCGGGCGAAGTCGTGGGCACAGTTAGTATTGTAATAAAGCACCGAAAGGGTGATTTGAACAGCTACGATACAAAATTATTTAAGATAAGAGTAAACAACGTAATAATTTATAGCGAAACTCAATTCTACGAAACAATGGAATATGATAATTAATCATCAAAATTATTAATGTAACAACAAAACGAACGAAACGTGGAATTGATTTTAAAAATATATTTCGAGATAAATCCATAGAAAACTGCCTCGGTAGCCTAATGGTAGCAGGCTACTACTACGCTGAGGTCCTGGGTTCGATTCACGAGTGGAGAGCTATCAGAGATAATGGTGTAAAGTCCTTTATCTTTGGTTCTATTGGGATTTTTACATTTTCTGGAAATTTCCCAGTACCTCGAAGTTTGGTAATGTGCCCGGAGATGTCAACAGGCTCGCCACCTGTTACATGGGCCAAAACTTAACCGGCGAATCGTGGGTGTTTACATGTATGCTTGAATGCATGCATTTACCTCTGCCTACCCCTTCGGGGATTACAGGCGTGAAGTTACGTACGTAAATCCATAAAAAGTTTTATTTCAATGAATGTAGCTCGCGAAAACCTAAGAACACATCAAGTAACAATTATCACAACGTTCAATCGATGCATCCGTATTATAGGAAAGTGCTAAATAGAAACCTACGAACCTGTACCAGTTTGAAGTCGAGTGAAAAATCGAAAAGAGTTTTAATTTTTTTTTTTTTTTTTGGTTTGGCGTCGCTATTACGCATATTGCCAGTGTCAAGTAAAACGATATTTCATATTTATATAAGCAGCGTCAAAGTTAGTATAATATAGTGATCAAGTATAATATGTAAGTATCAAGTATATAAGTTATCAAGTATAATATGTCAGTCAAGTGAGTTACAATCAAGTTATTCGAGTAAAGCGATGGCTACTTTACCAGAACATTTACAATGTAGTTTTGGAGGCAACCTGAAAGGTCGTATTTTCGCACTGTTATTCTATTTCACACACACTATACACGGGCACTGTAATAAACCTATATCAAACAAAATGCCACCAAAGTGAAATAAAATAAGAGCACCATACGCCTCTTTCAAGGTTCCCGCCAAAACTCCGTTAAGGATCTTCAACATAGGCTACTCTAGTGCTCAAAACAAGAACAAACGTAAGAAACAGCTACGCAGTAATTTCTTACGTAAACGGCTATTCATGAAAACTTCTTCGTAGTTTCACAGTACATAAATTTCATGAATTATTTATGCCAGCCAGAGCTCCAAACCAGTTAAATCTTAAAATAATAAATGAAAAGGGTTAAGCTTAGTATCCACTAGGCAGTGCCGGATAAAGCCCGTCGCAAATGTGACCATGGGGACCTAGAGTTACATTGCCTACTGCAATTTAGGATGTAAATAAAATAGAACATTTACGAAAAGGAATCGAAAACAATATAAGGGGATTCCCCCTGTATGTTTTTTTTTTTATGTAATGGAAGTGGTAAACAAGCATGCAGTTCACATTGATGTAAAGTGATGACTGCAGCCTATAGACACCCACACAAAGACCAAGGTCAAAATGCAGATGCGTTACCACTCCTGAGGCCTAAGGTCTTATGCCTCTGTCCCGGAAATTACAGGGCAGTACATTACCACCTGACCGGAACACGATAGTGTTGAACACTACCATTTAGCGGCAAGTATATTAGGTAATGCGGTGGTGCCTACGTCCGCGAGCTCCGTCACTGGAGCTCTACCACCAGTAACATTGTTATATTGCCAACCAGTGTATTGTGGTATTGCCAACTTGCAACATAATATTACATAGGTCTGTAACTACAGTGTGGCCAAGGCTCACTTTGAGAATAGTTAAGGTGTTTTTGCAAGCAACACGGGCCACCGGTCGCGGCGGACCGGAGGGGAGAAGCCATAGCGTATATTACCGATGCAAAACAGTCTGTTATTTTATGCGGGAGAAAATGCGTGCGACACACACACTACAAAAATCGTCTATTACTACGAAACTCACACCTTGACTTTAACAAAATACAGAAACAATTTCACGCACACATTTAAACATCTAGGCGACAGGTATAGGCCCATTTGGGCTTGTACTTTGACAGAGGGGAAAGCCTGCATATGGCTACTCCGCTCGGGTGTTGCTCTATGGGTGTATTACATATTTTACATATTTCGTGTTTTTTTTTTGGGCACAGGCGCGGGCTCCTCACATGCGCGGGGCCCGTAGCATTTGCTGCCTCCTGCTGTATGGCTAATCCGGCACTGTCACTAGGCAATAATTGACTAGGCAACAAGCGGGCGCAAGCTGACGCGATGCTTGATGTTGAGAAAGCATCTTTAGTTGAGCATCTATGTTGTCAAACGGAGACGTAACGTTGCGAAACAAAAGTTCCACGTTGCCGTTCAACATGATGAACAATATGTCGCGCGACAAATGTTGCCAAGTGGATAGTTGGCCTTAAGTTAATCAGTGCATGATTTCCTTAGAAGCTACAGATGTTCTAGAAACATTAAGCTTCATTTCTTCAATGTCAATAATATCTTATTCATGGACTATCGTGTTGATCTCACTATGGAGGCAGGCAAATATGTTTATTCAGTACAAGCTGACTCGGCAAACTTTGTATTGCCTCAGAATGAAATAATGTGTCAAAGATTTGATAGATACGACTATTTGTATGGGAAAATGAAATTGTGTTTTTTACTATTCCCCTTCAATTTCTTCATATTTTCTCACCTTTTAAACTTTCCCTGTGCTTCCAGAAGTCGTTCAAAACCAAAGTTAGCCAAATCGATCCAGCCGTTCTCAAGTTTTAGCGAGACTAACGAACAGCAATAGATTTTTATATATAGAGATCAATTCTATGTCTGTTTTTAACCGACTTCGAAAAAAGGAGGATCTTTTTTTTATGTATGTTTACCGATCATTTGAAAACGCCTGTTTTTTTATAATAATTTATTATCTATCCAAGAACTCAAGACATATCAATATTCCCACAAACGTATAGAAGAGTGAGGAAGAGTAACGATCCCTGAACGAACCTAAAATAATTCATTATTCATTCTTTATTTTCGGTGTCCATTAGCTAAAATAATATAATTGAAACCTTTCGGAGGATTCATACAACACTTTTAATTGAACAAACAATGATATAGCTGTTATAAAACATTTATTCGTCGGCGTCTGTAACAGGGTAATTGGTATAATCACTAAAAATTAGGGATGGCAAACAGGAATCGATTTATTGGAAAATCTTTTTTTTTTCGGATTAAAAAAATCTATCGTTTTAATCGATTGTGGAACTGGATTGATTCAGTGAATTGATTTTTTTTTTCTTTTGTAATGAAAGTGGCAAACAAGCATGCAGTTCACATTGATGTTAAGTGATGACTGCAACCTATAGATACCCACATAATGACCAGAGGTCAAAATGCAGATGCGCTGCCACTCCTGAGGCATTAGGTGTTATGCCTCTGTGCCGGAAATTACAGGGCCGTACATTACCACCTGACCGGAACACGATAGTGCTGAACACTACCATTTAGCGGCAAGTATATTAGGTAATGCGGTGGTGCCAACGCCCGCGAGCTCCGTCACTGGAGCTCTACCACCAGTAAAAATGTATGCATAGATTCGATTTTTAAAGTTAATGAACTCGCGACCCTGCTACCGACATCTATGTATTACCTACTACATAGCTAAGTATATACACTACTACGCACATGAAACTTGCCGCTCACTCAAAAATTAATCAAGTATTTTATTTATTTATTTATTTTATACTTTATTGTACACCAATACATTAAAGAGACAACAAAATAGAAGAAATAGACGATACAAAAGGCGGTCTTATCACAAAACTGCAATCTCTTCCAGACAACCTTTGGGTTTAGGAAACTGTGTAAATTAGAATATTAGGGGTGTACTAATGCAAGTAAATTTAAAATTATTGCTTACAAAGAAGAAAAAAAATAATTAAAATAATAAAAATAATAATAGGTAACTTTTAGGTGATCATGACTTAACTCGACAAGGGAAAGATCTGGGCGACGTAATGATCGTGAAGTCGTTTTTTGAACGTTACGACTGAATTAGCTTGTCGAATTTCAACAGGAAGCAAGTTCCATAGGCGGATAGCTTCCACCGTGAATGATTTGGAATAAAATGAAGAGAAATGTGAAGGAATTGATAGAAGGAGATTATTGGAAGAACGAAGGGACAAGGAATGAGAAGAGCCAAGAAAAAGAAAACGCTCCTTCAAATAGGTTGGGGTTTGGGGATTGAACAGTATACAGTAAAGAAAAGAAAGAATGTGTGTATTCCTGCGAAAACGAATGGGTAGCCACTTGAGTTGTTTACGAAAATCAGAAACGTGATCATATTTGCGTAGCCCAAATATGAATCGTATGCAAAGGTTTTGAAGCCGCTCAAGTTTGTTTAATTGCTCCTGAGTTAAGTCTAGATAGCATATGTCGGCATAGTCAAGAATTGGAAAGAGAATCGATCGAGCTAAAGTAATTTTAGTGGATGACGGCAAGAAATTTTGGAGTCTTCTCAATTACCGACCAAGTACCGATTGCTTTTATAACGACCGAATAAAGCATGTGGCAAAGCGGCCAGTTCCCTGATAATTACATAGATAGAATGTTGGCATTTTTAGTGAGTTTTTACTTCTGTTAAATCAGAGGTTCCCAAACTATTTTGCTTGTAGACCCCTTTCATTTTTTTTCTGGTTTCGGTGGACCCCCTTGCTACATTTGTATCACTTTCCCATATATCCCATTTTTATTTTCGCATATACGTAGATCCCATCGAGTCTTCCATAGACCCCAGGGGGTCCACCTGGACCACTTTGGGAATCACTGTGTTATATTGTAATAAATTTAGATATGACCATCGTGAAAGAAACATGGCTTTTATTGGCCCTCTTGTTTTTTCATGATTGAATTTTTATCATACATACTTAGATAGCAAATCTCAAATAGAGCGATCAAGAGGCGATTTTTCGTTCGCGCATTTTTGTGGATTGATTTATTATACTCCGATTCGAATCGATTTAAAAATCGAGCAGCCATCCTTAATACAAACACATCCTCTAACCAACGTAACCCACGGTCAAATTACTTCAATTGAATACTGGCTTACCGATATCAATTGTGTGGGTCAGTCTTCAAAGATACGCTTGAACTTGAATATTATTGAATGTGAAGGATAAAATGGTCAAAATTTTTTATGTCTTGTCTATATGTTGGTACTGTAACTGGCAAACTTGCAGTTCACAATTATTTTTTTTTTTTTTTTATGTAATAAAAGTGGCAATCAAGCATGCAGTTCACATTCATGTTAAGTGAAGACTGCAGCCTATAGACACCCACACAATGACCAAAGGTCAAAATGCAGATGCGCTGCCACTCCTGAGGCATTAGGTGTTATGCCTCTGTGCCGGAAAATAGGGCCGTACATTACCACCTGACCGGAACACGATAGTGCTGAACACTACCATTTAGCGGCAAGTCTATTAGGTAATGCGGTGGTGCCTACGCCCGCGAGCTCCGTCACTGGAGCTCTACCACCAGTAGAAAAATTAATTTAATTGATTTCTTTATGTTATTATGGAGCTTAAAAATGCAGATGCGTTGGTACCCACGAAGCCCAAGATGTCTCTGTAATGGTAAGTTCAATTCCATACATAACCATTTTAGACTCAGAAATTTATGATTTTATTAATATAATTTTTTTATTAGAAAAGATGACCATAATTGTGTAAAAATCAGGTTTGTATGTATATTTTCATTAGGTTAGGATCCCACCGCAGAATCATTTCGTTCATCCAGATATAGTGCAAACCTAATTTTTATGCATATTTGTAACCTAGAGAATATATATCTACTAGGTTGCCAATCAAAATTTGGCCGCAAAATTTTCAATATTTTTTTATCTTTAACAGCCAGCAACTCTTATTTGCGACTGATTTAATTTGGCTCCCGTATATCATAAAAATGAGAAAAAAATAACTTTAATTTGTTATATAAATAATACATGTAGGTACGTTATGGACGTAAAAAGTTAACGGGACGGAACGAAAATAGGTAGGGGCGGCCAAGTGCGCATCAGCAGCCGTGATTTTTCAGTCTTTATACATATTGTAGTGAGGTGAACGATATTTTATACAAAAAAAAAGGAAAAAAATATTTCCTTTCCAGAAAAAGAAAATACTTGCGGCCAAATTTTGATTTGGCAACCTAGTGGATATATATTGTCTAGATTATAAATATGCATAAAAAATAGGTTTGCAGCATATCTGGATGAACGAAATGATTCTGCAGTGGGATCCTAACATATTTATTATTTATCAAGCGGTTGCCACATACGCTGGACCATTAAGCGATCACTTGTTCAATCAAAATGTTTAATCAGTCCTCAGTCAGGGTTAAAGCACGAAAAAAACCAAAAAAATCATAAATACTCAAAGGTCATGAACCCAGTATCTAAAGACAGTGGGTAAGTTCTTAGAAACCTTAACAAGTTGCCTTCGATGTTCTATTATTGCGTTAACATTTTTCTGTTTTAATCCTCGAGATTAAACTCGAAATAAGAGATTGTAAGTCTCGGTTTATAAAAGTCGATAATTTATCAGCATTCTTATGTTTTTTAGGGGACCGGGTTAATTTTGGTACGGTTAGGAATAACGGTCTATTCGTCTGTCCCAGCCAAACCCAAAGCTCCGAAAGTACTAGCCCGAGTGAGTTGAAATTGGATAAACGTAATTGGATTTGAAAAAAATATATGACAAGGACAGGACAATCCATGAGAAGTTTATTGTATTTAAGGCCTTATAAGAAATCTCTCAATTATACGGAACCCTGACAAGATCCCTCTCGCATTTGTTACTTAAAAAAACAAAGACTTTTCAAAGGTTTTCCTGTAAAGTATGTAGTTAGTTTTAGAAATTCTCTGTATTTGTTTCAACAGTTTCAATCAGATCAACTAATGGTCAATTTTCGAATTATTTTTACTTAAATAACTTGAAAGGCATTTGTTTTTTTGTCCTAAAATATATTCAAATGAACACTGTTGGACAAACATATCTTTAAAGTAAAACAGTTTCCTCCCTCTCAGACCTAGCAGGGGACTTCAAACTCGAATAATCAAATATATATAACTAGCTCACCCAGCAAACTTCGTATTGCCTCACAATGAAATAATTTGTGAAAGGTTTGATAGATACGATATCCCTACGGACTATTTGCATTTGTATTTTAAAATGAAATTGTGGTTATTACTATTTCCCTTCAATTTCTTCATATATTCTTACCTTTTAAACCTTCCTTGGACTTCCAAAAATCGTTCAAAACCAAAATTAGCCGAATCGGTCCAGCCGTTCTCGAGTTTTAGCGAGACTTACGAACAGCAATTGATTTTTATATATACATAGAAGAAGAAGATTAGGACTCTAGGACATCTCATGTGCATACTATCTAGCACTCCTGAGAAAAAAGGTTTTTACAGTCAGATAAAAAGATAGAATATTAAAAAAAATACATTCATAACCTAAATTATTACTCATTTCGCAGGTAAGGTAACCTAAAAATAAACAAAATAAACGTGAAGAACATTTAACAAAATTGCCGTCTCCGTTGGTAAATAGAAGGAAACTTAAATAAACATAATTACTTGAGCAAATCAAGAAAAAGTATTCGGCTAATGAAACACGAAAATTCAACTCCCACCGGTCATACATTAGTCAAATTGTAAGCTTTGTATTTAGAGACGAGTTCTGATATATTTATAGCTAATAACCAAATAATTGGCAAACGAAAAATCGAAAATAATTTTATAATTTTGTTGAGCGAAATGATGAAAGCACACGGAGCTGGAGAGTTTAGGCACAACCGCATTATGCTATCTATCTATCTCCAAATAATAGTACTGTTTTTATCGCAGAAAAGGAAATGTATCTATTCCGTGGTTTTTTATGACTGTCGTGTTGCAGTTAGATGGTACAATATGTGGGGACAATATGGGGTTCTTCAAAACAGTCCTTCAGGGCTGGCAGCACGTTGGCAACAGGGGAGTTGCAAATGTTCATAGGCGACGGTGACCACTTTCCATCAGGTGGCCCGTTTGCTTGTCT
Source organism: Macrosoma leucophasiata (assembly GCA_036365455.1). Lineage (NCBI taxonomy): Eukaryota > Metazoa > Arthropoda > Insecta > Lepidoptera > Hedylidae > Macrosoma > Macrosoma leucophasiata. The sequence continues at coordinate 20,220,854 of JAWQUS010000024.1, read as the reverse complement.
GTCAACCTGCAGACATAAAAAAATGGTAATTAAATTAAGTACTACAACACAGACAAAACTATTTTATAATTTAGTTGAGCGAGTGGGAGTTGAGATGGTTAAGTTTTTGTGTAGGACCTCGAAAGCGTAGCCAGTCCACGCCAGACTTTATATAGGGCGGTAGCAGTACCCCGTTGGTTGCTGGTCAACGTGTTTTGATGATCATCATAAGCGTTTACATTTTTACTTACAAAAAAAAAACATTTTATATCTGAATAATTATAAATTTCATAGGAGTCGACCTTAAAATAAACATGAAGAACGTTTAACTAAATTGCCGTCTCTGTTGGTAAATAGAAGGAACCTTAAATAAACATAATTACCTACTTGAGCAAATCAAGACAAAGTATTGAGCTAATGAAGCACGACGTCCCAACTCCCACCGGCCATACATTAGTCAAATTGTAAGCTTTGTATTTACTGAAGGATTCTGTTTTATTTATAGCTAATACCCAAATAATTGGCAAACGAAAAATGAGAATAATTTTATATTTTTGTTCAGCGATACGAGGAAAGCAAACGTAGCTGGAGAGTTATGGCACGACCGCATTATCTTATCTATCTACGACCAAATTGTATTGTTTTTATCAATTTCATGTTCCAGTTAGATGGTAATGTATGCTCCTGTTATTACTATCACAAAGACAAAACTATTTTAAAATTTCATTGAGGGAGGGAGAGTTGAGATGGTAGAGTTTTTGTGTCGGAACTCGAAGGAGCAGGCTTCACCGTAACACAAGACTTTCTATAATGCATGCCATCCCTAACTCGGTAGCAGCACCCCGTTGGTTGCAGGTCAACGTGTTTTGATGATCATACATACATTCAACCCGAGATTATAAAAGCGTGTTAAAAAAATAATAAACATTTTTTATCTGAATATTTACCAATTTCGTAGGTAAGGTACCTTAAAATAAACATAAATAACATTTAACTAAATTGCCGTCTCAGTTGGTAAATAGAAGGAACCTTAAATAAACATAATTACTTGAGCAAATCAAGAGAAAGTATTGAGCTAATGAAGCACGACGATCCAACTCCCACCGGTCATACATTAGTCAAATTGTAAGCTTTGTATTTAGTTAAGAATTCTGTTTTACTTATAGCTAATACCAAAATAATTGGCAATCGTCGCATCGTGCAATCGAAAGAATGAGAAGAATTTTATAATTTTGTTGAGCGAAATGATGAAAGCAAAACAAATAAATGTTGGAGCTCGAAGGCGTAGTAAGTAAATAATAGTGTTCAGCAGCTATTGTGTTCTGGGTAGTGGTATATATAGCCCCTTAATAACTGTCATAAAGGCAAAACAACTTGAATCTTAGTGGTGATAAGGCATCTTCATTTTGATTTTCGGTTTTAGTGTAGATCTTTAGGCTGTAGTATTCATAATCATAATCATTTATTTACCAGAATGTAGTGGGTACATGTAGGTGCAGATGGTGAGGTAATAACATTATAGCACTATCACGTTCTACCATTACAATGGTGTGTAAAATATCCATAAACTTAACTAAATAGTATGTCAAAATATTATTATTGTAATTCGAATATTTATAATTAATTAATGTCAAAGTTATTATTGCAAATTGTGGTCAATTAGATTTTATTAAAGCGATAAAGTTTATTGAAGATTTTAATAATTTAATATCAATATTTAGCATTATTTTAGGAAAATAATAATAATATATATTTATTTAGTCAAATTATTGAGTCATTAATCAATCATATATTGTTTTATGTGTCATATAATCCTTTAGGTCATAAAAACAATGTTGATGTAGCCATTGAGTCAGTTTTTTTTTAAATAATAGTAATTGTGTTTCTTTAAGCGTTGTCGGTAATTTATTGTAGACTCTTATGGAGTTAACATAAGCATTTCTTTTATGCAATTCAACCCTATATTGTGGTATAAACAGTTTAAATTGATTTCTGGCCCTAGCATTTCTACTTGTATATTCGGAATTAAGTTTAAAATAACATGGATGCTGCTTTACAAAGACACATAGCTCTCTAATATACATGCAAGCTAACGGTAAGATACGAAATTTATCAAATAAGGGCTTACAACTGTCTAAGCACCAAGTTCCACAAATGGCTCTTACACATTTTTTTTGGACAACAAAAGCTTTATTAATTGCAACTGAATTTCCCCACAATAAGAGACCATAGGCTAGCACCGGGGAAACATATCCATGGTACGCAGTTAGAGCTGCTTTTGTTGAGACAGTTTGACGTAATTTTTTTATTGCATATACAAACCTATCTAGCTTGTCGCAAACATAATCAATATGAAATTTCCAGTTACAATTTTTATCAATTATCAATCCTAAGAATTTCGTTATTACAATTTCATTAATTTTATTATTTTCGTAAGTTATATTAAGGTCAATAGGTTTTTTTCTGTAAATCTGGAATTGAATTAGATTAGTTTTATTGATATTGATTTTTAAATTATTGTTTTTTAACCAGGCAATTATATTACTGAGCGCTTCATTTATACTTATTTCATATCTATTTATATCATTACATTTCACTATAAGTGTAGTGTCGTCGGCGAATAATACTGTTTTGTGGTGCGTAACATTCAGTAGATCGTTAATATTGATTAAGAATAGTAATGGTCCCAAAATACTTCCTTGAGGCACACCGTAGTTATTTGTCCTGAAATCTGATTGACTATACATTTTAGTTCCATTCACTATTTTAGCTATTTTCACACATTGGGTTCGATCTGACAGATAGCTTTAAATCCATTCGTTTGCAATACCTCTGATACCATATTTATCGAGCTTATATAATAGTAGCTTGTGGTCCACAAAATCAAAAGCTTTGCTCATATCTAAAAATACTGCAGCAATCGCTTTATTGTCATTGATTGCTTCTGTTACTGTTTTTATTAAGTCAAAACATGCTAACGAAGTGGAACTATTCTTACGAAAGCCGAATTGTTCGTTTTTTAATAAATTGTGACCCAAAAAAAAGGTCCTGAAGTCTTTTGCATACATGACCTTTTCAAATACTTTTGATAGTACTGGAATTAATGTAACGGGGCGATAATTATTGAGATCTGTCGCATCTCCCTTTTTAAAAAGTGGTTTAATTACTGACTTTTTTAATATATTGGGATATGTACCTTCCTCTAGTAATCTATTGATGACTCAATGGTTCGCTTATATATTTAGCACATAACTTCAGACGTGTATTAACACCATCATTGCCTTTTTTTTTTATAATATTTTATATTTATAATTATTCTAAAAAATTCCATTGAATCAGTTGGTTTTAAAAATATTGAATTCGAATTGCATACATTGATAGATTGATTAATGTCAATTGTAATAGGTTGGGGAAAAAGTCTTTTCGCATTATAGTATGTATGAACTTGTAATAAAATCTCTTTGGCTGTAGTATTTGTATCTGGCTGGTTTTGGTATGATTGAAAGTTAAAATTTTAAAGAACATAATTCCAAATTCAAATTAGGCAAATGTGTGATTTTCATTTGTTTTTCGTACTGTCAAGATGAGTGAATCTAATGAAGAAATTCGATACATTTTAAAATTTTACTACAAAAAAGGTAAAAATGCAACGCAAGCCGCGAAAAAAAGTTGCGATATTTATGGACCTAGTGCAGTGTCTGTGAGAGTAGCACAAATTTGGTTTAAGCGTTTTCAATCCGGAAATTTTGATGTCATAGATGCACCTCGCTCTGGTCGCCCTATTACGGATAAGATGCTGCCATTTTTGAAAAAGTGGAGCAAGATCGTCATATCAGTAGTTACGACGTAGCTGAAGAACTGAGAGTTGATCACAAAACAGTTTTGGCGCATTTGAAAAAAGCTGGGTACAAAAAAAAGCTCGATATTTGGGTACCTCACGAGCTCACTGAAAGAAACCTAATGAACCGTGTACTCATTTGTGATTCTTTATAACGACGTAATGAAACCGAATCATTTTTGAAGAAGCTGATAGCTGGTGATGAAAAGTGATCCACTTTTCATCACCGTACGACAAGAACGTGCGAAAAAGGTCGTGGTCAAAGGCCGGTCAGGCTTCACAGACTGTGGCGAAACCCGGGTTAACTCGCAATCGTGTGGTGGGATTGGAAGGGCATTATTCATTATGAGCTATTACCACCAGGCAGGACTATCGATTCTGAACTCTACTGCGAACAACTGATGAGATTAAAGCAAGAAGTTGAGAGAAAGCGGCCGGAATTGATCAACAGAAGGGGTGTGGTGTTCCATCATGATAACGCTAGACCTCACACATCTATAGCCACTCAGCAAAAATCCGCCGTATAGTCCTGACCTTGCACCTTCAGATTTCCACCTGTTTCGGTCTCTTCAGAATTCTTTATGCAATGTTAGGTTAACATCACGAGAGGACTGCCAAATCCACTTGTCGCGGTATTTTGATGAGAAGTCCCAACATTTTTATAGCAATGGGATCATGTCCCTACCTACAAGATGGCAAAAGGTTATCGAACAAAATGGTACATACATACTTTAGTTAAATTTAAATAAATTATATTAAAAAATGTTTTGAATTATCTTAAAAAATGCGAAGAAACTTTTTCCCCAACCTAATATTATAATTAAAATTATTGTCATTAGTCAAATTTATAAAGAAATCATTAAATTTTCGTAATCACATAGATGGTTAGCGAATCATTAAATTCGCTAACCATCTATGTGAACTACATGCTTGTCAACGCATCTGTATTTTGGTCTCAGGTTTTTCTTTAGTACACGTGAACAGCTAATGCTTGTTTACCACAATCATTACCTACATGAAATAATATGGCAATTGCAACTTTTAAGTGGTAATGAAATTCACAAACATTACTGGTGGTAGTGTTCCAGTGTAGGAGCTCGAAGGCATAGGCACCACCGCATTACCTAATCTATCTGTCGCTAAATGGTAGTGTTCAGCACTATCGTGTTCCGGTTAGATGGTAATGTATGGCCCCGTAATAACTATCACAGAGACAAAACATCTAAGGTCTCAGGGAAGGCAACTCATCTGAATTTTGACCTCTGGTCTTTCTGTGAGTGTCTAAAGGCTGCAATTATCAATTAACATCAAAGTGAACTGCAAGCTTGTTTGCCACCTTTGTAACATAAAAAAAATGTAATGCAGTTCACATCGATTGTAAGTAAATACTGCAGCCTATAGAATTCTATCCAAAATCAAAGCTCTTAATGCAGTTTACGTAAAAATGACAAGAATAAAATGAAATTGGTATAAAAATCGAAACTTATCGTCAAACTCCTTTGACCCTTTTCACACTTGACCTTTGATGGCTTCTATGTTTACGAGGAATTTGAACACAATCGTAAACATGACAATCAAACACGTTTTGATTGATCGTATTGTAAAATTCCACTGGATGGTTTAGTACACTATACAATCTGATGCGGCATAATGGCTGTTATAACTGCCTCGGTAGGCTAGTGGTAGCAGGCCACTACTACTACGCTGAGGTCCTGGGTTTGATTCCCGGGTAGGGGGTTATCAGAGATAATGGTGAAAAAGCCTTTGTCTCTGGTTCTATTGGGATTTTTCCATTTTCTGGAAATTTCCCAGTACCTCAAAGTTTGGTAATGTGCCCGGAGATGTCAACAGGCTCGCCACCTGTTACATGGGCCAAAACGTAACCGGCGAATCGTGGGTGTTTGCATGTATGCTTGAATGCATGTATTTACCTCTGCCTACCCCTTCGGGGATTACAGGCGTGAAGTTACGTTTTTTTTGTAATGATAAATATTATTATTTTAATAGCTAAAGCATCAGACCAAGTAGTATGACCCCATAATAACTATCACAGACGCAAAACAACTTAGGCCTCAGGGGTGGCAACGCATTTGCATTTTGACCTCCGGTTTTATGGCTGGAGTCATCACTTATCCAGGTGAATTACATGCTTGAATGCCATCATCATTACTCAACAAGTAGAAGACTAACAGTCAAATAAGTACTGAGACGTTTCTTAAATCTAAGTGGGACTTAAAAGACTTTTGTACGCTTGCAAACGAGATAGCTTCTATTTGAGTGAATAAAGTGACTTTGAGTATTCGACCGCAAAATTTACACAGTTTTCCATATTTAAAAAGTAACTAAGATACTCACATGAGCATACAATGCACACACAGCACACATAAGTACGGTGCTGCACAGCAGCGTGACACAGAGTGCCGATACAAAGAGAGCGTGCTTCAACTGTTCGCAGTACCTCTCATAAAATATGATATTGTATATATGATATTGGGTTTTCCATCCTTAAAAAGTAACCAAGATACTCATAATATGAACATGCAATGCACGTACGGCACACAGAAGTACGATGCTGCACAGCAGCGTGACACAGAGTGCTGACACAAAGAGAGCGTGCTTCAACTGTTCGCAGTACCCCATATAAAATATGATATTGGGTTTTCCATCTTTAAAAAGTATCCCATAATATGAACATGCAATGCACATACGGCACACAAAAGTACGGTGCTGCATAGCAGCGTGACAGAGAGTGCTGATACGAAGAGAGCGTACTTTAACCGCACTAAGTACCCCTTGTAAAATACCTACAGCTCATAGATTCACACTGCTACCGATTCTCCCAAACTGTGCACATAAGGCTTTTCCATCTAAAAAAGATACTAAGATACTCACATGAGCATGCAATGTACACACTGCACACAGAAGTACGGTGCTGCACAGCAGCGTGACACAGAGTGCTGATACGAAGAGAGCGTGCTTCAACCGCACGCAGTATCTTCTGTATAGTGCCTCCAGCTCAAGTTCTGTCCCCTCCTCTTCTGTGGACAAGAAATAAACAGATGAAGATAGAACATTTCCATGTAATTAAAAGGCCAGATTTTTTATTTCAGTTTGGTATTTAAGAAGCGCCGCATATTTGCCCTACACTACTACATTTTGTTTTTTTTTGTTGGTATGGACGTGGCAAACAAGCTCGCAGTTCTAATTCTGCGGCCCATAGAGACATCCACACAAAGAATAAGTCAAAATGTAGATGCGTTACCACTCCTGAGGCCTAAGGTGTTATGCCTCTCTGCTGGAAATTACAGGGCTGTACATTACCACCTGACCGGAACACGATAGTACTGAACACTACCATTTAGAGACAAGTATATTAGGTAATGCCTACGTCCGCGAGCTCCATCACTGGAGCTCTACCACCAGTAAAGTTGATTGATAAAACTTTGCTTTATGCTGGTACTAAAGATTTTTTGATGAAAAATTATCCCCCACATTAAGTAATACCCATAATATATGATTTCGTGATTAATGCACAATAGATAGGTACACATAAAATTTACATACCTAATAAGTTTTGTTTTATTTTTAGGGCTCTCAAATATTTGGTTTTCCAAAAGGGTTCTTCAAAAAAGTTTGAAAACCTACTGATAAAAATGCACAGTTATACTAATAAATATGTATATCATAGAAATACCAAAGATACAACTCAAAGTTAGAAATAATAGAGTTACGAGCGATCATTGACAACTGAATATTCTAGCGCACAGAAGGTTCATAAGCTATGATGAAGAAAATAATATTAAAATTCTACATGTTACAACAGTTCAGAGGTTAATGCCCGAAGCATATTTCATAAACTTTTGTCTGAAATTATGAATCTTAATACTGACTAATGAAAACCCACACGTATTTTAATAAAATTTATTCCAGATAAAAGAAGTATTAGAATAAAAGCAATCGAAGTTTGAACGTAACATCTTGTATGGTATCAATATCTCGAATCTTCATAATTTATTCTATACTAGCTGTGCCCGCGACTTTGTTCGCGTGGAATAGTGACTTTGGGACTTTGGGCAGCGCTTTTGGATATAAATTTTGGAGCATAAACACTATTAGTAGCTAAAAAAATCTACTTTACAGTAATGCTTCTCTGTACACGATATTAGACGTATGGCCATCGGGGATAGAAGCACACAGGCTGCTAGGATTGCAAAAAAAATCTAATCTAATTTAATATACGCGAGATAAATCCGTAAAAATAGTTTTATTTCAATGAGTGTAGCTCGCGAAAACCTAAGAACATATAAAAAAAATCTAATTATGTGTTTAAACGCACAGTCGTGCAAGTACCTACGACCTACAAACGTCCATCCTATGCTGAACAGTATTTTCGAAAAGACTATTTTAAATGTCCGGGATGTCTGGCGCTCTACACTCTCTGCCTACCCCGTTAGGGACCTGGCGTGAAGATACATACATACATACATACTATTTTAAACTTCTATACATAATATTTTTTAAAGACAATTATTATAAAGTTTTGTAAAGTTTCAGTCAATTTTATTAGTGCTAATATCAGAGAATGAAAGATAAAAGATAGATCTATACATAATATATACACTCCGTAAGAGCCGGCAGAAGTGAAGAATTGAATATTATTGTGCATTTTAACCACTAATGCCATCAACACCACTACTACCATCACCACCATCGTCACCACCGTCACTATCACCACCACCACTGTCTTCACTTCCACCCATACCAACACCACCACCACAAACGCCACCAACGCTATCAGCGCCACCACCAACATCACCAAACACCTCCGCCACCAATGCCATCAAAACCACCACCACCACAACCAATGCAACCAACGCCTCCAAAACTACCAACAACACCACCAACGCCACCAACGCCACTAAAAACCACATCCAACGCCACGAAAACCACAAGAGTCATCAACAATACCTACGCCACCAACGACACCAACGACACCAATGTCACCAACGCCACCGACTGCTATCTATCGATAGCAACCAGTACCGACGGCTTAACGTGCCCTCCGAAGCACGGAAAAGCGCATTAAAATTTGCCACTAGTGGTCACACACCCGACCGCGCCCGTATCGCTTAACCGAGTATATCGCTTCCGATCTACACCAGGGTCATGCGCGCTTCCTTTCCTTAGTGTTACTTATCGTCAAAGTAAACTGCATGGTAGATGACCACTTCTACCTGTATTGTTTGAAAAATCAACAATACATTTCATCAATTAATGAAACGTAGGTATTTAAAGTACTAAAGATTCCAGGACACACATTCTAAATTTCAACAACACACCGAGTTTCCTCGGAATTTCTTTAATCACATAAACCTAAAAACATCTCTAACATTGTAAAACAAAAGAGAGACTCGAAGACAGCCATTTCCCAAAATAGCCGGACAAATTGTCACAGCCGTTTAAACCCGCTATAAAATGGAAGAGCCTCGGGCGAGCAACTTGCTAACGCTGAAGAAAGGAACAGAGAAAATTCGTATAAGTGAACAACGATTTAAATTTCATGTCAGTAAATACAAAATGAAGATTCCTTATATTTTTGTTAGACGCCCTATGTCTGAATCTTTAAGGAACCTCTATAAATTAATCTCTACTATGTTTTGTGAAACAGTCTTACTACAAGCACAAACGTATTTAATTTAGACTAGCTGTGCTCGTGACTTTATCCACGTAGAATTTAACAAATTTATTGTTGAGTATCTACGCGGACAAAGTCGTGGGCACAGCTAGTTGTAAAATAACCTCAATAACACATTGTTTTCCATATCAAAGTACGAAACAAACACAAACTAGCTCAAGTACTGAATTAGGTAGCAAGCCGTGTTTCAAACTTGGGTATCTCTTTGATAAATCTTGGTTTGTGAGATTGAGTATGAACTTCTATATAACTTTAACTAACATTTTCGAAATCAGTGTTTAATCACGATAAGTGTAATGTAAAATATACAAAGAAGTAATTCTTATATACAGGGTTATTTGTAACCAGCGCATAATTCTTAAGGGGAGACTTTTGCTCATCAAGACTAACACTTTTGCTGTACAACTTTTTTTAATTCAATATTTTTTTTTTACCATACAAAAAATTATAAATAGAATTTTCAGTTCTAATACTTCATAACTCACCTTTGACTATTTATGCGTTAGATATATTTAACCCTGTATACACAGGGTTAAGGACTTATTACACGACACGGTATTCAGGGTACGATAGCAAGGGTCAGGGTAGTGTAATAACGTTTAGGGAGTTGGGTCCCTAATTAGGGCGGCCGGAGCGGCCCGTGTATTTGTACTGTGATTGAGTTAGGGCGCTGTCTACCGGATAGTGCAATAAGCGGAAATCCGGCACGAGGCCACGCCCACCTTTTCTGCCGGACCCTGAATACCGTGTCGTGTAAAAGCCCTTTTTAATTGAAATCATCGCATCACCTCTTGCAGGCAGCCTCTTAGTCCGAACAACATTTGTTTTACAACTTTTTACAACCAGCCTTACACCATTTAGGGATATAAAGAATCGACTAACCACAACCGATTCTCATACCTACCAAATATACTCACAAAATTTCATTATGAACGGTCCGGCCGTTTCGGAGGAGTATTGTTACAAACAGTGTGACACAAGAATTTTATATAATAACTAGCTGACCCGGTCAAGGTCGTATTACCTCACAATGAAATAATGTGTCAAAGGTTTGATAGATACGGACTATTTGTATGGGAAAATGAAATTGTGATTTTTACTATTTCCCATATTTCCCCCTATTTTTTAAGCTTCCCTGGACTTATCAGAATTATTAAAAACCAAAATGAGCCAAATCGAGTTTTAGCGAGACTAACGAACAGCAATTAATTTTTATAAATATAGATATATATTGTTGTGTATATATTTATTAATTTATGTATAGATATGTATTTAAATAATATGTATATATACTTAAATATATTTTATTCTATTAACATAATTATATGGATAATTTTTAGTGTATTAAGTTGCTTTTTTTTGTGTTAATTTTTTTTTGTTGTTTAATCTACCACCGCCTACGATTTTTCTCTTCACTACCACTGGTTGACTGGTAGAGAGCGCTCTTAGCGTTAAGTCCGCCATTTGTTGCAATTTTTTTTTGTGGCAATAAAGATTAAATAAATAAATAAATAAATATAGAGAATATTTACGGAAGCCGAATATTTTTATGTTACCAAAGACAAGACCCGTATCTGTGCAAATTTTAAAATGAATAAAATACTGTATTGGGGTCAGATGTACCCATATTGTATTTTTAAATCGACCTCCGTCAAGCCGCGGGATGTTTGGTTAATCGAAAGGATTTTTAGTATTTTTATTGATAACTGCCTCGGTAGCCTAGTGGTAGCAGGCCACTACTACTACGCTGAGGTCCTGGGTTCGATTCCCGGGTAGGGGGTTATCAGAGATAATGGTGAAAAAGCCTTTATTTCTGGTTCTATTGGGATTTTTCCATTTTCTGGAAATTTCCCAGTACCTCAAAGTTTGGTAATGTGCCCGGAGATGTCAACAGGCTCGCCACCTGTTACATGGGCCAAAACGTAACCGGCGAATCGTGGGTGTTTGCATGTATGCTTGAATGCATGCTTTTACCTCTGCCTACCCCTTCGGGGATTACAGGCGTGAAGTTACGTTTTTTGAGTTGGATTGGATTAATATTCTGATAGCCGCTTATTTTAAAATAAAAAAATAGGATTAGAGCTGTCTCTGGGTGTCTAATATCTGTCTATTGTAACGTATATTATATATATACGGAATTTATCTCATTCTCTAATAGTGGCAAGCTGTCACTTCCTTTTTTTATGTAATGGACGTGGCAAGCAAGCATGCAGTTCACATTGATGTTAAGTGATGACTGCAGCCTATAGACACTGACATGAAGACCAAGGTCAAAATGCAGTTGCGTTACCACTCCTGAGGCCTAAGGTGGTATGCCTCTGTGCCGGAAATTACAGGGCCGTACATTACCACCTGACCGGAACACGATAGTGCTGAACACTACCATTTAGCGACAAGTATCTTAGGTAATGCGGTGATGCTTACGCCCGCGAGCTCCGTCATTGGAGTTCTACCAGAAAAAAATTATTTACTTTTTTATAATTATAAAATTAATCTAGTACCTACTTACATTGTCAAAAAAATGAGAAAATTTAGACCCCGTTGTAAATTTTTCCGATATTCGTCACAATGAAGTGTCCTGCTTTACCCAGTCAAAAAGTTGTATTTGGAAGTGCGAAAAAAAAAAACTGTTTATTAGTAGGTACATAATCCCTCAGGCCGTTAGAAAATATGACGAACGAAATCAAAATGAACACTAAGAATAAGAATAATATTTATTGGCCAAAAAACATAATATGCAATAAATAAATAAATAAAAATAAAATACGCTTACACTCACAGCTCCACAGTAGGTATAAACCTGTGTCGTGGGTGCCGTTGTACACATACAACACATACACAAACACCCAGACCCGAAACAAATATCTGTAGGCCATACAAATATTTGTCCCGGTGCGGGGATCGAACCCGCGACCCTTCGAATCAAACGATGGTTTCACACCGTTGGACTAACCGGGTCGTCAATACACAGATTATATAACAAACAACCAAATATAATAATTCTAACACTAGGCAAAGGTGCATATTATCATAAAAAACTGGTTGCCAGTAAAGTCGGTTTTACGGGCGAAGATTTTACGTGACAACGTCTTTTTCTCGGTAGAAAGGCATTCGCCGGTCCGGCAGGCCTCTCTCTCGTTCGGTGACTCATCGTTATGTTACCGGGCGTTACACTTTTTCATGAGTGACTCCGAGCCGCAACCTAATTTAAGACGTTGTCACGTCAAAACATGTCAGCCTCTGTCGCCGAACCAAGCGTAAGCTTGTGTTACGGCATCCAGCGCCAATCCCCATAGATTGTTTAGTGCAAAATTAGACTTAAACTTTGATTTTCTTACCCGGAGAGAAATTATTGTCATTTTTGCTTATGTCGGAATTTTTATTTTGAATTTTTTATTTTTTTTTATTTATTTAAAAACATACAATAATTAGGTGAATACAATAACAGTAAGACGCAACATAAACTCGTTCGAGTTTTACCGCGCGTCAGTGTCATCAACATATTATTTATAACATTAATTACCTACCTACAAAATCAAATTAATTTAGACTAGGCATGCGTATTACAATCATGTAGGTAAGTAGCTAATATAATGGCGAGCGCGAGCACTCCGTCGAACCTGAGCGCTGCACCGACCCACCTGACTTGTGTGTATAAATGATGTTGCTGTCTTCAATTTTGTAGTCAAAAAAACTACCTAACATTTTTCGGGAGCGCCTCATTATGAATAACAAAGTACTTATTACGTAAATAAAGCGCGGGCAAGCATAATATTATCGACAACCGTGTAACGGTAATCAAGTCCAGATCCACACTAACGCTTATTGCATCGCCGCAGGTGCGATACAGGACATAAACTTACAAGTTGTGTTCGTCCGGTAACGCACTGAACGCAAAGTGTTTTCGTTTAGTGCGTACAGCGTGCGTACTGCTATTTGTCTCCATTCCACTCACAGTATATCGTACTTAACAGGAGTCCGCACGAGCGGTAAAACCTAATTATTGGCGTTCGCACCGCGGTGAAGTTCATTACCGGGCATATTTGTCCGGTAACGCGCTTAACGTGTTAATTTTCATTTTTGTTTGGTAGCTGTGTAAATACCAAGAACTTTGCAAATTATAGAAGAAACTATCACAGCTTTGTAGAAATTACAAGTTTTCGGATATAAATGTCGAGCAACCCTGTATTGCGCGTGTCCCGACTTGCCCGATTTTATATATCAGTAATATAACCGAGAAATCCGGCACCAAATACCCATTGGATGATCCATATTGCGTGCACACGGAAATTTAAGGACCATATCAAATCTGTTAAGCTGGGTCCCTTTATGAGAGGCCTTTCAAAAGCTTACCAACGTTATTTTTTCTTAATCACGGACCGTATCTGTATTTGATTAGCCCCACAAGGATTAAATTTATTATTGTTATTATGTGTCTATGTGATTTAGTTTTAAGAGCAAGTAGGTGTGAGCTTTTAAAATTTAAATTAGTCATACATAACGGCGGTTAACCGTGTAATTAATGCGAGAATTATTGAATAACATACTATGAACTCATACATTGCCATTTCAAAAAATATATCAACAGATACATTTTAATAATCGCATTCACTGCCTCGGTACCCTAGTGCTAGCAGGCCACTACTACTACGCTGAGGCCCTGGGTTCGATTCCCGGGTAAGGGGGTTATCAGAGATAATAGTGTAAAGTCTTTTATCTTTGGTTCTATTGGGATTTTTCTATTCTCTGGAAATTTCCCAGTACCTCGAAGTTTGGTAATGTGCCCGGAGATGTCAATAGGCTCGCCACATGTTACATGGGTCAAAAACGTAACCGGCGAATCGTGGGTGTTTGCATGTATGCTTGAATGCATGCATTTACCTCTGCCTACCCCTTCGTGATAACTTCACGCGTACGCAAAAAATAACAAATACATCTAAATTTTAGTGCAGATACATCAACGAAAAAACAGCTTAGGTACATAACGTTTTTGTTCTAGGGTTATTGCTTCGAATAATATTTTTTAATATCAATCTTCACTAAACGTTTTCCTTCGGTAGGTGATATGAAAGCAAGAATTAATGGTATAAATTCAACTGATGTTTTATAGTTTGTAGAAATTAAGGAGATAAGCCAAAATGGTACATAGATTGTACATGAACAAATACTTTACATAAAATTTGTGCGCATAGAGCTGTAAATTTTTCAGTATAATATTATACTGAAAACCACCGGAAAAGTATTTAAAACAGGTTTTGAAAAAATCTGTACTTTTGATATTTATGATGGCGTAGAAAGGAACGTAACGAAATGTAATGACGTAGGATATAATAATTGTGTCAGAAAGTATCGATTAATCATATTTTTAAAAAATCGGTTACATAATTAATATAAAAATAAGTGAAAGTACACGTTAGATTTCATTTTAATTTGCCAACAACCAGATGAGGATTTACTGAAATACATTCATTTAGGTTTAAAAATCAACACAAAAGACTAAGTGACCCGATCAATGGATCGATATTCTTAAACATCGATATTTTGTGACAGCCGCCTATGTTGACACATCCTTTTTTGACGCTTTGATATGTCACCTCATGTCTGTCACGTCATTGATGATTGACGTCACGTCATTCACTCGGCGTTCTGTGACTTCTCTGTGTTTTGACTACTGGCTTGTTTATGTGCTTGTTGAAACCAATTTCGAGTACTTTTGCGATTTGGAATACGTAGGTAGTGCTAGAGGCTTCTGTTCAAGTCAGTTGATCGTGTTCGTTAGTTTTTCTGTAAACAATTTATTATAATCTGCAAAAGCAAACTGGAGTTTGCCAAAAAAAGTGCTCGGTGTTCAGTGAAAAGCATTTATAGGTAGGTATTTGTGGATACAAGCGTGATTATATAGTGTACAAATCACTTTCTTAGCGATAATAGCAATCTACAAACCGTCGTACGAAATTAAAAAAAATATGGCGGAAAAACGACTTCATTCTTACAATTTTTAAATTGGTATATCTCATGAACCCCACGCGTCAACGAAGTGAAATATGTTTTAAATAGTAGTATATGTACTAATGTCTGAGGACGAAAAGTTTTATTCATGTACAATTATGTACCAATGCCCCATACAAAGTGGCGGATCTCCTTTGCGGAATTTCTCGTGTATACAACACTCCCAAACTTCTTCTTATACCATTCATGTTTTATAGATGTTGAAAGTCTTTATTAATGAAAATTATATTAGGTAAGTACGGCATCATTTCCACGTCCCTTGATCATGGTTATGTAAAGCTAATAAGATAGGTATTTCGTATTTCAAATGTTTGTGTTTGCTCTCCTCAAAAATTGGCATTTTCAAGTTATATACTTTTCATAGGAGACACAAATTTAAAGATGTATTAATACATTATCGATTTCTATCTCATGTTATTATCTTATACTCGGCGATGCCCTGCGAGATCGAATCAGAAATGCTGAAATTCGCATGAGAACCAAAGTTACCGACATAGCCCACCGAATAGCGAAACTCGAGTGGCAGTGGGCAGACCATATTACTCGAAGAACCGTTGAGATAGAAGAGTTCTAGAATGGCGTCCGAGCACCGGAAGACGAAGCGTAGGCAGGTTCCCCACAGGATGGTACGACGACCTGGTGAAGGTCGCGGGCAATCGCTGGATGAGGGCAACCCAGGACCGTTCGATGTGGAAATCTTTGGGGGAGGCCTCTCTTGAGACATGGACGTCTTTTGGCTGAAATGATGATGATCTCATGTGTTGTTACCGTCAAAGCTACCGACTCTTATGCCGGCACTACACGTCGACGGATGTGTCTGCGGACGTCGTCTGCGTATACGTCTTTCGACGTGTAGTGCCGGCCATACGAATATCTCCAAAAGGAATATTAACATTGTGAAAAACGCTTCATTCGCGACAATAATGCATGATAGCATAATATGGACATAATTAAATTATGCTGCAAGACAATATACGTTTTGATGGCCGATAATGCCTTAAGAGGAACGAACCATTAAGACTAAATTGGAAACAACCGTAATTTGTAAATTTAGAACGATTTAAGGAGGTGTACTTATTATCTAGTAACAATTTAGTACAAAATTATAGTAAAACCACAGTCTAAGAACATATTAAATTGGTACGTAGTGAAACATACAAAGTGAACAAGACAATACCACAGTACAGTAGGTACAATAAGTAATTAGAAGATACTTTCTTTAGACTGTGACAATATTATGTTACACGAAATGAGCTCGAAGGCGTAGACAGCACCCCATTATCTAATATATCTGCTGCCAAATTGTAGTGTTCAGTACTATAGTGTTCCGGACGTTCCGGTTAGATGGTAATGTATGGCCGCGTAATAACTTTCACAGAGACATAATTACAAACGTCTGAGGGGTGGCAACGCATCTGTATTTTGACCACCTCTGGTCTTTGCGTGGGTGTCTATAGGCTGCAGTCATCACTTAATATCAATGTGAAATGCATGCTTGTTTTCCACCTTCATAACATAAAAAAGTGTATCTGTATATTTTATAGGTTTTTGCAACTATATTCCTTCAGGATGAAGTGAAGGCCTACTTGAAGACAAAAGAGTAATGCCGGATCCACATGTTGGCCCCAACGTTGGCTGCTGACACGCGCCGGCCAATTACTAACGCATAACGCTCGTCCCAAAGTCACACCGCGGACACTCCGCCAAAATTCCATACAAACGCTTAATTTGGTCTCCATTACACAGACATCAATCAGTGACGTGTATTTACACGTGCACCGGTGTGCGTAGCACGTAGAAAATACCAAGCGTCGCCCCAAGAGGGGAGGAGGTTATGTGATACGGGGAAATCGGGCGGGACGTCGAAGTGTCCATTCTATACGTAGTATTAGTACATATTCTCTGCCAATGTTGTTACCAATGC
Source organism: Macrosoma leucophasiata (assembly GCA_036365455.1). Lineage (NCBI taxonomy): Eukaryota > Metazoa > Arthropoda > Insecta > Lepidoptera > Hedylidae > Macrosoma > Macrosoma leucophasiata. The sequence continues at coordinate 20,203,409 of JAWQUS010000024.1, read as the reverse complement.
TATTTTTTAGATCCACACGTTGGACGTGTAGGGTTGGCGCCAACGTTCAGGCCAACGTGTGGCGTGTAGGCCGACTGCCTAAGAAAAATAATAATAACAGAAATTATCGCTATCCGCACTAAATGTTTTAAAGAAACCTGTCAATTTTCGTTCTCTTTATTAACAGAAAAGAATTAGTTTTGGCGGGAACCTTGAAAGAGGCGTATGGTGCTCTTATTTTATTTCATTTCCTAGGTGTATTTTTGAGTTATATCTACAAATAAAAAAAATTGGAGTGTCTGTTTGTAATATAAAAATAACCGCTTTTTACTAAATGCAAATGTATGTATACACGGTACATATAATATACCAAAACAACATTTTTTACAAATATTGTATGCTGTCTGTTTGGCGGGGCTAATTTTGGGAACGGCTGGACATGTTTTGACGGGACTTTCATTGGCAGATAGCTGATCTAATAAGGATTAACTTAGGCTACTTTTATACTAGCTGCGCCCACGACTTCGTCCGGGTAGATACTGAAAAATCATAAATTCTCACGCGGACGAAGACGCGGACAAAGCTAGTATTAAATAAAGTTGATGGCATTTTGTTTGACATAGGTTTATTACAATGCCCGTGTATAGTGAACTAGAATAACAATGTGAAAAAACGGCCTTTCAGGTTTCCCTTAAAATTTCATACTAAATGTTCTGGTAAAAAAGCCATCGCTATACGCGAATTTCTGACTGTAACTCACTCGACTGACATAAATAACTTACTGACTGACTTATACCGACTCTTACGCTGCTTAAATACGAATACGAAATATCGTTTTACTTGTTACTGGCAATATGCGTAACAGCGATGCCATAAAAAGTAAAAAAAAAAGAAAAAGAAACTCCTAAACAAATCTGAATCATATGCCACGTGTTACATTGACTAGTAACGTTGACACTGGAATTGTCTCCCAAGGTGAAAATAGTTAATGAACGCTATAAATGACTTTGGCGGCTCACCAACTTGCTTCTTCAATGTATTTTATTTATCTAGAACTCTTATTGTAATGGAACAAAGTTTAATTTAGCTAAGCAATGAATAAAGCGGATACCTTTGAAAGAATCCGATTGCTAATTGCGTTCATTTGGCTTCTCTTCCGAAGTATTATTGAGGATAATTTCAACTGAGCGTTGGGATCACTGTTCATTATGAATTAGCTGAGCCTACTATATATTTCTTAACTAGCTGTGCCCGCGACTTCGTTCGCGTGATTGTTCAGTATCTACCCGGACTAAGTCGTGGGCGCAGCTAGTATTAAAGTAGCCTAAGTTACTCCTTATTACATAAGCTCTGTGCCAGTGAAAGTCCCGTCAAAGGTACAGCCTCTCCCGAGATTAGCGGGAACAAACAGACAGACAAACAGACAAAAATGGTAAAAAATGTTGTTTTGGTATATGTACCGTGTATACATGTAAGCATTTAGTAAGAAGTGGTTATTTTAATATTACAAACAGACACTCCAATTTTATTTATTTGTATAGATGTATAGATCATTATTGAATGAAGCTGTGAATGAATTTAATGATAGTCTATCAAGTTACGTTTCGGGTTCGATAACCGAGTCAGGGAATAAGGCTGGGTTACATCATTATACTTTAAAAAATTTGATAAAGTTAGGTAAAAAAACGAGTTGCACCACTTGAAAATTGTTAAACGAGATAAATTTAACTTTAGCTGTAACTGGCCGAGCTGTGCTGGTTTATGTTAAAGTAAACTTCAAAATTATCTGTCAGATTATAAGGGAATCTATCAACTTTAACAATGTCTAAAAAACGTTGGTGCAACGCATTCTACTCTTAGGATTATTAGTCTGTCTCTATCTGTTTGTCTGTCTGGTACGTTATAACTTCAAAACTTCTCAATGTATTTGACGGTTTTCATAGGTGAATCACATATAAATACGAGCGTTGTCAAAACTTGTTTCGTCAAAATCGGTTGAGGGAAAAAGAAGTTATGGTCAATTGAAATAGACATTTTGGCGTTTGTGGCATTTCTGGTGGTGGTGGGGGCGTAGGTGGCGTTGGTGGTATTGGTGGCATTGGTGGTTTTGGTGGCGTTAGTCTAATATCGTGTACAGAGAAGTATTAATGTGAACCAGATTCTTTAGCTATCCATAAGTGTTTTCGTATAATCCAAAATAAACCAAAAGTTATATCCAAAAAATGCTGCCCAAGATCACTATTCCACGCGAACGAAGTCGCGGTCAAAGCTAGTTTTAAATAAAGTATTGATAGTAAAAAAAAAACATACGGGTCGAATTGAGAACCTCCTCCTTTTTGAAGTCGGTTAAAGAGTAAGTAGGCATAGTAAGTTTTTCATCAAACTAATCTTTCCATCATACCCCTTGGTCCTCTGTCTTCATAAATCGACTTATCATTACTTTCACGAGGTATCCGGTGACCTCCAAAGGAACCCTGATTACCCTAATTGAGCAAAATGTTTGTAAGCTTTAATCACTTTTGTTCGTAAACATCCTTGTACCTACAAAGTTAATTATTAAACATAACAACTTCCCCCATCTTACCTTGTTTAAAGCTTATTATGAACCATTGCCATTTAAGTCTACGAGATCTAGATTACGGTAAGATTTAATGCACCTCTTTGGGTTTTAAGGAATATTTCATTTCATGATTGGTTTCCAAATTAAATGTATGTATGTATCATCACGCCAGGTCCCTAGCGGGGTAGACAGGGAGTGTGGAGCGCCGGATATCCCGCTCCTGACACACACTGTCATCATTCTCTTCATACATGCACACCGATTCCTAAGACTTTTGACACCATCATACAGTACTTGACCTATTTGGTCATAGTAGGTCAGACAGAGAGCAATGGAGAGAGCTATGCTTGGAGTTTCTCTGCGAGAACGAATCAGAAATGAGGAGATCCGCATGAGAACCAAAGTTACCGACATAGCTCACCGAATAGCGAGACTCAAGTGGCAGTGGGCAGGGCACATAGCTCGACGAACTGACGGCCGTTGGGGCAGAGCAGTTCTTGAGTGGCGACCGCGTATCGGAAAACGAAGCGTTGGCAGGCCCCCCACAAGATGCACCGACGACCTGGTGAAGGTCATGGGCAATCGTTGGATGAGGGCGGCCCAGAACCGTTCGATGTGGCCTTCTTTGGGGGAGGCCTTTGTTCAGCAGTGGACGTCTATTGGCTGAAATGATGAATGATGATGATGAGGTCAGTCTTGATCTTCCTGGGCATCTGCAACCATTCACATTCACAAAATTCAATATTAATATATATTGGTATAATTAAGTACGTTAAGTCGCGTTAACAATGAACTCTCGACAACTTATGCAAATGATACCAAATAACAAAAGTAAAATTAAGGATATTGTCAACTTTGTCAAGTCGTATTTGAAATGGAGTTTCAGATTAATTAAAAGTTGTCGAATTAAATAAAGACCAACAAAACTCGAATTTAATTTTAAATTAATTATAAATAACTCGATATATACTTCAAAGATGTGTTTGAAATTCCATCTTAATCGCGAACGTCGAAAATAAATATTTGGGATAAAAATAGCTAAGATCCAGATGTACAATTTTTTGTTTATGAATAACGAAAAGTATTTAGCGAGATTTAACAGACCACAGAAAAATATTTTCTAAATTTAATAAGTTTTCGTTTGGTCTATCACAGAGATATCAATGATTATCCACACCTAAATATACTGCTAAACACGGCATTTGGCGGCCGATAGATTAGGTTGTGCGGTAGTGCCTCCGCCCTCGAGCTCCTACTTTTGGAACTCTACCACCAGTATTTATTTATTTACTTAGCCTTACGAACTGGGTGAGAGATCCGATTACATAGACATTGTTGGTAATATAGTAAGTTGAATTTGTTATAGAATGTCTCTCAGCTCAGTGTGCCTGTTGACAAAGGCCTCCTTGCGTAGCTTCCATTGTTTGCGATCTTGAGCAACTCTTCTCCATTTGGATCCCGCAGTAAGTTTGAGCTCATCCTCCCAGCGCTTTTGTTGTCGTCCTCGACGTCTTTTACCATCTCTAGGATACCAATGCGTTATAATTTGGCTCCATTTTTCTTGTTTAGATCTTAACATATGGCCAGTCCATCTCCATTTCTGTAGGTCAACCATCAGTAAGCAATATTTAATTGATTTTGGATAAAACGGAGATGGGACGTCCATTAATCACATGTTTTAGCGTAACTTTGATTCCTCCCCCCTCCACCCCCTTGGTGATACGTGGTGAGGTTTTAGATTAACTCCCTCGCCCACCTAAGATCACGTGTATTTTTTGGGAATAAAATAGGTAGGTACCTATTTGTTTATTTTAGCGGCAAATACGGCATTGGGAATGAAAAATCTTTTTATGTATCGGAAGTGGCAAACAAGCATACAGTTCACATTGATGTTAAGTGATGACTGCAGCCTATAGACACCCACACAAAGACCAAGGTCAAAATGCAGATGCGCTACCACTTCTGAGGCCTAAGGTGTTATGCCTCTGTGCCGGAAATTACAGAGCCGTACATTACCACCTGACCGGAACATGATAGTGCTGAACACTAACTGAACTTAAACAAGAACTGCTCTACAAATTGGTTAAATATTGGATTTTTTCCGTAAAGAAGTTCCTAGTGGCAAACCAGGGGCCTTTAGTTGTTTCATTTCTGTGGTAGTAATTACGAGGCTCACCATATACAACCTATCATCTATCAGGAACAATTATAGTGCTAAACACTATCATTTAGCGGTAGATAGGTTAGTTAATAGTGTGCATACGTTCCCGAGTTGCTATAATGGAACTCTACTACCAGGAAATGCTTCTATTTACATGTAAACATAACCTACGTTTTTATTTATCTGGCGCCCTACACTCTCTGCCTACGCCGTTAGGGACCTTGCGTGAAGATACATACATACATACGTTTTCATTTTTTGAGATTATTTAATGAGAATATTTATTATATGAGAGAGCTGTAAGAATTATTGGAATCAGTGAGCGGCTTTGTAAGGTATATTTTGATATGTTACAAATAAGGAAAATATGACATCAATCCGTACAGGAAATAGAAAACTCATAACTGATTACGAAAATAAACTAACCGAAAATCACTGTATTTCATCCAAACATTTATAGACTAATATATACACTTACCATCAATGTGAACTGTCGTTTGCTAATCATAAAAATCTTTACATTTATGTATTGAAATCCAAATATAAGGAACCCATTCAATTTACCTCGTCAATAGTATGTAATAAGCTCGTTCTTTACATTTATCGACAGGAAAATTCTCATCCAATATTACTTGAAAGAGTACGAGCTTAATGAGTTTCCGCAGGGCAATGCAAATACTAAGAAGATTACCGCGATCAACCTAATTTCGTAATAGAAAAAAATAATATGACCGAAAATTCACTTAAATACAATATACCTATTAGCTGCCTCGGTAGCCCAGTCGTAGCAGGCCACTACTTCTACGCTGAGGTCCTGGGTTTGATTCCCTGGTAGGGGGTTTGTAAAGTCCTTTATCTCTGATTCTATTGGGACTTTTCCATTTTCTGGAAATTTCCCAGTACTTTGAAGTTTGGTAATGTGCCCGGAGATGTCAACAGGCTCGCCACCTGTTACACGGGCCAAAAACGTAGCCGGCGAATCGTGGGTGTTTGCATGTATGCTTGAATACATGCATTTAGCTTTGCCTACCCTTTCGGGTATTACAGGCGTGAAGTTACGTTACAATATTTTTTAAAGGAAATTACGGGACAATTAATTGAGGACGATACCTTCAATATTATCATCCTTTTCTTCATCGGCCATTTTGATCTTCAAATCATAAACAACATTTTATTATTCAAAGCACTAACGGAAAATTAGATCGCGACGCGAAGTTTGCGATGGAAGACGATAGGCGGCAAAATCACCTCCCTCTACGAACGCTCGGCGAGTACTGAATGGCATAGCCCCGTAGAGCAAGTAGAGGCTAGATTTTCAAAGCACGCGGCAAATCAAAGTTTCAGAATTATGTTTCGTATCTCGAATTCTTACTTTTTAGATAATGTATCTTTGCAAAATGGTCCTGAATTCAACAGCCACGATTAAATTTTATTTTTAAAATTTTAACTGAATACAAAGACAATTTAAAAAATACATTTACTGTTTAAATGCCAAATTCTATTTTTCCGTCAATTTTTCTTATTGTACTATTTATTTTTCGCAATAACACATGTGAGTGAACTCAAGAAATTAAAGAAAAAACGGAACGAAAAAAAGCGGCTGGACTGATTAGTTAGGTCAGGATACTGAGGTCGCAGGTTCGATTCCTGCCCGAAGTCAAATTTTTCTTTCCGTTTTTTCTTTACTATTTTTCTTATGTTGCTTCTAGTAAAGAAAATATATTCATAAAATTAGATGGAAAGCTTACTCCTGTCCTAAAAATTTAATAACACGCCAAGTTACGCGCCGGATATAGTATAGGTATTAAAGCCATAAAAACTAAAGTATATGATTTTATTATTTAATCTTTTTCACTGCATTAACTCTGAGCAGATTAAAGTGGGTGTAATGTGTAGTTTTATGTATTTCGTATCTATTACGTGGATATAACCGCGAAAGCTTCCAGACGTAAAAAGGTCGTAAAAAGTAAGTGTTCATTGAGCATAAGCGACTTCTTGAAGCTGTCATTTGAATACTGATAACGATAATAACGTGTTAACATGGTAGTTTAATGAGGTTTTGTGTTGTGAATTTAATTCAATGGTGACATAGTTTTTTTTTTCCTTTTTTGACGATAATCTAAACATCTCAGCCAGCGGGCTCGACTAGCCGTACATAATGCTGTACTTACTCCAACGCTTTTATATGGAAGCGAGAGCTGGGTATGCAGGAAAGAGCATGAAAGTAAGTTGAACGCGGTCGAGATGAGATCTTTGCGCAAGATCTGCGGTGTATCACTCACCGATCGCGTTCGTAATGAAGATGTAAGAAAGAGACTTTGTGTGAATGATAGTATCGGTGTAAAAATGAAAAAAGGCATGCTCCGATGGTTCGGGCATATAGAAAGAATGTCGAATGAGCGAATGACTAAACAGATATACAATGCGAATGTGGATGGTTGCAGAGGCCCAGGAAGACCAAGGCTGACCTACCATGACCAAATAGGTCGAATTCTGTCTGATGGTGGGGTCAAAAGTCTTAGGAATCGGCGTGCATGTATGAAGAGAATGATGAAGGTAGACGAGGCACGAGAGGTTTGTCTGAACCGGGATGTCTGGCGCTCTACACTCTCTGCCTACCCCGTTAGGGACCTGGCGTGAAGATACATACATACATATCTTTTGGTTATTGTTTGAGTGAATGAGAGACAACATTTTGTATTTCGAATCATTACTTTTAAAATTATCTGTTTCTGTAAAATCTCCACGCATTCAGACAGAAATTAAATGAAAGCATTATTCTTTTCTTGTTAGAACCAGTGAAAACGTTTTTATAAAATTCGAAGTCATATGAAACAGAATTTTATTTTGCTGATTTTATTGCGATTTTTAATAATTGCAATAAAATCAGCAAAAGTTTTAGGTACACATCTGTACTATATTTTCCTATGGAGTATATTTAATAACTTAAAGCTGAAAAGTTTGTTGGTTTGAAAGAGCTAACCTCAGGCAGTACGAGACCGTTACGATAGGCTATTATCGAGGATATAACATCATGCGAAAATGAATAGGAGAAGGTAGGTAACAGTGCACCCGTTCGAAGCCGGGGCGTGCCGCTATTTTTTTAATAAATCCTTAAAGGTAAACATTTTGTTTTCTTATAAGTTTAATCACGTTTGCTTTACTTTATTTTTTATTAAATAACTTATAAACTACTTTCTATGTATATCTGCATGATAAAAAAACTATATCGGCCGAATTGAAAGCCTCCTCCTTTTTGAAGTCGGTTAAAAATAAAACATGATTATTCAATGTTAGTAGTCGCCGCTACGGCGTAGGCCTCTCCTAAGCCTTTCCACACTTCTCTTTCCATTGCTGTCTGCATCCAATGAATAAAACTCCAATACCATTTTCCTCTGTGCAATAAACTTCGATTCCTTCAACTTTGATATTATCTTCAGGTAATAAAACTATCAGCAAAACAACTCTTTTTATACAATTTTTAGATTGACTCTAAATCCGCAATCGTTGACATATTCAAAATATGAACAGTAATCAAATTAGCAACTAAAGACATTTAATCAATGGGTGCGTTCCACTAAGCGTTCACAACGATCACGCTCACGACCGCAGTTTTTCCCGTTCCACTTGCTTGTGAGCGTTACTGTCGTAAACTCAAGTGGAATGGACTATAGAGCGTTTTGAGCGTAGAGGTCAATAATACAAATGGCGAGTTAATAAAAAAAATGCAAAAGATTTAAGAGGTTAGGTTATAATCTGTAAGCCTTGAAAATAAACTTAATTAATTATCGTTTAAATCGATTTATATTGAAAAAAATTATAATTTAATTTTTTGATATTTAATAACAGTGGTGTATTTAATTAATTTATGTTCAAATGTAATTAAAATGTCTTTTGCGGCGGCACTTGGATGTTTGGTATACATGTATATTAATTATAAACTACAATTAATTTTTCTAAACTTGTTTTACATAATTATATTTACCTGTGGAGGCACGTTGAGCATCCGCTGCAGAAACATTCACTTCTACTAATATATCTTTTTCGGCATGAAATAACGTAAGCTTTACGGTCGCCATTTTTTATGTTTTGACTTTTGAAAATGCCGCTAATTTTCTCAACGATCACTTCGACCCACCTTTTTAGATGGGTCGTCGTGAGCTTCGCGTGAGCGTAATTCATGACGTCATGAGTGACGTTTACGCCGCGACCACAACGACTGCGGTCGTCATGTGGAACGACTAAAGGAGCGTTTTGATCGTTGTGAACGCTTAGTGGAACGCACACAATATTAATTAAGTTTATTTTCCAAAAGGCTAACAATTTACCGCCATTTTACAATCAAATTAGCAACTAAAGACATTTCATCAATATTAGTAGATACATTTATTTTCCAAACAGCTAACACAATGAGACCCACATCGATCTGAATAAATGTCTCTCCATCTTTTACTTGTTCTCTCTTTCTTGCTTTTTCTGTCCCTCCCAGACCCGTTTCAGAGGGTACCTCTGAAACGTTTTCAGCGTCTCGTAGCGTGTTTCAATGATTTTCATACTTTGGTTTTACCGCTCGCCGCCCCGCGCCTCGCCGCTCAGAGCGGCAAGGTCATGATCGCTTCCTAAACATGGCTATGAGTATCATATGCTACAAGATTCTTGTTTATATCAAGTTTGTACATTGATCGTGTAAAGAGTTTCGAAGTTTGAATTTAGAAGCGCTTAACTTTGTCAATTAGGGTAAAACTTTTTTCTCATTTGCAATAAATTTGCAATATGTTTGAATTTTATACGGTTCATGCCGTTTGGTTTATTTATTTTATTATTTGAAAGTTTAAATTCAAAATCCTCCGTCCTCGTCCTTAAATTTAACTAACTAATTTATAAATAAACCGGGTTTTAAAGCTAAGTAGAAAAAAATATTGAAGGAAGTTAATGATAGTAATTTATTTACTTGAATTAAATGTCTTTTAGGTAACCTATATGGATGGGATTTTAGGAGTGAAATTTTGTAGAATAGGTGTTTTTTTTTAAAGTGAGAGTAGAGTTTTCAGTGTTCGACTTCGAGAGCGTAAGTACGATTTCGAAATACAGAATTGTTAACTTCCCTTGCTTCATAGTTTAACCCCCTTATTCATAAAAGCATTTTAGCTGATGTGTTGCTAATCTCTCCTTTGTCTTTTTCTATCCTACGCAATGACAATGCGACTGATATAGATAAAGCATATTATAACTAAAACGTATCTAATGTGCGTTAATGAATAAGATAGATTTCAGGAAAACTCATAGAAAATCACTTAATTAATTCCGAAAACAAGTTTTTCTGATCAAAAACGACCGAAAAATCAATCTGTTCACAGAGTACACCTGTTACCGAAAGAAATAAATACCTTAAATAAAACCTGTCAGTTGTATCACTGTTTTTCTAACATGGTGCAATCCTTCCTTTTGATCTCCAATCAGTGTAATAAACAACTGTGCGTGCTACTCGTACACGAGCTATTTATAATGTGATGAATTACCGCTTTACTTCTTAAACAAACGTTGTAAGTACTTTTTTAAAATGTGAGTAATTACTTTCGACGGAAATAGAGTATAGCTATTTTTAATACGTCTAATTTCGAAATTTATGCGTGGTCTAAACAAAAGTCAAGTGAATCAATATTTCAAATATTTACGTATCTGAATACCGTAGGTATTCATTTTCAAGAAAATTTTCATGTATATTTGAAGTTCTGAGGGAGAAAACATGTATTGTTGCACGTATTTAAGTCAATCTAATAGTTTTTCTCGCTACTCATTCAGAATCTACTAATGGAAGAGCTCCGGAGATGAAAGTAGAGGTAAGCATTGCCTTATCTTTTAGCCGTATTCTGGTCAGTTTTTTTTTCCTCTTTATCGAGAGAGTTTGATCACGATGTGAACATCACCCTCATAGGAACACATTACTTCATCAACTTAAGTCGATGAATACTAAATTAAGTAGAGTATACCTCTACTAGATATGTAAAAAAAATTACATTCTACGCTGAACGCCTACATCCACCAGTTTATACAATATTTTAGCTTTTTTAGATAGTGGGAAAGCGAGATTGCAATTAATTTCACTTATTTCTTTTAAATTGATATTGTGACGAATGTGGATCGCAACCCTTTCCAGTTCATTCCGTACACATTCACCTATAATATGGTAGACATCTTCAATCACATCACATTCTGTACAAAGAGGCGATCTTGTTTTGCCAACTGGTCAGTTGAAACTGTACGGCCCCGTAATTTCCAACACAGAGGCAAAGCAACTCAGAAGTCTCAGAAGTTATAACGTATATGGATAAGTTGAAATCTCTGATATTTTCAAATTCACTTGCCATCAATGTGAATTTGAAAATATCAGACTTTTTTGTTACTTTCATGAAATTAAAATAAACCGAATTGTTCGCGAAAGAAATAAATAACCAAAAAACCTATATTAAGATTAATAAATATATAAAGCAGTTATGTACATGCAACAAAAAAAAGCTTAAGGGTTTTTATTAAAAAATATTTACAAAAGTGTACATAGATGGTTTTGGTACTTAGTGTCGATTTGCATATTTAGCTTTAATTTTTTTGGGTAGAATTATTTTAAGTGATCTAATTTTCTATATTGCATATCTTATCAATAAACGTTTGAAATAACTAAAAACCTGTTACTGTTTCTAACATGGTGCAATCCTTCCGTTTGATCTCCAATCAGTGTAATAAACAACTGCGCGTGCTACTCGTACACGAGCTATTTATAATGGCATGTGTTACCGCTTCAGTTCTTAAACGAATGTTGTAAGTACTTTTTTTAAGTGTGAGTAATGACTTTCGACGGAAAAAGTGTCTTTTTTTACGTAACTTCACGCCTGTAATCCCCGAAGGGGTAGGCAGAGGTAAATGCATGCATTCAAGCGTACATGCAAACACCCACGATTCGCCGGTTACGTTTTGGCCCATGTAACAGGTGGCGAGCCTGTTGACATCTCCGGGCACATTACCAAACTTTGAGGTACTGGGAAATTTCCAGAAAATGGAAAAATCCCAATAGAACCAGAGATAAAGGCTTTTTCACCATTATCTATGATAACCCCCTACCCGGGAATCGAACCCAGGACCTCAGCGTAGCAGTAGTGGCCTGCTACCACTAGGCTACCGAGGCAGTTTTTTTTTAGAAGCGCTATTTTTGATAATCTGCAGATTGAGTTTTTACTTTTTCAATACGAATTTATCTTACTGCGGTCAAGCTAAATATTTGTTCAAATATTAAAGAATCTGAAAACCAAGTTGTTTTTCATTAACATTTTCATGGAAGTGCACGTAATAGGTTAGGTCTAGAGATTGCAATCCCACAGCTTCTTCAATCCCGCGGGATTGATATGCGGGATTGAACAATTCCGCGCGGATCCCGCATTTTAGATATTTGTTATTCTGCAGGTTTTTTAGGGTTCCGTAGTAAACAAGGAACCCTTATAGTTTCGCCATGTCCGTCTGTCTATCTGTCCGTCCGCGGTTAAGCGCAAAAACTATTGGTTACAGAGACTTGAAATTTGGCACAAGTATACACCTTGATCACGCCGACAAGAAGGTAGAATAAAAACATGAAAAAAAAAAACAGAAATATTAAGGGTACCTACCCTACATGTAAGGTGCGAATAAAATATTGTTGTTTTATTTTTCGTTTTCTGTATAGAGTGTGGTTTCAAAATGTTAGGGATGTGGAAAAATCATTTTTTGATTTTGTTAACAGTTCTTGACTTAATAGTTAGACTTAGAAGTGCCAATTTTCATTAGAGTCAAGTGTCCCTCCCCGTTTACCAACTAAACGGTTGTTGTAAGAAATTCAAACGTACAATAGCAGCTACATATAATGAAATTAAAAGGAAAACTGTCACACTTCAGTTGGCTTTAGCAAGTTTGCGAGTCGATCAAATATATTTTACTCGAAAATTTTGAAGAACTCCATAGATATATTTTTTTTTTATTACATTATTCAAACCTAAAAACTATGGAACCCTACAGTGCGCGTGGCTCGACACGCACTAGACAGGTTTTATAAAAATCAAGTTTTGATTTAGTACTTTAGTTAAAGTCGGATTATAATTTTGCTGTCATAAATTATATCAAATACAACCTTAATTATTAAAATGTTTGGCATCAAGTTTTAATTCATTTTAACCTTACATCTAAAAACAGGTAAGGTAATCACATCAATCTTATTAATAACTAGTTGTGTCTGCAACTTTGTTTGCGTGGAATAGTGGCTTTGGGACTTTGGGCAGCACTTTTGAATATACATTTTGGTTAATTTTGGATCATAAACACTCTTATGTAGCTAAAAATATCTGCTTTGTCGTAATTCTTCTCTGTACACGATATTAGACGTATGGCCATCGGAGATAAAAGCACACAGGCTGCTAGGGTTGCAAAAAATTTCCAATTAGGTGTTTAAACCCGCATCCATCCTATGCTGAACCGTACTTTCAAAAAGGCTATTTTAAACTTCTATGCATATTATTTTTTTTATAGAAAATTATTATAAAGTTTTGTAAAGTTTCAGTCAATTAGTGCTTAAACAGAGAATGAAACATAAACGATAGATCTATGAATAATACAGGCACTCCGTAAGAGCCGGCAGGAGAGAAAAATTGGATATTAACATTGTGCATTTTTATCCACTAATGCCACCAACACCACCATCACCATCGTAACCACCATCACCACCACCACTGTCACAACTACCACCTCTACCACCGCTACCACTAAAATCGCCACCAACGCCATCACCGCCACTACCAAACACCTACGCCACCAATGACACCAATGCCACCAAAACTACCGCCAGCACCACCAACGCCACCAACAACACCACCAGAGTCACCAACAATACCTACGCCACCAACGACACCAACGCCACCACCACCACCAATGCCACCAACACCACTAACGCCACCACCACCACCATCATCATCATAATTACATCCGAAAGACGTCCATCCGTCTCCGCTGGACAAAGCATTTCCCAAAGATGCTCCTTCCAAAAGTGTTGTGCGTCATAAGGAAAGAATATGCCACAATTGCCACGCTTGGCATGCTCAATGGTGATCATAGCGGCGATTGCTTTATGCCGGGACGCTGCTATGCGGTATGTTTAATGTAACAGAGAAAAAACTGGCCAAGTGCGATTCGAACTCGTGCACGAAGGGTTCCGTACAAAAAATGGCATAAATATTACGTTTGTTGGAAGGTAACATACAACATAAGACCTCAAAATACTATGAAAATTTTAAGCCTCTATTTTCTACCGTTTTTAATGTCGAGTAAAAATTATACGAAAAAAAAACACGTTTATTGGATTTCATTTTGTCGTTGTAGCGGTAACAGAAATATATAATTAGTGAAAATTTTAGTTTTTTAGCTATCACTGTTTATGAGATACAGCTTGGTGACTGACAGATTTGAATTGACAAGTAGATCATATTATTGAAAGGAAAATCATATCATGTAGGTATAGCATTATGATGGTGGATGGTGGCAAATCAATAATTGCATATCCAGTAAGACTGTACGACGTCACACCCACGTCATCGACAATTAATATTTATGTATGCACACGGTGCATTGTTCGGTCACAATAGTAAGTATAAATGCAACGATAACCCTCGGCCACCTTAAATGGCTTAGAAAAGATTAATAGTATATGATATTACATTGTACAAGTCTAGATTCTAGATAATGTAAGATTTTCTTATATACTATAACTATATAACTGCCTCGGTAGCCTAGTGGTAGCAGGCCACTACTACTACGCTGAGGTCCTGGGTTCGATTCCCGGGTAGGGGGTTATCAGAGATAATGGTGAAAAAGCCTTTATCTCTGGTTCTATTGGGATTTTTCCATTTTCTGGAAATTTCCCAGTACCTCAAAGTTTGGTAATGTGCCCGGAGATGTCAACAGGCTCGCCACCTGTTACATGGGCCAAAACGTAACCGGCGAATCGTGGGTGTTTGCATGTATGCTTGAATGCATGCATTTACCTCTGCCTACCCCTTCGGGGATTACAGGCGTGAAGTTACGTTTTTCTTATATACGAGTAGTGAAGTTGGGCAAACCAGCATGCAGTTCACATTGTTGTTAAGTGATGACTGCAGCCTATAGACGTCTACACAAAAACCAGAGGTCAAAATGCAGATGCGTTGCCACCTCTGAGACCTCAGTTGTTGTCTCTGTAATAGTTATATAGGTACCCGTTCATTTTACCGACAAACGAATTCGTTTCACATCTCAACTTTCAACAACAACATCACTACATAAATAATTCACTTTGCAAACAGATTATTCCAAAACTATTCATTTCATAACTCATCACTTCATAAATCTTTGACTTATTAATTATTTGTCATTACTGGTTATTACTCATAATTTCAGTTTTTTAAATATAGATTACCGGACCGAAGGCACCCCTAACTGTCAGGTTAGGTCGAACGGTGCGGCGTCTCCCGTACCATTCGAAGTTAGGTTTTTTTTTGCTGACTGTACAATCTTTTCCCCAACTAGGGAATCAGACCCAGGATCCCAGCGTAGTAAGTAATAATAATAATAATAATGTCCTCCAGACCGAATTTCGGTCACGGCGGCCAATCTCAACGAAGACTAGCCAACTCCGCGGGATATATTATAGTACACAAGTGTATGCGCAAACACAGGTGCACTCTCTATTCCCTCACTCTCATAATCCGATAAGACGGCAATCCGACACGACCGGAGAGAGATCGGGCGCAGGACCGACGGCTTTACGTGCTCTCCGAGGCACGACCAGACTTCGGGCTACTATTGGGAATTTCCTCACAGAAAAAACCCAACAACAGATTTTCCCGACCTGGGGATCGAACCCAGGACCTCAAACTGCACCATCGCGATTGCGACCACTGGGCCAACGAGGCAATCAAAGTACCTACCTTGCCAGCGTCGTACCTAAGTATTAGCCTGCTATCACTAGGCTACTGAGGCAGTTTATCGATTAGCTAACATAAATAATACGGCACCACATGAAAAGGCAACTTTGTTGGAGTCGTAAATTATTTAGCTACAGAGTATATGAAACATCTCGCTTTACTATTTATAGTAACGTAAATGTATATGGTAATGTTGTGAATGATTTAGTTTCTTGTGTAATCGTAGAACTCTGTGGCGGAGTTCCTATGATTAGGTCAGCAATTCAATATTTCGACAGATAGTTTTAGAATTAACACGTTCGTTTTCTTTAGACTGTGGTTTTAGTGTAGAACCAATAATGGAGCTCAGCATAATCAATACATATAATAAAACAGCATTTTTTTAAGTCGGGCTTTGTGTATGCGGCCTGTCTCGAGACGACACTAGTGTACTTCACAGGGCAATCGGCGAGCGCAGAAGGCGCTCCAGCCTAACTACAAGTTAGCGCAACGGCCTAAAGGTGACCCATGCGAGTGTCTGAACATTAAATAGTTTTCCAAAAACTGATAGTTTCTGTTACTCTTATTTAATCGCCCTAATTAAATAACAGAAACCAAAAATAGAATTTTTGTAATTTTACTTTGTCTGTCTGTCCGGTACGTTATAACTTCGAAACTACTCAACGGATTTGAACGTGGTTTCTCAGGTGGATAACATGTAATTAATTAGGAACGTTGCAAAACTTGTTTCGTCAAAACCGGTTAAGGGAAAAATAAGTTATGGTCAATTGAAAAAATTACTTCAAGCACTGCTTCAAAACTTTTAAACAGAGTTTAATGCGGTTTACATAAACGTATTTAATTTAGACTACCTGTCAAGCACTTCAATATCATTCATCGTGCTTGATTGGTGGAGGCGGGCCCCACCGATGTCGTGTCGTCGAATCGTGAGGCGTGACGACACCGACGTCGCTGACGGAGACGACCAACCACGTCGTTTGTTCAATCATTCAGTCAATCATGTCTTCAATCCTTTCTAATTTTTGCATTGTAACACTCTCTCACCACGGCTCTTTCTGAAGACATCTTATACCAGTGAAATACATAGTTCAACTTTAAATTACCTTTTATTTAAAGTACATTACAACAAATATACAGTCCACTCTATACCATCTCCAACATTGGTCCTTCTACCTCAAGAAGTCTCTACAAGAAAGGGTCTGAGAAAACGGAAAGGAGCGGTCGCCTTGCGGTCATCTAGAGGTCGAGCAACATCCAGCCACGTGCCTTCGCAAGGATACCACTACCAGGATACGGATACAGTGAGTCCGTTCCAATCTATTTTCCTTTCCGTCGTGTCCTACATTCCTTTTTCGTGTTTTTGAATAGTCTTAGCTTGGATCCGACAAGTACACGTGTATACGTACATGGGTCTAGCGCTATTCTCTTACAACGCCTAGCTTGCCTACTGTATTCTAGGTCTTATTTAATTATTTTTAGTAATTTGGTCATATTAAACGTGCTAATATTATACACAATTTGCCTTACCTACTACCTACTAGTACTGTCTAATAAAAGTGCAGGCTCATTTCAACTTATTAACTAATCTATAACAATAAAAGTCCGAAGCTTATTCAGCGATTCAATTAGATAACATCAACGCGCATAGTATCGAACGCATAAATTCATAAGTACACATAACTATCCATAACCGCCGCTGCATTGCATAGAAGTATTATACCTAATTTGCTTTTTGCTATTCACTGCGACCGCGTATGCATATCGTTCGCTTCAAAACCGGTTTCTGCTACGAATCATAGTCATCGCTCGCTTGTTTCGTGTCATTACCTACGTACTTTATTAAAAATAACTTATTTAGTTCGCGGTGCGTAAAGATGTCTGAATCTAAAGTAAAGGATTTAATTAAGAAAAGGAGTGCGTTGAAAGGTAAATTTACCATATTTGGTAATTATTTAACGGTGCCTAAAAGTTGTAAAATCTTAAGTGCAGTGCAAACAACAGAATTAGAGTATCGGCTTAGTAAATTTGAAAATGTATATAGTGATTTCGACGCATTGCAGACGGAGTTAGAAATTTTGGCTGAGGATCCTGCCGCGTTATTAGCCGAGCGGGAGCAAATTGAATCACAATACTATGAGCTGATTTCAACAGCGCGGACGCTGCTGAGCGAGGGTGCGCAGCTGTCTTCTAGCCACCGCGCTCGTTCAGGTTCCGGTTCGAGTTCCAGCGATGGACGGCATTGGCGTCATGATTTTGTGCGTCTGCCAAAAATCACTCTGCCTAATTTTGACGGTAACTATCAACACTGGCTCGAATTTAGAGACACATATATTTCCCTAGTTCATGATACTCCTCATATAAGTGATATAAACAAATTTCATTATTTGCGAGCTGCCCTATCGGGTACTGCGCTGTTAGTAATTCAAAGTTTAGAGTTTACATCAAATAATTATAACATAGCTTGGCAACTATTAACAGAACGGTTTGACAATGAACGTTTACTAGTGAACAACCAAGTTAAAGCATTGTTTGAGTTAGAGTGTCTTAAAAAAGAATCTAGCTGTGGTCTTCGCAGTATTGTAGACATTACGAACAAAAACTTACGATCTTTGGCTACCTTAGGCCAACCGACTGACCACTGGGACACACTTATAATGTATTTAATCGCTTCCAAATTAGATTACAGAACTACGCGTGAATGGGAAGAATCTAAAGGTAACAAAAATGGTTTTCCTAGCTTATCAGATTTCTTAAAATTTTTAAACAACAAATCAGAATTATTAGAGACAATGCAAGGTATAAAATTTAATAATATTGATAATAATAAAAAACTACAATCAGTAACAAACAATTCCAAAAGTTTTATAATTGAGACAACAAATACAAATAAAAGTAAAAATAATAGTTCCTTTTCTAAACACTTGAGTTGCCCTTTATGCAAAAAACAACATTTTCTTTTTTCATGTCAACTTTTCAGATCCCTTGAAGTTGATGAACGCATTTCAAAAGTATCAGAATTGAAAGTGTGTCATAATTGTTTACGCAATGGGCATACTAGTAAAACCTGTATTTTAACACATTGCAAATATTGCAAGTCTAAACACAATACATTACTGCACAAACATTACACAAATGAAAAACAACAAGCTCCCATACTTGAGGAAGCCGTGGCCTTATCCGCAAGTATTGAGAGAGCATCGTCATCTTACGACGGCAGTAATCGTTGTACTCTACTGTCCACAGCTTTGGTGACAGTGCGAGGTGCAAACGGCGTCTATCACACTGCCCGTCTTCTGCTCGACAATGGCAGTACCTCGAACTTCATGACACAGGAGCTGTGTGATAAACTCGGCTTGGTGAGACGTAGTCGTGACTCCACCGTGACCGGCATCAATGGTCAGGTATCTGTTAGTACAGAGTCTTGTAAAATAACTATTAAATCTTTATTAACGACTTACGAAACAAACATAAATTGTAACGTTTTACCCCGAATCACTAGTTCAATGCCAAATAACTATATTAACACAGACCAAATTTCTTTACCCAAAGGTATACAACTGGCTGACCCGTCTTACAACGTACCTTCTTCTATAGACGTCTTAGTCGGCGCAGAAGTATTTTGGGATATTTTACTGTCTAATGTAATTTCTTTAGGTTCCAATAAACCAAAATTACACGAATCAAAGTTAGGCTGGATCATAACCGGCACCATATCTAAAAATAACTGCAGTAAAAATATGACACCATCATGTCATTCCATTCAAAATGAAAACCATAAGGGTTAATGTTTTCTATCAATACCTATACCTAGTAGATACTGGCGTCGGGACGTGACGAACCCACCGCCCACTAGCGGAAGAATTTTTTTACTAGAAGATAATTCTTCCACTAGTGCAGTCAGTCAACCGAACAATGGCGGTCAAACCATTCCAATCGGGCAGTAGTAAGTGCAATAACGCAAGATGGGCAGCAGCATCCTGCGATAAAACTACTGCCACTGCGATCGCCAACCCATGCTAAGCGTGGCGATTATGGCATATCCCCCCTATGGGGAGGCTTTGGTCCACCATTGGACCTCTTTCGGCTAAAATGATGATCATTAGCTATATTATAAAATGGGCACCAAACGCCTCTATTTCTTCCTAATCAGCCAGGTCTTTGACCCCTTGGGCATTTTAGAGCCATTCATAAACGGATCTCTTTTTTCTCTAATAAGCCAGGTCTTTGACCCCTTGGGCATTTTAGGGCCATGCATAAAAGGATCTCTATTTTCTCTAATAAGCCAGGTCTTTGACCTCTTAGGCATTTTAGGGCCATACATAAAACGATCTCATTTTACCTCTGATAAGCCAGGTTTTTGACCTCTTAGGCATTTTTGAGCCATGTAAAAAAAATGGTCTTATTTTACCTCTAATAAGCCAGGTCTTTGACCCCTTAGGCATTTTAGAGCCGTGCATTGTCTTGTCATTGCAATGTCTCGGTCATTATTAAAACACAATTCTTATCACTTATACAATTACTTCCATTTAAATAATTTTCGTATTCCACTTCAGGTCTTATGTGATTACGATTAGACACATATTATGTTTGTAGTGATGAGTCAGCCAGTGTGTGCCTTCTTACATCTAAAAATAAGTGTTAACTTAAGTGTTACTTGACAACATAGTCGGTCACAGCTGGAGTTACGAACCGTCAAAGCACAACCCGGCAGACATAGTATCATGGGGTGCGACAGCTGATCTACTTATCTCATCATAGTAAAGTCCTACACGGCTACACAATACTCTTAAATATACCTACTAAATAATAATAATTAAAAAAAAAACACAAAATACAATACAAACATTAAACATAAATACAGATCATAATAATACAAATAAGTTCTTACACAATTTAATAAATACATTATCTAATGTTATACACAATCAAAAAGAATAAGCTTTTGTCTTTATTAACCTTCATAGGCGAGGATAAACCGCTGCGAGTAGGCGGAAGGCTTCATAGCTCATTTTACTCATATAATATGAAGCATCCCATCATTTCAGGTTCAGTACA
The DNA here is from genome assembly GCA_036365455.1 of Macrosoma leucophasiata. Classification (NCBI taxonomy): domain Eukaryota; kingdom Metazoa; phylum Arthropoda; class Insecta; order Lepidoptera; family Hedylidae; genus Macrosoma; species Macrosoma leucophasiata. Next base: position 20,182,681 of record JAWQUS010000024.1, on the reverse strand, counting down.
TCATAACACTTAAATTATTTTTGATCTCTATTCATGCTCATCTACCTAGCGGTAGATTGCACTAAGAATATTCATTCTTAAAAACCGGATTACATTATGCCGGGCCAGTGATGGTAGCTAGTCTTCAAAAATCTTATACCTATTTGTAAATTTATTTGCTTTTCAGTGATGCCGTTCTTAGCTGCTCTTTACCTATCGGTTCATATCGCGGCAAGGCAAACCTCAAACTACCTACTTCGATAATGGAACCACGTTTGTCGGGGCTTTCACCTAACTTTCTTTTCTTTTAAATAATTTACAATCAGAACTCCACGTAGCAGAAACAGGTATTAAATCTAAACTTATTCCTACCTACTTACTTCATTTAAGTGTCCGCTGAGATGCCCTAGTAAAATCATTAAAACATAATTGAGAATAGTGTTAGGTCTAACTCACCTCACTTATGAGGAAATGTGTGCTTGTCTTGTTCAAATCGAGACTATATTGAATTCACGTCCACTAACACCTCTCTCATCAGACCTCTCAAATCTAACATGCCTAACCCCATCCCATTTCCTGATTGGACGGCCACTGCTATCAGTACCTCATGCACAAACATCGGAGGAGATCAAGATCTACAGTCTCCAAAGACATGAGCGCATAGAGAGGCTGAGGCAACATATTTGGGCACGCTTCTCACATGAATATGTATCTCAACTCCAGCAGAAGCAGAAGTGGCACTACTCTTCCGGCCAGCTTATCCTGTTGTGGCTCTTGGAACGAGTCATCAGTCTACACATCGGCAGGGACGGCTTGTGCCCTCTACACATCAACTGTTGAAGAACAAGTACTTCAACGGGCGGCAGTATGTCAAGCACTTCAATATCATTCATCGTGCTTGATTGGTGGAGGCGGGCCCCACCGATGTCGTGTCGTCGAATCGTGAGGCGTGACGACACCGACGTCGCTGACGGAGACGACCAACCACGTCGTTTGTTCAATCATTCAGTCAATCATGTCTTCAATCCTTTCTAATTTTTGCATTGTAACACTCTCTCACCACGGCTCTTTCTGAAGACATCTTATACCAGTGAAATACATAGTTCAACTTTAAATTACCTTTTATTTAAAGTACATTACAACAAATATACAGTCCACTCTATACCATCTCCAACACTACCTGTACCTGTAACTTTATCCACGTAAAATTTTATAAAGTTATTGTTTAATACCTACGCAAACGAAGTCATGGGCTCAGCTAGTCTATGCTAATATTATAAAGAGGAAACATTTGTGTTTTTGTTTGTATGTTTGTAACTCTTCACACAACAACTAATGGACCGATTTCAAAAATCTCTCACCGTTAGAAAGCTGCATCTTCACTGGATAACATAGGCTTTATTTCTTTCACTGCACCCGTGCGAAGCCAGGGCGTGCCGCTAGTACAGTATGCACAAAAAATGTAAATCGACAGTCAGGTGTAGACTTCAGTAGCTTTGGTAGTTGGGAGAGCGGCTGGACTAGAAATCCCCGTAGTCGCGTGTTCAAGACAAATTTTCCTTTCCATTTTTCTTTAAATACAATGTATTATGGCGAAAAATCAAATAAATTATAGCAATTATTAAGTTTTATTTTAGATTTTTCAATCTATACGTATTCACAACACAACACTACACGCTGAAATTAATGACCAATTCCAAATCTCCAAGCACGTGAGCTTATTTTACATTTTTTAAAATAATCACCTTTTTTATTTTTTCAGTCAACGCACCTTTATCCTCATTTGCGATTCCCTCACTCCCAAATATAGAACAAAGAACACAATAACAAAACCTGTTTCCGTTTCAAATTACGTGTGATTTCATCCTTAAATTTCGTTTCCATCCCTATCTAGCTTACAATAGACGTTCCCAAATCCATCCATTTACATATTAATGAGTAACTTTTCATCCCTTATCAAGAACATTCCGGCAGATTTTGTGAAAGTTCCAGGAAATAGTTTTGGTAAATGGGATACTTATATAATTAAATACAAAGTATATCCTAAGGGACTCATAAATAGTTCAAAGAAGCTGTTTCAAAAATGTATGGACCTTGGGGTTTGTAACCTTCCGCTAAATGGTAGTGTTCAGCGCTATCGTGTTCCGGTCAGGTGGTAATGTGCGGCCCTGTCATTTTCGGCACAGAGGCAAAACACCGTAAGCCTCAGGAGTGGTAACGCGATATAGACTGCAGTCATCATTTAACATAAATGTGAACTGGATGCTTGTTTGACACTTCCGTTAAATATAAAAAAAAGATATGCTCCAAACCTGGAATCGAACCCATGTCTCGAACACTTGACTACTGAGGCTGTTAGTTTGGTTTTAATTAGATATGTCTAGGCTGTCTGTAATATTAATGTACTACAGATTTGAGTCGCATTCTGCTATGGACCTTCAAAACATACGAGTGAGCATCCTAAGCATTAATGCACCAAAACATTAATTAAAGCCCTGATTCAGTTGATGTGCTTGTTGTTCAGTAAAATCCTTTCCTTCCGTTGCCTAACTAGCATAGTTGGTAATAGATGGCGCTACTGCTACCATAAAGCAATGCAATAGATGTGAAGGAAAGATTTGTCAAATCGGGCAGGGCTTCAGTAGCTCAATTGGAAGAGCGGCTGGACTAGATTCCCAGTAGATCGCGAGTTCGAGTCTCGCCTGAAGTCAATTTTTTCTTTCCATTTTTCTTTAAAAATAAAATAAAATCCTTTCAACCTGAAAAAAATTACAGTCTACAAAAATGGTAATTCTAATATTAAAAACACTCAATATTGCAGAAATATCGTGGATCTGCAAACGTTAAGTTTTATTTCTTTAATTTTCAGTCAAATAAATCAGTCATAGCTATTCTTCCCAGTACAGTTATTTGTGGCAGAAAAATACCGCTCGAGTAACTAGAGCTAACATCTGCAATTACTGAAGAAAAATTCAAGTGAATTCGAGATTAATAGGTATCATTTTTAAGCCACGACGTAGAAAGGCAAGTTGTTTGAAATTGCAGTCTGCATTTCGTTTTCAAATGACGACGCTTCTGACGTATATTTTTCTTGCTTATTTTATTTTGCACATCCAACAGCTCCATTCAATGACCTGTTTTATTTTTAACTAGCTGCGCCCGCGACTTCGTCCGCGTGAGATTTTATGATTGTTCAGTATCTACCCGGACGAAGTCGTGGGCGCAGCTAGTATTAAAGTAGCCTAAATTACTCCTTATTACATAAGCTCTGTGCCAGTGAATGTCCCGTCAAAGGTACAGCCTCTCCCGAGATTAGGCGGAACAAACAGACAGACAGACAGAGAAAATTGTAAAAAATGTTGTTTTGTTATATGTACCGTGTATTGTATATGTGTACATTTAGTAAAAAGCTGTTATTTTTATATTACAAACAGACACTCCAATTTTATTTATTTGTGTAGATATAGATATTGGGGTTACTGAGTTTTTTTTTTACTTCACGTATAAAACAAATGTTGCTGAGATTGATGCAGAGAGGCTGCAAGAGGTGATGCGCTAATTTCAATTAACCCTCTATACCTAGATACCCTCTATACCCAGATATGGGAGCATATTTTAATGAGTTGTATGTAGAAATATTTACTCCCAGCATATCTATCATATATGTGACTAATTATGCCATGATAATGACAAATCTATGTTTAATTTTAACTTGGACGCATTCCAATAAATCTTTCCGCATGGCTAATAAAACGGATAGTAAATATAAAGATATTTACCGAAATATTCGCGCGAGTAAATTTCCAAACAGAGTTGGACCTTGAGAAATTTCATGATCACCGGATATCTAATGTTAAATACATCCATTTGACGTTTATACTGGCAGATATTGACGAGAGAGGCTATTAGTATGTCGGATATATTTGATTATTAGCTGTGCCCGCGACTTCGTCCCCGTAAGAATTTATAATTGTTCAGTACCTATCCGGACGAAGTCGTGGGCGCAGCTGGTATAAAAGTAGCCTATGTTACGCCTTATTACATAAGCTATCTGCCAGTGAAAGTCCCATCCAAATCGGTCCAGCCGTTCCCGAGATTAGCCGGAACAAACAGACAGATGGACAGACAGACAAAAATAGTAAAAATAGTAGTTATTTTGTTATATGTACCGTGTATTGTATATGTATACATTCAGTAAAAAGCAGTTATTTTTATATTACAAACAGACACTCCAATTTTATTTATTTGTGTAGATTTTGCTAAAGATTTTCCCTTTTTTATGAAACAGGCACAATGCAGGTCACATGGATGTGAAGTGATGAATGCAGCCTTTTGGAGCTCGCGGGCGTAGGCACCACCGCATTACCTAATATACTTGCCGCTAAATGGTAGTGTTCAGCACTACCGTGTTCCGGTCAGGTGGTAATGCATGGCCCTGTAATTCTCGGCACAGAGGCTAACACCTTAGGTCTCAGAAGTGGTAACGCATCTGCATTTTGATCTCTGGTCTTTGTGTGGGTGTCTATAGGCTGCAGTCATCACTTAACATTAATGTAAACTGCATGCATTGCATGTTTGCCACATCCATTACAAAATAAAAAATAGATTTATATTGGGTTAGCGAACTTATTACATGACTAGCGGCACGCCCCGGCTTCGCGCGGGTGCAATGTAACCTACCCCCTCCTATTCGCCTGAGCGTGATGTTATATAATGATGAATGATAAATGGGCTAACTAGCACTGAAAGAATTTCTCATACGTGACCATTAGTTCCTGAGATTAGCGGGTTCAAGCAAACAAACAAACAAACTCTACAGCTTTATAATATTAAGTATAGATTACATGCCGGAAGCGCGCATAGCCCAGCGGCTGGTGTAGATCGTAAGCGATCTGCTCGGTTAAGCACTACGGGCGCGGTCGGGTAGTGTGATGGGTGACCGCTAGTGGCAAATTAAATGCGCGTTTCCGTGCTTCGGAGGGCACGTTAAGCCGTCGGTCCCGGTTGCTATCGATGGATAGCAGTCGTTAAACCGTGTCGGAGGCCTTATGGGTGGTTTGAAAACATCCGACAGTGGGTTGGCCACTAACCCACCCACCTCCACCAATCCGCATTGGAGCAGCGTGGTGGAGTAAGCTCCAGGCCTCCCCCCAAAAAGGGGAGAGACTCGTGCCCAGCAGTGGGACGTATAATGGGTTGCCATTATTATTATGTCTCTCGTCAGCACGGGGTCCAATTTGAACCCCGGACCTTTGTCAGGCTTGCGCGGGGACATGGGAGGTCCAACACGTAGAGGCCCTTTCGAGAATTTTGATCTATTTTGTAATGGGTTATATTATTATTATTATTATTACATGCCGGATTGGGATAGCAAACATATGCTTCTAACCTTGTCACATCTATTTTAGAAGTTCGGTGATCGAAGACGGTAATAATGTTGAGACGGTAACTTTTTCCGTATCCACATAAACACAGCTGCTTCCCGATAATCATAAATCTTTCTCATTATTGAGGAAATGCGCGAAAAACTACATATAGTCTCGCGTGTATCCGTTTATAAAATATCGAATATTCGCCGATTTATACTTAACTGCCTCGGTAGCCTAGTGGTAGCAGGCCACTACTACTACGCTGAGGGCTGAGGGTTCGATTCTCGGGTAGGGGGTTATCAGAGATAATGGTCTAAAGTCCTTTATCTCTGATTCTATTGGACTTTTTCCATTTTCTGGAAATTTCCCAGTTCCTCGAAGTTTGGTAATGTGCCCGGAGATGTCAACAGGCTCGCCACCTGTTACATGGGCCAAAACGTAACCGGCGGATAGTGGGTGTTTGCATGTATGATTGAATGCATGCATTTACCTCTGCCTACCCGTTCGGGGATTACAGGCGTGAAGTTACGTTTTTTTTACACTTATCTGCATTTATTCATGTTTCATTCAGTGAAAGCCACGCATTCGTCTAAAGTGTGCTGTTGCTCTACAAAATATCTGATATCATTGTCACACCGCGGACACTCCGCCGAAATTCCATACAAACGCTTAATTTGATCTCTATTACACAGACATCAATCAGTGACGTGTACTTACACGTGCACCTGTGTGCGTAGCACGTACAAAATACCAACCGTCGCCCATAAGAGGGGAGGAGGTTGGGTGATGCGGGGAAATCGGGCGGGACGTCGAAGTGTCCATTCTATACGTAGTATTATTACATATTCTCTGTCATTGTGACAGTGCAAGCAGTATGGCCTCGTCTTGGCAACATTTTACATGAAAATGTTTTTGACGGGATAGGTAAACATTTTACGAACCACCTGTTTTGAATAATTTAAGATCGGCATATCGTCAATCAAATTGATTTGTGGCGATGAATGTACCGAGTAAGTCAGCTTGCACGTTATGGTACCGTCCGGTATTGGCGCGTCTGTTTATTGTAATAAGAAAAAATATTGAGTTTGCAATAAACAAGAGATGTTGATGTTATTGCCAATTATTGCACGTGATTGGCTGTTTTCTATGGCTTTTACCGTGTGTTGAAAACCCTTTCTCAAGATTCAAACTACCAATTTTCATACCGTACTCAACAATTAATATTGCACATCGAGCCCGCGAAAGAGCCGATCGGCTCGTTTCGACTTCGTAGAGCGTTATCTCTGTTGCACACTGCCTACGTAAGCACTGATAGTCCAGTATTGGTCAAAACTCGATCAAAATGGTCGAAAAAACGTCAAATTAGGTACGTTGCAAGAGAGACAACGCTCTACAGACCCATAATAAGCCGAAGTCGCCTTCCTAGGCTCGATGTGTAATATTTATTGTTGAGCACTGTGAATATCAAAATTTACACGATGCAGCCATTTTCGTTTAATTTTAAGCCTTTTTCTGTGTCTTTGTTGATCATGAAAATAAAAGATGATTATATTTTATTTTTAAAGAAAATGGAAAGAAAAATTTGACTTCAGGCGAGGCTCGAACTCGCGACCTACTGGGAATCTAGTCCAGCCGCTCTTCCAATTGAGCTACTGAAGCCCTGCCCGATTTGTCAAATCTTTCCTTTACATCTATTGCATTGCTTTATGGTAGCAGTAGCGCCATCTATTACCAACTATGCTAGTTAGGCAACCGATATAATAGACTTTTCAGTTTATTGAATATCGTAAAGAAGTCGCTTTTACCCTTAATACTTGTTTTATATTATTTCGCATTAACACATGCTTGTGAAATATATTTTATCTATATATATTTTATATATATTTTTTATATATTATATATTCATGCTACTGCTACCATAAAGCAATGCAATAGATGTAAAGGAAAGATTTGACAAATCGGGCAGGGCTTCAGTAGCTCAATTGGAAGAGCGGCTGGACTAGATTCCCAGTAGGTCGCGAGTTCGAGCCTCGCCTGAAGTCAAATTTTTCTTTCCATTTTCTTTAAAAATAAAATATATTTCACAAGCATGTGTTAATGCGAAATAATATAAAACAATGATGATTATTTTTATTTTTATAATTAATATTTCATTATGGAAGACAGAGTGCTTTTAATTAAAATATATTAATTTATTAGAACAAAAAACTAATAAAACTTAAAATTGATAGTGTTTTCCTGTTCGTAGCAAATACAAAATAAACTCACTCGTCAATTTTCCATCGGAATTTAAAAAGCGAACAAAAACAATTGAGTGTTTTTGTTCCAAAAAATACAAATTGTGTATTGAATATTTGCACCCGTCAACTTTTTTGCAGTGTTACAAATTAGCTTTTCATTGCGAATGTACAAGACATAAACATTTCGTAAACCACCTGTTGTGAATAAATCATCAAATCAATCCAATTGATTTGTGCCAATGAATGTACCGGTGTAAAGAAGTTTGCACGTCGTGGTACACTTCATGCGTTTGTTTATCGTCATAATAAAAAAATATGGGATGTTCAACGTCACTTTAAGCAACTTGCCAGCCAATTGAAAGGTAAGCATTTTATTTTTGTACAGATCCCAACTCTGGCATTTGATTTTATGTCGAGTTTGACAAATTTTTATTTTTCGCAATAACACATGTGAGTGAATTTATGATTCCGGCCATGGAATTTTATATTCCTGGCGAGAGTCAATTTGACTTGCTTCCATTAACGCGACCTCAAGGTAATCTCTCCAGCCGCTTTACCACTAACTACCGAAGCTCACATCCAATTTCTCTTCCCTTTTTAACCGACTTCAAAAAAAGTAGGAGGTTATCAATTCGTCCGGGTCTTTTTTTTTTGTTATTGATTTAACCGATTCAGGATCGGTGAACGACATCCAATAATTGATAAATTTTTAATAGCTATAATATTTTTTATAAGCGGTAGTCAGCCAGGCATGGCGGTTATGGTCTATTTTGACGTACAACACTGTTCTGGGCTCTTTTGGAGAAGGCTTTGTCCAGCTGTGGACTGTCTATCGGCTGAAGTGATGATATATCAACGGACAAACACGAAAACGCCAGATCATTATTTATTCACTTTTCATGTGACAGCATTCCCTGTTGTTTCCTTTAACACTAAATTGAAGGGGACAAATGGGACAAAAATTCCCACTTGTCATCCCGGGAACAAATGGGAAGCTTCGCATGTTTGTATGCAACTTTTATGACCAAAAATAATCTTCGAAGAAGTGAGTTTTATCAGAATAAGAACTTAAATGTTTGGATAATTCATGTAAAAGTACACTCCATTCATCAACTGAATAAGGGCGCGAAGTTATGTGTTACATGACTGGTTGAAATGTTTATTAAATTGAACAAAATATGGTAGCATTAACCGACTATAAACAATGAGCTATTACACAAAACACTGAATACCGAGGTCAATGCTTCGAATGACGTCACACGATTATGGATTACTATCATCATACACCATAAAGCAGTGATTTGTGCATTATTCGGTTCACCACACGTCTTATTTTTTCAGGGGGAAAATGGGATACATTACACAACTGTTTTTCTATATTGTATTCTCTTATATATTTTTTTACGTTATGGAAGTGGCAAACAATCATGCAGTTCACATTGATGTTAAGTGATGACTGCAGCCTAAAGACACCCACATCAAGACCGAGGTCAAAATGCAGATGCGGCCTCCTGAGGCCTAAGGTGTTTTGCCTCTGTGCCGGAAATTACAGGGCCGTACATGACTGGAACACGATAGTACTGAACACTACCATTTAGCGTCAAGTATATTAGGTAATGCGGTGGTGCCTACGCCCGCGAGCTCCGTCACTGGAGCTCTACCACCAGTAAGAACGATCATTAAAGACAATGAATTTGCAGTGTTTTGTGTGATTATACTGTCACCATGCGTTTTATTTTAAAAAAGGTAGAATGGGAAACTTTGTAATATGCTTTATGAACCAAATGTAACAAAACTTTAGGCCGCTGTCTCGAATCTTGCGTGTAGCGGGCGGCGGCGGCGATAGCGCGGGTGCAGAGCGGGCAACGCAGACCCGTGCTGGAAACCAGCGGGCAGACTGCGTGGCAATAGCGATGTATTCTTGTGTTCGTGATTGTGTAGTTGAAATATTTGTTTTTATTTGCAAACTAAACAACTGCGATAACATTTACGTGTGCACACACACTTGGTTACATTACGACTAATTACTACTACAGTTGGTAAATTACTCATTACTCTTGTATATTTTTGGATCATTTTAATTATTTGCTCTAGCACGCCCAAAGATCTCGGCACGTTTTAAAAAATAAATTGCACAACATTTCGCGGGCGGTTGACAGTTGTCACCGTACTTTTTTTTGACGACCTGGTAAGTCCAGCGGTGTGAGATGACCGTGTGATTCGAAGGGTCGCGGGTTCTATCCCCGCACCGGGACAAACATTTGTATGACCTGCCTACAGATATTTGTTTCGGGTCTGGGTGTTTATGTATGTGTTGTATGTGTACAACGGCACCCACGACACAGGTTTATACCTACTGTGGGGCTGCGAGTGTAAGCGTATTTTATTTATTTATTTATTTACTTGTCAGAGCGCCGCTGTTTTCGAGGGCCGGTCCATATAATTAGGTATATGGAAAATATCTCGCCGCGTTTTTTAAAAAGCACATAGTGGCAAGCCTCACGGGGACAGCGGGAACAAACCCTATTAACATAAATCGGAAATATATTCAACATTAAGAAGTAGAAAAATTTTTGTTTAACAAAAATTCGCATTACAGTATCTAAATCTTAATGCCGGAATATGATGGACGACAGGAAATATAAAAAAGGGAGATGGCGATAAAGAGTTCACCATCTCCCTTTACGTAGGTACGTACTTCGCCGAATTTAACATATTTTTAAAACAACTGTTTCTTTCCTCGGCTGGTCATCTAACACTGTCTGCGGCACAGACCTATTTTAAAAATAAAAATATTTTGAACACTAGCATTATGTAGCAAAAAGATTCGATAATACGCTCCTTTGTCATAGAAATTCTCTCCTACGAGCGAGTAGGTATAGAACTCAACCATACCTCCTACTCAACTCAACTATCAGTAAAACTGTTGATTCTCCAAGACTTGTGAATGTAACGGTGATGAGACACACTTGCTCAAGAGACCTAAGTGGTAACAGTGTGAAATTATCCCTATTACCCGCAACAAGCTGGTTGACGTCAGGTAACCCCTATTGCTCCGGCAATTGACTCCCGCGACATTCTCATTCAAAGCAGCTCCACTCATAAAACAATTTCACACTCCCCTTCACAGGAAACTGCTGTTTACGATATTGTTATGTGGGTTGTGCTATGTTTCTCGATCTAAACTCGGTTTGAGGCAAACTCTATTGACTTTATTTTTATCACTGACGAATTTCGGAGGCCAAGATTTTTTTTTTTATCCATAGGTCGCTGGTTCAGATCCGGCTCGAAGGACCAAAAAAAAACGATGTGCGGTACGGAGGGGGTATTGCAGTGGTTATTGGAATGTAAAGAGATGTTTGATTGTTAAATACTAATTTATTGTATAATAAATGTTTTTTTTTTTTTTTTTTATTATATTATAAAAGTGGCAAACAAGCGTGCAGTTCACATTGATGTTAAGTGATGACTGCAGCCTATAGACACCCACACAATGACCAGAGGTCAAAATGTAAATGCGCTGCCACTCCTGAGGCATTAGGTGTTATGCCTCTGTGCCGGAAATTACAAAGCCGTACGTAAAAGTAAAGAGTACAAAAATAATGTTAAAACTAAAATGTATATGAAAATGTTGCGAATAGGAAAAAGGTAAAAATGTTATAAAAATGTTTAAATGTTAGAATGTTTAAAATGTTATGAAATGTTAATGAATGCACCCGGGTGCCGCGGTAGCCGAAATTGCCCTGATGGTAAAATTATAATATAAAAATTAGGCTAATAAGTGCGTCACGCGGATGCAATTCGAGCCGAAATAGAGTGTTCGGTTACAATACCGAACATTAAAAAAAAAAACCCAGTACCTCGAAGTTTGGTAATGTGCTCGGAGATGTCAACAGGCTCGCCACCTGTTACTTGGGCCAAAACGTAACCGGCGAATCGGGGGTGTTTGCATGTATGCTTGAATGCGTGGATTTACCTCTGCCTACCCCTTCGGGGATTACAGGCGTGAAGTTACATATATTTGAACATTTGCTGAAAATCAGGCAAAGTCCCAAAGAACTTGCGGTGTGCGGTCATAGTACCTTTGTGCTAAGACAAGGCTCGATGACCTCTATAGATCTATAGCTGTCTGTATCTATACAGCGATCAGTTTAATTAAATTTGGCAGCTAAAGTGTATATATGGCAAAGTTTTAGAAAGAAGAATGAAAGAGAAATCCGACGGAATGTTACAATGCACAGAGTGGTTTCAGAATTGGATCAATTGCGTGCTTACTTGCGACTTCACAAAAAAAAAACACGTGATGACTTACTGTAAGTACCTTTTCGGGTTCCGTAGCCTATAAGAAAACCCTTGTGGTTTCGCCGTATCCGTCCATTCTTCCGTTTGTCCGTCCGTCCGTCCGACCTTCCGATCGACCTTCCGATCGTCCGTCCGTCCGTCCGTCCGTTCGTCCGTCCGAGATGACTGCAATCTTCTAAGATTTTCACAAAATCTGAGATAAAATTGCAATGCTTTGCCACCTCTGAAGCCACAGATGTTTTGACTCTATGATAGAAAAGAACGATATTTATACACTTGAATGCATGCAACTACCTCTGCCTGCCCTTTCGAGGAAGACAGGCGTTAAGAAACATTTTTCTTAATTATGTAGGCGTATTTAAAAGATAATAAATACATCTCATCTTAAATGTACAGTCCTAAAAACTTACAAAAATATCATTGACATCTACTCAATTTCACCCACAAGGGTCACGGATTCGAAACCCGCGTATACATCACGGATATGGCGAGCATTAATATTATTTATTGGACATCTGCCTCCATTCACGTGTACCCTTCTGTGACAACCATGCATCATACATTTCACGGAAAATCTTTATTTGCAGTCCATTTACTGTTAGTTTTATAACAGGAAATTGTAAAAAATGTCACGATATAAAAGTGGGTTAGTAAGATTTTTTTAGGTGCAGCCTACGAAGATGATGTAGTAAAAATATCTAGGATTTATAGTCAGGAATGTTAAAAGATATTTTAGAATCTCTGAAAATCTTAAAAAACTGGTTGCCTGTAAAGTCGGTTTCAGGGGCGAAGATTTTACGTGACAACGTCTTTTTCTCGGTAGAAAGGCATTCGCCGGTCCGGCAGGCCTCTCTCTCGTTCGGTGACTCGTCGTTACGTTACCGGGCGTTACACTTTTTCATGAGTGACTCCGAGCCGCAACCTAATTTAAGACGTTGTCACGTCAAAAACTTGCACCATCATATTGGTTTGTTGAAGTGGAAGGTAACAAAGCTTTCACTCATCCACATATAATTTCGATGGCTTTTCTAATATCATTTTACCATAGAGGATACCATTTAATTATATAATAATAATATAATAATGGCAACCCATTATACGTCCCACTGCTGGGCACGAGTCTCTCCCCTTTTCGGGGGGAGGCCTGGAGCTTACTCCACCACGCTGCTCCAATGCGGATTGGTGGAGGTGGGTGGGTTAGTGGCCAACCCGCTGTCGGATGTTTTCAAACCGCTCATAAGGCCTCCGACAAGGTTTAACGACTGCTATCTATCGATAGCAACCGGGACCGACGGCTTAACGTGCCCTCCGAAGCACGGAAACGCGCATTTAATTTGCCACTAGCGGTCACCCATCACACTACCCGACCGCGCCCGTAGTGCTTAACCGAGCAGATCGCTTACGATCTACACCAGCCGCTGGGCCATGCGCGCTTCATTTAATTATATAATTAGTAAATAATTCGTGAATTCTTTGCCTTCTCATCGATCAATTTCAGACAAAACAATTATAGGTTGGTAAACAAATTACTGTATTTTGGTAAGAGTTGAAAATAAGCTGGAATTGCTATCAGTGTTTGAAAGTCAGAAAATACCCACAATAAGCGAAGCTTTCTAAAATATCTAAGTTTCGCTCTTCAAGTCCTAGCCAGAAATGAATCCTATATCTCTAATAAAAAACGTAACGTCACCTGTAATCCTTGAAGGGGTAGGCAGAAGAAAATGCATTTTTTTTTTTTTTAATGTTATGGAATTGGCAAACAAGCATGCAGTTCACATTGATGTTAAGTGATGACTGCAGCCTATAGACACCCACACAAAGACCAAGGTCAAAATGCAGATGCGTTGCCACTCCTGAGGCCTATGGTGTTATGCCACTGTGCCGGAAATTACAGGGCCGTACATTACCACCTGACCGGAACACGATAGTGCTGAACACTACCATTTAGCGGCATGTATATTAGGTAATGCGGTGGTGCCTACGCCCGCGAGCTCCGTCACTGGAGCTCTACCACCAGTGAATGCATGCATGTAAGTACACCCTCGATTCGCAAGTTACGTTTCGGCCCTTGTACATAACAGATGGCGAGCCTGTTGACATCTCTGGGCACATTAACCAACTCCGAAGTACTGGGAAATTTCCAAAAAAATACAAAAATCCCAATAGATTTCACACTATTATCTCTGACCTCGACCTCTTCCTCGACCCGGGAATCGAACCCAGGATCCCAATGTAGCCTACTACCACTAGACAGCTGAGGCGGTTTAGTTCGTTTATATCTGCTTTAAGAAATTGTATTAAGTTCCAAATGTACAGTCAAATAAATACGAGTATATGATCATCGTTTACAATTTTCACACTCGTCTGGGCGGGAGCTGGCTGGATCCCTGCTATTTTCTCAGCCAAAACGAATTATGAGTGATTACTGGAGCCGTTGGGAAATTTATCAAAACCACAAGACATTTTACATGTATATCCTGTGTCGCAAAATATTGTACATTTCAAACATGTGATGTTTAATAAGATAATATATCGTTAAAGGAAGTATGAAATAAAACAACATTCAAAAATACATTCAAAGAAAACGTTCTGTCGTCTATTTCAATGTAATTTGCGGCAATTTTTTATTGTAACTTTAAAATATGTATGTCTCAGTTCGCTACGGTACGGTTATACGGTTACGTAACTAAAAAATGTCTATTGGCTGCAGTCATCACTTAACATTCATGTGAACTGAGTGTATTTTTACTATTTTAGTTATATATGTATCTTCACGCCAGGACCCTAACGGGGTTTGCAGAGACTGTAGAGCACCAGATATCTGGACATACTATTTTAGTTGCTTATGAAAATGGTGCAAACACCACCGCAATACTTTTAATTAGGAATTAATTACTAGCTTAAGACTTGAGTCCGACCCGAGATCGAGATTTGTGTGCTGTTGACATTTTGTATATTTCAAAAGTTTGGAGATGAATACTCTAGTGTATTAAAAGCACTGGTACAAAATATAACTGGCGAATCGTGGATGTTTGTATGTGTATTTGTATACATGTGATGTTACCTCTGCCTAGCTAGCCCTTTGAGGAATACAAGCGTAAAGTAACATTATATTATTGAAGGGTACCACTATTTTTGTGCATGCAAGGCAGAAAAGAGCATGAAAGTAAGTTAAACGCGGTCGAAATGAGGTCTTTGCGCAAGATCTGCGGTGTATCACTCACCGATCGCATTCGTAATGAAGATGTAAGAAAGAGGCTTTGTGTGAATGATAGTATCGGTGTAGAAATGAAAAAAGGCGTGCTTCGATGGTTCGGGCATATAGAAAGAATGTCAAATGAGCGAATGATTAAACAGATATACAATGCAAATGTGGACGGTTGTAGAGGCCCAGGAAGACCAAGGCTGACCTACCATGACCAAATAGGTCGAGTTCTGTCTGATGGTGGGGTCAAAAGTCTTAGGAATCGGCGTGCATGTATGAAGAGAATGATGAAGGTAGACGAGGTACGAGAGGTTTGTCAGGACCGGGATATCTGGCGCTTTGCACTCTCTGCCTACCCCGTTAGGGACCTGGCGTGAAGATACATACATACCACTATTTTTGGGACATGTGAAATTCAAAACACAACATAAACATAGTCGTTAGTGTCATCACACACCTACTTTTGACACGTGTTGAACCGTATTTCAGCGGTAATCCCATAAAAAAGTTCTCCGCGAAAAATTAATGTATCCCATGTCGTAATCCCCACGAAAATGTTCTATAGCCGTTAATCAATCAGGTTTAATATCGAGGGAATTATAAAAATAACACACCTACTGTAGAACTTGGGCATTTTGCCAGCGCTCGCTTCGTTTTTGACATGTTATTCTTGCAACAAAATCTGCTTTGTTGGTGAAATGTCGCGTTGCACGATTTTTTTGTTAAATCGACGGGCACCTGAGATTTGTTTTATATTATTTCGCATTAACACATGCTTGTGAAATATATTTTATTTTTAAAGAAAAATGGAAAGAAAAATTTGACTTCAGGCGAGACTCGAACTCGCCTGGTAATAGATGGCGCTGCTGCTACCATAAAGCAATGCAATAGATGTGAAGGAAAGATTTGACAAATCGGGCAGGGCTTCAGTAGCTCAATTGGAAGAGCGGCTGGACTAGAATCCCAGTAGGCCGCGAGTTCGAGTCTCGCCTGAAGTCAAATTTTTCTTTCCATTTTTCTTTAAAAATAAAACACCTGAGATTTATTTACTATTTCTAAAGTAAATAAATAGGGGCAACGCTGCCAGTATTTTGGGCTCCTTTGCTCCGGGAACGTCCAGGGGTGGTTTGTTCGATTAGAACTTTTTTTTTATATGTACCTACTGTTGTATATACTTATGTTAAAAAATTTGTTTTTTTTTATGTAATGGACGTGGCCAACAAGCATGCAGTTCACATTGATGTTAAGTGATGACTGCAGCCTATAGACACCCACACAAAGACTTAGGTCAAAATGCAGATGCGTTACCACTCCTGAGGCCTAAGGTGTTTTGCCTCTGTGCCGGAAATTACAGGGCTGTTTGTATCCTAATTATAATTTATTCTTATTTAATAATTTCGTTTTAAGGTTAAAGCATCTACATACCTGCTAACTTTTAGTGGTAAATAAATTTCTAAAGTTATTCACCTTAATGTATCAACTTTGTTATGGCATGATGGTGGCAAACACGCATTACAATTTACTGGTGTTTATCGTAGGGCCGGACTCGAGGGCGTAGGCATCACCGCATTACCTAATCTATCTGCCGCCAAATGGTAGTGTTCAGTACTATTGTGTTCCGATTAGATGGCAATGTATGGCCCCGTAATAATTATCACAGAGACATAACAACTAAGGTCTCAAAGGTGGCAATGCATCTGCATTTTGACCTCTGGATTTTGTGTAGATGTCTTCAGGCGGCAGTCATCTCTTAACATCAATGTGACCTGCAAGCTTGTTTGCCACGTTTATTAGATTAAAAAAAAAATACAAGCTGTAAGCAGCTGCGAAAGAAATTGAAAGAGTAACTATTTGCCTACGTATTTTTATTTTCCTTTCAACTATTTAATTAACGTGATTTTCTTCAGCAAAAATATCTAAAAGTATGTAGATGGAAACTCAACAATTTCATAGTTTAATATCTTTTACCTTTAAAACCATATAACAGTCTTGTCATTATTAAAATGATTCAAAAAGTTCCGAAGTAATTTGTGACACGTACAATATTAATGGAATACGGGCAAAGTTTATTTACAAAGAATATTAAAAATTACATAGTTTTACATCGTATCAGCTACTTTACTCTCCGGATAATTACCGTTACCTTTGATGTCAAGAGAATTTAACACGATTCTCATTATTTAATTTAATATAATCAGAATAAGAGATTTATTACTGTCAATAAGGATACCTAATACTAAACAATATATAAGTATTGAAATAAAACTATTTTTACGGATTTATCTCGCGTATATTAAACTAAAATGATTTTTAAAATCAATTTAAAAATCATTTTAGTTTAATACACGCGAGATAAATCCGCCAACCATTACCTAAGAACATATCAATATATAAGTATCTAAATATAAATAAAAATCAATTTTCTATTCATTAATCTCGCTAAACCTTGAGAACGGTTGGGCCGATTTAGATATTTTTGATTTTGGATTATATTTAGATGTTCAGGGAAGGTGAAAAAATATGAAGAAATTGTAAGTGAAATAGTAAAAACAACAATTCCATTTTCCCATACAAATAGTGCGTATTTTATTTAAAGAAAAATGGAAAGAAAAATTTGACTTCAGGCGAGGCTCGAACTCGCGACCTACTGGGAATCTAGTCCAGCCGCTCTTCCAATTATTAAGGGTAAAAGCGACTTCTTTACGATATTCAATAAACTGAAAAGTCTATTATATCGGTTGCCTAACTAGCATAGTTGGTAATAGATGGCGCTACTGCTACCATAAAGCAATGCAATAGATGTGAAGGAAAGATTTGACAAATCGGGCAGGGCTTCAGTAGCTCAATTGGAAGAGCGGCTGGACTAGATTCCCAATAGGCCGCGAGTTCGAGGTCTCGCCTGAAGTCAAATTTTTCTTTCCATTTTTCTTTAAATAAAATATATATCACAAGCATGTGTTAATGCGAAATAATATAAAAATAATTATTAAGGGTAAAAGCGACTTCTTTACGATATTCAATAAACTGAAAAGTCTATTAAATCGGTTGCCTAACTAGCATAGTTGGTAATAGATGGCGCTGCTGCTACCATAAAGCAATGCAATAGATGTGAAGGAAAGATTTGACAAATCGGGCAGGGCTTTAGTAGCTCAATTGGAAGAGCGGCTGGACTAGATTCCCAGTAGGTCGCGAGTTCGAGCCTCGCCTGAAGTCAAATTTTTCTTTCCATTTTTCTTTAAATAAAATATATATCACAAGCATGTGTTAATGCGAAATAATATAAAAACAAATAGTGCGTAACTATCAAACCTTTGTCACATTATTTCATTCTGGGGCAATATGAAGTTTTCCGGGTCAGCTAGTAATAGTTATATTAAATATTAGGTATATATATATCATGTGATGTGTTATTGAACACATCACATTATTACTGGTGGTAGAGCTCCAGTGACGGAGCTCGCGGGCGTAGGCACCACCGCATTACCTAAAATACTTGCCGTTAAATGGTAGTGTTCAGCACTATCGTGTTCCGGTCAGGTGGTAATGTACGGCTCTGTAATTTCCGGCACAGAGGCATAACACCTAATGCCTCAGGAGTGGCAGCGCATTTGCGTTTTGACCTCTGGTCATTGTGTGGGTGTCTATAGGCTGCAGTCATCAGTTAACATCAATGTGAACTGCACGCTTGTTTGCCACTTTTATAACATAAAAAAAAAACAAAGCAATCCTACTAATATTATAAATGCAAAAGTTTGTTACTACTTCACGAAAAAACTTTATGGATTTGGACGCACTTAAGAGTAATATAGGTTATAAATATATTGGAAAAACATAAAGTTACAATTTGTAATAATTAAAAAGTACACGCGGACGAAGTCGCGGGCAAAACCTGGTATATAATTAATATATTATACAAAACGCAAACACAAACTGCTTGTTTTATACTAGTGCAAGAAACCAATACCCGGAGCTTAGAATACCCCTGTATCAGAAATGGCAATGGAACTAAAAAAAAATACTAGTTTAAAATAACCCATTGTTCCGCGCAAAACAATATTATGGGGTTTATTTCAATAATAATTATTTTCTTTTTTCAAAGAAACTGACCAGCTTCAAGCAACGTAATGATGTCCATAGCGATTGCCGGGCGAACTGTAATAAGACCCGTCTCTCCGGTATAAACATGGACTTTACGATCACTTCACAAACTAACATTTAGGTATATTATTACGTTCATTCGACCTTTGTGACTAGATTTTATATTATAAACAGAAATAAAACAGCGTGGGATCTTTTGTCAAAACAAGCGAAACTGTAGCCGAAGATACGCAGGTATTTTACATATTTATAATCTCATGGGAAAGAGAAAAATCACACAAAGGGCAATGGGAAGCACTTTCAAGTTCATCTCCAAGATCAAGTCTAGATTGTCATCACTTTTCCACGGTTGTGGTACGGGTTCCGATGACTACATCCTAACCCGGGCCTATCTGCCCCCGATGCAACGGGGGCGTGATCGTTATTAGGGATGGATGGTCTCGGGAGGTTTTTTTTTTTTGTGTTTTTTTTTTGTTTTTTTGTTTGTTTTGTTTTTTTTTGTTTTTTTTTTTTTTGTATTATATATATATTGTTTTTATTTTTTATTTTTTTTTAAGCTCCTGAGTATTTCACCTTACATTGGTTCTGCTGTAGGTTGGGGTGCCGCGCCGCTACTCAGACCTAAGTCGGGCGATACGGCCGTAAGATCAAGTGCAGTGAGGACACCCGCAGAAGAATCAAAATAGTACCAGTAGGTAAACCAGAGCTCAAAATACATGCGTTGCCAGTTCTCATGTAATTGGAATACCAAAATGACACACTACAATTCACTACATTATTGCTATAGGTCGCGCCACGTAAAAAGAACGCTGGAAGAAAGTAGAAGGGATGTGTTCGCGCATCGGTACACTCGCGCACGAGAGTACTAGCCCTATTGGTTTATTTTTGATCTAGCTTTCGCTTGCGGTTTCGTGTATTGGTAGGCAGATTGAAAACTATATTACATAGAATAACATAAAATGAAATAAAAACACATGACGCGCAGCTTGACCGCCAGCGTTCTTTTTACCTGGCGCGACCTATACGTGTCTACATAATTGCCTACGACACATGGCAGTATGTGCTACGCGTAGACTACGCACGTAGCGCTTTCCAACCCTCATAATAAGTTTATGCTACTAAGCCTGGGTTGCATCAAGATATTTGTTAAAGCTTGTTTTTTTATGTAATGGAAGCGGCAAACAAGCATGCAGTTCACATTGATGTTAAGTGATGCCTGCAGCCTATAGATACCCACACAAAGACCAAGGTCAAAATACAGATGCGTTACCACTCCTGAGGCCTAAGGTGTTATGCCTCTGTGCCGGAATTTACAAGGCCTTACACTACCACCTGACCGGATCACGATAGTGCTGAACACTACCATTTAGCGGCAAGTATATTAGGTAATGCGATAGGGCCTACGCCCGCGAGCTCCGTCACTGGAGCTGTACCACCAGTGAAAAGTTAAAGTTATTGTAACATTTCACAACTCACACACACACACACTCTAACTTAAAGAAATCTGTTAAAGTTAGAGAAAGATGTGAAATGTAAAAATAACTCTTACTTTTAACAACAGGCTTAACTTCTTTAAGAAATTTTTAAATATTTCTCTAGAAGACTTCACCCATTGTAATCAGTTTAAATAAACTATGATTTTTATAGCTATCCAAACCGCCAAACAATATTTAGTTAAATAAATAACACGACAAATCTAACAGAATCCTATTTCTCCGTTCTATAATAACTTAAAATCCTACACAGTTGCCTAATATAAAACGTTGCAAATTATTAAACTCTGGCACATTGCCCGCTCGTCTCCATTTTGATATACATACATTTTGAATTCGGTCGTTTTCAAATGTGCTCATTATTGCAAAATCATTCTGTGTTTCATATAATCTGTAGATTTAATTTGATTGCTCGATCTCATTTTGTTATGTTTTTCGTTATTCAAGTTACTAATAGGTAGGCAGGGTCTACATTTTTATTAATTTGAACAAAATGGCAAACAGATTGCGTGTCTGTTTGCTGTCATATTGATGGTACACGAATATTCTATTAAATAACATGAATGTATAAATGTATTCAGAAATTGTTATTAACCTCTTACTAAAAATACCTATCACTAATGGCAATGGGCATATTTTTTCAGTGAAACACAAAAAAGTCTTTCGGTTGCAATTATGAATTACAAAAATGGAGTGCCAAGACTGACCTACCATGACCAAATAGGTCGAGTTCTGTCTTATGGTGCGGTCAAAAGTCTTAGGAATCGGCGTGCATGTATGAAAAGAATGATGAAGGTAGACGAGGCAGAGGTATGTCAGAACCGGGATATCTGGCGCTCTACACTCTCTACCTACCCCGTTAGGGACCTGGCGTGAAGATACATACATACATAAAAATTGAGTCGCAACGAGGCTTCTTAGTACAGACCCTGCTTCATTCTCACTCACGTTCGTAATTAACTTATTTAATTTGATAAACAAAGTGAAAAGAATACTTCATAGCTGTGTGACTCCATATGTACGAATACCCTCGTTTCACCAGTAAGAAACATTTTAGTTCCATCTAACAAAAAGCCAATTGACTTACGGGCACATTAGCAAACTCCAAATTCAGATAAACTTAATGAAATACATATTTATTAAAACTGATACCTCTTCTGAAAATTCGAATGCATTATGAAAATATACAGTTGATGAAACTTTACAAATCTTGGCTTGAATCCTCCGCGCTTCGTCTGAACAAGTTTTGCATAAATTATTGCCCAAAGAATGAGTGTTTGCGCCAAATCAACATTCAGCATTTATGCAAGTATTTTGAGAATAGAAGATTTTCAGCTAAGGTAATAATCCTTTGGGAATATTAAATTACATAGTTCTTTTTATTTTATTTAAATATACTCAAGATGAATCCGTAAAAATAGTTTAATTTCAATGAGTGTAGCTCGCGAAACACTTAGCACACATGTTAGTTCTTAAATAGATTAATAATTTTTTGTCGACCAAATTTTAGTATGCAAATGCAGTCACATTGATGTTAGAATTATCTAACATCAGTCTACAGCCTATATACACCCACACAAAGACCAAGGTCAAAATGTTGATTCATTACCAGTACTGAGGCCTAAGGTATTATGCCTCTGTGCCGGAAATTTCAAGGTCGTACATTACCACCTGACCGGAACACGATAGTGCTGAACACTACCATTTAGCGGCAAGTATATAAGGTAAGGCGGTGGTGCCTACGCCAGCGAGCTCCGTCACTGGAGCTCTATCACCAGTAACTTAGTGTGGGACTGTGAGTATAAGCGTACTTTTATATATGTATACCTAGTTTGGGGCTTTGAGTGTCAGCGAAAAGCTTTTCCGGCTTTTGAGACTTTCTGGGGGGAGAAAATAAAACACACGTTTACATGTTACATAATGTTTACTATAACCAATCATCCACGGCACTCATGAATAACAAAAATGATACAGAACAACCAAGCTGACACGAAACTCGAATGGAAAGTCAACAAATAATGCAATGGAAGCATGTTCAACAATCCACACCACTATATGCTGTTTGCCTAAACAAATCGATTTGTCACACGAATTTCACCGTGCATACTACATATTTGGATAGCTTACAAATATTTATTTCATTGCAAATGTGGGTAGAGTTGTATTGGATCATGAATTTAAAGCGAGGACTGCAACTTTAAGTGTCAGAAATATACTATTCATAAATACACTGATTTAATCAAACGTTTTTTGAAGTCTACTCCTTGAAAAACGATTTTAGTTGTAGGACTCGGTACAGAAATGTTATGGGGAGTAAAATCAAGTGTAACACGGAAGATTAAGCGTTACGCGCGATTCCCCCGCGAGCGCTGCAATATGTAATATATGCAGTACTCTGTGGCTGCAACCGAGCGGATGTGTTTAACTCGGCTGCAAACTAGCGATCTCCATACGCACACCGAGTAGACTCCCGTCGCGCGTCGGAGCTGACATACACACTTTTTTGCTTTTTTTTAATGCATGTATACGTATATAGCCGGGTAGTCTTAAGACGGCACTAGTTGAATTGATGGTAATTAACTAAGAGAAATAAGTGAAAGCGTTACTATGACGTCTCATTTTTTCCGTTTTTTTAATGGTATGATGAAAATGTTCACATTGACGGTATGTGAATGATAATCACTCCAGCCGAAAAACTATTCCAATAAATTCAGGGCCTTATATATACAAAAAGGGCCCACAAGGGCCTTCAGGGTCTTTTCAGGGCCTTGCATATCACACGTAACTTCACGCCTGTAATCCCCGAAGGGGTAGGCAGAGGTAAATGCATGCATTCAAGTATACATGCAAACACCCACGATTCGCCGGTTACGTTTTGGCCCATGTAACAGGTGGCGAGCCTGTTGACATCTCCGGGCACATTACCAAACTTTGAGGTACTGGGAAATTGCCAGAAAATGGAAAAATCCCAATTGAACCAGAGATAAAGGCTTTTTCACTATTATCTCTGATAACCCCTTACCCGGGAATCGAACCCAGGACCTCAGCGTAGTAGTAGTGGCCTGCTACCACTAGGCTACCGAGGCAGTTGTATTGTATTGTATTGTACTATTGCATATCACAAATATGCAATAATACAATCGCAATAATTAAAATAATCAAAGTCTTCTTTTTTATTTTTCGTAATTCAAAAGCTCAGAACATAGATATAAAACAATTATAGATATAAAAGTATACAGTAATATCCAATTTCCGCAACATGTTATATCTAATATCCGGACTCTAAGAAAAACAATAGGAAATGGAAGAATTTCATCTGAACCTATAAAATAATAAGCGTTCCAAGTCCATGCCGTTTTCATGTTCGTTCGTTAATCTGTATTTTGATACGGGAATTTCGTGGTTTTGAAATAATTAAGTACGTTTTTTTAAGTGAAAACTAAAAGTTGTGATTTGATAATCGATGAAATGAAAAAGCGACAGTTAAAAGTGACCTCGTTAGACACACTGAGTAGACTCCCGTTGTGCATCGGAGCTGACATACACACTTTTTTTAATGTACTAGCTGTGCCCGCGACTTCGTCCCCGTGAGAAAAATATGATTGTTCAGTATCTACCCGGACGAAGTCGTGGGCGCAGCTAGTATAAAAGTAGCCTAAGTTACTCCTTATTACATCAGCTATCTGCCAGTGAAAGTCCCGTCAAAATCGAGACACTCGAATTCTATTTATTTGTATGTAGATATGTATGTATGTATGGTTGTTTGGAGATAAAAGTAGCCTTAGTTACTCGTTATAAGTTACTCCTAATATTCATTTCATTTATGTGTCTATTTCTTAGGATCTAACGTAGGAAAAAAATAGATAGAGAGAGAGCCAGCATTACTTAAACAGTGTTCTCCATCTGTTCGTGGTTCTCTTTTTGAAGGTATAATACTACCACGTATGAATTTCACTCATGTTTTTTATGTAGCGAAGGTGGCAAACAAGCATGCAGTTCACATGGATGTTAAGTGATGACTGCAGCCTAAAGACATCTACCTAAAACCAGAGGTCAAAATGCAAATGCGTACCCACCCCTGAGACCTTGGTATGTATCTGTGATAGTTATTACGAGGACATACATATCCGCTAGCTTGCCGTGTATTAAGCAAATTTGAAAGATCATACGAAAAATTACAGGTGGTATAGCTCCAGTGACAGAGCTCGTGGGCGTAGACACCACCGCATTACCTATTATACTTGCCGTTACATGGTAGGTTGTGTTCAGCACTATCGTTTTCCGGTCAGGTTGTAATGTATGGCCCTGAAATTTCCGGCACAGAGGCATAACACCTCAGGAGCGGTAACGCATCTGCATTTCGACCTTGGTCTTTGAGTGGGTGTCTATAAGCTGCAGTTATCACTTAACATCAATGTGAATCAATGCTTGGTTACCACTTCCACTACATTAAAAATAATGTTCACTAACACTTACAGTAACGAGCGTACACGTATAATTAATAGCATCTGTCCACGGATTTCCTTGTGATTGTCGAGATATTCGTATTTTTAGAGAAACTTGCAACCATTGTAACATCTTCTTAATATATATAAATCTCGTGTCACAATGTTTGTCCTCAATGGACTCCGAAACCACTTAACCGATTATAATAAAATTCGCACACCATGTGCAGTTCGATCCAACTTGAGAGATAGGATAGCTTACATTACGCTATGACTAATAGGAGCAGAGCAGCGCGGGCGAAGCCGGGGCGGGCCGCTAGTTATTTAAAATATAATTACATGAGACCTATTTTTCAACACAGCTGTCGCTGGTTTGTTAACTTTTTCTGGCAGAAAAGTTAACACACCACCGACAGCTGTATTCTTCTGTGAATAGTGTTTGAGGAGTTTGTGTGGTTCGTCCTATAACAGTTGTGGAACAAACAAAAATGTAAATATCGATTGAGTGTATAGGCTTTTTTCTGGTGGTAGAGTTCCAATGCAGGCGCTCGAGGGCGTAGGCACCACCGCATTACCTAATACATCTGCCGTCAATTGCTAGTGAACTAGCAACTATCACAGAGACATAACAACTTAGGTCTGGGTAGCTATGCATCTGCATTTTGATGTGTTTTGTGCATGATGTCTATTGCTAGGATTGTCTATCTAGGTTGCAGTCATCACTTAGCATCCATTTGAACTACATGCTTGCTTTTCACCTTGGTTACATAAAAAAAGGAACCTGACATGTATGATATTAAATACACTCTCAACCCCACAGTAGGTTACTAAGTTTCGTAGGTGCCTTTGTGCATACACAAAACATACCTATTACTCGTATTAATGTAAGTAGTAGTAAACAGCAACTATAGATTTAATAATGGCAACCCATTATACGTCCCACTGCTGGGCACGAGTCTCTCCCCTTTTTGGGGGGAGGCCTGGAGCTTACTCGACCACGCTGCTCCAATGCGGATTGGTGGAGGTGGGTGGGTTAGTGGCCAGCCCGCTGTCGGATGTTTTCAAACCGCCCATAAGGCCTCCGACAAGGTTTAACCACTGCTATCTATCGATAGCAACCGGGACCGACGGCTTAACGTGCCCTCCGAAGCACGGAAACGCGCATTTAATTTGCCACTAGCGGTCACCCATCACACTAGATTACATCACTATAGATTTAAATGCAGCTAATTTCGTTGCCACTCCTAAAGCTTCAATGTTATTAAGATCTTTGTGTATACATGCAACAGCATAAATCATCATGACAGATTAACATTGATGAAGTAACTAGTTGCGTTGGTAAACATCTCGCTAATAACTCTACCTTTAATTTGCATACAACACCGCTGAATATAACCATTCAGCACATTTTTTGACGATAAAGAACCGACTAACGTTTGTTCTAAATGATTTTATGGTTTAGTATGTTCTTAGGTTTTCGCGAGCTGCACTCATTGAAATAAAACTAGTTTTCGGATTTATCTCGCGTATATTAAACTAAAATGACAACGGAAGCTGAAAAGCGACCGAAACGTCGGGTTCGATTTTAAATAATCATTTTAGTTTAATATACGCGAGATAAATCCGAAAACTAGTTTTATTTCAATGATTTTATGGTTGAGAAAATCCACAGGATCTGTTCAGTACATTATACAAACATCTCTTTAAACCTTCAACTGAATCCGCTTTGCATATTATTCAATGGTTAGCCTTTCTTTATTATATAAGTACAAAAGCTTTTTTATACATTTCTCAATATTATTTAGGACTCTAAATAAAAATCTAAACAGGGAACAGTATCTATATTATGGCCATGTTAGAAATCTAAAATTACATTGTTTTCAATACCTTACAAATACACAATGTTAGTGCCTAAAATATAAATAGGCATCATTTAAGGTGAAACAGGTGGTGTTTGTGTCAAATCAGGTGGTGTTTATGCCAAAACAGGTGCCTAATTGGAATTAGGTTGTTTACATTTTGAATCACACCTGTTGGTTATTGTAAAAATAACGTACTCGAATGTTGTTTACGAAGTCGAGTAATTGGGGGTATAAATGGGGTTGTCAATGGTAAGAGGGGATCAGTTGAATTGTGGTCGTCACCTTGAAATTAATTGCTGTTAGTGCTAGTTTGGTTCTTAACACTACTTATATAAGAACAATATATTTTTTTTATTTGACGACGATTAATTTTGTGTGATGTGTGATGACCGTTTTAGCCGATGCTCACGGGTTCGATGCCCGTACCTGGACAAATATTTGTATGGTCGACAGTAGACATATTGGTTTCGGGTCTGGGAGTTCGTGTATGTGTTGTGTGTGTATTGTTTGCAACCCCAGTTTGCACTAAAAATATTAAACATGATGATATTCCGCAACTCATCGCAATACGTATTGCGATATGTCTTGTTGGTGCTAACGTTCGCACTGCTGTCAAACCTATAATTTTAGTGAAACATCTCAAGATTTGTCGTTATCTGTGTTTGCATCGACATAAAACATGTCTTGTTTGTCTATAAAATTGTCTAAGTTGACGTTTGCATTGTCGCTATGTAAATCACACAATTTCTCTAATTTAAAGTTTTTTAAGTTTTCCGAACCATGTGGTAAACACGAAACATGTAGAAACATGTAGTGACAAGATCCGATACCCTGAGTGTAAATCTGACAACCTAATCAAACGACATCTTCCAAGGCTAATTTATTGATAAAACTTGTTGCAATTCAAGTCTTTTGAATTGATTCCGCGATATTTATTTTGCTTTTATACGTTTCATGACAGTGCAAACGCGATACGATATATTGTCAAAAAACAGGGATTTTAACATGTTTTTATGTGAATGTTTCATCAATGCAAACTCACGGTAACGGCACCCACGACACAGGTTAATTTCAAGTGTGGGGTTGTAAATGTTAGCGAATTTTATTTATTTATTTACATTTATAACTAGCTGTGCCCGCGACTTCGTCCACGTGAGAAAAAATATGATTGTTCAGTATCTACCCGGACGAAGTCGTGGGCGCAGTATAAAAGTAGCCTAAGTAACTCCTTATTATATAAGCTATCTGCCAGTGAAAGTCCCGTCAAAATCGGTCCATCCGCTCCCGAGATTAGCCGGAACAAACAGACAGACAGACAAAAATTGTAAAAAATGTTGTTTTAAATAAATAATAAATAAATAATCTTTATTTCTATATCAAAATGTTTTATGACACAAATAGGCTGGAGTCCCTTTTTAAGCATTATAAAATGCCTGTGCCAGAGGGCTCCGCTCTTCTAATTTACAATTATTTCGTTAGATTTATTTTTTACTGTTACAATAGGTACCAGTGATAGAATAAGTTCTATCGAAGAAATATCCGGTCCGTCACGTAAGTGACTTATTTGTATGATGTTAAAGTCCAATTTACAATGTTTTGGATGACCAGAAACCCCTTCGACAGCACATAATCATTTTAAATTCACATAATATAACATTGTAAAGTTATATCCATAGTTAAGAAGTTACTGACATGGAAGTTACTGACAAGACTATTATAGAAAAATGTACATATTCATATTCACGTTAATTTTATTATAACCAAACACAAAAACCAATTATTCGAGAATCGAGGGTAGTATGCAAATAATATCTGGCCGAAGCCGTTCAAACGAATGCAATTTTACCCACCTATGCACTATCGAAACACGCTTAGCAACCAACGTAAGTATAAATGGTGTGTGGTCCAAGAGCAAGCGGCGGGCATTCGATCAATTTTTTTTTGTTTTTTGTGTTTTGGCATATGTACCGTGTATGAATACATATGCATTTAGTAAAAAGCGGTTATTTTTATATTAAAAACAAACACTCCAATTTTATTTATTTGTATAGATTAAGAAATACAAAAAAAATATTTTGTTTCTTATTACTTCTAACACATCATTAATGTGCTTTATGATATTCACCTTCATGTGGTTACAGATGAGTCATAAGCTAGTCGGAGTGAGTTCTCGTTCATTTACCAAAATAAACTCAAATTGTTTGAAATGTCCATTTGGATTTATGTTGTGTTAAATTTACCAAGATCATGAAGAGTTAGTAAGTATTTTTGGAATACCCTTTATTTTCAAGACCCGTCAATGGATGAAAGCCTATTAGTGAAGTGTCGGCGCCCGCCCGTCCGTAGAATTGATCGAAACTACTGACCCGGTTATTTTGAAATTAAGAACACCCTTCTCTGTTAGTAGGAAAAACATCATCGCTTTTTGTTCGACGAATCTTAAACACCTTGTTTACTTATGGAAGTAATTTAATTGCAGTTCCAATTTTCTGTAGACATTATTTTTTAAACTGTAAATTGGGAGTCTGATTCGCGCACGAAAGGTTTCGTATTTAAAAAACCGGACAAGTGCGAGTTCGACTCGCGTGGTGAGGGTTCCGTAATTTATATAAATATTTTCGAAAATATTACAGATTTAAAATGCAGGAACATAGCGGTTACGGTGGTACCGGCAGGGAGGGTTATATTATTAAGAATTTTCGATTTAATTTGAATATTCAAACTTCTTATAGGTTTTCCAGTACATTTTTTTCAATATTTTAAGTTCAGTAGTTTCGGAGATAGGGGGGGAATGGTCAACTTTCGTCGTTTTTCTTAAATAACTTCAAATTGGTTTATGCAAATGTGACAGGCGGACAGACAGACAGACAGACGCACGAGTGATCCTATAAGGGTTCCTTTTTTCCTTTTAAGGTACGAAACCCTAAAAAGGCCAAAAAACCAGTTTTGTTGTACAACAACCCCTTCATTAAATGTTTATTTTGTGTACCTATGTATGTATCTTCACGCCAAGTCAACAATCAAATAGGCAGGGGTATGTTTATTTTATTTTAATTATTTTCAAAGTAAAATGTAACTAGCTAGCTTTTAAAGTTCACTCGCATGTGTTATTGCGATAAATAAAAATGTTACAACAGTAACTAGCTTGTTTACCCCTGATTTATCGCCGAGATTCACAACAAAGATTTTGGTGCGATGGGAGTGCATACCTACCTAATAAATAAATACGCATACACTCACAGCCCCACACTAGGTATAAACCTGTGTCGTGGGTGCCGTTGTGCACACACAACACATACACAAACACCCAGACCCGAAACAAATATCTGTAAGCCATATAAAATACGTATGTGAAGATGTGTCATAGTCAGTAAAACACGTATTACCAACTTACTAAAGCAGTAGAAAAAAATGTTTCGCAAACACTAAACTTATAAAAAGTAAATTCTGACGGCTCGTTAATCCTGAAATAACGTTGACTGTATCATACAAGTCATACGACGTAGGTATTTATCCGACGATCTTAGATTTAACTGATGTAAAGATCTTTTTTATTTTATGCAATAAATCATATTTATTTGTATAAATAGATGTAACTGCACATACAATTCTGAGAACACGATTCGACATTGCTCGTTTATCAAAAATATATTATTTGGATATTACGGTTATGAATGACGCGCGAATAAGTATGTGTAGATCTATATAAGATCTGTAAAAACGTTGGGAAACCTTCTTATAAGATTTCTTTCAACAGCATTGCTTTGGATTATTGACATTTTGTCTATGTTTGAAACCTTTCATTGTCGCTATTTTAATGCGTTATTAATATCGAGTCTTACTGGTGGTAGAGCTCCAGTGATGGAGCTCGCGGGCGTGGGCACCACCGTATTACCTAATTTACATGCCGCTAAATGATAGTGTTCAGCACTATTGTGTTCCGGTCATGTGGTAATATATGGCTCTGTAATTTCCGGCACAGAGGCATAACACCTTAGGCCTCAGAAGTGATAACACATCTGCATTTTGACTTTGGTCTTCGTGTGAATGTTGAAGTTATTGATGAAAATAGAAAAAAAAATCAATTCGCCTCCCCCTCCCCTTCACTTTGCTCTTTCCTACTATCTCTGAAATTGACACTGATTACATGCAATGTCCAGTCCAATATAAAGCCGCGGACCCAACAAAGCGCACGCTGTGCACGGGCACACGATGCATGGTTAATTTGTTTGAGAACGTAGGTCACCGTTTCCATTGCAGCACATGCTACATATGAAACTCACGCATCACGTCTATGTACAGCCGTCGCTTCCTTGCCCCCCCTCTCACCCACCACCTGGCCCCGCTTCCGGGCACCACATGGTCCGCATGTACAGCGTGTCTGACGTTGCCAGCGTTGAGCTACGTGCATGCATATTCGAGGAAACCACGAGTTTCGATTCAGTAGTCAGTGGGTTGCAGTAGACACAATCTCATATATTTTCTTGCAAGGCGAAGCTTGACCTAAGTGCATATGCTCTCCGTGCGCTGCGGTGGGACCGCGGCTTTATTAATCTTAATCGAATGCGTTTATTTTCCTTGATTACGGAACGTAAGCAGGCGAGCTCTATATACGTCATGTCAACGTGGCTTTGATGTATCAAATGAGTTTACAATTATACACTTCAAAGCACTTGAGTTCGCGCTATGGTGGTATTTTAACGCCTCTGAAGATCTTCTTTTCACTTAATGTTGATGTAACCAATTTGATAATAATGTAATGAGGGCGTTTGTTGATGATTTTCAATTATTTAACGATTTAATTTTTTTTTATTCAAAGAAAAATGGAAAGAAAAATTTGACTTCAGGCGAGACCTCGAACTCGCGGCCTACTGGGAATCTAGTCCAGCCGCTCTTACAATTGAGCTACTGAAGTCCTGCCCGATTTGTCAAATCTTTCCTTCACATTAATTGCATTGCTTTATGGTAGCAGTAGCGCCATCTATTGCCGAACTATGCTAGTTTGGCAACCGATATAATAGACTTTGCAGTTTATTGAATATCGTAAAGAAGTCGCTTTTACCCTTAATAATTGTTTTTATATTATTTCGCATTAACACATGCTTGTGAAATATATTTTATTTAAAGAAAAATTTGACTTCAGACCTCGAACTCGCGGCCTACTGGGAATCTAGTCCAGCCGCTCTTCCAATTGAGCTACTGAAGTCCTGCCCGATTTGTCAAATCTTTCCTTCACATTTATTGCATTGCTTTATGGTAGCAGCAGCGCCATCTATTGCCAACTATGATAGTTAGGCAAGCATGTGTTCACAAGCATGTGTTAATGCGAAATAATATAAAACAACGATTTAAATTTTATTAAGTAATATTTTTACAAATATTTGTATGGCAGTTCCCCACGAACCGTGGAACCGTAGCGCGAAAGCTATGTCAGTCAGCGCCTTGGGACCGCTGTCGCCGTGTTGACATCAGAATTTTACTGGTGGTAGAGCTCCAGTTTCGGAGCTCGCGGGCGTGGGCACCACCGCATTACCTAATTTACTTGCCGCTAAATGGCAGTGTTCAGCACTATCGTGTTCCGGTCAGGTGGTAATGTACGGCCCTGTAATTTTCGGCACAGAGGCATAACACCTTAGACCTCAGGAGTGGTAACGCATCTGCATTTTGCCCTTGGTCTTCGTGTAAGTGTCTATAGGCTGCAGTCATCACTTAACATCAATGTGAACTGCATGCTTGTTTGCCACTTCCATAACATAAAAAAAAAGAAATGTTCTATCAGGGTTCCGTAACATAGCCTACAGATATTTGTGTCGAGTAGATGTTTGTGTATGCTTTGTGTGTAAGCAACACCACACACAACACAGGTTTATATCTAGTGTAAGGCTGTGAGTGCAAACGTAATTAAAAAAAATAATCGAGGGTGTTTGCATGTATTGACCTCCGCGTAACCCTTAGACTAAGTACCTATAGACGTAGCCATGTTCGCCATATGCTTTGTGGAAGTGAGACAGTTATATACAAAGAACATAAGAAAGTTGAAATAGAGCGTCGTATCTTTTGTCCCTTACGGCGTGCCGGTTTTTGCTTGGCGAACTTCGAAAAGTTAGCCAAACAAACATCTGTCATCGCAATCGCTGTAATAGATAACCTATCGTATACGCATTTATTTATTGTTTTCGACGTATATCGGCGATTATTAATAAGTTTTTGGGTATTTATGAGAAAAAGACTCAATTAGTTAAGTGATTAGTGTATAAGGTGTGCAGTAAAATAGGAGGTTGCAGTATTTTAGCCTGTATAAACCGTACAGAAACGAGGCCTTTAAACGACATCACTTTTCATTTGTAAGTAAACAGATATTAGTAAATAATGTATGTCTACAAACACAACAATACAATACACGTTGAAGCATATAACTCTTGATTATCAATTCAAAATAAAGCACATTTCTCATGAAATTCTTGATTTTCATTCAACGAAATCCCACATAGTTATTTTTGTGTGTTGCTATAAATTTACTTTTATATTCTCCCTAATTTCGTAGACATATAAGTTTTTGTTCTAACAGTGTTAGAATTGACAATAAGCCATAACAAAATATTAAATGGCTTTGTTAATTCTTTCCAAGATAGTGTAGAATAAAAAATATTATTATTATAGAAAAAAATCGGAAAGAAAAAATTGACTTCGGGCAGGAATCGAACCTGCAACCTCAGGATAATCAGTCCAGCCGCTTTACCTCTAAGCTACAGAGGTCCCACACCAATGCGTCAAACTCTGCCTTCCCTTTTTTATTTTTAACCGATTGAGGGTGGGTGAACGACGAGGTTTGTTAGGACCGGGATATCTGGCGCTCTACACTCTCTGCCTACCCCGTTAGGGACCTGGCGTGAAATACATACACATCTGCATTTAAATCGAGATCTAGAAATCTCAATGTTTAAAAAGTTATATATATATAGGCTGCAGTTTTCATTTACTCGGTACCCACTTATCGATGTGAACTTGTTGATCATTGTTTGCCGGTGTATGTTGCTTGCTCTTAATGTTTTATAGTCCTTAAATTCATTAAAAATGGTCGAGACCCTTCGGAACTTAGTATTTCCGTTCATTCCACGGAAGTACTAACATTTCCACATTCTGACATTTCATGACAGGACACTAACATTATAATTGTATAATGATTTATGTCTTGATATTTATAATTTGAATAATAAAGCGATAATCACACTGAATCTCTTAGTTTTATTTAACTATTACTTACACGCAAATATTGAATGCCTTACCCGATACAGCAATCGTTCTGATAAACTATCTATGAGATCGCGGACAAAGAAATAATACCCTGTAGATGATGTTCTAGAGTGCGAGCTGTGATTAATCTAGAACCTAGATTATTCACAGCTCGCAGCATAATAAATGCTAATTTATGGTTACCTATTTCAAATTATATACATTTTCTCGATATGTTCTTGATCTTTCAGCAAAATGTATAGAATTAATTGAATGGTAGATGCACATGTTTTAATTTATCATTCAATCAATTCGTTACAATTCAACTAATCTGAATGAAAGTAAAATGCTTAGGAATGTTTAACATAAAAACTTGCCGAGATATAATAAATGATTAGGAAGAAAATTGGGAAACTTTATTTACTAGCAACACTCATGATTTCATATGGCTGTCTCATGAGCGGCCACACGCTGGCTACATCTATAGGTACTTAATCTAAGGCGTAACCTTTCGGGGATTACCAACAGGCGTAAAGTCATCGTCACACACATTAGGCCATGAAGATTATTGTAAGACTTCTTTTGGATGGAGAAATGGGATATCATTACAGATACGACACTTGAAACAAAAGTAGGTATTGTTATTGACATAGATTAAAAACGATATGCGATATACTTCATAAAAGTGATAGATAACATGAGTTTGTTTACAAATCCTGCAATAGCAGGCGTCCATTTGATTCGATAGCACCAATAAGTAAAGAAATTGTATGTATTATTTCTATTTTTAATTTCAAATAAACTTGCAACTCACATGGACGGACCCAGGACCCAGACCCGAAACAAATATCTGTAGGCCATACAAATATTTGTCCCGGTGCGGGGATCGAACCCGAAACTCTACGAATCAAACGGTCATCTCATACCGCTGGACTAACCAAGTCGTCATAATGATAGATCTTGACACAAAAACCGAAGATATTATGAAGACACTCATAGATCTATCGTCTTTAAGTCAAAAATTACTCAGTGTGCCTTCGGCTCCGGTTTTAATTCTAGGCCAAAAATTAGGAGCTATTTAGTACAATAGCTCGTAACTTTTGTAATCTCTGTGTAGTTTTGTAGGGACTAGTAAGTCCCTGATACCTAATTCTCTGTAAACTTTAGCATACAGACTGTCGAAATGAAACACTATAGCGCTTAAGACTACCATGTAGGAATCAGTAAACTAGGTAATGTAGTGGTAACTAGTGGCACACCGCGGACACTCCGCCAAAATTCCATACAAACGCTTAATTTGGTCTCTATTACTACATATCAATCAGTGAAGTGTATTTACACGTGCACCTGTGTGCGTTGCACTTAGATAATACCAAACGTCTCCCATAAGAGGCGAGGAGGTTGGTTGAGGTGGGGAAATTGAGTTTTACCATGCGTAAAATATGCACTAGAGGGTTTGTATAACTTCTGACAATTGTCATTCGCAATAACACAGGGGATTGAATATAGAAATTATAGAAGATGGAAAAGATTTTTTTTGATTCCATATTTTTTCTTTTAATATCTAAACTTCTGATGCTACACCTATACTAATATCACAGTCTAAAGAAAACGAACATGTTAATATATCACAGTATAAGTAACACGTTAGGGACTACACTCTACACTCTCTGCCTACCCCGTTAGGGACCTGGCGTGAAGATACATACATACATACATAAGTAACACGTTCGTTTTTTTAGAATGTTCGTTAGACTGTGCTAATATCATAAAGAAGTAAAGTTTGTAACTTTGATTGTTTGTTGGTAGGGACTATCTTCGATAATACTGAACCGGTCATGAAAATTATTTTACAATCATAAAGCTACATTATTCAGGAGTGCTATGGGCTATATTTCATTACAATAGTAGTTATGTAGGTAAAACTGCACCCGCGCGATATCGGTGCGGGCCAATGGTTATGTATATAGATGCGAACAATTGTAAATAAAATGGTTTCTCGGCGACATTTATCTACCATTTGATTTACAGTTGCGAAGTAATGGTTTGCCGCGGTTAAACGATCAAAACAGTTGTTCAAAGAATTTCCCTTGGGATTGTCGGGATCAAAGAAAGCGAACGCAAAGATGGCGGGTTAAATCGCGCATGTCATGAAAATATAGCTCCACGGTTAAAATAGCACGACTGAATAATTACGATTCCTGTATTTGTTAGCCAATTCTGTGATTGTTTTTTAAGCCAAAAATGACGAGTTATTCTACTAGTCCCTACCAATGTACAGAGTACCTAATGCTCTGTAAACTATGGCATGCAGACTGCCTAAATGAAACACGATAGCGCTGAATACTACCGTTTAAGAGTTAGTAAACTACGTAATGTAGTGGCCACTTGTAGCCACTACGCCTACGAATAACTGTAGCTAGAGCTTTACTATGATTAAAATATGCACTACAGGTTCTGTGGCCAAATTTTGGCAGACAACCTAGTGAATATATATTAACTAGATTATAAAGTTGCGTAAAAATTAGGTTTGCAGCATATCTGGATGAACGAAATGTGATCTTAACCAATTATGAACATTTGCAACATCAGAGCAGTTGCCAGCCCTGAAGGACTCTTTTGACGCCAGTTTTGAAGTACCCCATTTTGTAGCGCCGGGGAACGCCTCAGAGGGAAGTTCGTCTCTGAGGTGTGTCTCATAAGTCACTACGCCCTTTGTGTGTTCCTCGCACATATCTATGGGCACAAGATAATTTTACATCACAATACGTGTTACCTTTCTCTATTACAGTACATGAAAATCCAAAAGAATAAAATCATTCATGCGCGCAGCTAACTCGCCATTATTTATTTATTTAAACTTTCTTGCACAATTGGTACATGTAGCAGACTTAATGCTTAAAAGCATTATCTACCAGTCAACCTTTAGATTGTGGTGAGATTTTAACTGAGGTGCAGTGAAAGACCAAGAAGAAAAACAAAGTGAAATAAAAAAAATAATCATTATCCTGTTTTTTCAGTATTGTTCCGACTCTTCCGACCATCAGAAATATTTTATCTATACATCTTGGCGAGCGTTGGTAAACATGTGTGTTCAAATAATAAAAATGATAAATTGAATATTCTGTAACCTGTCTTAGTATACAGAATATCATTTGAAAAATTGAAACATTTTACGCTTGTATTTTGTATTTATTGAACAAGGTCTAATTTAACTAAGGGTTGACTAAAGCCACGAAATGCTATATCTATATTTTGTTAACTTGTTCAGTAATCCCTTACTTCCACTAAGCAAATCGCTCATGGCCCCGCGGCTGGCGTAGATCGGAAGCAATCTACTCGGTTAAGCGATACGGGCGCGGTCGGGTGTGTGATGGGTGACCGCTATTTGCAAATTAAAATGGGCGTTTCCGTGCTTCGGAGGGCACGTTAAGCCGTCGGTCCCGGTTGCTATCGATAGGTAACAGTCATTTAACCTTGTCGGAGGCCTTATGGGCGGTTTGAAAACATCTGACAGCGGGTTGGCCACTAACTATTATCTCCACCAACCCGCATTGGAGCAGCGTGGTGGAGTAAGGTTCAGTCCTCCTCCCAAGGAGGGGAGAAACTCGTGCCCAGCAGTGGGACGTATCAAGAGTTGCCATTATTATTATTATACTAAGCAAGCCACTACTGCTCTACGCTCCTGGGTGCAATCCCCGGGTTTTATTTGAGTTAGGCGGTCAGCCCCCTGGAAATAGAAAATCACAACACAACATTAAACGTAACAGCAAACGAATTCGAAAAATGAAAATTCAGATTTTTCTTAAATAAATTCCGGATGTTTTTATATCATTTGAGTCTACGTGCTTATTATACTCGTCATAATTAATGAGACGCTTCAGGGCATAAAAAAGACATACCATTTCTTTTACTATAAAGTGTACGAGCAGCAATTTTTATGTTTTTTTACATTTATGTAACATTACAAATTTTGATCTCATTATATTTTGAGACTGTCCATTTAATGGACAGACTATGCCTCAGCATTATTTATTCTGTTTACTAGCGACCAGCCCCGGCTTCGCACGGGTAGCATTTATTATATTGTGGGAATGCGCCCGACTTCTTTGACTAAAACCGTGATATCTCGGTAAATATACGATATTGATACAGAATAGATATAAACCTTCCTCAGAAAACCCCCTTTCCAACATTTTAAACATTCCTAGATTAGCGCGTACATACAGACAGAGAAGATTGGTGAATTTACTTTATAATATGTAGTGATTACAGTTTAATAATTTTCTTTTAATTACAATTAATATTTGATTACCTACTGGTAGAGTTCCAATGTCGGTTCTCAAGGGCGCTGACACCAACGCATTATATAGGCAATCTATCTGCCGAAAATGGTAGTGTTCAACACTATCGTGTTTCAGTTAGACAGTGATGTATAACAAAATCAGTCACGAAGGCAAAATAACTTGGACCTCAGGGGTGATGAGCCCTGCATTTTTATCTCTGTTTTTTTGTGCTTATGTCTTATCATTGTCTTAAGTCCGCAGTATTCAGTTAGGACTCATGTGTAGCTGTATTTATTTATTTATACACTTTATTGTACATCATAAAACAATAAAATAAACAAACTTACATAACAAGAAAGGTAGTGTTTAGCACTGTCGTGTTCCGGTCAGGTGGTTTTGTACGGCCCTGTAATTTCCGGCACAGAGGCGTTACACCTTAGGCCTCAGGAGTGGTAACGCATCTGCATTTTGACCTTGGTCTTTGTGTGGGTGTCTATAGGCTGCAGTCATCACTTAACATCAATGTGATCTGCATGCTTGTTTGCCACTTCCGTTAAATAAAAAAAAATAAAAGAAAGTACAAAAGGTGGTATGTTTTTTTTTCAGAATCAGAATAAAGTATTTATTCATTTAGAATAGCAAGCAAGAATCTCTTATCAAACGTGTAAAACAAATAAATTGCAGCGAATAACCAACTTGCTTCTCTTAATACATAAAAAAATCAGCTTGCGAACTTGTCATGTTCGTATGCATTTCTGTTTCGACTTAATCTTGAGAAATTCATTAGAATCACTTCTCTCATTATCACCATCACCTTCAGACTGTAATAATATGAAAATTAAAAGAAAATCGTCATGGTTATCAATTGATTTTGAATTTTTACCTCTTTGTTTTTATTTTGTGTTCGGTACAAAAACTTTGAAGGACTTACGTCCTATTGGTAAGTCCAGTAAATCGTACTGGTGGCAGAGCTCCAGTGACGGAACTCGCGGGCAAAGGCACCAAATGCTAGTGTTCAGCACTATCGTATTCTGGTCATGCGGTAATGTATTACACAGACATCAATCAGTGACGTGTATTTACATGTGCACCGGTGTGCGTAGCGCGTAGAAAATATCAACCGTCGCCCATAAGAGGGGAGGAGGTTGGGTGATGCGGGGAAATCGAGCGGGACGTCGAAGTGTCCATTCTATACGTAGTATTATTACATATTCTCAGCCCATACAAAACTGTGATGCGATGCAATTTCGTCCAAGCAAAGTATGGCGACGCATGAATCGCATTGCAGCAATTCGCATCGCAAAATTCTGCGATGGAGCGTCGCATCGCATCGCAGTTTTGTGTGGACACACAAATTCAAATGTTAAAACGCCGGGAAGTGGCGATCCTATCACTTACTAGTGAAGGAAAAGTCTGTAGTCAATCTACCGAACAATAACGGTCGAACCATCCCAAAAGGGAAATTGTAAATACAATAACGCATGATGGGCAACAGCGTCCCGCGACTAAACTGTCGCAACTGCGATCCCCAACCTGTATATCACGCGATTATATCATAATCCCCCTGTGATGGAATAGGGCATCCTTTGTGAGGCTTTTGTCCAGCCGTAGATGTGTTTCGGCAGAAGAAAGAAATCCAAATGGCATTCAGCCTACCAGCAGCATAGAGCAACTCGGCCCACCGGTCGCGGCGGACCGGACGGGAGTAGCCAGAGCGTTTATTATCAATGCAAAACAGTCTGTCATTTTTTTGCGGGGGGAAATGCGTGCGACACACACGCACACTACAAAAATCGTCCAATACTACGAAACTCACACCTTGACTTTAACAAAATACAGAAACAATTTCACGCACACATTTAAACATCTAAGCGACATGTATAGGACCATTTGGTCTTGTGCTTTGACAGAGGGAAAAGCCTGCATATGGCTACTTCCTTCCGGTCCGCCGCATCAGGCATGTACGTAACTTCACGCCTGTAATCCCCGAAGGGGTAGGCAGAGGTAAATGCATTCAATCATACATGCAAACACCCACGACTCGCCGGTTACGTTTTGGCCCATGTAACAGGTGGCGAACCTGTTGCCATCTCCGGGCACATTACCAAACTCCGGGGTACTGGGAAACTTCCAGAAAATGGAAAAATCCCAATAGAAGCAGAGATAAAGGATTTTAAACCGTTATCTCTGATAGTCCCCGACCCGGGAATCGAACCCAGGACCTCCAGCGTAATAGTAGTGGTCAGGCATGTACAATCAAACAAATGTCCAGTCGGTCACGTCGATCCCTTATTCGTGTTAAGATACTCGTACAGTCTAATTTGCAATGTTTTTGGTACCAGAAACTTCTTTGATTGTACTACGTAGTTAGTTGTTTTCAACCGCCGGTTCATGGCTACTTAACCGGAAAACATTAATGGTGGACATTAGGTAGTACCTTTTAATAAATGTATTACTACTAATAGATTTTAAGTGATGATCAAACTCACAATATAACAATACAAACGTGACTATAGCGAAATGTTACGTGACAAAAATTATAACAAATATATCAAATATTTAGGTCACGCAAGTTTTTGTGGTACTAAATCTTTAATTTAATTAGTCAGAACCGTAATTCCCATTATAATTATTAAACAATTCGTGACATTATTCACAATTCGTGAAACCAATGGCGTCAAAGTAATAATTTTCCATTCCATTTGTTCCGTTTATAATTATATAGTAACAATTAACTCTTGACGAGGTCACGGTTCAATTTCGAATATTAAAGGAGCTCAATTTACAATAATTATAGATTTAACTATGTATTACCTACTTCACATACTTACCTACTTCTTTGAAGAGCAGGCCAAGCTATGTTTTACTGGGTTTATTCCCGTTGTCTCCGTGCGCCGTGTCCCCGTGACGAGAACAGCGAAACATCTTTAAATTTCTTTCCCGTTGTCCCCGTGCGCCGTGTCCTCGTGACGGGGACAGCGAAACATCTTTAAATTTCTCTCCCGTTGTCCCCGTGACGGGGCACACGGCGCACGGGGACAACGGTACTTTCATAAAATAATTAAAATTACTTCCCGATGTCCCCGTACTCTGTCCCCGTGTTTAAAAATGGTGGTAATGTTCCAGTGCTCGAGAGCGTAGGCACCATGGCGTTACCTAAACTATCCGCTGCCAAATGGTAGTGTTCAACATTATCGTTCCGGTTAAATTGTAATGTATGGACCCGTTTACCATTTAGCTAGTTAGCTAGTGTTTCTGTCGGGTTTTAATGAAAGCCTCAATCATTTGTATATATGTAGTATAACGAAGGTAGGCCCTAATACCTAACTTAGGATATTTTCCCAGTTGCCCCCGCTGCGATTGCCACCGGAGGCAAATGGGAAAAAAATCCCAGTTGTTACCGGCGGCGAATGGGAAGTGACTGCCCCCACTTCAGTTTCGCTATACATTGGTTTCTCCATCGTAGAAAATAAAAGGATGAGACAACTTTCTCCTAAATCTATAAAAAAATATTTATTTATTCATTTTGGACAAAAAAATCGATAGTGCTGTCATGGGTTGTGAAGATGTCTGTACTGCAGTATTAATTTACCATCCACGTGAACTGCATGCTTGTTTGCTATTTTGATAACCATTACACATTAAAAAATACTGTTTAAAACTCTACTAGTAAGTACCTACTACTACTACTCTACTAAGTAAACTCTTCTACCACTAAGCGGATATTACTACCTAAGTATTAATTATTTAATTTAATAAAAATTTGGCTATCTGCGGCTGTCTTTTTAGAGCTAAATATTGACATGATAACTTTCAAAATATATACATACTCGTATCGATATTAATTTACTATTTTCCAACGGATTTCTAACTGGAATTTAGTCTGTCAGTGTACCCTATTGTTTTGTAATGTAATAACATGTGTCCAAAGCAATATAAAGCTGGGCCTAAAGGAGATGTTGCGAGCTCGGCTCTGGTTCGTACACGTCCTCAAAAAATGGGTAAATTAAAGAAGAATCCGAAAAAAATACAATTAATTTATTCAAGAATATATTTTAGAGTTACAACCACATTTAATTCAAACGATTTTAGCATTTTCAACTATGTTAAGCATGGCAGCGATACAGCCGACACTTGGGATCAATCGATTTCGATAGTATTTAGAAAATATTACTTTTTTCTCCGAGTACTGTATAATCAAAATACAATTTAAAAAATGAAAATGTCAAAATGACATTATCCGCCAGATTCGCCATGTTGGTTTTGAGTTGCAATTCTAACTGCAAATAATGTTTTGTAACTGCAAACAAAGCTAAAGAAGTGCAAATATGCAGTAAAAAACGTTTTTATATTGATTTTGCCTGTTTAATGATATTATGTACAATACATGGCCGGAGGTCCATACATTTTTGCAACATCTCCTTTGCATTATATTATTTGTCCTTTAAATAAGATCCCTGTTTAATGTTTAATAATACGGGATATTTTTGTACAGTGTGTGTCTGTACTGAAGCTTTATTTATATATATTTTTTTTTATGTAATGGAAGTGGCAAACAAGCTTGCAGTTCACATTGATGTTAAGTGACGACTGCAGCCTATAGACACCCACACAAAGACCGAGGTCAAAATGCAGATCCGTGACCACTCCTGAGGCCTGAGGTGTTATGCCTCTGTGCCGGAAATTAAAGGGCCGTACATTACCACCTGACCGAAACACGATAGTGCTGAACACTCCCATTTAGCGGCAAGTATATTAGGCAAAGCGGTGGTGCCTACGCGCGCGAGCTCCATTACATAATTTTATTTTGATGACCTATTATTAATACAATATACTTAATGCTACTAAAGGCATTATGTGGCGCAAGGGCATGTGACAATTTAGCACATAGAAATATGACTAATTAGGCTAAAAATTAATTACTATTTAGCGGTACAAATCTAATACGGTGTTACGCCCTCAACACGGGCCACTAGCATTTTTAATTTAATAATACTGATCTGATTTCCATGACACTAAATTAAAATGGTAGTTTTTACTGGTGGTAGAGTTTCAGTATAGCTCGAGAGTGTAGACAGAGACCACCGCATTATGTTATTGTGAAACAGTGTAACTGTACTAAGTAATTGGTTCTATGCTTTTTATGCTCGTTTTTATGCAATCATGGTGGCATCGCATGCAGTTTGAATGAACGCTACATGAACAGGTACTGCTGCATATAAACACAGAGCTATAGCTACACAAAACCCGATGGTAAAATATGTAGCCACATCTAAGCCCTTTTTACCTGTGGTCGCGGTTGGTTGCTTTGGCTCTGTAATAGATATTAACCCATTTAGATATTTGTTTTTATATTATTTCGCATTAACACATGCTTGTGAAATATATTTTTATTTTTTTAAAGAAAAATGGAAAGAAAAATTTGACTTCAGGCGAGACTCGAACTCGCGACCTACTGGGAATCTAGTCCAGCCGCTCTTCCAATTCAGCTACTGAAGCCCTGCCCGATTTGTCAAATCTTTCCTTCACATCTATTGCATTGCTTTATGGTAGCAGCAGCGCCATCTATTACCAACTATGCTAGTTAGGCAACCGATATAATAGACTTTTCAGTTTATTGAATATCGTAAAGAAGTCGCTGGATTTGAAGAGCGGCTGGACTAGATTCC
The DNA here is from genome assembly GCA_036365455.1 of Macrosoma leucophasiata. Classification (NCBI taxonomy): domain Eukaryota; kingdom Metazoa; phylum Arthropoda; class Insecta; order Lepidoptera; family Hedylidae; genus Macrosoma; species Macrosoma leucophasiata. Next base: position 20,138,500 of record JAWQUS010000024.1, on the reverse strand, counting down.
CAGTAGGTCGCGAGTTCGAGTCTCGCCTGAAGTCAAATTTTTCTTTAAAAAAATAAAGACATTTAGATAGTGTAAATTTAAATGGGTTTCCATTAAATCCAAAGTTAAGTTTCTAGACGGTACTTTTTTCTCTTCAGCGGGTGGTGCTACAATGTCAGTGGTACCATCACCGTATCCATCTGTACCCACCAGAGCACATAATTTGGCTCGGATGTTACAGCCTGTTTGAAATCAGCTCTAGGTTAGCAACGTTCTAACGGCGTATCTTTTCATTTATAAAAAAATCGTACAGTTTTTTTTATGTAATGGAAGTGGCAAACAAGCATGTAGTTCACATTGATGTTAAGTGATGACTGCAGCCTATAGACACCCACATAAAGACCAAAGTCAAAATGCAGATGCGTTACCACTCCTGAGGCCAAAGGTGTTATGCCCCTGTGCCGGAAATGACAGGGCCATACATTACCACCTGACCGGAACACGATAGTGGTGAACACTACTATTTAGCGGCAAGTATATTATAACCTGGCAATGCAAAAGTGTCCTTGTAGACCAATCCCTAATTCCCTACTAATATTACAAATGCAAAAGTAACTCTGTCTGTCTGTCTGTAACCTTTTCACGTCCAAACGACTGAAACGATTTTAATGACATTTGGTACAGATATAAAGTTGACTTTGAGAAAGAACATAGGCTACTTCTTAAACGACATCCACGCAGGCAACAGCTAGTTTGAAATAAATAATTTGAATTTTGAAACAAGCCGAAGTCTTTTTCATAAGGTCGTTCTGGAATGTTTCTTGCTGGGGATAAGCAATGTGTTGAAAATGTATACAAAACTTTCAAAATACATTCGCTCGAAACCAGCAAACACAATAAACAATTCCGAACCAAAGTATTCTGTCACGTCACTAAAACCTTGAATAACTCACGAGAATCCATAAAACCCCGAAAAAGGTTAACGTCTAACATCGTAAACCCTCAGGGAACTAAAACAAACAGGGTTTGACTGAGATTACACCAATTACTTATTCATTTGTTCAATTTAATAGAGCTGTGGCTTTTCGAGAGGGTGTGAATTAATTGGCCCCATGTTCCTTTGGTAAAGCCTAGATTTAAATGGACAACTAGTTGCTAGACAATAAAGGGATGGTAGACTAAAAACAGCTTTAAGTCACCGGAGTAGAATTCAAAATAATGTTCTTGGTTAACGTCTTTCCTTGCGTTTGTTTACCCAGCACAATCACGGTGAGATTTAATACAGTTAATTGTATTTTAATACGTAATGAGACAGGAAGCATCTAAGGGCGTTTTGGACGTATTCATAAGATTTACGAGTATATGTATTATGTGCTTGTTACTTATTCTGTTTTAGAGTTCTTGGAATAGCATGGAGGGTTGGCTAAGAGAGCATTACTTTTACGTATAGCGATACTTTTGTGACTTAGAGAATTTTAAATATGTATGGAAAGAAATCAGAACATTGATAGATACCCATACCTATATAAAAATCATCTGGTTACATTCTGTTTAAATCCTTGCTTTTCTTCTTCCTCAAATATGCCTAAAATCAGCTATTTTTTTTGTTGGTTTTTCTTAAACCTCTGAAATAATTATTTTTGACGATCTTTTTTTATATTTCACTTATAAATAGACACTGACACGACTTATACAAATAGAAGTTTTGATACTTGTCTATAATTATTATTTTAAGATTGAAAATGATCCCTGATCGACCAAAACAAAACTGAAATAGGCTCTTAATTAGCTGCATTGACCTATACTAAAATACTAGACCGGACACTGCCCTCCCCAACGTTTTTTGCATTCAATTTACCACACTTTCACATAGTAACATGACAGCTCAGGTGAAAACGTCTTACTATAAATAACTGTCAAATCAATTTAAAAGCGGAGCCGGCTATTTGTTTGCAATAAATAAATTGAATTGAAAGACAACATACTCGTATTATATATAATTATTTAATTATGTAATGGAATTGAATTTATTATGTTAATGTTATTATAATGGCCATCCTCCGAATTTGCGATGCCCCTGCGGGGTGTCATAGGCAATATTATTTAAGTAATAGTTTAAGATAACTTGTAATATTCTTGTGGCAAGCAATAAATGATTTGAATTGAATTAATTGTTTCCGGTGCCTTCTCTATATTATATTAACCTCATTGATTAGCTGATAGAGTAGGAGTATGTAGAGCTGATTATTGTTTCAAAAGTAATTAAGTAGGTATTTTATCATGTCGATTTGCAGAACAAACATTTCAATAATTAAAAAAAATACAATTAATGCAATTAAAATTATTTTAAACAATAATAAATACCTATCTACGTATAAAGAAAGTTTGTGTATTAAAAGCAGGTGTTAACAGAAAAAATACAACTGATAATTGATTGATTTCATTTTCATTCAAGCAAGTCATCGCATTTAATGTATTCATTCAAAATAATATACTTACCTATCATTCGAAGTCCTTGCTAGTAGGAAGGGACGTTTAAATAGATAACAATAGTCTAACTATCTAGCTAACCTTAGCTAGGTCGTGTCTCTATATATTACACGATAAAAGTAGTTAAAAGTACAACAAACCTGTATCAGTTTTTCCTCCATGATCTTCAATGTCAGCCATAGTACACTCAATCAATATAATCTAATAAAAAAAACTAAACCACACCACAAAAATCAAAGGTATTTAATATGTCACTCGCTGTAAATTGCCCCTAAATTGACCTTGTCACGCATCGCTTCCCACAAAAACGAAATTAACATCAAACGCGCACATAAATCCGTTGAACTCGATCTACACGCATAAAAGAACCTTTTAAAAATATAAATTCAATCACTTGCAGAATTTTATCTACGACAACTTTCGCGCCAACACGAGTGTGTTTTTTTTAAATATTGGCACAGACGTCTTTATGCCACGGGACTTAGTCGTATACTGTTCTATTTTAGTTGGGACCAAATGAAAAGATTTTATTCACATGTGTAATTTACTGGGTATATTTTTGTTTATGTTCAGCAAGTTTAATTACCATTATATTCTATTACTGACTGATATCTTTAGTTACTTTAATGGTACGCCTTAAGTACACCCGTATCGTCTGAATCGGTGTACTTACTAGTTCAATTTCTGGCTATTGAATAGTTACGTATAAATTTTCCTAGTCTACAAAATTATATGTTTCAATACATACCTTAACGCCAAGTCCCTTCATTACTACGTCCATCATTCTCTTCATACATGCACGCCGATTCCTCTCAGATAGTACTCGACCTATTTGGTCATAGTAGGTCAGTCTTGGTCTTCCTCCACATTCGCATTGTATATCGGTTTAGTGATTCGTTCATTCGGCATTCTCTCTACATGCCCAAACCACCGTAGCATACATTTTTTTTCATATCAATTTAAAATCATTTTTGGTAGAGTTAGTGGAAGTAGAGCAATACATAACCCTTTGTAATTAGCGCATCACCTTTGGCTTTTTTGCCTCTAAACTGGCATTTACTCTTAGGCCACGCACCTTTGCCTATGCCAAGGCAAAATATACCCACGTGTAGCGATAGTGGAGTGACGCAGCGACGGCAATTCTCTTTTAAAGTTTTGAAAACATTTTTTTGTATATTTTATTTTAAGTTATTTATCAAGAATTGTAAAAAGTCGTAGAACAAATGCTGTTGGGATTGATCTAGAGCGGCTTCCTGCAAGAGGTGATGCGCCAATAGAAATTCGTTGCCTCTGCCACGCCTAAGCCTAAATTGTTTGGATTCTGCACCAGAAATCACGGCAATGTTCGACTGTAACTGGAACATTATATTGCTGAAAAGGACCGTTTATTTATCGGCTGATTAATTCTGCGGACACATTACCAAATTCCGAGGGTGGCACTCGACAACTCCCAGAAATATCCTTTATCTTTGATAGCCCCCGACACGAGAACCGAACCCAAGATCCCAGCGTAGCACTACCTAGTGCCCTACTACCGCTAGATTACTAAGGCAAACATTTTAGTTTTCTGTTTTAATTTCATCCCCCAAAGGTGGACCCTATGTTTAAAAAGAATTTATTTAGATTAGATGTCTATATAGGTCACAGATTTGCATTATACCTATGTGTACCAAATTACAACTCAATCGGCTCAGTACACAGAGCAACATGGGCCACCGGTCGCGGCGGACTGGAGCGGAGTAGCCATAGCGTTTATTACCGATGCAAAACAGCCTGTCATTTTTTAAATGCGTACGACACACACGCACACTAAAAAAATCGTCTATTACTACGAAACTCACACCTTGACTTTAACAAAACACAGAAACAATTTCACGCACACATTTAAACATCTAGGCGACAGTTATAGGCCCATTTGGGCTTTTACTTTGACAGAGGAGAAAGCCTGCATACGGCTACTCCCCTCCGGTGTTGCTCTATGGCTCAGTACCAGTACTTTTAAAACAAATTGGGTGTGACGGACAGACTCACGAGTGATCTGTTTTTTTTTCATTTTTGGATACGGAACACTAAAAGTAATAATTAAAAGCGGAATCTAAGTTTAAATATGTACATAACGGACAAATGAAATAAAATTAAGGATTAAAAAGATAAGGGATATCTTTCCGCTGAATGTTTGTGCATACTAGGTATATCGAAGCGAGCAGAACACAATTAATATGCAAAGAATTTAAATTAGAATCACAATTATATTGGAAATGACTAGCAACGAAACAAAAATACCGAAGCTCGTAATCTAATTTCAAATAAACAGTCGTACGCGACATAAAAGAAGATTAAATTATTTGATTTCTACGAGTCTTTCCGTTTCACTGCAAACATTTTAATGAAAGCGCACTCAACACCGAAGACTGAAAAAGATAAAGTGCAACTAAACAGACAATGTGACAGACTGCATTCGTTTTGTACACTAGCTAATATTTTACGTAACTTCACGCCTGTAATCCCCGAAAGGGTAGGCAGAGGTAAATGCATGCATTCAAGCATACATGCAAACACCCACGATTCGCCGGTTACGTTTTGGCCCATGTAACAGGTGGCGAGCCTGTTGACATCTCCGGGCACATTACCAAACTTCGAGGTACTGGGAAATATTTACAGTATATACAGTTTCTTTTGTTTTTTTTACTGGTGGCAGAGATCCAGTGTCGGAGCTCGAAGGCGTAGGCACCGCCGCATTTCCTATCTCTTTCGACGCTGCCGCTCCTCTGAGGCCGAACTGTGTGCCTAAACCCCTCCACCCGGGCGTCTTGGGACGCCTGGTGTTGTGAGTGGTTTAGGCAGGGACCTCCGGGCGTCGGACTAGGGGATGTCCGTCGCTCGAATGGAGAGGTCCCTAGGTGGGTGACGTGCACGTGTTCCGCTCGTCACTATTGTCGGTTGGAGCCAATGGGCTCAAACCTCGGAGGGCTCGGAAACGAGCAGCCGCCGTCGGGGTCGCGGATGTGTGCGTAAGCGTTCCCGTGACCCCGCTGCTGATGGCGGACGAGTCGGAACACCGCGGGGTATTAGTGAGTACGAGTCTCACACTACTCGCCGTCTGTTCCCCTTAGACGACGGCCCATGAGGGTTTCCCCGCGTCAAAAAAAAAAGTCGACCTCAAATTTTATTAATAAACTAGTTGTTGCCCGCGGCTTCGTCCTCGTGTATGTCGTTTTATAAATAATTTAAATTTTACGATCTCTTGGAAATGTGCTAATCAAATTTCCCGTCGCGCTTGGTACTTTGCCTAGGTGGCTACTGCTCCGAATAACAACAAAACTTCGGGTGAGTCGACCACTACTGTTTTTAACGAGTGATATTTCATCCGCGGATAAGTTACATTTGCGGATAAATTGTCACCTTACTTCGGTATATGTGGAGTAGTAGATAATAACTCACGTCTTTAAATTTAAAAAAATAATGTACGTATTGTTTGTTGGGCTTAAAAAGTTCTCATACCAAGTTTTTATTTTCTGCCTTGAAAATTGTGCAATACTCCATACAAATTTCCACCCCCTATTTTAGGAGGATGGGGGATAAAGAAATAAAAAGTAGCCTAAGTCACTTACCCTCTCTTCAAGTAGGTATCTCTACATAAAAAATCACACCAATCCGTTGCTCCGTTTTGACGTGAAAGACGGACAAACAAAAACACAAAAACACACTTCCAAAAATCATTCAAAACCAAAATTAGCCGGTCCGGCCGCTCTCGAGATTAAGCGAGACTAACGAACAGTATTCGATTTTTATATAAATAGATAATCTTAATATATATAAATCTCGTGTCACAATGTTTGTCCTCAATGGACTCCTAAACCACTGAACCGATTATAATAAAATTCGCACACCATGTGCAGTTCGATCCAACTTGAGAGATAGGATAGCTTACATTACGCTATGACTAATAGGAGCAGAGCAGCGCGGGCGAAGCCGGGGCGGGCCGCTAGTAGATTATATAGTTTGATTAGAACGATCTTTCCTGGTAGTAGAGTTTCAGTGTAGGAGCTCGAGGGCGTAGGCACCACCGCATTACCAAATATATCTAACGCCAAATAGTAGTGTTCAGTACTACCATGTTCCGGTTAGATGGTTGGTAATGCATGGTCCCGTACTATCTATCACAGAGACATAACAACTAAGGTCTCAGGGGTAGCGTTGGGTCTATTGTGACCTCTGGACTTTTGTGTGGGTATCTGCCACGTTCATTAGGTAGGTACCTAAATAAAAAACATATTCGAGATATAGGTATTAAAAATATATTACGTAAGGGTCGTCCTTTATTAAATCTTTAGGCCACACTTGTCCGTCACCTAGGTACAAAACAAATACGAAAGTTGTTTCTTCGAATTGACACTAAAAAAAGAATCGATTCAAGGAAATAAATGTCTCATTTAGAATGGTAAGACCTAGGGTAAGACAGTCTAAATATAGATACGGTCACGAATTTTGAACGCGGGATTTGAGTTTGCACATCGTTCACTTAATGTCAAAGTGAAATGAAATGCTCACCGATTGGTCGTAAGCCGCTTATAGCGAAATCAAAGAACCAATCACGACTTGCGGTCATGATGCGTCGTGTACTTGATTTGGCAATCAATGTTATTACTCTCCCCTCCCACTGTACTTCGTACTACCAAAACATAGAGACCCAAAGAGAGGCAAAACAAAACTACTCAAGTACCTCAAATAAAATATTTATTTCCATTTTTCTATAAAACGTATTTCACTCGCATGTGCTAAATATTGCGAAAAATCAATATGCTAAAACAAAACAAAACAGTTTTAACAAAAACACTTATACGAATGTTTAAGTTTATTACGTACGCTGACTGTTTATTCATCATCCCTCCCTCCGCGCGTTAAGCGCAACTAAAGGGGGGGGGATTGGTTCGGGGGTCGAGGAATGTCCTCCTTTCCCGGGCCTTTCTGCCCCCGAGACGTCGGGGGCGTGGTCCTAAACGGGAGAGGCTGGCACACAGGGGAACTCGCTGAAGGAGGCTTCATACACTTTTTTTTTTACTTAGGTATTATTTTATTTTATAATTTTTTTCCCCCTTTTTTTTATGAGCTTCGTACGCGCAATCAGACATAAAGATACCTACATCAAGATACGCATATTGCGAGCACGCAGCAAGATATACGTTGCACATGTAATAAGATTCGCCGACTACGCGCCCGGCCTTTTTACTAAGTTTTTAGGCTAGTGGAACGGCAATTTTAGCGGTCGTGGTCACGGTCGTTGCGGTCGATAAGTGGAACGTACCCAGGGCGCGTTCCATATAACGGCCGCAACGATTGTAACGCCCGGTGTATCATTCCCCTAAGGCTCGTGGTCGTTGCGAGCGATCGTTGGACGTCATTGTTCGCGACCACATCGCCCACAATATCGGGTCGGAGTGGGCTTTCACCAAAATTCGAAAAAATAACTATAAATATGCTGTGCTGTGTGCTATAGCGAGCACACAGCGCTCAAGATAATGCGTTCCACTTATGAAATTCGCTCATAATATTCGCGCCCTTTTTGCGTTAGTGGAACGGTAATTTAATTTTAATTTATTATTTTCAACGGTCTTTGTCATGGACGTCATGGTCAATTAAAGGAACGTCATCATTGTCATCGTACGTAACGTCAAACATGCGTCAAACTCGGGCAAACGTCAAAATCTTATGTGTCCAACTCAGTGTTGCCAGATCGGGGGTTTCCCCCCTAAACGTAGGGGTTTTTCGACCGAGTTAGGGGCAGAATAGAGGGAAAAATATTTGGGAGATTTTTTTAAAGAAATTTTAAAAACACGCCAAATACAGTTTTCTTTGTTGTTTGTTGATGTTTTTCACCATTTTACATTACTTGAGCACCGCAACTAGTCAAGATGGAGATTCGAGATGTTGAAATTAACAAATTTTAAGCCATAATACATGTTCGACTTACACTGAGCGTCGATTACTGCGATTTTAAGCCGTTTCAACATACGATAGCTCGTATGTTGAAGCTTTTCAACGCCGATAATATTTATAATAGATAATATCAACGACAGTGACATCGGCACTCTCGATATTTTTTCTGACAATTATAGCCGAACTTTATTAATGGTTAAAACCGTTTACTAATTAATCAAATTCGTCTTTACTTGTAAGCTGTGATCTGTAAGTCTGTGATTTATGTCGAAATTAATCTATAACCAAAGAAAAACAAAGCAAGCAAGCAAAAAGCGAATAAAGTTCGGCCTTACTTGTCAGAAAAAGTATCGAGAGTGCCGATGTCGCTGTCGTTGATATTATCTATTATAAATATTATCGGAGTTGAAAAGCTTGAAACGGCTTAAAATCGCAGCAATCGACGCTCAGCTTTACTTTATTAATTATTCAAACCATTTAATAATTAATAAAGTTCGGCTTTACTTGTAAGCTGTGATCAGGGAGTCTGTAATTTAAAGTTTAATTTGAAATTAATCTATAACCAAAGAAAAACAAAACCTTCTGTAAGCAAAAAGCGAAATGAACTTACTCCTGTCAATCCAATTTTTATTATAAATATTTTTCGTAATGCTTTTAATTTTTCAATCTCTTAAAAAAGTCGCTGTATGCACCGTACCATCCGCTTGTTGAGGGTATTTTAGGTGATTTCTAGGGGGAAACCAAAATACTCTAGGGGAACGTCGCTGAGATCACCTGGTAACACTGGTCGAACTGTCACAAGTGTCACAAAAGCACACAAGTCACAAATGTTTTGCTACATGTTTCAGTTTTGAGACTTTTGAGTTACTTCTAAAACTTATAAAGAAAGGTTTAATTTTAACCAATGTGATACCTTTTACTTGTATTGATATATTAGTGAGGTTAAAAGTGTTTTGTGATGGCTGACAATGACGAGAGCTTACATCGCTTGGAAGGAACCTCGGGTTCGGCCCCAGGAGGTTTGATCATAAAAAAGAAGGAGAAAACGGAAGAATTTCAGTTTGCCAGGCCTTCTCTGTTAGGTTTGGATAAACTAGCAGCTGCCAAGAGGAAACAGAACCGGTTGATATCGTTTCCAACTGAAGAAAACACGACAGATGATGGAGAAGAATTGGACTCTTCTTCTGGTTCGAAAAGTCGAAAATACAGAAAGCACAATGAAGAAACTCCGACTTACACTGGTGGTCTATCGGAACAAGCGCGAGAACGAATGTTGGAGAGACTACAAAAGTTAGTACAAACTTTTATTTATGACTAGCTGACCCGGTAAACTTCGTTTTGCCTCAGAATGAAATAATGTGTCAAAGGTTTGATAGATGTGGACTATTTGTATGGAAAAATGAAATTGTGGTTTTTTACTATTTCCCTTCAATTTTTTAATGTTTTCTTACCTTTTAAACCTTCCCTGGACTTCCAAAAATCAATCAAAACCAAAATTAGACAAATCGGTGCAGCCGTACTCGAGTTTTAGCGAGACTAACGAACAGCAATTGATTTTTGTATATTTAAGACAACTAATCATTGAACACTATGTACCTGATTTTGAAAACTTAGGGTTGTGTTTAGATCTTTTGACACAAATTTGATATCAAATATGAATGAGATAGATAGAGATTTGTTCCCTGATTGCAATAATATCCTTTATATATCTTTACACTTTCCGGGACAGTAAATGTGTGCAGACGTTATAAAAATAAAACTTTTATTTTTATAACGTCTGCACACTGGGAATGGGTTAATACAAGTTAATTCATTTTTTTTATCAAAAACAACCTGAAAATGTTCCTAACCTATACCCAATAGGATGCATTTATTTTTGCAAAATATACAAAAACCAAGCATAAGAAACAGTTTACAGAACTTGTTGTGCAAAGATTGTACTAGAAAGATTTAAAAATTATGATTTACTTGTCACAATTCCCAAAAAAATTAAAATTGTATCTCTTAGTTTGGTCATCCACAGAACAAAATATATACAGGAAATTGATATCTTGTAATATAAAATTTCTCCATGTCACAATGTTAGTTACCGTACTCCTCTGAAATGGCTGGACCGATTCTCATAAAACTTTGTGAGCGTATTGGATAGGTCTGAGAATCGGCTAAAGTCTATTTTTCATAACATTTTTTGACATTTTTTTTTCTAGGGCGATACAAAGTGATCCTGGACAGCTAGTGTTGTATAAGTATGTGTAAAATGTTACCAATGTACAATAATTACATCTCTATACAAATAAATAAAATTGGAGTGTCTGTAATATAAAAATAACAGGTTTTTACTTAATGCCTATGTATGTATCCACGGTACATATACCAAAACAATATTTTTTACAATTTATGTCTGTCTGTCTGTCTGTTTATTGGGGCTAATCTCGGGAATGGCTAAACCGATTTTGACGGGATTTTCACTGGCAGATAGCTTATGTATTAAGGAGTAACTTAGGCTACTTTTATACTAACTGCGCCCACGACTTCGTCCAGGTAGATAAAATATAATATCTTTCACAGGTTTTTTTACCACACTTACCCTGGGTTGCACCAAGATATTTTTTAAAGTTATTAACATTTGCGTAGGTTTTCGTGAGCTTCGTACATTGTAGAAACTTAATTTGCGGCCAGGCATCGTCGAATTAGTCTGCCCGTGACCACGGTAGCTGGAAAGCGACCGAAACGTCGGGTATGAGAAGAAGTTTGGGAGTGTTGTATACGCGCGAAAACCCGCAAAGGAGATGTTGCGAGCTCGGCTCTGGTTCGTACATGTCCTTAAAAAATGGGTAAATTAAAGAAGAATCCGAAAAAAATACAATTAATTTATTCAAGAATATATTTTAAGTTTTAGTTTAGAGTTACAACCACATTTAATTCAAACGATTTTATCATTTTCAACCATGTTCAACATGGCGGCGATACAGCCGACGCTTGGGATCAATCGATTTCGATAGTATTTAGAAAATATTACTTTTTTCTCCAAGTACCATATAATAAAAAAACAATTTAAAAAATGAAAATGTTAAAATGACATCGCTCGCCATATTCGCCATGTTGGTTTTGAGTTGCAATTCTAACTGCAAATAATGTTTTGTAACTGCAAACAAAGCTAAATAAGTGAAAATATGCAGTAAAAAACGTTTTTATATTGATTTTGCCTGTTTAATGATATTGTGTACAATACATGGCCGGAGGTCCATACATTTTTGCAACATCTCCTTTAGTTCCTACAAAGTTAAAGTTATTGTTACATTTCACATCCTTCTCTAACTCTAACAGATCTCTATAAGTTAGAGAAGGATGTGAAATGTAACAATAACTTTCACTTTAACAAATATCTTGGTGCAACCCAGGCTAAGTGTACCCACTATTGTAACATTACTAACATTACTTGCCGCTAAATGGTAGTGTTCAGCACTATCGTGTTTCGGTCAGGTGGTAATGTACGGCCCTGTAATTATTGGCACAGAGGCATAACACCTTAGGCCTTAGGAGTGGTAACGCATTTCCATTTTGACCTTGGTCTTTGTGTAAGTGTCTATAGGCTGCAGTCATCACTTAACATCAATGTGAACTGCATGCTTGTTTACCACTTCCATTACATAAAAAAAATATATATATGTTTTAATTTGGACACCAAGAGGATACTGCGAATGAGATAGAAAGAATGCTATGTCATATTTGTAACATCCCTACTTGGAACTTCTTATCTATAACTAATAGTTTTTAAAATATAATGATTCAAAATGTTATTAAATTATAGAAATTATTGACTCTACACTTATGTTCAGAATTTTTTGTTATTTTTAATATCTTGTGCCTTATTCAATGGTACTACATAACTTTTGTACCTTTATATCTCATTTTAATTATGACACCCAGTAAACATCCCACCAACCCACATTGGAGCAGCATGGTGGTGTAAGCTCCAGGCCTCCTCCCTAGAAGGGGAGAGACTCGTGCCCAGCAGTGGGACGTATCAAGAGTTGCCATCATTTATTTTATTTAACATCCCAAATGACTGATCTAATTAGATAATTATATGATAATTAATCTGTATATCACCTTACCGCACAGTGAAAAAGCCTTTTCGCAATCAATCAAATGCCAGCATTGCTTATGTTAAAAATGTGAGTGTTTGTTATGATTGCAGTTAGGTTGTTTGCATAAATGCATAGATAATACATATAGAGCATAAATAGAACCAAAATCGAAGCTATAATTGTATGAGAGTACATTTTTACAGGAAAATGGTTCAGTTGATCAGCATACAGATAATAAACGCTCTGTTGTATTTTGATTTTAAAGACTAATAATTTTTACAGAAAAGAACGGGAGATAAAAGAGAAAGGAGTACACAATTCCACTCAAGAAGAAAAGAAATCCCGCTCAAAAGATGATGAAGATGATCGTTTCTACCGCCATCGTTACGACAGGCGCGATAGAGACAGAAGACGTGATGATGATAGAAGAGACAAGGATAGACATCGAGATGATAGATATGACAGAGATAGGAGGAGAGATTCAGAGAGAAGAGATAGAGACAAAGATAGAAGGGACCAAAATAGTGAAAGAGATAGCTCAAGACGGAGTTATTACGAGCCACGGTTTAAGGATGAGCCTAGAACTCCGAGGTATGGTACGGTCTCAATAATTTACAGTTCTCAGTATTGAAGTTATGATGTTGTGTATGTTAACTTATTTAAAGTAAAATCATAATTTTAAAAGTGCTTATTTATATTTCCCAAAATAATTCAAGGTATCTAAAATCATCACTGGTGGTCCAGTTCCAGTGTAGAAAAAACGTAACTTCTCGCCGGTAATCTCCGAAGGGGTAGGCAGAGGTAAATGCATGCATTCAAGCATACATGCAAACACCCACGATTTTTTTCCAATGTAGAAGCTTGAAGATATAGGGACCTCTGCATTACCAATCTGTCTGCTGGCAAATGGTAGTTTTCAGCACTATCGTGTTTCAATTAATGGTGATATATGGCCACATAATAACATAACAACGTCAGTCTCAGGCATGGCAACGCATCTGCATCTTGACCTCAGGCTACAGTCATCACTTAACATCCATGTGAACTGCATGCTTGTTTACCACCTTAAAAACAATATCAACTGTCCTAATTTTATCATTGCAATCGCATTTTTAAAAATCATTCTTCTCTATGCTTTTTCCAAAATAAAACATGGCCGTAGGTTCATAGGTTTTGTGGAGAAACTTATCAACATACATTTTATTTCATTTCCAGCATGAAAGTCTTGAAGCCAACAGACAAAACAGCTTGGGATGATGACGATGAAGACACCAAGAATCCAATACGTAGATCTACCTGGGACTTCCCCACTCCCTTGCCTCGGGATGGCCCTGATCGTTCACAACGAAGTGAGAGAAGACCAACCAGAGATTATAAAGGGAGACCATATGATAATACGCCTAGAGCTACGCCTCATAAGTAAGTGCGTCTATTATGTACGGGCTATGTGGCCCATCATGGCCCATCACCATTTTTGTTTCAAAACAAAAGTTTTTTTTTGTAATATGCTGTTACGCATAATGCCAGTGTAGTAAAACGATATTTCGAATTCATAAGCAGTGTTGAAGTCCGAATCAGTCAGTCTGTCAATTATTTATTATATTTATTTATTTTACATTATTTATGTTACAGTAACAGTCAAAGTCAATCAGAGTCACAGTCAGTAATTCGAGTAAAGCGATGGCTTCTTTACCAGAACATTTACAATGAAGTTTTGGAAGTAACCTGAAAGGCCGTGTTTTTGCACTGTTATTCAATTTCATTTTACGCAAGCCCTGTAATAATACTACTTTATCAAACAAAATGCCATCAACTTTATTAAATATAACTCAAAATGCATGCCTCTTTCAAGGTTCCCGCCAAAACCCATAACAAAAGCTATTCCTTATTTTATCGGACATTTATTTTATCATACACAAGGTTATCTACGTAAACGCTTAACTTAACCATTTATAGCATCTGTGAGATTTGTTTCTTTTCCTTATTTTATGCATACTCTTTTCCATTGAAATGAAATGAATCCAAATGCGAAAGTTTGTGAGTATGAATATTGTTACTCTATCACGAAAAAACTTCTGGACGGATTTGGATGTAACTTTTACATTAATAAAGCTTATACATTGCAAAAAAAAACCTAGTAACATAAAAAATATGTCTTTCAATGCGACAGGTGGGTTACGTCGAGACGTGGTATGGACATAGATGATCCGGAATGGGACGAGGCAGAGAAGAAACTTGATAGAGCCTGGTACAATATGGGCGAAGGTATTTTTTATGATCTACTACACTTTCATACTTTTTTTAAGTAATATTATCTATATATATATATATATAAAAATCAATTGCTGTTCGTTAGTCTCATGTCATGTCAGTGAATGACAAAGAATGTCCCATATTATTTTGTTTAGTCTTGTCTTGCCGTTTGTAAAAGAGAGTATGGAACATTCTGTTGATACCTATTTTTATTATTAAGTATTAGGTTGGGGACAAAGTTTCTTCGCATTTTTTAAGATAATTCAAAACATTTTTTAATATAGTTTATTTAAATTTAACTAAAGTATGTATGTACCATTTTGTTCGATAACCTTTTGCCATCTTGTAGGTAGGGACATGATCCCATTGCTATAAAAATTTTGGGACTTCTCATCAAAATACCGCGACAAGTGGATTTGGCAGTCCTCTCGTGATGTTAACCTAACATTGCTTAAAGAATTCTGAAGAGGCCGAAACAGGTGGAAATCTGAAGGTGCAAGGTCAGGACTATACGGCGGATGCATTAAAACCTCCCAGCCAAACTCTCTTAATTTTTACTGAGTGGCTAAAGATGTGTGAGGTCTAGCGTTATCATGATGAAACACCACACCCCTTCTGTTGATCAATTCCGGCCGCTTTCTCTCAACTTCTTGCTTTAATCTCATCAGTTGTTCGCAGTAGAGTTCAGAATCGATAGTCCTGCCTGGTGGTAATAGCTCATAATGAATAATGCCCTTCCAATCCCACCACACACACAACATCACCTTATTGCGAGTTAACCCGGGTTTCGCCACAGTCTGTGAAGCCTGGCCGGCCTTTGACCACGACCTTGTTCGCACGTTCTTGTCGTACGTGATCCACTTTTCATCACCAGTTATCAGCTTCTTCAAAAATGATTCGGTTTCATTACGTCGTAATAAAGAATCACAAATGAGTACACGGTTCATTAGGTTTCTTTCAGTGAGCTCGTGAGGTACCCACCCAAATATTGAGCTTTTTTTTGTACCCAGCTTTTTTCAAATGCGCCAAAACTGTTTTGTGATCAATTCTCAGTTCTTCAGCTACGTCGTAACTACTGATATGTCGATCTTGCTCCACTTTTTCAAAAATGGCATCCATTTTATCCGTAATAGGGCGACCAGAACTTTGACATCAAATTACTTACTTTTATAGGCCTATTTTTGTTGTGTGAGTACCAAGTCTGATAATTTTTGTGGGCAAGGGACAATCATCATATAAATATTTTAATAAGTTCATTGTTTGTTCTAAGTCATACTTTTGTCTAGCAACCGGATCGGGTTCATTTTTTTCCAGTATACCTGCAATGACAACGTTATTAGTCCGTCGCTGTCGCTCGGCGAGCTCGAGTACAATCGTTTCCGTGCTGTCATAAGGCGGTATTCCCATTTGCGCTTGCGATGAGATGGATGTTTATTTTTGCAATTTTATGTAAGAGGTATACGTGCGCGCTGTTCGACCACTGACGACCGACAACATATAATTTTCTTTGCGAGCTGTTAATGTCTATTGGCTGAAATTATGATATAACCATTGTCACCAGGTGAAGCCGACGAATCGGATCCCTTCGCTGGCACCAGCGCCGAATACGTCGCGAAAAAAGAGGAGCAGATAGAGAAACGTCGCAACCGCAAAGTGTCCGCCGCAAGGCAACAGATTGACAAGGACAACGAGCTGTGGGAGCGGAACAGGATGCTCACCAGCGGCGTGGTCCACGCCATCAATGTTAACAACGATCTTGACGAGGTAAGTGTTGATTGTTGAGTGTTGAAGTAAAGAAATACAATTTCAGGCCAGACTCAAATATGTTATACGCCTTACCAAATATGTTATATAGATCGATTTATAATACTTTTAACATATAATTTTTGAAACTATAATGGTCCCAATCGACTTTTTCCATGTCATCGATGTCAACACATTAATCATTCAAGTCAGATTATTTCAGTCCATTTTTTAACTCAAACAAGTGAGTTATTCTAATCAATTGCCATACTAGTGTAGTAGCTACCAAGAGCCCCTACATTATATATTTTGGTCCTTCGAGCCGGACAGTCCATAAACGTCGCAACCGCAAAGTGTCCGCCGCCATACAGCAGTGGCTGACAACACCATAAAATCTTACAAATGGAAAAAATTGTTAATGCTTCGGGCACTTTAGTCAGAAAACAAAAAAATAATATAATGAATGTGTTTTTATTTCAGGAAAGCGTAGATCGTGTACATCTCCTGGTACACAACATAGTGCCCCCGTTCCTGGACGGCAGGATAGTGTTCACGAAGCAGCCGGAACCTGTTATACCGGTCAGTCTCACATACTTTATACAACGTGTAACGTCATCACGTCATCGCACACCCTCAAAGTAGTTTGTTCAATACTGATAACCGAATCGTTTTAAGGCATTTTTAATATAGTAATTTTTATTCTTTTATAAAATCTATAGTGATAAATGAATCTGAATCTGGGACCACGGAAGCTGAAAGGCGACCGAAACGTCGGGTTGATTTTAAAAATCATTTTAGTTTAATATACGCGAGATAAATCCGTAAAAATAGTTTTATTTAAATTAATCTTATTACTAGTGAATATTAAATTTAGCGCAATTTAGTATTATTTATGATTAGCATAGCATAACCGCTATATCACATTGCGGCGACATTTTTGGTGAACTGCAAAGTCATCACATAATAAATCTTCCAGGTTAAAGATCCGACTTCGGATATGGCAATGAATGCTAGAAAGGGTTCCGCGCTGGTGAAAGCCTTCAGAGAGCAGAAGGAAAGGAGAAAGGCTCAGAAAAAACATTGGAAATTGGAAGGCACAAAAATTGGTAAGAATTGCACATCTTTGTTAATAATTTTACTGTGATTCTAAAAGATATTTATACAACTGTGGAACAGTTTTGTAATATTTTTCGCGTCAACTTTACCACTCCAAAAGCATGATCAAATCTTAGTAGTGGTATATGCATATTATGCATGTAATAACTCAATCAAATTAGTGCAGTTTCTACGCGTTTAAAAACATAACATTTAAATACATGTATTCTTACATAATAATATACAAGTTGGTTAGTTAAGTTTTTTTGACGTGACAACATCTTAAATTAGGTTGCGGCTCGGAGTCACTCATGAAAAAGTGTAACGCCCGGTAACGTAACGATAAGTCACCGAACGAGAGAGAGGCCTGCCGGACCGGCGAATGCCTTTCTACCGAGAAAAAGACGTTGTCACGTAAAATCTTCGCCCGTAAAACCGACTTTACAGGCAACCAGTTTTTTTTAAAGAATAGTGGTCTTCTGCCACTATGTAAAAATCAGCGTTTTTGAAGTCGAACTTGACAGCTCTGACGATTCGACCTCAACCAGTCAAATTGACTCGGGGGAGCTCAAAACCGTGATTATGTTAAGTCAATTAAAAAAACTTTAAAATAGTTGTAATAAATATGTTGTAAAAATTTTCAGGTAACATAATGGGCATACCAAAGGAACAAGAGGAAATAGACGACGGACCAACTAAGGGAGCGTACAAATACGCCGAGCACTTGGACAAAGGTGGGATAAATGCTTCAAATACTTTTATAAAATTTAAATAGCGAGTCGGAACGTGGCCTCCTTTTATATTTTCAGAAATAAACCCATTTTAGTTCTGTTTCTAAAGAAATACTGCCTCGGTAGCCTAGTGGTAGCAGGCCACTACTACTACGCTGAGGTCCTGGGTTCGATTCCCGGGTAGGGGGTTATCAGAGATAAAGGTGTAAAGTCCTTAATCTCTGGTTCTATTGGGATTTTTCCATTTTCTGGAAATTTCCCAATTTAAACAAATTTAAAATTAACAATATAATATCAACATTACACTTTAATTATTACATTTAACACCCTTGTGGAGCTAGATCAGTATTTAGCCAAACATTTCTATCCTTGAGATAGTCCTCGAGTTTATAGTAAGCCTTTTATTTATTAACTCACTAACATTTTTTTCTAACCGCCGTTGGTGAGTTAGGTTTATAAGGATTAGAAAACGTTGTACTAATAAAGAAAACTAACTATTACAGAGGGCCAAGAACCGGAATCGAAGTCAGACTTTGTGAAGAAAAAGACTATCACTGAACAAAGAAGATTTTTGCCGGTGTTCGCCGTCAGAGAGGAACTGATGCAGGTGATACGAGAGAACAGCGTTATCATCATTGTGGGTGAGTATTTTTCCATTTTCAGGAAGTTTCCCGGTTCACAGGTACCGGGAAACTTCCTAAAAGTGAATGGTTGTAATGGCCGGAGATGTCAACAGGCTCGCCATTTAATTGTTACCCCTAATTTGTACTAAAAACATTAAACATGATGATGTTTCGCAACTCGTCGCATAAAATATGTTTTGCGATATGGCTTGTTGGTGCTAGCGTTGGCACTGCTGTCAAACCTATCATTTTAGTGAAACATCTTAAGATTTGTTGTTATCTGTGTTTGCATTGACATAAAAAACGCCTTTGAATCATGTGTGTCTATGACATGTCGAAGTTGACGTTTGCATTGTCGCTATACAAATCACAAACTGTGTAAATTCGAGTTTTTTAAGTTTTCCGAACCATCTGGTAAACACGAAACATGTAGTAGACAAGATCCGATACCCTAAGTGTAAATATGACAACCTAATCAAAAAACATGTTTCAAGACTACTTATTGATAAAACTTGTTGCAATCGAAGTAATTTCCGCGATATATGTTTTGCCTAAACATGTTTCATGACAGTGCAAACGCGATACGTTTTTATGTGAATGTTTCGTCAATGCAAACTCACGGTTACATACCTAATCAAAACGTAACCGGCGAATGTTGGGTGTTTGGATGTTTGTATGCTTGAATATAGGTATGCATTTATCGTTTCGAACAAAACTTGTTACAACTTGTTACAATTTCAAAAATTTTTCTTTATTTTCGTGGATAAACTAATACAAAAATTTCAAACATGTACAATATATTAATAATATGTACGTTATGTAACATTTTTATTTAAATTCCACTTCGTCACATCGCAGGTGAAACGGGCAGCGGCAAGACGACCCAACTGACCCAGTACCTGCACGAGGAAGGGTACAGCCGCCGGGGCGTGGTGGGCTGCACGCAGCCGCGTCGCGTCGCCGCCATGTCCGTCGCCAAGCGCGTCTCCGACGAGATGGCCGTCTCTCTGGGTGAGTCGCATGCCGCACGACACAGCCGGCGGGGTGGACCACGCGCAGCCGCGTCGCGTCGCCGCCATGTCCGTCGCCAAGCGCGTCTCCGACGAGATGGCCGTCTCTCTGGGTGAGTCGCATGCCGCACGACACAGCCGGCGGGGTGGACCACGCGCAGCCGCGTCGCGTCGCCGCCATGTCCGTCGCCAAGCGCGTCTCCGACGAGATGGCCGTCTCTCTGGGTGAGTCGCATGCCGCACGACACAGCCGGCGGGGTGGACCACGCGCAGCCGCGTCGCGTCGCCGCCATGTCCGTCGCCAAGCGCGTCTCCGACGAGATGGCCATGTCTCTGGGTGAGTCGCATGCCGCACGACACAGCCGGCGGGGTGGACCACGCGCAGCCGCGTCGCGTCGCCGCCATGTCCGTCGCCAAGCGCGTCTCCGACGAGATGGCCATGTCTCTGGGTGAGTCGCATGCCGCACGACACAGCCGGCGGGGTGGACCACGCGCAGCCGCGTCGCGTCGCCGCCATGTCCGTCGCCAAGCGCGTCTCCGACGAGATGGCCGTCTCTCTGGGTGAGTCGCATGCCCCACGACACAGCCGGCGGGGTGGACCACGCGCAGCCGCGTCGCGTCGTCGCCATGTCCGTCGCCAAGCGCGTCTCCGACGAGATGGCCGTCTCTCTGGGTGAGTTGCATGCCGCACGACACAGCCGGCGGGGTGGACCACGCGCAGCCGCGTCGCGTCGCCGCCATATCCGTCGCCAAGCGCGTCTCCGACGAGATGGCCGTCTCTCTGGGTGAGTCGCATGCCCCACGACACAGCCGGCGGGGTGGACCACGCGCAGCCGCGTCGCGTCGCCGCTATGTCCGTCGCCAAGCGCGTCTCCGACGAGATGGCCGTCTCTCTGGGTGAGTCGCATGCCGCACGACACAGCCGGCGGGGTGGACCACGCGCAGCCACGTCCGTTGCCAAGCGCGTCTCCGACGAGATGGCCGTCTCCCTGGGTGAGTCGCATGCCGCACGACACAGCCGACAGGGTGGACCACACGCAGCCGCGTCGCGTCGCCGCCATGTCCTATGTCCAGCGCGTCTCCGACGAGATGGCCGTCTCCCTGGGTGAGTCGCTTGCCGCACGACACAACCGGCGGGGTGGACCACTTGATTGTTTAGCTTCCTACGAACGTTAGATTCATGAACAAGTAAACAAACCAATTAAAACGTAACCAATGTTCCAGGCGAGGAAGTGGGCTATGCGATACGTTTCGAAGACTGCACGTCCCCGAAGACGGTGATCAAGTACATGACGGACGGCATCCTCCTGCGCGAGGGTCTCCGCGAGCCCGACCTGGACAACTACTGCGCCATCATCATGGATGAAGCCCACGAGCGCTCACTCTCCACAGACATGCTGTTTGGCCTGCTGAGAGAGGTAAGTGATTTATTAGTAATCCCGGGATCGTAATAACTGAAAATTTGATACACAAAGAGTGAACACCCGACAAACGCGCTGCCTCGTTTCGCGCCGCGCCCGCCTTAAGCCCCGACCCTAGCACGACATACATAATGTAATGCGCGTGCTCGTTTCCGATTATCACCAATCGATGACTAGATCGAAAGTTGCACCGCACCGCCCCTAATAGCATGTGTCATGCATATAAGTAACATCATTTTGATAGACAGTGCAAGACGTGTTTGTTAATGTATGAAATTTTAATAAAAACAATGTTTCTTTCAGTAAACAGGTCTATCTGTTTACTGATCAAAAACGTACTCGTATCTAATGTACGTTTATGAATAAGGGGGTGTACGGTTTACGTACAAAGTGTTTGTTTCAGCATTTTCAGTTTCATTAGTATTGTCACATTAGTCAGTTCACATCATTCCGCGTCCGCGCATAACGTTTCAATCAGTCTCACATATCATTCAGTCATTAGCATCATTATCAGTTAACAGTTCAATTATAATCTACATTTACAGTGAAATCAGTGTTTTATTTATTAGCAGTTTTTTATGTTAGGGAACATCCCGAACAGGGGTTGGGTATGTGTTTTTTGGAAGAAATTAATCAAAACTCTTTATTAGTCTCGAATGAGCGAAAAGAGACCACGATTTTTAGGACGTCCTTGATTATCTGAATACTAGCTAATTTATAGAAAAGTGACTGATACCTTAAGTAGATCAGGGTTATTTGCAATCTAGCTGGTAAACAAGTGGTCAAAACTCTTTCAGAAAGTATCGGGTATGAACACCCTGTCTAGCATGTTATTGAAAGGAGAACCAACCTTTAGCTACGCGATACGATTTGAAGATCATGATCGAGTACATGACAAACGGCGTCCTCCTCGACAACTATTGCCCCATCATCATGATCGAGGCCTACGAGCGCTCGCTCTCCACAGACATGCTGTTCAGACTATTTAGGGAGGTAAATGGCTTACTCATCTTGTTAAACCAACATCATCCAATTTGACAACCCTGAAGCATTTGGACATATTATGTCAAGGAAGGCGGCATTTTGCAAAACTTCAAAGGCGATAAACTACTGTATGTATTACACTTATCGTTTTATTAAGTATGTTATTTTAATGGCTTATATATCTGTTTTATATCCATATGTATATACCTTGTATAAGTATTAGTACAATTATCCTTTATTATAAATTTGACATCCGTGGTTCACTCACTAATGGTCCTGTTGAAAACCAGCGTCAGGTACCTTTTATATGAAGGTACCTGACATTTGCTGAACAGGACACCTTTTTGGGAGCCGTGAGACACATATTATGTATTAATTTTTAGAAAATGTGTTGTCTTTTCTCTGTTACCTGTTACGTTTTATGTCTGTTTTATGTGTCTCGTTGTGTGTCAAATAAATGTTTCTTATTCTTTCTTATATCATTGATCTTAGGTTGTCTGCTAGTATGGTTTGTGAAAGAAGAAGGATCAAAACGTATCATTGGTCGCCCATGTATCGTTAAACCACCTATTAGTGTTTCGGATTATCTGTTGAGTACCTACTAAACTTATAAGTGAGCTATAAATTATGACGTCTCTTAAATAGGACATATTGTGTCGTTAAACCGTCTATTAGTCTTCTCAGATCATATTTTTCCATACACGAAGACGGTACTCTTTACCTTTACACCCCATTTCAGCGTTTGGCGGTTCACTGTAAGCAAATTACTATGTCAACAAAGAGAAGCTAAGACTTTCCTGCGCCTGCAACATTGCGCGCGCGCCTCTGTTCGATGGTTTGCCGCAGTTAATTTGTGCGCAACTTAACGTAACATCGCGCCTGTGATCCCCGAAGAAGTAGGCAGAGGTATGCATGCTTTCAAGCATACATGCAAACACTTACAATTCGCCGGTTACATTTTGGCCCACGTAACAAGTAGCGAGCCTGTTGACATCTCCGGGCACATTACCAAACTCCGAGGTACTGGGAAACTTCCAGAAAAGGGAAAAATCCCTATAGAACCAGATTTAATGGATTTTACACCGTTATCATTGATAACCGCCGACCCGGGAATTGAACCCAGGACCCCCAGCGTAGTAGTAGTGGCCTGCTACCACTAGGCTGATCTTCCGTTATCATATCCTAATGGTGGTACGATTCCTGTGTTGGAGTTGAAATTATGACGTCTCTTAAATAGGACGTATTGTGTCGTTAAACCGTCTACTAGTCTTCTTAGACCATATTTTTCCATACACGGAGACGGTACTCCTTATCTTTACACCCCATCTCTCTCTGGTCGTTCCCTCATGACTGAGGATCGTGATCATCCTGGAATCACTCTCGATGGGACGAACTGTCTCCATCCGCGCCGGTCTGATCATCACATTACCTAATCCATCTACCGCCAAATGGAAGTTCATTATTATCATACAGGCAAAGCAACTAAAGGCTCAGACAGGGTTGCCAACCGTCTGGTTTGCGCCGGACTGTTGGGTTTTAGAAGGAATTGTTGGGGTCAAGTCGCTTACTTCCGACCGGATTCAATTTGTCCGGTCAGCAAGTATTATGAACTGTACACAGTAGACTGCCGCACTTAAAAATGTTGCCTCTGCACAAACTAATACCAATAACCCAAAACCTGGGGAACAAATCAACCTCAAAGAAAAAACTTTTTCATTAATATCTTACTTTGCTTGTTTTTTTTTCATTTTGACCAAGTATGATCAGATTAGATTTCTTGTCCGGTTATGGCGGCTGGAAAAGTTGGCAACCCTGGGCTCAGAGGAGGCAACGCATCAGTATTTTGACTTCTGGCTTTAGTGTAGCTTTAATATTTCTATAAGCTGCAGTAATCTCTTAAACATCCATGTTAATGACTTGCTGTTTTCGCCACCATTATACATTAAAAAACGGCCAAGTGCGAATCGAAATCGCGTTCACAGGATTGCGTACGATTCCTGAATTGCCCATGTTATCATAAATACCGTAGTAATTTTCTATCTGTCCTATCTACTATCTTTCCTAGCTATAATCTATAGGTAAAGAACTATTTTCTCGATTTTCTGCAAAATTATAGGTACCTTAAGTTTTGGAGATAAAGGAGAAATGGTCAATTTTCGTCTGTGGGCTTGAATAACATCAAAACTAGACATATTTTTGAGATCATTACAAAACAAGAATAAGGCCGGTCTCACAATATATCAAAATGTTATTATCAAATTTTTCACCAAAAATACGTTGATCTAACTTGATCAGTCCAGTACTTTCGGAGAAAAGCGGTTGTGACAGACGGTCAGACAGACAGATGCCGTAATTATAAGTATTTCTTTAGAAGTACGGAACCCAAACAGAGATCGTGGTTCGGACTTTAAATACAACTGCCTGTGGATCCATTAATAAAATTGTCCTCATTTCTCTATGCATTATCATCCTCTCTCTTATTTATTTATAAACATACGATAAAACAGTGCCAAATAAAAGTCACACATCCTTATATGATGATCATTTATTTATAAAAAAATGCTTCAATATAAATTAAACATTTAACTTAATGAGTAACAATACTCAAAACAGACAAATACAATTGCTCACTAATATTACACGTCATTAGGTCCAAACTTTATAATTATAAATACTTAGTATTTCATAAACACTTTCTCCGGCTACGAAAAAGAATTTAATAAAATTTCATATTTTTTTAATTAATTTACTCTGAATAAGCCATAATCATCTTAGCCGATACATTATAATTTTTATAACCAATTTATATAGTCTGTGAACAACTATATTCTTACTTTTTTAATCTGCAACATAATAATTTTTCGCAGTCGGTAATTTCATAGATCAATATTCTCAGAAAATCAATAACAGTCTTATACAATCAGAATTTTAAAGTCTAAACAACAAACGATTAGACGAAACAAATATTTCTTCAATTATAAATAAATTTACGAATAACGATAAACATTTCGATATCATAGATTATAAATCTAAGAGAATGGCGCCTTTTGTCTTAGCATTAGGAATGTTATCGCCATATCTCGAAATCGTAATAGAAAAATTAAAGCTTAAATCCCATTAAGAATGTAGACTGTAGATATCGTTGCCGATGTGCAGATAATGAATATCGATAAGTTTTCTAATCCTTAATCAAAAATCATTAAAAAATTGAGGAGTCATGATGTAGTAGATCTATTGCATCTACCGTACACAATCTTATAATTTCCAAATAGTATTTGTCATAAGTTGATAAATCGAGATAGAATACTGAAATTTATGTAAATAAATAACGAGAACTGACAAACAGTTTTAAATTTAGATCACGAAGTACGCCCAAAAATAAACTCTCAAACATCTCAAGTCACGAAAAAATGCATTTGAACCCTTTAATTGCGTGTCATTGTTGCACGAATACAGAAAAAAGTATTTTAGAACGTTTATAACCCCTTTAATTTGATTCCGATTGACATTATTGTTTTTGGAAATAAATGTACGAGATTAATTACGTTCAGTACAAATGCCAACGAAATCGGTTGCGAATTTTGAAATCAGAATGCGCAACGTCAAGCTTTTGAACCTCTAGGGCGTCCAAGAGATTCTTTTTAAAAAAATGGAACCTCCGAGCAACGGAACGAAAGAGATTCGGCTTAAACGTAGTCGATGTTCCCGGATGGTCGCGGAAAGCAGGAATAGCAAGAGCCGACGGACCGGCCGCCGGCTTGCGCCACTCAGACTGACTTCGCCTTGGCCCTCGGGTTGTTTTGGCTGACTAACATAACACCCATGTTCATGCCGATGTTGCCCCATTTGAGCGATTCGCTTATCTGTAACAAAAGAAATTGGAGAGTTAGTTTTTTATGTAATTTTTTCTTAAGTTTTCGCGACCTATACTCATTGAACTAAAGTATTTTTACGAATCCACTGAAAAGCGAAAGAAACTGAGTTACTGTTAAGCTTTAATTAAATATTTTTATTGTAATAATGTGAGATAAATACGTCAAAATAGGTTTTTTTTTTAAATTAAATTATGGCATTGCTTTTACGCATATTGCCAGTGTCAAGTAAAACGATATTTCGTATTTATTTAAGCAACGTAAAAGTTAGTTTAATATAGTCGGCCAATTACTTATTAAGTATGTCAGTCAAGTGAGTTACAGTCAAGTTATTCGAGTAAAGCGATGGCTACTTTACCAGAACATTTACAATGAAGTTTTGGAAGCAACCTAAAAGGTCGTGTTTTCGCACTGTTATTCTATTTCACTATACACGGGCACTGTAATAAACCTATATCAAACAAAATGCCACCAACTTTATTCAATATAACTTAAAAATACACTAAGAAAATGAAATAAAATAAGAGCACCATACACCTTTTTCAAGGTTCCCGCCAAAACTCTGTAAGTACTCGATTATAATGTTACCTCACATTATTAATAATATAATCTCAGTACAATTCTAGAAGCAATTTTTTGTTCATGGCTTACAACGCAAAAATCCTATATTTTATCATTTCTGGGAATTGTCAGCAACAATTATTTATGTGTTCTGATAACTTTATTATGAATGATACGTGTATTTATATAAAAAATATAATGTTCATTGTTGCTTATAAATATTTAAAGGTCACAAGTCCGGACCTTCATACTTTTAACCGTCTCTTCGTTATCTTTATTTATATTATTTTATCATTTTACTGCTTACTTTTGTTTTATCTGCCTATGGGTTTGTTATTGTTTATTGTTGTATCTAACTACTACTTCCTAAACACATCAATATATTATTATAAGTAATGTTAACTAAAAATATAATTAATTAGAAATTTTATAAGCACATTTACTAAATTTCGTGAGTATATCTAAATTTTAATACTTAAGAGACTTGAAAGGAGATCAGTTTTTTTTATTTTAAGTTACAAAAAAAACATTAATCTATATAAGTTGTCATATAAATAAATGCTTTATATCTTGTTAAATAAATTACTTCTATTACACACTGATTGTTGAATTTTTTTTTCTTATTTGAGAAAAATAATCGTTAAAAAAGTTTGTAAGTTTTTTTTTATTTATTTTAATATCTTTGCAATTGCTTCCCATTTGAATTTCATTTATAACGTCTGTAGTTTTACAGATATAATTATAACAAAATTCCTCCTCCTCAACCTCCTCTTTTTCGAAGTCGGTTAAAAACGATGTAACAGCGTGGCCCTTTTATAATATCAGAGGCCAATTAAATTATGCCTCAAGGGTGGCAACCCGTCACTAAATTGACCTCCGGTTTTTATTTAAGTACATGTTTATAAGCTGCAATGTTCACTTGCCATCTATGCGAACAACATGATTACAATAAAATAATACCCAGGAGTATTAAGGCTTATTAAAATAATGTAGTGTTTACGAAAGAAAATGATATCATTAAACAGTCTATATGGCTATACATATAAAGATAAACGTCAACGCCTTTAACAAGCCCTCAATTAACCTAAATTAATATTTAACCGGATGGAAGCACGAGCCAAATTCAACGTGTAATGAAATTTAAAGTATTTTAAACATAGGGTAGCAACTTTTAGGAGATAAATTGGATAATTTAAAAAAATCCTGCTATATTGTGTGGTAAATCGTGAGACCTTAGGTATTGTTAGGAGTAGGATCTCAAAGACATTCTTTAATAATTCTAACGTAAATTGCTATCCAACAAAATTAACGTAAATCCCTCCCTTTATATCCGAAACTACAAGCCCTAAAATTTTGAAAAGAAAAAAGAACACGAGTACGACTTGTACTTGGCCGCTTTTTTTATTTTTAAAGATCATATTTTGTATGTTTATCTGAAACCTTGTGATTTGTTTAAACATAAAATAAACGCCTCGTAACTTAAAATATTACTTCTATAAGAAATTACTTCAAACATTTTTTTTTGTTAACACTGCTGTACACATTTATTTTGTTTAAACAGTTGGATAAATTATATTATAATGAATATAAATAAGTTTGTTTACCTTTAATTTTTTGTTGGAAATTTTAACATATTTAACGTTAAAGTATGTTGCTCACTCAATGTAATTTGCCTATCGCGGCAATGAATTTCTAAAATGGTTGATGATAACACACATTTTCGTAATGGTAATGAAAAGTAAAAGAAACATAAAAACATTATATGAACTGAAAAACATGATAATTCGAGTTTCTTTTATTATTGTTTTATAACTGCGCTTACCAAGGGTAAGTACTTATACCTGATACTTGTCAAAATATGGTTACATATTTAAGAAATGTGAGCAGGTGATAACCGTGAGCAGAATTTATTACTAAAACCACATTTATTAACGTCAGAGCACATAAAGCCACATTGATTTGCCTTATTTTGCATAGGTAATTGAGGGTTGACATAAATAACAATTCACATGAATAAATAATTTCATAGAATCAAAATTAGCAGGTTCGTTTTACGCCAATTAATTGAGTCGTGGCTTTTTAATTGATAACGTGAGTAATTCGCTTCAATGTCAATACTTCCTTCGCAAATATTCATAAGGACGTTCTATTGTTTGAAATCAATTGAATTAAATTCAATTCAGTCGCTTATTTTTATGTCCATTTCAATGTCTTAGTTTAAGATTTAAAATTTGTTTCGATAAATGAACTATGATATTATAAAACGACGTTAAACGAAATGTAGATAGCGAATCAATGATCAACTGATAAAAGTTTGCCGCATACCAAAGCGTATTTAGATAGCAGTCACGTTCTAACTAAACAGTCTAAGAACACAAAAAATAACAATTAGTATGTGCAATGGTATTAGAATAGAAAAAACACAGAAATAGGGGCACATTGATCCGGTACAAGTGAAAAAACCTCACCGGTATTTGTATATGTCGCCAGCTGTATGTGTCCAAAGCGCCTCAACGAAAACCATCAAAAGATGATTATCATAGGTGTTTTCGACGTTGTTAAGCTGATCTGTAACAAAATTGCTTCGTTGTGCGATCTCTTTTGTTAACTCCTTCCCGTTCGATGGCCCCATGCATAGCGGTCGCCGTCGCATGCCGGATAACAAGATCCACATATAACTAATGCGCGGACAATCACATAAGCGAAGCGATTCGGAAATATGAATGATAATGTGGCTCAGTTTTAAATTGAATGTGAAACTGTCTTTACAAATTAATTTTGTGGGATAGAACGTTAAGAGTCGACTAAATAAGATAAAAGTAAGTAAGTTTAGAATAAAGATATAAAGGGCTTCCAGTAGATTGTCTTAAAAGTCGTGCATTACCTAGTCAAGATGTTATGATTTGATGGAGTTGGATTTCATAATTATTTAAACAAGAAATGGTTTTGCAAGTCGTGCATAAATGAATAATTGTAATGACAGCTTTATTTGAATTATCTTAAAACTTTTCAAAGTCTCACATTACATGCATAAACATAAATTCTAGAACCAAAATTATAAGCAAAGGTGAAACATAAAAGTTTTCAATATGTCTAAGTGAACCATTGCTTACGGTAAGTACGATGTAACTGTTATTGAAGGTTCTAGAATTTTCTCGTATAATTTCAGGCAATTAAATTATCAATTTGAATTTATTACCTGTCTCATGCGAGCTTCTTGCGGAGTCTCCCCGTATCGGCACCAGTGGACGAAGTGCAGGGTATTGTGCCAGTTTCTCTCGAACCTGGATTTAGTTGCCATGTCAAGCTGCAATCAGTAGAAGCTCCTTAGTAGCTGTTCCACTGTTCATGTTCCGAAAAACGAAAGCCCCGATGAGGCTATCTGAAATAAGAGGTTTCCAATTCGAGACGGTGGCCTACAGAGGAAGAAAAAAGTCTAATTCGGATACGAAATTGAACCTTTTAAGGTTTGATAAGATTCTAATAAGTTTATACGACAGATGTTCTTTATTAAAGTGAAATGAATCGAGAAAATTAGATCGGCGACGATCGCTTCTAAATAGGGACGATGATTTGCATATAAATGAGGTCGCGCGACTGAAAGTTGGTGTCTACCAAATTGTATTGTTTATAAAGTTGTCTGGGTGTAGTTTGCCTTGAATTAATTGATAAGTACTCATAACCCTAGTTGCTTCATCAATTAAAATTGCAATCATGTGCACCATTATATCATTGTTTATCTACGAAGTGATCATTACGAGTCAATCAACTCTATGATTTCCAATGCGCACGTAATATCATTCAACGGAAAGCGTACTTCCTACAATCAGTGCTGATTCAAGCAAAAAGTCGTACAAGGGAATGCTAATTTTATAATTTTTAAAGGGGATTTGAATTGGAAACGTGTTGTGTAGGTTTTTTTTTACCTTTGCTCGAATGTCTTTCTCGCTGTTCGGAGTCTCTTGCTTGTCATCAACATTGTTGATCCTTATCACGGAGTCTTTCTTCCAAAAAGCACTCAACGTGGTTCTGATTATGCGTTTCCTAACACCTTTCTGTTGAACGGTGTACACCTCTATCTGTTCCGGGTTCTTTGTTTTTTCTGTTGACAAAATTATCAATATTCATAAAGCGAAATCAGTTTTTATCTAAATAAATCTGATAAGATACATCGCTTGCGACCTCTTGGTACAAAAAGTTACCCAATCTAAATAACTGTTTCATCGATGCATATTTTAATAAAATTATCATGTTAAAACAAGTTAACGAACCTAACCGGTCCCTGTGTATGGGTGTCGTATAGAAAATCTAGTATTACGGATTCTGCTTCTGCGATGCGATAAAGGATTATATCAATCTAAAGACGCGAACGGGCGTGTGAACATGAATATTTACAAAACCCATTGTCAACTCATTAGGTCGTCGCGCGGTCGTCACGATACCAAAGTTATTCAGTTTACATCACAAGCCACCTGCGAAGGACGCATGCTCTAAATATAAAAAAAGTACAAATGCTCACCTTTACCCTTTTTCCACATGGCAATGGCGTACATGTGGTAGTCCGGTGAGAGTGTCGAGTCTGGCGGCAGCGGGTCCTCCGCTCGGACCTCCAACACGAATCCTGACTCGACGACAGCGCACAATATGTTTTGTTCATCGTGCTTGAACCACTTTGTTTCGCGTAACTTGTGTATGGCGACCGACGAGCCGAATCTCGATTTCTTGGGTGCGAACAACGCCTGAGCCTGACTCCCGAAGCGGGACAGGAGCCCCTTCACCGTCGGCGGCGGCGCGAGGCTCTTCTCAGGCGGCTTGATCTGCTGGAAACTCCGGCAAGTCACGAACCTGGCTTCCATTGAACCCTCTCTTCTTAAATTCGAAAACAATCCCACTACAGACACTTAGCGAAGCGAACTTCGGCTGATTACTCTCACTTGCGTGAAATCGTTGGAGCACTTTCACAATTTTATGCGCGTGGTATCGCGGCTGAATGAGCGTAGAGCTATACGCCGGCTTGGTAACGTTAGACGCGGCGCGCGTGTGCCCCCGCTATTATATACGGCCCAGTACAGGGGCCGAGCGGCGCGCGGGAAGGGGGCAATGACGAGCCACGACGATCGTGCCCGAACGATTAGGGAAGTTCCATGATCGATGGAGGCACGATAACGATTTGATTTTACTATCGCACATTTTAACAGAACTTTTAACTTTAATAACTTTATCTTATCTAGATATTTTATGCGTCGTCTTTTTTGTTATAATCGCTTATTTATCTTTGCGCCTTTTTTTAATTGTTATCGTTTATCTTTTCAATTATGCAAGTTTGCGTCAATGTACAGATTTCACGTAAGAATAATGATTAAGTAGATTTTCCCTCGTAACATTGGGGATATGTTGTGAAAGCCATCGTTTGCGTCAGTATGGGATACGTATAGGTATACCCAAGTTCCAGAGTCGTAAAATATAAACCTCCAACAAATAAACATTTTAGTAATGTAACTATATCTTACTGACAATTAACTGTAATTGTCATTATGTTGTGGATGTAAGTACATTATTCTTTTAATCATATTCTTCTTGTTGTTTTGTATGTGTAAATTCTATACTCTATGTATACTATGGCCATCTTTGATATTTGGATATTACTTAAAGTCTAGATACATACATATATGCATAAAGTGACCATGCTTCCCGTTTTGATACGTGTCCCGGAACACACCCGTTTTACTCTAACCACAATAGCATCGCCAATTAACAAAAAAACATATTTGAGGTCCTTACAATATAACATTTATATATGTATGTCTCACTATGAACGTTTCAATTTTACTTTTTAATTTTTAGAGTCATTCCCCAAAACTAGCCCGTCATGTTTGAAATTCATTTATTGACGTAACTTTTCCATATCACGCGTTATCATCATCATACGTATATTCTATCTAGCGAACGTGTAACGTTCATTTACATTTGTGTACCAAATTTCAAGTCAATACAAGGCACTATATACAATGTCAAGGCACAGTAGTTGTGAAGCAAACTGACTGTGACAGATAGATTCATTCGGAAATGATCCTATGATTTTTTTGGTATGAATCCCTAAATAAGAAACGAATTAAGTACATAGATCATTATCACTCCAGTCGAATGACGTCCACTGCTGGACAAATCCTTCCCCAAAGACGCCCACAACAGTGTCGTGAGTCATTAGGGGTGGATATGCCATAATCGCCACGTTCGACGCAGTGACGGTAGTGTTGTTATATTTACGACCGTCCTATTAGAATGGCTTGACCGCCATTGTTCTGACTGCACTATTGGTCGGTTGTACGTCCCGACGCCAGTACATAGATATTATCGTTTATACCAGGGTTTCTCAAACTTTCGGCTTCCTTAAAATTCACTTTTGAAGAAAATAGTGTTTTTATTTCAATAAAAGGTAACAAAACAAATAAAGTGCCAAAAGAAATATATTTTTACTACTATTAATGTGATGGGTGTGCGTGTTTCTTGTCACAAATGGTGTCAATTTTAGCAGTAATTTTGGACAATTTTAACCTTAATTCTGACTCGGCATCAAGTCGATTTGTAGTAAATCTTGTCGCGAACCACCTTCCGTCGAATGGCGAACCCCTAGGGGTTCGCGTACCCCACTTTGAGAAACCCTAGTATATACCGTCTACTTTTTATAAAATTATAATTTCATCGATATCATTCTATCGATAAGTGCCGCGCCTCGAATGCACCGAGTGACCTCAGTCGTCGCGCCTCGCCCCGCGCCCCCCCGACATGCCGGCGCCAACCGGCAGGTATGTTGTCCTCTCGTTTTAATTCTATAGCAAAAACTCCCACGATTACGCCTCAACCCGTCTTTTTCGTTCAGCTCCAAAAGAGGGAGACGGCTAATGTTTAGTACGCGAACGTTGAATTCGGCGATAGCTTGGTTTTTGCAGAACTTGATTGTAAGCGATAAATTAGAGCGCTTAGTCTTGAGTAACTTTAGTTCTTTACCACTCGAAGCTTTTAAACGTTCAACGAACTAGCGATTTAATTGCTCTGCGCCGTTATAACTGTTGAAATTCTCCTGAAGCAAGTTCCAAATTATTTGTATGTAAGATAAGAAAGCCACAGAGTGCGTATGAATGTGGTATTTAATTTTACCAAGAATTTGTATTCTTTGATGTTGATTTATCATTCAATATAAATTCATAAGTATTTAAATTCAGTACTTACCGTTCGTATTTTTTTTGTTATGCTACGTTGGTAGCATACATGCATGCAGTTCACATGGATGTTAAGTTATTTCTGCAACCTATAGACATATACACAAAAACCAGAGGTTAACCCCTGAGACCTGTGTTATGTGTTGTCTCTGTATTAGTTATTACGGGCGATACATTACCATCAAACCGGTACACCATAGTGCTGAACACTACCATTTGGCGGCAGATAAATTCGGTAATGCGGTTGAGCCTACGCCCTCGAGCTCCTACACATAGAACTCTACCACCAATAAATTAAAAAAGTACAGGTCATAAGAAAAATTGGATTGGCAATTATATATTTAAGAACTAATTGTAAGATTAGATTACAAACATGAAAAATGAATTATTTATGACGAAAAATGTTTAAACCTTAATTTTTTAATATTTGCCTATGCATTTGAATGCACAATATAAATATATGATAATATATTCAACAGTGGTTCTGTTGTTCGTTTATAAAATTATGAAGGTAGTAACTTATTAATTACATTTTTTATTTTATACTTTACTGAGTATCGTCGATATTAATGTTAAAATTTATTGCTAACCTACTCCCAAATGTAAATATTACACGTATGAAAAAAATGAAACCTGTATATTGAATTGCAGTAGGTATGTTATTTTTTACTGTATTTGGCGTTGAAATACCACTCTTATTGTAAATATTCAAAGTTTCAAACCTTGTGAGATTCGATTTCGTAGATGGTTCATCTGTATAGTTTGGACTTTATAGCTCATTACCGTATAGTAGTGAGACAATTTAACAGGTTTGGACAAGTTACGACATGCTTGTTTTTATTTTATGTACATGATGGAAAACCATCATGCAGTTCCAATCGATGGTACCAACTTAAATAAGTGAATAAATACCTATGCAGCTTATAGACATCCTCCAAAAAACCGGAGGTCGAAATTTTGATTCTGATATGCGTTTCCTAGTAGTTTTGTGTAGATATCTAATTGTAGGTACCTAGTTAGGGTACCATATAATAAATTGTATTTCTAACGCACTAGCGGTTAGCCGTAAGAGCGGATAGCCGCGCGGCTACCCGCTCCCGCGGCTAACCGCTAGTGCGTTAGGGCGCTAAGAGATTAAAATCTCTTGATGTCTTGAGACACAAGTTAATATTTTTTTTATTCAATGTGAACATGTAACCTGTTGGTGTACCTAATAAACAAATAAATATATTATACTTATAAGTTTCAATAAAAGTTTGTAACACGTTGTTGTT
Source organism: Macrosoma leucophasiata (assembly GCA_036365455.1). NCBI lineage: Eukaryota > Metazoa > Arthropoda > Insecta > Lepidoptera > Hedylidae > Macrosoma > Macrosoma leucophasiata. Next base: position 20,103,216 of record JAWQUS010000024.1, on the reverse strand, counting down.
TTCTTATAAAAGAATGCAAATTTTAAAAAATACATTCAACCGGAATACACCTGACAAAGACTTGCGATTCGAGTGGTATTCAAATATTATCATACTAATTAACTTGATATTAATTTTGTTCTATTTACATACAAAACCTGTTTCATACGCCAGTCTTACCAAAATTAGAATGTTATTTAAATGAAGTGGTAGTCGCTTCTATACGATTATGTCATTATATTTCGAATTTTCGATATATTTGGAATTGTTCATTTTAGGTCTACTAATGTGTTAAATTATTTTTATCTAGGTATTATATTATACCTTTGTGTACCTACTAGACATGACACTCCTATTGGTAGCACGGAGCCAGTTTCCAGGAGTCAATTTGCCACACTTTCACATAATAACATGACAGATGACGTGGAAACGTCTCAATTTAAAAATGGAACCGCCTGTTTGTTCCCGTTGCCTTCTCTTTACATGTATTGGCCTCGTTAACATTTTGTAATCAATCAAATATAGTTTTCATTACCACCAAATAAGGTACCCATGTGGTTAAGCGACCTACTTGCTTCAATCCATCAATAATTTAAGCCGAAAGATGCTTACAGTTGTTCAATGTTTGAGGGGGTTATGCCATAATCGCTTGGCATGCTTACCATAAAAGCGTAGGCACTAAGAAACATTGATTTCACCTGTGATGCAACTGCTTTTCAGAACTGCTGCCAGAGATAATACTACGTATAGAATGGACACTTCGACGTCCCGCCCGATTTCCCCGCCTCACTCAACCTCCTCCCCTCTTATGGCCGACGTTTGGTATTTTCTACGTGCTTATTGCTACGCCCACAGGTGCACGTGTAAATACACGTCGCTGATTGATGTCTGTGTAATAGAGACTTAATTAAGCGTTTGAATGGAGTTTTAGCGCAGTGTCCGCGGTGTGCTTCTACGTAACCGGATTGTCTTTGTAAACTGGAGATCTTGGATCCCTCACAACAAATCTTACGTATTGTTTTAAGGGTTTCGTGTCTTAAATAGAAAATATAGAGTCCTTATAAGATCAGTCGTGCGTCTGACTGTCAGACCGTCAGTCACAGCCAAATTACTTCCAAAGTACCATGCCGATTGTATAGAAATTTGGTAATAAAATATGTAAAACCAGTGACACCAACGCGTCTCTAACTTAAATTGATTTCATGGGTGGGGTTTGGGAGAAAATTTGATTAAAAATGTGTTGTTGAAAATTTGATTAAAAACTGTATGCGTTATAATGTGTATCTAATATACAAGAAAATAAAATCGGTGTATGTAGCTAATGAGCAAATTAATAAACAAATTGCAGTATCAAAGTGAACAAAATATACGAGTAGGTATAATATATTAAGGGGACTTATTGCGACAATCTCAATCACCAAAATATTTTATTTTGCTTATAATTTTTAATGAATAATTTATAAAATATTAAAGAATATTGACTTTATTAAATTTACTATTCCAGCTCATTTATCTCCGAAATTTTGAACACTAATATTTTGAAAAATATTCAGTCTTAATCCAATAAGGTTACGTACCTATACATAGGTTTATCAGAGGAAAACAACGGCGCGAGCTTGACTTTTTTAAAAAGTTTTAACTAGGTATTGTTGACAGCCCTACGTGTCATGTCATGCTCATCGGTACTATGAGTAATACAAATATATCTTTAATCGAAGCTCGTCTCTTCCGAGTGCCGGCGGAACCAAACCCGTTGACCTCCAGTCTTGGACGACCTTCGACGCGCCATAGTTTCACTTTGGTACTGCAATTTGTTTATTTATCTACTCATTAGCTACATACACCGATAGGTATGTTGCTGAACAATAAACTAAAAGGTATTTTGAAAAATACATTATAATTAAACATTATTTAATTTTTAAAGAGTTTTCTACCTCAAAAGAAAAAATCGAAGCCGTATAGGATCAGGTGTCTGTCTTTGCCTTTTTTTTTATGTAATAAAAGTGGCAAACAAGCATGCAGTTCACATTGATGTTAAGTGGTGACTGCAGCCTATAGACACCCACACAATGACCAGAGGTCAAAATGCAGATGCGCTGCCACTCCTGAGGCCTAAGGTGTTATGGCCTCTGTGCCTGAAATTACAGGGCCGTACATTACCAGCTGACCGGAACACGATAGTGCTGAACACTACCATTTAGCGGCAAGTATATTAGGTAATGCGGTGGTGCCTACGCCCGCGAGCTCCGTCACTGGAGCTCTACCACCAGTATGTCTGTCCCAGACAAGTTGTTTGGGAACTGCTGGTCCTGTTAAAATTTGTTATAAATTTTAATTAAGGAGGCCACTTTTATGTTGTACTTAAGTAAGAACTTTATTTAAAGTTTTTTTTTATGTGATTAAGGTGGCAAAGTAGTGTTCATTTCACACAGATATCTAGTGATGACTGCAGCTAGATAGACCTACCCAAAAACCAGAGGTCAATATGCAGATGCGTTACCACTCCTGAGAGCTTAGTCTCATATGTCTCTGTGATAGTTATTCCGGGTCCATACATTACCATCTAACCGGAACACGAAAGTGCTAAGTACTCGTACTGCCATTTGATGGCAGATAGATTAGGTACGTGATGCGGTGGTGCCTAAACCCTCGAGTCTCCGAACTGGCACTCACCACCAGTAGAAAGTTTGTAAACTAAACTATACTTACATACCATGTGCATATAATACATATCACATAAACGTCCTTAATATGCTTATTTTAAAATGTTTTAAATTATTCGTTTAGAATAGGTACGAGGGTGGATCCAAAAGTTCAAAGCCCGACCAAGAAAATGAAAGAAAAGTGGGTCTAAAATTATTTTTATTTTTTGATATAGTCTCCATCTAGCTCAACACACTTCTTCCAACTGAACTGCAACTTGTTTATCCCCTCGAAAAAAAACGATTCCGGAAGGTCGGCGAAATACTCGTTTACTGCGACTATCACCTCATCTTTGGTCGAAAATTTCGAGCCACTTAAATGTTTTTTAAATTTGGAAATAAATGATAATCTGAGGGGGCTAAATCCGGCGAGGTGGGTGGGGCAGCAATTCGTAGCCACAATCATGGATTACAGACATTGTTTCAACCGAAGTGTGAACACGTGCATTGTCTTGATGGAACAAAACTTTCATACGCATCATTCCCGGCCTTTTTTCTTTTATTTCTTCTCGGAGTCTTCGTAAAAGGTTACAATAATAACTAGAACTACCTTTCGGTAAATAATCTACAAAAATAATGCCCTTCGCATCTTTTCGGTGTAGGTGAGTCAGATCTTTTCCACTGTTTGGATTGTTGCTTTGATTCAGGAATATAGTGGTGAACCCAGCTTTCATCCATGGTAACAAATCTAGACAAAAAGTCCTCGGGATCAGTCTCAAAAAATTCCAAACAGTCTCGCGAAATTGTGAATCAAACTCGTTTTTGTTCAGCTGAAAGCAACCTCGGGACCCAGCGAGCAGAAACCTTATGCAATCCCAATTCTTTCGTTATTATGTGTTGCACCCGGCCATAACTAATGTCGGTTGTCTCAGCTATCTTACCAATGGTCAAACGTTGATCACCCAGTACTAGATCACAAATTTTATCGATGTTTTCTTTCGTGGTAAAGGTTGTAGGCCGTCCACTCCTAGGATCATCTTCAATGCTCTCACGACCGCGCTTAAACTCAGCTACCCATTTCTTGACACTGGAATACGATGGAGCAGACTCTCCCAAAGTGCCCACCATATCTTGATGGATGTCTTTTGGTGACAGGCTTTTTTTATTGAGGTACTTAATGACTGCACGATGTTCAATTTTCTCCATTATTGAAAATCGCGTCAGAATGCTTCAAACAAATAATCACAGAAAATTTATATTGTGCAGTATCGGAATGAAACTGCGCACAATAAATAAATATGAGACATACTAACAAATGACGGTAAATTTAAAAAGATATCATATCTCCTTGTAGTTTGGGCCACGAACTTTTGGATCCACCCTCGTATCTTTAAAAAAATATCAGAAAAGTGACTCTTGGTTGATTCCGTCTGTCCATACATTCGCATCTCACAGCTTGCTCGCATAAGTAGTGTTTTGATTCAAATGGGTGGTGGGTGTGTGATCTTTGAACCGCTACCTGGCTTAGTGACATCACGAACAAAAATAAAAATTCGTTGGCCCCCAAATATGTGACTCAGCGAATGCTACCTACAAATCGTCGTATGAGATATCAAAAGGCAAGTCAACTTTATGACATACTTCTAATTCGCATTCATGAATGATAAATCTACCTCTTAATTCCTTAGGCGATTTACACATGGGACCGCGCGCCGCCGCAGTAGTCGGTGAAGCGGATTTCATGTCGCTTGGCTTCTAATAAATACGTTGATACACCATTCACACTACACCGCCCGACCGCGCGGACTACCTAGTTTACTCACCCCACCGCAAACCGCGGCGGCGCGCGGTCCCGTGCGTAAATCACCTTAGCCCGCCCGCGGGCTTAAACACAGGATGATTAACGTAAACAAGTTATTTCATATCTAAAAGCGTAGGGACGTAGCAATCACTAGACCCACCACCCGCTGGTGGAGGGGAATTCTTCTCCTGCAGGAGTCAGTCATCCGAAAAATGACATTCAAAACATTCCGGTTGTAAAAGAAATAACGCGGATAGGGCAGCAGCGTTCCGCGATTAAACTTGCCAACCCGCATACCAAACATAGCCATTGTGGCATATTCCCCATAAGATGCAATAGATCACCTTTGGGGGAAGCGTATGTCTAACAGTGGAAGTCTTTCGGAACTTTTTACTGGTGGTAGAGCTCCAGTGACGGAGCTCGCAGGCGTAGGTACCACCGCATTACCTAATTTACTTGCCGCTAAATGATAGTGTACAGCACTATCGTGTTCCAGTCAGGTGGCCCTGTAATTTCCGGCATAGCACAGAGGCATAACACCTTAGGCCTCAGGAGTGGTAACGCATCTGCATTTTGACATTGGTCTTCCTGTGGGTGTCTATAGGCTGCAGTCATCGCTTAACTGCAGTGTGAACTGCATGCCTAGTTTTCCACTTCCATTACATTAAAAAAAACTTTCGGCCGAACTGATGATAATGATAATAATGAAATAACCTCCTCCTTCCTAGATCGTCAGCTAATAACCTACTTGCAAACAATAAATACCCACGATTTTTTTAATGGAAGTGGCTATCAAGCATGCTGTTCACATTGATGTTAAGTGATGACTGCAGCCTATAGACACCCACACAAAGACCAGAGGTCAAAATGCAGATCCGCTACCACTCCTGAGACCTTAGGTGTTATGCCTCTGTGCCGGAAATTACAGGGCCGTACATTATCACCCGACCGGAACAAGATAGTACTGAACACTACCATTTAGCGGTAAGTATATAAGGTAATGCGGTGGTGCCTACGCCCGCGAGCTCCGTCACTGGAGCTTTACCACCAGTAATATGGCTAACCTTCGATATTTACCGATTATGAACCTACGACCTGACGGTGCTACCATGTGCTACTGAGAAATTCCGCTAATGGCAAAAACATTCTAGTAGTATAATCACTGTGATTCACATTAATAAGCACTACAATGCTTGTCTCCTCTACAATTACTTAATCTTTGATCTTTTCAACCAAGTGCAGCGAGTATCCGCTAGATCGCTCAAACTTTGACAAATATATGATGAGCTCCGTTTTGCCAAGGTCATTCAGGCTACTTAACCCCTTTACGGTAAAATGCGGAATAATACCGATAAACGATGAAAGCTTCTGTCGATGCCAGGCGAGGTTGCCGTACCGTTGTTGAATGCTGAAATTGGCAACGCACTCCGACATCTGTAGACTCTGTAGCAGTATTCCATTCCTTTCCTCATCAAAAATACACCTGTGTTTATCTATCAAATAACGGTTTCACGAATTACACACATTGACACACCCAAGGAAGGTTTGGTAGTATTTTACATGCGTGAGAAATTCGTTCATAATTGTCATAATTGGGAAATAGCATAGAATAAATTGATCTACCCACAGATAGTAAACATATACCGGCATAACGTGAAAGATACTTTTCCCGGTATTTAAATGTTACCGGTACTATCTTCTCTGATTACTTAGACTGGGTTGCACTTAGCTGGGTAGATATTTGTTCAAGTCAAAGTTATTGTAACATTTCACATCCTTCTCTAACTTAAAGAAATCTGTTAAAGTTTAAGCGCGGTCGTGAGAGCATTGATGATGATTCTAGGAGTGGACGGCCTACAACCTCTACCACGAAAGAAAACATCGATAAAATTTGTGATCTCGTACTGGGTGATCGACGTTTGACCATTGGTAAGATAGCTGACACAACCGAAATTATTTATGGCCGGGTGCAACACATAATAACGAAAGAATTGGGATTCCATAAGGTTTCTGCTCGCTGGGTCCCGAGGTTGCTTTCAGCTGAACAAAAACGAGTTCGATTCACAATTTCGCGAGACTGTTTGGAATTTTTTGAGACTGATCTCGAGGAATTTTTGTCTAGATTTGTTACCATGGATGAAAGCTGGGTTCACCACCATATTCATTTCACATCCTTCTCTAACTTAAAGAAATCTGTTAAAGTTAGAGAAGGATGTGAAATGTTACAATAACTTTAACAAATATCATGGTGCAACCCAGGCTTAGTCATGTCTTTAGTTAGCTATTAGGTATTTCTAACATTGTAAGGTACAATTATATTATTTTTATGTAATGAAGGTGGCAAACAATCATGCAGATCACATCGATGTGGAGTGATGACTGCAGCCTAAAGACATCCACACAAAAACCAGAGGTCAATGCAGATGCTTTGCCACCCCAGAGACCTTAGTTGTTATGTCTCTGTGATAGTTCATATCAGATCTGACTTTATTTCCGATCATAGTTCTTTGATCATATTATCTAAAACGTCATTTTAAAATGACCGGTACTGGAGGTGTAATGTTATCGGTACTTTACCCGGTATTAAAGAATTACTCGTGAAAGTCCAATAATCACTTTTCAGTCGTTTCAGTAATTCCTACCTATATTATGTTATTAGGTAGGTGTTTCTTAGACAGTAAGTACAAGTGTTACTTATATCTGACTTCATTTCCGATTATGGTTCTCTGATGATATCAACGGTCATTGACGACAACTTACTTTAAACGGACCGGAGGTTTACACCATTAGAATACTTTTTTTTTTCTTATTGTACCAAACTCAGACGTCAATGTTAGATATTTATCAATTGAAATTTATTTAAAGATAGCCTTCTACAGAAAACTGACAGATGTCTGATTTCCTTGTTCCGTTTCACTGTGTCAATCGTCGCTAAAGAATGCATTTGTAAGGTTCCGTACCTCTGAAAGAAAAAAAGAGAACACTTAGGTACTCGTATATGATCACTCGTGTGTATGTCTGTAAGTCTCTGTATCTCACAGCCAATTGTCTCCGAGAGTACTGGACCACATGACTTTAAATTTGGTGCACGAATGTGTATTAAGAAGCCAAACATGAACGCGTTACAAAAATAAGTAAAATATAAACATAGGATAAAAATTTACTTACTTTTGGTTAATGCATTGTCACCGCCTGATATCTAAGTTGTTAAGTATCTGTGATCGTTATTACGGAGCCATACACTGCCATCTAACCGGAACACGATAGATAGATTAGGTAGGACGTTACCTCCGGGAAGAATCGAAGAAGTCGTGATAAAATTTGACGGACTGAATGAACAGTTTGTCTTGATAATTAAAGCAGAAATCGTGATCACTAAATGTCAGTCAATATGCCATGACGCATCTGCATTTTGACTTCTGGTTTTTGTGTAGATGTCTATAGTCTGCAGTGATAACTTAACATCTATTTGAACTGCATGCTTGTTTGCCACAATAATTACATTAAAAAAGTACGTCTATCATTTTTGTTTGCCTTAATATTTACCTACTCATACGTGAATCAATCATTTTTGTTAGCTTGGCTTAAGATTTACTCCACAAGGCTCCAGTAAGTTAAACCGCCTCAACAACTTGTCAGTTTGTGCGTATATCATGTCAACGATACTAGACACGATAAGGGATAAGTGGGATGCCTTAATCCGCCTGGCTATTGCAAAATGATACCAACAACAAACATACATATATTTCTTACTTCCTCGTATAACGTACTGTACGCGCAAAACTTACGAGTACTAACTGTACTGTCACTAAGTGAAGTTGCTAAGACCACACAGACAAGAAAAATAGTTTCTATGTTATGGGTTCCAAGGCCCAAGGGCGGCCCAAGACCGATCGTTCCGAGTATATTATGGAAGAGAGGTTTTTGTCCAGCAGTTGCGACTTAAGACATAAAAAGTCATCTAAAGCAAATTAAACTACATAACCTATACAGATAAGTACACTTCTGATTTGCATGTAAAGTAAGTAAGTCATGTAGAGTTATGCAATTCCAACAGCATGTGCCAGCCAATCGATGCTGCTTTATTCAGATAAATATATATGTATAAGGAAATATTCAAAATGTTCCTAAATGCTCTTGTCCGAAAATTCAATACAGCGACCCTAAATATCTTAAGAAGAAGCCAATGATACCCTTACTATAATATAAATCGAGTCAGGTCTGAACGCCTGAGGGTATAAATTAAAATGCAATGAAAATGTATTTACTGCTACATTTTGCTTAGTAAATACGTTTTTTTTTAAATGTGATGGAAGTGTCAAACAAGCATGCAGCTCACATTGATGTTAAGTGATGACTGCAGCCTATAGACACCCACACAAAGACCAAGGTCAAAATGCATATACTTTACCACTCCTGAAGCCAAAGGTGTGATGCCACTGTGCCGGAAATTACAGGGCCGTACATTACCCCCTGACCGGAACACGATAGTGCTGAACACAAGTATATAAGGTAATGCGGTAGTGCCTACGCCCGCGAGCTTCGTCACTGGAGCTCTACCACCAGTATTGCAGAAAAAAACAGAATTGCATGAAATGTTAAATATTATTGCCGATAAGGTAACTGGTACACCCAATTTCCTATCATATGTTGCAGAACTTTCTTGAATGGAAAATTTTTAATCGCAACCTTGTAACGATTTTAATGATAACACAGTTATCAATAATACTTAAGTCTTTTTAATACAAGGGAAATAGAAAATTGTCATATAGGCAGAAACTCATTTTGTGTTCCGTGTTTATAAATGTAAGCGATTACTCTAACACACGTGATTAGTCTAATTTCTCGTATCACAACGTGGCTACGATTAATGTATTGAATTACTTTAATAATCTGGCTAGTACCAGCCAAGATAAGCGACAACACAAATGTAATTTTGCATTCTATTGTATGTGCAGCTACAGAAAGATTTTTGCTTGCTGTAGCTGCACATATAAGGTTGGGGAAAAAGTTTCTTCGCATTTTTTAAGATAATTCAAAACATTTTTTAATATAGTTTATTTAAATTTAACTAAAGCATGTATGTACCATTTTGTTCGATAACCTTTTGCCATCTTGTAGGTAGGGACATGGTCCCATTGCTATAAAAATTTTGGGACTTCTCATCAAAATACCGCGACAAGTGGATTTGGCAGTCCTCTCGTGATGTTAACCTAACATTGCATAAAGAATTCTGAAGAGACCGAAACAGGTGGAAATCTGAAGGCGCAAGGTCAGGACTATACGGCGGATGCATTAACACCTCCCAGCCAAACTCTCTTCATTTTCGCTGAGTGGCTATATATGTGTGAGGTCTAGCGTTATCATGATGAAACACCACACCCCTTCTGTTGATCAATTCCGGCCGCTTTCTCTCAACTTCTTGCTTTAATCTCATCAGTTGTTCGCAGTAGAGTTCAGAATCGATAGTCCTGCCCGGTGGTAATAGCTCATAATGAATAATGCCCTTCCAATCCCACCACACACACAACATCACCTTATTGCGAGTTAACCCGGGTTTCGCCACAGTCTGTGAAGCCTGACCGGCCTTTGACCACGACCATTTTCGCACGTTCTTGTCGTACGTGATCCACTTTTCATCATCAGTTATCAGCTTCTTCAATAATGATTCGGTTTCATTACGTTGTAATAAAAAATCACAAATGAGTACACGGTTCATTAGGTTTCTTTCAGTAAGCTCGTGAGGTACCCAAATATCGAGCTTTTTTTTGTACCCAGCTTTTTTCAAATGCGCCAAAACTGTTTTGTGATCTATTCTCAGTTCTTCAGCTACGTCGTAATTACTGATATGTCGATCTTGCTCCACTTTTTCAAAAATGGCATCCATTTTATCCGTAATAGGGCGACCAGAGCGAGGTGCATCTTTGACATCAAAATTTCCGGATTGAAAACGCTTAAACCAAATTTGTGCTACTCTCACAGACACTGCACTAGGTCCATAAACATCGCAAATTTGTTTCGCGGCTTGCGTTGCATTTTTACCTTTTTTGTAGTAAAATTTTAAAATGTATCGAATTTCTTCATTAGATTCACTCATCTTGACAGTACGAAAAACAAATGAAAATCACACATTTGCCTAATTTGAATTTGGAATTATGTTCTTTAAAATTTTAACTTTCAATGATACCAAAACCAGCTAGATACAAATACTACAGCCAAAGAGATTTTATTACAAGTTCATACATACTATAATGCGAAAAGACTTTTTCCCCAACCTATTACAATAGAATGAAGAAGCACGGAGGACTATTTTGTCTTCTCGACAGATAAAACGTCGTCCGAAAACCCCTGGCTTTTCAATTATATTGAAGAGCGAATGGAACGTGGATAATGAGTTTTCTTAAAGGTGTGACAATGTATTAGGTTGGGGAAAAAGTTTCTTCGCATTTTTTAAGATAATTCAAAATATTTTTAATATAGTTTATTTAAATTTAACTAAAGTATGTATGTACCATTTTGTTCGATAACCTTTTGCCACTTGTAGGTAGGGACATGATCCCATTGCTATAAAAATTTTGGGACTTCTCATCAAAATACCGCGACAAGTGGATTTGGCAGTCCTCTCGTGATGTTAACCTAACATTGCATAAAGAATTCTGAAGAGACCGAAACAGGTGGAAATCTGAAGGTGCAAGGTCAGGACTATACGGCGGATGCATTAACACCTCCCAGCCAAACTCTCTTATTTTTTTCTGAGTGGCTATAGATGTGTGAGGTCTAGCGTTGTCATGATGAAACACCACACCCCTTCTGTTGATCAATTCCGGCCGCTTTCTCTCAACTTCTTGCTTTAATCTCATCAGTTGTTCGCAGTAGAGTTCAGAATCGATAGTCCTGCCTGGTGGTAATAGCTCATAATGAATAATGCCCTTCCAATCCCACCACACACACAACATCACCTTATTGCGAGTTAACCCGGGTTTCGCCACAGTCCGTGAAGCCTGACCGGCCTTTGACCACGACCTTTTTCGCACGTTCTTGTCGTACGTGATCCACTTTTCATCACCAGTTATCAGCTTCTTCAAAAATGATTCGGTTTCATTACGTCGTAATAAAGAATCACAAATGAGTACACGGTTCATTAGGTTTCTTTCAGTGAGCTCGTGAGGTACCCAAATATCGAGCTTTATTTGTAACCAGCTTTTTTCAAATGCGCCAAAACTGTTTTGTGATCAATTCTCAGTTCTTCAGCTACGTCGTAACTACTGATATGTCGATCTTGCTCCACTTTTTCAAAAATGGCATCCATTTTATCCGTAATAGGGCAACCAAAGCGAGGTGCATCTTTGACATCAAAATATCCGGATTGAAAACGCTTAAACCAAATTTGTGCTACTCTCACAGACACTGCACTAGGTCCATTAACATCGTAAAATTTTTTTCGCGGCTTGCGTTGCATTTTACCTTTTTTGTAGTAAAATTTTAAAATGTATCGAATTTCTTCATTAGATTCACTCATCTTGACAGTACGAAAAACAAATGAAAATCACACATTTGCCTAATTTGAATTTGGAATTATGTTCTTTAAAATTTGAACTTTCAATGATACCAAAACCAGCCAGATACAAATACTACAGCCAAAGAGATTTTATTACAAGTTCATACATACTATAATGCGAAAAAACTTTTTCCCCAACCTATTAGATCTAGGTATCTTTCTCTTTCAAAGCTAGCATAAGAGTCCCACAAGGTACTGCATTCCCAAATTTTCATCAGTATTTTTCCTTCAACAACTACGTTTAGATATAAAAAATCAAAAACGTATGTACGGATTTATATCTACGGAACAATATTGAATCGTATAACAATTGGCGCAAATAAAATAATACGTATCTACAACCTCCGCTCAGTAATATGTCGCATCAAAGTACTAAACAAGATGACACGACCGTGTTAATTCCCAACGACCTCACCGTCCTCGGGACGACACAAACGTGCATCAAATCAACTGTTAAAGTAAATATTATAAATGTTGCTTGTCTTCTAAATATACTTTAGATAACTTAAACGAACCTTGCTTTAGTATTCGAGTGCATTGATGAGGAAGCTCATTCTATCTATCTCATCTCCCTTTTCATCATCATCATCATAACATGTCATGATTGTCAAATTGAATATGGTCAAAAGGCTTTTCTCAAAGGTGTTTAACCTGACTTCAAAAGAATCCCTCATATAATACGCATTTACAACCTCTATTCAGTTATATGTCGCAGTAGGATACTAAATAAGGTGACACGACCGTGTTAATTTCCAACGACCTCACCGTCCTCATAACGACACCAACACATTTTTAATATTTGCATTAACTATTGTTTTGATACACAAAACAATAGTTCATGCAAATATTAAAAATGTTGCTTTGTACACAAAATGTACAGTATTTGACCATGAATTACTTCGAGCGTATTAATTTTCAATGCACAGTAGATCACATCTAAGAAGAGTACAACAATATAATTTTAAAGCGAGATTCACTGACCGCTCTACGACTTGACTTTGAATCTAAAGGATCATGGCTAGATTTGTAAATAAAAAATGAAAAAAAGGTACACGGTAAAACAGCATGGAAATATTATAAAGTGAACCTTAACAACATTTCCTGATACTTAAAATATTTTTAACTCTCCGGAATAAAAAGTTTATAATTGAACTTTAGTATGGAGTGCTTCTACTGTTGTTAGGAAAGACGATTTTTATTCCGGTGATTTAAAACTAATTTACATACCAGAAAATGTTCTTTAGGTTCCCTAGATTATATTTCTAATCCGTTTTACCTTGTACTTTTTTTGTACAAATCAATGTATGAAACTCGCCATGATTCTTTATTATTTTGCTTCAAAGATGAGTTAAACTCTTATTTGACTTGATACTTTTTTCTACTTAGTAATGATTCGATCGACACCGTCCCAAATTAAGTCGTAGTGCAGTCTGTGAATCTCGCCCTTAGCTAATGTTAATGATAATAAGACAACATCTAGATTCAATTCTGCAGTTATTTTGTACACTTTCCAAATTACGTTTTCTTCCGGTCTAACTAAATTAGACTAACATGTGTTTCGAAAGCATTTATCAAGTGTCACGTGCCAGACAGTTTCAGACACGTATAAATAAGAACATATTATATTTGAACTAGATTGAGCAATTCAATGAAGAAATTTAATTATGAACTGATAATGTACCAAGAAATAATAATCGCCGAATATCGTGTTCTGGCGCAAGTTGCCTTATCCTTTTAAATAACTCAAGGTCTTCAGTTATATGTACATATACATAATTTACTTCATCCATATCAGTCTATATTTAATTAGGTAAAAACAGTAAGTATAGAAGTAATTTCATATTCTTTGACGAGCTTTAGTGTTATCGAAACCGGAAACTTGTGTTAGTAATACGTTAAATGGTCTGTAATAAACCATTCATTGTTTACGTTCATAAAATTAACAATGTATTCATTCGCTCTGATATATTATATGTTATAACAGTTCATTGAACTTTTAGTTAGTAGACATTATTGCTTTGGAGGGGTCTATAAATTACGTAGTGTTTTTTTTTAATTTCCCCCCTGGTGAGATGTCTTGGGTTTTTATTCAACCTTAGAAAAATCTCACGTGAGATTAGAGGATAGGAAAGGGGTTCCCCCCCCCCAATCTCAGTTGAGATTTTTTTTGATGTGGGTTTCTTATGTACGCGTTGGATTTTTATTGTAAGAAGAAAAAAAATATTTTGCTTCATGCTTTTATATACAGTTAGTTAAGACTAGTAGGTAACTAATATTTCTGAGAGCTATAAATGTAATAAAGATTAAACAACAGAATACTTAAATCATTACTACTGCGATTAATATAAAAAAAAATCGATAAAGCATGTACCTACAATCGGGATAATGGACCAAAATTGTATTTTTTTTCCTCCTGGATTTGTGTGAGAACTTTGCAATTGCTAACGATTTCTACCATCTGGATGCTGTTGATTATAAGTCAACTTTCCAGTTTACTGCTGCAATCATGACACGGACACAATAGATGCGGAAAGTATGAAACTCATTAAAAATTAACATCAAGCTCTTTGTGCACAAGTAAACGGCCTTGCATTACAAATAGCTTCTGCCTAGTCACTAAACTAGTTACTAGACAATAGCTTATTAAAAAAAACCACAGAAAAAACACTCGCCCACATGAGCAATAGATTTATGACTGTGGAATATGCTTGTTTAGTGCGTCCATATTTACGCGAAGTTCCGTAAGCTTGTTTTATAATAACAAATTCTTTTCGTGTTATTTTTGTTGTTTTTTGAACACCATCCTCTTGATAGAACAGTAGGTACATGTGATAGAAACAGATACTTCGAGCCTACGAAAGAGACAATCGGCTCGTTTTGACTTTGTAGTGTGTTATCTCTACTGCAACTACCTATGTAAGCACTACGTAATAGTCCAGTATTGGTCAAAATTTAATCATAAGGTCGACAATGTAAAGTGCGAAATAAGCCAAAGTCTCCGAAAAACGATGCGTAAATTTGACTTTCAAATAGCACAGTAGTAACCCAATATCAAATAATGAAGTAACTACAGATGGTCTAGAAGCTTCATTAATTAAAACATGCGTCTATGTCAATAAGAAGATATGTTTTTCTCGCTGTGGTATATGAACCGTTATACCAACAACATAGTATTATATTACGTACGGAGTCAAAGCATTCGTTTTACCTATTTCGATATCAATAATTTTCTCTTTGTAACACCACTTTTCCCTTTTCTTTCCCGTAATTATCTGCATTGTCAATGATAAAATTGTTATTCGCAATTAAATGAGGAATACTATTTATAAACACTCAAATATTATACAAAATAGAGGATATCATAGATGCCGCTCTGTAGACGACAAATTTCAATTCACACTAATCGGAGAAATATCTTAGGAAAGTTACTGCGAAAAACATCGATGAGAGCTGGCGATCAATCATTTGCGATAAAACTGTCGCGAAATAACAGATAATGCGAAAGCCGATTTCCACTAAGCTTGAAACACGTGCGATATTTGCAGTTTAAAGTAAGATAAATCATAAAGAATTACATGACACTGTAGAATTTACTAGTTTCATCTCTAATCATCCGTTCATTCTTGATTTTACCATGTTTAATACTATATGTTTTATGATGTGGAAGTGGAAGGAAATCCAGTGTGAAATTTACCTTGATTGTAATACATTCACAAAAAAAACTATAAGATCTCAAAAGTCACAATACAATACAAATGCGTTGCCGTTTGGCATCTTAAGATCGTTTGTTTTATAACATTATGAGCATAACAAAATTATCGGGACCAAGCCGCGCTGATTGCTGCCTTTTGTGGTTAAATCTTCTAATTTGTCTAACACTCCAAAACTGGAAATATGAAGCGTTGGTACCTATAAGGTATTCAAGCTCTACCAATAGACCACCGCATTACCTTATATACTTACTTGCCGCTAAAAGGTAGTGTTCAACACTATCGTGTTCCAGTCAGTTGGTAATGTATGGCCCTGTAATTTCTGGCACAGGGGCATAACACCTTAGGCCTCAGGAGTGGTAACGCATCTGCATTTTGACCTTGGTCTGTGGGTGTCTATAAGCTGCAGTCATCACTTAACATCAATGTGAACTGCATGCTTGAAGTGATAAACTTCCATTAAATAAAAAAAAAACATAATCTTGGTGTTAAGTACCGAAATGTGATAGTGTCGGAGTTCGTCTTTGTCTTATCTTCTGCTGACTATTGCTGACCTAGTGCCTTTTGTCTTATTTTATGCTGACTATTGCTGACGTATGTTTTACTGGAGCGGAGTAAATTTGATGTTGTAATTCAACATCAAATTTACTCCGCTCTCCGCGAAGTCTATTTTAAACGTAATTTTCAAAGGAATATTGTTGTTGAATACAAAATAATGTTTCTGACTTTCTCGAACTTTCTCAATGTTGTAAATTTCACACCCACGTTTGGAACTCCTCCGCTCAAAGTTTTGTTTACTAAGTTCAAGTTATAAATTTACTAATTTGAAATAACTTAACTGACTTGAAAACGATTACAGAATTTTCCAAATTTGCAATACCTAGCAATCTTTGTTTTTATCATCAGTTATCATTACTTCTGATTAATTTTAATTAGTTATCATTACTGGTGATAAACACAAAGATTGCTTTAAGTACTTCTGAAAATGTTCTACTTAACCGTGGTTGGTAAAGTAGTAGGTAGATTTTCAGTAATGAACTCAAAGTTATATATTTCACCTCATTACCTATCTGCTGTAAACCAAAAACACACATCTGCATGCAACTGAGCAATATTGTTACAGATCATATTCATATTTGAATGGATTTCCTTTTTCTGGTACGTACCAACAAACTTTGTCCTCTTGCTTACACAAATTTTAATATTGCGGTTATCACTAACGTTGATAAAAAATATCTAATCTGCAGTCTAGCGTTCGTATGATTTATATTTGCTCAATATTTATTTTGTCATTACTCTTTGAGTCTAGACTAGGGTTTTTACCGGCGATTGAGTCATAAAATTAACCGTCTTGCGAGTCTGCAAACGTTCGGTTTGGATCTCGACAAAAAATGGTAATCGTCCAAACACTCGTTTAAAAATACGACTTCCTTTTATAATTACAAAAACTTGTTTGGAAACACTATTAACAAGTCCTTAACGTTCTAAGAGCATTCCTAAAAAATGGTTTTTATTACACCTGCATAGTTTTATTCGTCTCATATAAAATTATTACCTTACCTATTATCTTTTTGGAATCACACATGCTTGCACACAAGATCTTTTTTGTTTGCCTATAGCATATGCTATTTGCTTTAAATGGATAACTAGGTACTGACAAATTCACTAAAGAAAAACTAATATTCATGATTTATTGCTCGCCTAAAGAAAAAAACAACAAACTCAAAATATAACTTACATAAATGACAAAATAACTTTGACGTACTGAATGTCCTGATAAATAAAGTGATGTGTGACACGTGTTTTATTCAAGGATTGCGGGTTCGATCCTCGATCCGGGACCAATATGGTGTGGCTGCAGATATTACTTTCGGATCTGGGTCTTTTTTTTTATATGCCTATTGCAAATCGTGGTTACATTGCTACTTATGTAATAAAGCTTTCGGATTTCTTTGTGTATTCTTACTCTATTGCTATTGCAGTCAATGTTTCTAATTTATTTAGCTTCAGGTTCAGTCTGATCAACATTTCAAAGTACTTAATTAATTAATTTATTGAATGTAAAATTTGTTTTAAATGTAATGGAAGTGGCAAACAAGCATGCTGTTCACATTGATGTTAAGTGATGACTGCAGCCTATAGACACCCACACAAAGACCAAGGTCAAAATGCAGATGCGTTACCACTCCTAAGGCAAAAGCCTGCGGAAATTACAGGGCCGTACATTACCACCTGACCGGAACACGATAGTGCTGAACACTGCGATTTAGCGGCAATTATTAGGTAATGCGATGATGCCTATGCCCGCGAGCTCCGTTACTGGAGCTCTACCACCAGTTGTATTGGTTGATTATTGACCTATATAATAATACGTACAGTAACCTATCAATCACCACACACCATATATCAGTCATCTGCGGGACTAGCCATATTATACATGTATGGTGCCTATCGTTTCGAATTCACCCGCAGATGAACTACTGCGTATATTAAACACATTCTTATTTAAATAAATACAGTTAAAAATAAAGCTTATTTCCTTCACTTTATTCATTCTATGTCGACCGTGACTTGTTTACTTGTCTGATTCATACTCGTTAAGTGAGGTCTTTAGGCACTGCACATTCTTAACAACATTATTTGTTTCGTGGTTTTTATGTAGTTTTTTTTTTCAGAAATATCTGTGTTATTTTAACATTAAGTATATAAATAAAGTTTACTCGGTAGTATTATTTGAAATCTTCCACTGAATCTTTGATCATGTTTTTATTAAATTTGTAAATAAATGTGTAATGATTTTGAAATTGATACGTTCAAATAAATATTGATTGACCTTGCAGTATTTTTTTTTGTAGGTACTTTGATGGTGGCAAAAAAGCTGGCAATTTACACATAATATCAACACTGCAGCCTATAGACATCCACTCAAAAACCAGAGGTCAAAATACAGATGCGTTCTACCTTCCCTTAAATAATATGGAGTATATAGCCCCTATATTATATACCTATTCCCTTAGCTTATATGGAGTATAGCAAAAAACGAATGTCTTTTGAAATATAGCGTAGGTTCCTAACCTAGACAATGCAGTGATACCTATGCTTGACATTTAAAAATTTGCACGTTTACCGTACCTACCGTATTATCGATCGAATTTACGGTTTCTTTAAGCAAATTTAATCTACACTATAATAATATGTGATTTTGTATGTATAAGGTTGGGGAAAATGTTTCTTAGAATTTTTTAAGGTAATTCAAAACATTTTTTATTATAGTTGATTTAAATTTAACTAAAGTATGTATGTACCATTTTGTTCGATAACCTTTTGCCATCTTGTAGGTAGGGACTCATGTCCCTACCTACAAGAATAGGAAAATTTTTATAAAAATTTTGGGACTTCTCATCAAAATACCGCGACAAGTGGATTTGGCAGTCCTCTCGTGATGTTAACCTAACATTGCATAAAGAATTCTGAAGAGACCGAAACAGGTGGAAATCTGAAGGTGCAAGGTCAGGACTATACGGCGGATGCATTAACACCTCCCAGCCAAACTCTCTTAATTTTTGCTGAGTGGCTATAGATGTGTGAGGTCTAGCGTTATCATGATGAAACACCACACCCCTTCTGTTGATCAATTCCGGTCGCTTTCTCTCAACTTCTTGCTTTAATCTCATCAGTTGTTCGCAGTAGAGTTCAGAATCGATAGTCCTGCCTGGTGGTAATAGCTCATAATGAATGCCCTTCCAATAAGGTGATGTTGTGTGTGTGGTGGACACACACAACATCACATTATTGCGAGTTAACCCGGGTTTCGCCACAGTCTGTGAAGCCTGACCGGCCTTTGACCACGACCTTTTTCGCACGTTCTTGTCGTACGTGATCCACTTTTCATCACCAGTCAGCTTCTTCAAAAATGATTCGGTTTCATTACGTCGTAATAAAGAATCACAAATGAGTACACGGTTTATTAGGTTTCTTTCAGTGAGCTCGTGAGGTACCCAAATATCGAGCTTTATTTTGTAACCAGCTTTTTTCAAATGCGCCAAAACTGTTTTGTGATCAATTCTCAATTCTTCAGCTACGTCGTAACTACTGATATGTCGATCTTGCTCGACTTTTTCAAAAATGGCATCCATTTTATACGTAATAGGGCGACCAGAGCGAGGTGCATCTTTGACATCAAAATTTCCGGATTGAAAACGCTTAAACCAAATTTGTGCTACTCTCACAGACACTGCACTAGGTCCATAAACATCGCAATTTTTTTTCGCGGCTTGCGTTGCATTTTTACCTTTTTTGTAGTAAAATTTTAAAATGTATCGAATTTCTTCATTCGATTCACTCATCTTGACAGTGCGAAAAACAAATGAAAATCACACATTTGCCTAATTTGAATTTGGAATTATGTTCTTTAAAATTTGAACTTTCAATGATACCAAAACCAGCCAGATACAAATACTACAGCCAAAGAGATTTTATTACAAGTTCATACATACTATAATGCGAAAAGACTTTTTCCCCAACCTATTATGTTTGTAACATTTTCACCCAAAAGCTACTGGAACAATTTCAGCATTTGTGCAAGGTGTGAAAAATTTTTTTTTTGTTTTTTTGTTTTTAATGCATTTTGAATCTTGAATTATATGCCCCGATAACTAAAGTACACGCGGACGAAGTCGCAGGCAAAGGCTAGTAAACATAAATGATACTTACAGCAACATGAAAATTCCTATCCAATAACATGTTAATTAAGAAATACTAAATTACATTTACATGGACGTAGAATGTTAAAAACGTATTTTAATTGCCGTATAACATTATCTCAAATTCTCAATTGACCTACACATTCCAGTTTTAAACATTACCGTGGTAAGACACAACGAAGTTGATTGCATTTATAACCGACTTCAACAGGAGGAGATTCTCTATTCGCCTGTATGTTGTTTTTTTTTTATCACCTCTAATCGTTTTAACATTAGAGTACCTGGATGACCAAGCTTTGCTCGGTATATTTTCAGTTCCTTACCTCAATAGTGAAAAATATATATACGTCCCACTGCTGGGCACGAGTCTCTCCCCTTTTTGGGAGGAGGCCTGGAGCTTACTCCACCACGCTGCTTCAATGCGGGTTGGTGGAGATAAAGGTTAGTGGCCAACCCGTTGTCGGATGTTTTCAAACCGCCTATAAGGCCTCCGACAAACTTAACGCGCCCTCCGAAGCAAGGAAACGCGCATTTTAATTTTCCACTAGCGGTCACCTATCACACACCCGACCGCGCCCGTATCGCTTAACCGAGTAGATGGCTTCCGATCTACACCAGCCGCTGGGCTATGCGCGCTTCCTTTTTTGTAATTAAAAATACATACAATATTTTAAAATAATATTTGACCGCCATCATCAAGATTCGAACCGAGTGCCTTTGGTTTTGAGACCGCTCATTTCCTTCCTGAGCTAGCGTAACACGTCAATCACTGACTAAACCACGTTTTTTGAAAATGAAACTTCGCTAGATCGACTTAACACCCCCAAAATTCCCTCCATACTGAATTTCATCAAAATCGTTGGAGCCGTTTCAGAGATCCTGATTACACATAAATACTCGTTTAAATATAAGATAGATAAAGTTTTCAATTTGTTTTTTTTATGTAATAAAAGTGGCAAACAAGCATGCAGTTCACATTGATGTTAAGTGATGACTGCAGCCTACAGACAACCACACAATGACCAGATGCGCTGCCACTCCTGAGACATTAAATGTTATGCCTCTGTGCCGGAAATTACAAGGCCGTACATTACCACCTGACCGGAACACGATAGTGATGAACACTATCATTTAGCGGCAAGTATATTAGGTAATGCGGTGGTGCCTACGCCCACGAGCTCCGTCACTGGAGCTCTACCACCAGTAAAAATTAGAATTAATAGAAATTAGAAATTATATTAGAATCGAATGCGAAACTTGCGTTCAAATTTTAAGTGTTTCAACGGTTGATTTTTTGTCGTGCTTATTCCGTGAGTTCGGTCACGTAAGCTGTGCCATCGAGCCCTTTATTTGAACATCATTTTGAAATGGACGTTATTTTCTTAAAGTTAAAGTTCAGTTTAAATAATTAGCTAATAGGTGTGGCTAAGCAATGAGCAATGGCCCAAAATTAACTATAAACGTATTGTATATCGACGTATTGATCGTTTAGTATCTTTTCCGACTAGATGTCATGTTCGTTATTTATTATGCCTGTCATTTTGTTTGTCGCTACTACCATTTATTGACTTTCTTCGTAAATGTCAGGGTCTTTTTTTTGTTTACTCATGCGGAAGTCCAATGTGTTAATTTTTGAGGCAGTTATCATTTTGTTAGATTGTGGTATAGTTGGAGTTAACTTGTTTGACAAAACATTTGATTGCACTGCTTCCTTCAAAATTACGAGTTAAAGTCGAATTAGAAAAATATCGACTACTTATAAGACTGGCTGAAGTCGACTTTATCGACGCCTTATAAATCACACACATGTAAATCACATTGTTAATAAGTGATGTGATACCTGCTTCTTAAAGGAAAACTCTAACATTTAAATATCCTAAGTTCGTACAATTTAACAAGAACCCTTTTTTGTAATGAAGGTGGCAAATAAGTTTTCAGTTCATATTGATGTTAAGTGATGACTGCAGCCTAAAGACCAGTTAAAACGCAGATGCGTTGCTACTTCTGAAACTTAAGTAGTTGTTATGTCTCTGTGATAATTATTACGGGGCTATACATTACCATCTAACCGGAACACGATAGTGCTGAACACTACCATTTGGCGGCAGATAGATTAGGTAATGCGGTGGTGCCTACGCCCTCGAGCTCCTACACTGGAAATCTACCACCAGTATAAAAAGCTTCCTGATCTAGGGACTTGCTTCAATGAGTACTCAATATTTCACATACTTTCAATCATCGTTTTAAGGATTATGGTGTTCACACGCAATATTTATCTAATTTACATAAATACGGCTGGGATTTCCACTAAAGTAGATATTATTGTATTAAGGTTAATGACTGATAAAAATTCAAACGTGATCAAGCCTTTAATATCACGAAATATAGTTATACATTGATAAATTAATCACATGACTAGAGTGTTTTTGATAATACCTACCGTATGAAATTCATAAAAATATTGCACAATCGATTACCCAATAAACGGTCAATTAAGCGTCTAATGCCTTAAATTCATAAAATGCAATTTCGAAAGTTAGACGCACGAGTGATCCTATAAGGGTTCCTTTTTTCTTTTTAACCCTAAAAATTAAATCAATGATTATAATAATCGGTCCCCTGTCAACATGTTATCATTTGAAATCCGGCCTTGCCTATCCTCAATAATTTAAAGCGTCATGCACCCATCGTTTGTTTTCATACATGTGCAAACCTGTCGATTGTTTGCAAAAATCAGATCTCCCTCCCTTTCTCACCTCTCAATACTGTTGATAAGAAAGTGGCCGACTAAAGTCTTGTATTATTTTCATTGTTGTTTTTTTTTCTAAATAATCTACAGTGCTCAAGAAGAAATAATGCACATGGAGCCTATGAAAGTGACAATCGGCTAGTTTAGGCTGTATAGAGCGTTATCTCTGCTGCACACTGCCTACGTAAGCATCCGTAGTCCGGTCACACCGCGGACACTCCGCCAAAATTCCATACAAACGCTTAATTTGGTTTCTTTTACACAGACATCAATCAGTGACGTGTATTTACACGCGCACCTGTATGCGTAGCACGTACAAAATACCAACCGTCGCCCATAAGAGGGGAAGGGCTTGAGTTATGCGGGCAAATCGGGCGGGACGTCGAAGTGTCCATTCTATACGTAGTATAGAATGGACACTTCGACGTCACATATTCTCACTTCGTTCACATATTCTCTGGTCCGGTATTGTTCAAAACTTGATCAAAATGGTCGAAAAACGTCAAATAGGTAAGGTGCGAAAGAGATAACGCTCTACAGATCCGAAATAAGCCGACGTCTCTTCCTTAGGTCGATGTGCATTAATTCTTGTTGGATGCTGTACAAATATTTATATTAGTAAATCACGAACTTTGATCTTGTGTTTATTTTATTTTATCCTCCCCTGTCCTGGTTATTTAACCTCCTGTGATTGTAAACTCTTGGCAATTCGTGTTTCAAATTATGGACTGTCATCCATGAAACTTCCAAAATCAAACCATTGATCGAATCATCGCAATCTTCCCTGGCATACATTTTTATCTTTACGAACAACACGTAGATTGACACGTAA
Source organism: Macrosoma leucophasiata (assembly GCA_036365455.1). Taxonomy (NCBI): domain Eukaryota; kingdom Metazoa; phylum Arthropoda; class Insecta; order Lepidoptera; family Hedylidae; genus Macrosoma; species Macrosoma leucophasiata. Next base: position 20,079,242 of record JAWQUS010000024.1, on the reverse strand, counting down.
CTTGTGTTTACCTTGTCTTGTTCATTGCCCATCGTACGTGACGTATGACATGCCGTATTTATCGTGACGATAGTTTGCTTTATGATAGCTCTTTTCCTCTATATCGGTTCATTTTCCTTTTTAAGATAGGATATTATTATAGGATGCTGTAGTGGGCACGATCGCTTTATGCTCTGTTAATCTTTTTAACGTTGGTTTAAAATGCTGAAAGGAATTTGTTGATTTTTTTTAATGTAATGACAGTGGCAGACATGATATGTTCTTAGGTTAAGTAATTATTGTGTTAATCCTGAACGCTACGCAAGGCGTTTACGAAATCGATGGAGGTAGCTACATATAATTTTTTCAAACTTCTGTCAGACAAATGTCACCTCAGTCTGCCCGGGACCACGGAAGCTGAAAAGCGACCGAAACGTCGGGTTGATTTTAAAAATCATTTTAGTTTAATATACGCGAGATAAATCCGTAAAAATAGTTTTATTTCAATGAGTGGCAGACATGCAGGGACGTTCGGGCAATTTTTAAATCGACGTAGTGTATCGTATTTTTACTACAGAATTGTGCACCTAGTCTGAACACAATGCTGAACCCAACCCTTTGGTGGCAGACAGGGTAAGTAATGCTGTGGTACCGGTGCACTTGAGCTGCGTCACTGGAGCTCTACCCATATTTACCGTGTGTTTAGCTTGTCTAGTTCAATTCCCATCATTACGAGACCTACGAACGCCATATGTGTCGCCACGAGAGTAAAGTTTGCTTTATATGAGTTCATTATCCTATTTACTATAGTACCTATTTTGTCGCGGGGACGTTCGGTAGATAGTTTGCTATAAAATAGGTCTATTCCTTTCTATTGGTTCATTATACGTACGATAAGATTATATCGGGGACGGGTAATGGTCTGTCCATATTTTCGACCGCTACGTCAATCAAAGGGTTATTCGCCCGTGGGCACTATTCTTGTGTAAGTTCTCCTATTGATTGCTATTGTTGCCTGACAGATGGAACGGTTTTAGTGTCTATATAAAGAGGATGTTTGATATACCATTGAGAATCTCTGCAGTTGGGGAAAACCCCAATATATTCTACTGCCCAGCCCGTTAGGTTAAATTTAGATACGTTCAACGGGGAGATAAACAAAATAGAAATTCAGTTCATGATACACATAGATAACGTGCCAAAGAAGGGTACACCGAACGTAGTTTTGTTGCAAACCTTAACTGACTCGCTGAATATATCGTTTCTTACGCATGGTCACATATACAAATGAAAAAAAAAGATAAATCCTATATTGAAACGCATTCAGACTTCATGTTACGGGCTACAGTTAAAATCTTCAAATACTCGTAAAGATACATTAAAGGAATTCTGCAGCCTGTGAACGTTACCATCGCAATAAAAACAAGAGGCCTCAACACAGATGCGCTTTTACTCATGAGGCTTCGGTTTCATCTGTTGCCTCGATCTTAAAAACTACCATCTTCCAGCAAATACTTATCTTCCTGTCTACCATTGACCCACAGGCCTAATCATGATCTAATCTGGATCATCTTTACCGCTCCCAAGCCTCACCAATAGAGCTTCGTGATTTGTAAACACATTTATGGAATGTGTTTTTGTTTGTGTGAACCAGTTTCTTTCGATTCATTCTACTAGTTATTCGGCGTCATCAAAGTGTGTACGTGACCCACCGCCGCCTGTCTGCCAAGCTGCTATGCATATTTCATGATACCGCCCCAAATTTCCACGCCCGTCAGTAGCACAATATCGACGATGGAAACTTTCATGTTTGGGTAGAAACTATAATTTCGCTACGGAATTTGTTGGCTTTATTGTTAATCTCTCGCAATAAGCTGGGAAACAGTTTTAACATTATGGATTACTAAGCTATAACTTTACCAAGGGACACGTTACTCATTCAACTATGTTTGTGTCACATTATAGTGACATGAAGATTATAATTTATTGACGTCATATTATAATCCATTTCATCAGGTTCCGGTTTTTTTTTTTTGGAAAATGTTTAGCGACGGGACGTGATGCGCGTACAATCAGTCAATCAAGCATAACAGGCATCAGGCAGCCAAGCCCTTCCAATAGGCGGCATTAAATACAATAACGCGGGATATGCAGCAGTATCCCGTTGTGATTGTTCAAATTAAAAAAAAATCCAATATCATATGTCAAAGTAAATCTTAAAAATAAAATAAATAACCGTCCAAAAATAGTTAAGAATTAAGATAGGTGTCCCCCTTAATGACGCATAACTATTTCTTTGGTGAAGAGTCTATTCCAGTCGTTCGGGTAAAATAAAATTATAATAATTAAAAATTTTGGATACTGCTGAAACTGGAAAGTCAAAGATTATAGATTACCGGCGTGCTTGCTCAGTCCATTGTGAAGAAATCGATATTTGTGTCATCTTTACACGCTGTAGCTAACTACTAGAACTTTATGATCTGTAACAAAAGTGTACACTCAACAAAATCCACCGCTCATCTAAGTTCCAGTTCCTTTCAATTCGTTCTACTAGTTATTTGACGTCATAAAAGTGTCTACGTGACCCATCGCAGCCGCCTGTCTGCCAAGCCGCTATGCATATTTCATGATACCGACCCAAATTTCCACGTCCGTCAGTAGCACAATATCGAAGATAGAAACTTATGCTTGGGTAAAAACAATAATATCGCGATGTAATTTATTGCTTTTATTTTAAGCCTCTAACGCAATAACATGGGCATCGGTTTTAACATTAAGGTTTACCAAGCGTATGAGGAAAACTTTACTAAGGGACACTGTGCTCATTCAATTATATTTGTGTCACATCATTGTGACATAAACATTGTAATCTATTGACGTCAGATTACAATCCATTTGATCAGATTCCCGACGTGATAGTTTGATGTGTTTCCGCATGACCCTAAAATTTCTGCACACTGAACTTAGAATCGTATTTTCAGGGCGTCTGAACCTAAACATACTTCATTGTTATATAACTAATTTTCTTTTATCGTCATAAACGCGAATGTTTATGACTTTGGGGTCTTTGTTATCTACATAATCACGCGAAACCTACCAAAGGTAGTAGAAGCAAGTTGCTTCTTGTCTTTCTTTCCTTTCAGAATTCGTTATTCATTTGTTCCTTCTTATCTGACGATCGTTGTTCTTCTTTATTTTCTTTTTCATATTAGTTAGAATCATTATTATTGATAGTCCTTACGCAAATAACCGACCGTATCGATACCGATCCAATTTTGCCACTTTCGTCTTATAAAATTAAGCTGAAGCCTTAACATTGTCAAATCAAAGAAAATAATACTATAATTCTAGTTTTTACGTGATCGAATAGTAAAAATACGAACTTAGACATTTATTATATGAAGTAAGTACAAATTGCTCTCATTTTGTTTTCCATAATACAGAACTTCATTATACGAGTTCTACTTGCCTTAATCAACTTATTGTAGACTACTATTGAATTGATTTGCCTGGTTTACATTCTTACTAATTCCACGAAGTGTTGCAATCGGTTTTATCGTGATGTCAAGTGATCTGTGACAAGTATTAACAATTATGTACTATTTATCATCACTTTAGTATGCGTTACACATTTAGTCATTATCAATATAATGTATAGTGGGTGTATCATCGACGTATGCAATTACTTGCGCGTTTTCATCATTGTGACGATTTTATTGTGACGCATTAATGCATTTATCCAGTATACTAGCGGTTACTTGCGTTTTGATATTGTTAATATATGTGGCGATATTCTTTTCTTATTTCATAAAGTGGAAAACAATTGTATCGATAATAAGTGAATAATGTTGCCTATAAACATGTACATAAAAACCAGAGATTTATTTTATTTAAAGAAAAATGGAAAGAAAAATTTGACTTCAGGCGAGACTCGAACTCGCGGCCTACTGGGAATCTAGTCCAGCCGCTCTTCCAATTGAGCTACTGAAGTCCTGCCCGATTTGTCAAATCTTTCCTTCACATTTATTGCATTGCTTTATGGTAGCAGCAGCGCCATCTATTGCCAACCATGCTAGTTAGGCAACCGATATAATAGACTTTGCAGTTTATTGAATATCGTAAAGAAGTCGCTTTTACCCTTAATAATTGTTTTGTATTATTTCGCATTAACACATGCTTGTGAAATATATTTTATTTAAAGAAAAATGGAAAGAAAAATTTGACTTCAGGCGAGGCTCGAACTCGCGGCCTACTGGGAATCTAGTCCAGCCGCTCTTCCAATTGAGCTACTGAAGTCCTGCCCGATTTGTCAAATCTTTCCTTCACATTTATTGCATTGCTTTATGGTAGCAGCAGCAATATATTTCACAAGCATGTGTTAATGTGAAATAATATAAAACAACCAGAGATTTCGATGTGAATGCGTTACCACTCCTGAGGTCTAAGTTGGTAGGTATACCTCAGCCCCGAAAATTATAATAAATAGTAATAATGGCAATCCTTGACACGTCCCACTGCTTTACACGAGACTCCCCTTTTTGGGGGGATGCCTGGAGCTTACTCCACCACGCTGCTCCAATGTGGGTAGGTGGAGATACGGGTTAGTGGCCAACCCGCTGTCGGATGTTTTCAAACCGCCCGTAATGCCTCCGACAAGGTTTAACGACTGCTATCTATCGATAGCAACCGGGACCGAAGGCTTAACGTGCCCTCCGAAACCCAAAACGCGCATTTTTAATTTGCCACTAGCGGTCACACGTCACACACCCAACCGCGCCCGTATCGCACAACCGAGTAGATCGTTTGCGATCTACGCCAGCCGCGGGGCCATGCGCGCTTCTATTATGGACATCCCCGGAAATTACTGGGCCGCATATTACCACCTGACAGCAATATGATAACGATGGACATTACCATATCAAAGAACCAAAAAAAAATGCGACTTCAGGATATAGTGAAATCGTTTACAAAACAAGAAGGTACAAATTGAAAAAACCGACAAAAAAACCTTTTTTTTTTTATTCTTTTTAATGTAATGGAAGAGGCAAACAAACATGCAGTTGACATTGATATTAAGTGATGACTGCAGCCTATAGACAGACACACAAAGATCAAGGTCAAAATGCAGATGCGTTACCACTCCTGAGGCCTAAGGTGTCATGCCTCTCTCACACCTGACCGGAACACGATAGTGCTACACTACCATTTAGCGGCAAGTATATTAGGTAATGCTAACAGGGTTCCTGTGAAACAATGGTTCATTGTTTCATAGGAACCCTAAAATCAAATCGTTTACAAGTCTAAGCACCGGCAATTCCATTTTAATGATCATACATTACAACAAATCACCAATAATACGTCAACCAAGTATGTTACGTAGCTGTAGACGCGTAAACATTTAATATAACCTTGATTTATTCTATTTATATCTTGCCGGATAATTGCCGCATTCGTACTTTTGTATCTTATGTAGCGTTCTCATGATCTTGATTGTGACACAGACTATGACACTCGTGATGACTCATATGTTACTACACCTCAGACCCTATCCAGTAAAGCTTTACTTTAATCCTATAAAACTTTATCTCAAATCTTATACTGGTAGTAGAGGTCCTGTGACAAAGCTCGCGGGCTTAGGCGCCACCGCATTGCCTATTCTACTTGCCGCTAAATGGTAGTGTTTGGTACTATCGTGTTCCGGTCAGGTGGTAATGTACGGTCCTGTGATTTCCGGCGCAGAAGGATAATACCTTCAACCTCAGGAGTGGCAACGCATCTACATTTGCATCTCCAGTCTCATGTAGATTTTTATAGGCAACAGTATTAAGTACTTACTTTTAATGTAAACTGTAAGCTTGTTTGCCACTTCTTAGTATAAAAGAAATCTATTTAGGTATGTATTAAAAGAAAATCTCGAATCATTTAACCGCCGAAAAGAGAAACTGAACTGGAACTGGAAATGCTGAATGTACCTGCACACGCGTGGAATAAGCGCCAGGCCTCCTCGCAAGAAGGGGAGAGACTCGTGCCCAGCAGTGGGACGTATCAAGGGTTTCCATTATTATTACCCAAACACAGTGCTCATCCAATATTCAAACGGTTTGGAAGTAAGGTGCGTAAGTGACGGCATTTAGATTTTTTTTAACAGCAGACCTATGGGCGCAACCGTACAGACAACTCGAATTTGGCAGAGATATTCAGGTGCTGCGGTAACTGCCTCAGTAGCCTAGAGGTAACAGGCCACTACTACTACGGTCGAGGTCCTGGGTTCGATTCCCGGGTCGGGGGATATCAGAGATAACGGTTTAAAATCCTTTATCTCGGGTGCTATTGGAATTTTTCCATGTGTTGGAAGTTTTCAAGTAGTTTAGGTTTACAAGAAGTATTGGTGGAAACGGTTCACATATTTTCGTAACGTAGACCTTACATCTTCAGCATAGCCACACCGCGGACACTCTGCCAAAATTCCATACAGACGCTTAATTTTGTTTCTATTACACATCAATCAGTGACGTGTATTTACACGCGCACCTGTGTGCGTAGCACGTACAAAATACCAACCGTCGCCCATAAGAGAGGAAAGGGGTTGAGTGATGCAGGCAAATCGGGCGGGACGTCGAAGTGTCATTCTATACGTAGTATTATTACATATTCTCTGGCATAGCTATGCTGAAAGCACATCTCTGGTGGAAAAGTACCCTTCACGGGCACGGCATAATGTACTCTATATACTGGAACTCTGGATCAGTATACCTACCTAATTAACATAAAAAACGTTCACACTTACTCATTTATTGAAGTGCATTGTACCTAATTAGGCAACTACTGCTTAACGTGATACTTTACCTAACAAGATTAGTGCTGTCGAGTTTTGTTAATTACGAAAAGGTACTGTAACAAGTTTAAACATTTTAAACAAATTATCGTTATCGGAACAATTAATGCAATTAACGTGGGTATTAGGCAACTACTCACTTGTTCTTATTACGTTGTTTTTATTTTAATAAAGTGTGAGATAAACATTTACAGTCCCCGTTATGTTCCACATGGTATTTTAGTCAGTTAGCTAAGTTGAGTTACTAACATAGAATAAGATATGACACATATACCACAGTCTAAAGATAACGAGCATGTTATTTTTTCTTTATACTGTGCTTAGGGCGTTATGTAGTTATGTGTGGGAACACATAACTGCGAATTCGCATCGCATCGCAAATATCCGAGAGCTCGCACGAATACATTCGCATCGCATCGCAGTTTTGTGTGGCCGTCCTTATACTATAAAAAAGGCCGAATGCGTGTCGGGTCACGCATAATGTAGGGTGCCGTCTCTCAGGTGACATTTCATTGAGTTTTTGACATCAGTTTTATCTCATCGACACAATTTGTGTTGATCAGAATTTGGACCTTACAATTTATTGAATCCAATCAGTTCAATTTATTTAAAACTAATCAGCATAAAATTAGGAAACATCCTACTTGTATGTCCCCGTAATAACTATCACAAAGATATATTAACTATATAGTAACTCTGGTCTTTTTGTCAGTGTCGTAGGCTGCAGTCATCACTTAACATTAATGTAAACTGCACGTTTAAACTAACGTTTGCCACCTTTATAACATTAAAAAAAACTCTTAATAATGGCAACCCATTATACATCCCACTGCTGGGCACGAGTCTCTCCCCTTTTTGGGGGAGACCTGGAGCTTACTCCACCACGCTGCTCCAATGCGGGTTGGTGGAGATAAGGGTTAGTGACGAACCCGTTGTCGGATGTTTTCAAACCGCCTATACGACTGCTATCTATCGATAGCAACCGGGACTTAACGTGCCCTCCGAAGCACGGAAACGCGCATTTTAATTTGCCACTAGCGGTCACCTATCACACATGCGACCGCGCCCGTGTCGCTTAACCGAGTAGATCGCTTTCGATCTACACCAGCCGTTGGGCCATGCGCGCTTAAAAAAAAACTTAATACAACATGAACACTTTACGGCTAAAACAAACTTACTTGCTACTGCTGACATACCTAATATATCATAGAATATCACACCTGTTATTTAGCAAAAAAGCGTCTTTTGCTTACTCACTTTGCACTCAAGTTGTTTTCCGGACGGCGGTTCGATAAGAATGGTGGTCCAACCAGCATAACACATTTTTTAATACCTAAATGATCTTGCTCATTATTCCCATACATAACAGTGAGACATGCAAGATTACTAAAGTTTTTTTTTATGTAATGGAAGTGGCAAACACGCATGCAGTTCACTTTGATGCTAAATGATGACTGCAGCTTATAGACACCCACACAAAGACTAAGGTCAAAAGGCATATGCGTTACCACTCCTGAGGCCTAAGGTGTTATGCCTCTGTGCCGGAAATTACAGGGCCGTACATTAACACCTGACCGGAACACGATAGTGCTGAACACTTCCATTTAGCGGCAAGTATATTAGGTAATGCGATGGTGCCTACGCCCGCGAGCTCCGTCCCTGGAGCTCTACCACCAGTGAAAGTGGCAATGCTAATAAACTTGCTCATTATTTCCATACACAACAGTGAGACATGCAACATTACTAAAGTGGTATTTAATTGAATGCTTCACTCTCAAGACCTAGTGCTTCTAAATCACATCTGACTTCTCTAAGTGCATGTCTAGTGTTTCAGACAATTTGATTCATATCTTAATATACTGAGTTGCAATTAACACTTTGCTGGCATGTGTTGTGATGAGCAAGGGTCTGTTTGTAGTTAACGATGTGGTTTAATATAAAGTACTTTCGGTATAGTGATGTGCTGAATATCCGTGTTCGTATGCGTTAATTTTGTGGCGGATAGTGAAAATCTGTAAATAAGTAATCTATAAATAGAGAACCTCAGTTCTTATGGCCCAACATCAAGAAAACGATATAATTATAACATTACGTCATAAGATCATCTTTACAATAGTATAACCAAAACTTCAATCTTCGTAATATTTTAAATGTAATTAGTCTATCTATCGACTGAGTAAGATCTATATCTTATAATCAAGAACAGAATAGGATATCGATGTAGTAAGATACATACTTAAGATCCGTATCCGACACAAATATCCGTACCTGCGGCTTTTACACTATTATCGATCCTTCACATTACTATGCATTTATTATGTCCGTACTGTTTTTCGGTATTTCATTATCTTTTTTTTAATGTAATGGAAGTGGTAAACAAGCATGCAGTTCACATTGATGTTAAGTGAAGACTGACACCCACAGAAAGACCAAGGTCAAAATGTAGATAGTAGAGTAGGCAAGTATATTAGGTAATGCGGTGGTGCCTACGCCCGCGAGCTCCGTCACTGGAGCTCTACCACCAGTAGGTTTCATACATTTGGTAAATTATACCATATATACATTTCTACAATTCAGCGACGTGGGAGGGCTGAGGGAGGAATTTAAAGGTCAAAGGGTCTATTCTACGTTGCTGGTTACCGTTTTATCAATAAATTGGGAAGACTGAAACATCAGATAATATTCCAATGACAAAAGCAGAGATCCTATACCATTGGATTGTTTGCTATGAAACCAAATCGCTGTGCTATTACATTTATAAACTAGCTGTGCCCGCCAAATAGACAGACAGACAGACAGACGGACGGACGGACAGACAGACAGACAAAAATTGAAAAAAAATGTTGTTTTGGTATATGTACCGTGTATATGCATTTAGTAAAAAGCGCTTATTTTTATATTACAAACAGACACTCCAATTTTATTTATTTGTATAGATATGACAAAAATATATCAATCCCATTTCTGAAGTTTAGTAGTTGTTTGACATAAAAATACGTTAAATTGTAATTCGCAATCCCATGCTAACAAATATAAATATTCATGTTTTTACTAGCTGACCCGGCTAACTTCGTATTGCCTCACAATAGTCACAATGAAATAATGTGTCAAAGGTTTGATAGATACGGACTATTTGTATGGAAAAATGAGATTGTGGTTTTTACTATTACCCGTCAATTTCTTCATATTTTCTTACCTTTTAAACCTTCCCTGGACTTCCAAAAATCATTCAAAACCAAAATTAACCAAATCGGTCCAGCCGTTCTCGAGTTTTAGCGAGACTAACGAACAGCAATTGGTTTTTATATAAATGGAATAGCTCTGCCCGCGACTTCGTCCACGTGAGAAAAAATATGATTGTTAAGTATCTACCCGGACGAAGTCGTGGGCGCAGCTAGTATAAAAGTAGCCTAAGTTACTCCTTATTACATCAGCTATCTGCCAGTGAAAGACCCGTCAAAATCTGAGACACTCAAATTCTATTTATTTGTATGTAGAGGTATGTATGTATGTATGTATGGTTGTATAGAGATAAAAGTAGCCTTAGTTACTCCTTATCACATCAGCTATCTGCCAGTGAAAGTCCCGTCAAAATCGGTCCAGCCGTTCCCAAGATTAGCCCCGCCAAACAGACAAACAGACAGACAGACAAAAATTGACAAAAAAATTGTTTTGGTATATGTACCGTGTATACATACATATGCATTTAGTAAAACGCGGTTATTTTAAGATTACAAACAGACACTCCAATTTTATTTATTTGTATAGATGTAATGTAGTGCAGGTGGCAAAGAAGCATGCCGTTCACATTGATCTTAAGTGATGACTGCAGCCTCTAGACATCTACACAAAGACCAGAAGTCAAAATGCAGATGTTTGGCCACCGCCGAGAAATTAGTTATTATGTCTCTTTGATAGTTATTACGGGGCCAATATTTGTAGATGTTAGCGGTACTTGTTTGAGTATAGAATCTTTTTAAATCTAGAATTTTCGACATTTAACGCTCATATTGACGCAAGTAATTTAAATAAGTACAAGACTTTAGAATAAATGTAACATTGTTTCGCGCGACGTTCATACATATTAGATTTAACATTTAGCGGTACTTGTTGGAACATTCCATTAAATTTCTGCGAACTTTATGAGCCATTACATAGCAACTTTATTGCCACTGCTCTATTTATATGTACCTATTTTGATATTGTTTGAATTCGCGAACTTTGATTGTTATTTCAATCAGAGAGCACGTAGAGCACTCGTAAAGTCCGATATTTTAGAGAGTGTAGAGCGCCAGACATCCCGGTTCAGACAAACCTCTCGTGCCTCGTCTACCTTCATCATTCTCTTCATACATGCACGCCGATTCCTAAGACTTTTGACCCCACCATCAGACAGAATTCGACCTATTTGGTCATGGTAGGTCAGCCTTGGTCTTCCTGGGCCTCTGCAACCATCCACATTCGCATTGTATATCTGTTTAGTCATTCGCTCATTCGACATTCTTTCTATATGCCCGAACCATCGGAGCATGCCTTTTTTCATTTTTACACCGATACTATCATTCACACAAAGTCTCTTTCTTACATCTTAATTGGCATTATTTACATCATGTATGTAAATAATGCTAATTACATATTCCGCCTCCTCCCAAGAATGGGAGAGACTCGTGTGCCCAGCAGTAGGACGTATCATGGGTTGCCGTTATTATTACTCGTATTATACATATCCGATCTTGGCTCCTTTTTATCGTCCTAAAATCTATTTTGATCCAAAGCTTTCCGAAACAAGTATATTATATTACGAGGGACTTGTATAAAAAGCCGTGTTTACCATCGGTAATCCCACCAAAAGGCGTTTTAGATTGCATATTATGATATAGCTTAATATCAAGGCTGAATGCCAAACAAGATTTTTTACTCGACTTGGTAATATCAAACGTGTACAATATTGTTTCTGTTAAGTATTTTTAGTTGATCCTTTTTTGGCTACTTCGACAAAGTGTCTCTTCTCGTATTGCTTCACTATATTTCATAAGCTAACATTTTTTTTTTTTATTGTTGTTATGGCATCGCTATTACGCATATTGCCAGTGTCAAGTAAAACGATATTTCATATTTATGCAGCGTAAAAGTTAGTATAATATAGTCATCAAGTATAGTATGTAGTATGTAAGTATCAAGTATATAAGTTATAAAGTATAATATGTCAGTCAAGTGAGTTACAATCAAGTTATTCGAGTAAAGCGATGGCTACTTTACCAGAACATTTACAATGTAGTTTTGGAGGCAACCTGAAAGGTCGTATTTTCGCACTGTTATTCTATTTCACTATACACGGGCACTGTAATAAACCTATATCAAACAAAATGCCACCAATTTTATTGAATATAACTTAAAAATACACCAAGAAAGTGAAATAAAATAAGAGCACCATACGCCTCTTTCAAGGTTCCCGCCAAAACTCCACAAGCTAACATTCCACCTAATAGTAATAATTGAGACTTCAAACTCATTACTTTCTATAAATAAAAATTAAGTACTTATACAAGTGTGAAACTGAAACATGTTCGCTCATTTTGGGTCTGAAAGTCCAGCAGAGAGCAATGCTGGGCGTTTCACTGCGATATCGAATCAGAAATGAAGAGACCCGCGTGAGAAGCAAAGTTACCAACAAAGCCCACCGAATAGGGAAACTCAAGTGGCAGTGGGCACTGCACATAACTTGAAGAACCGATGGCCGTTGGGCAGAAGAGTTTTTGAATGGCGACCGAGCATCGGAAGACGAAGCGTAGGCAGATCATCCACGAGATGCACCGACGACCTAGTGAAGGTCGCGGGCTATTGCTGGCAATTTTTGGGGAGGCCTTCGTCCAGCTGTGGAAGTCTTTTGGCTGAAATTATGACTATGATAATGAAAAATTAAAGGCCATATCAAGAAAATTAAATCCTACGTAGTAATTTTCATAACTTTCATGTTATCTAATTCTTAAAAGAAATCGCCAATTCCATAAAATCGGAAAAACGTTTATGAATAGCTGTTTGGCAAGCGGATAAAAATAACTTGCAAAATCGATGCGTATTTCAGTAGCGAGAAAAATACCAGTTACAATAAAAAGTACCTAATTTCATTTCAAACTACGTTTGGTCAACAATCACGTTGCGTCACCGTTTTGATAGTACCATAATAATAACTACGTTAAACGTAAAAAGTAAAAAATAATACAGATTTAATATTAATTATGTACCTATTATTTATATGTGTTATTTACTAATAGGATTGAAGTCGCTGCCAAGCCTTAAACAAATAATTATATTTTAATCACTTAAATATGAATACGAGCAAATTAATACAATGAACAAAACGTAACCGGCGAATCGTGGGTGTTTGCATGAATGCTTTCATTTACCTCTGCCTACCCCTTCGGGGATTACAGGCATGAAGTTACGTTTTAATACAATGAAATGCCTTCTTTAATGATTTTGGCTTGGCACCGACTTCAATCCTATTAGTAAATAACACATATAAATAATAGGTAGTATATAATTAATATTAAATCTGTATTATTTTTTACTTTTTAGATTTGAAGTCGGTTTTTCTTAACGTAGTTAGTTTATTTAATACTTTTTAGTTTATAGCTGCATTGTCAATAAGATTAATGTTCACACCTGTTAAAGTTGTAAAATCTGACTCTTTTAACTTCGTGACAATAAGATAAGTACATAATTTAAACTGTTTAGATGTGTCGATACAAAATTATCACACGACTATACGAAATCAATGAAAAAAAAAATTGATTTTTGGGGAAAGTAATCATGGACTGTTAACTCTATGCATTTATCCACGAAAGAGTAAATAAGCTGTGTTGTGTCGTCGATGAGTAAATATGTCATTGTCACTTGTTGTCATGCGCATTAGGACTATCTAGGACGTCAGTGGATTCAACGCATTGTTATGACAACACGCTGTCTAATCTTATTCCTTTACTTTGAGGTGAAAGTAAGTAAAAAATGCTCATAAAATAAAAACTAATGGGCCTACCTGAATAAAATTTTTATGGGACCAATTCGAAACTATTCCGCATCAAACACATCAAGATTTATTTATTACGGAAATCGGTCCAGAAATCTCAGTGAAATTGGCGTACATACATAAAAATATATATATATGTACCGGCCGAATTGAGAACCTTCTCGTTTTTTTGAACTCGATAAAAAATAACTCATCATGAAGGCATATTTTATGAGGAAATTTAAGTGCAACATAAACATTGCGTTCCGATTGTTAAAACTATGTGAAATAGACTATATTTGAACTGTTTATGTAACTGTACAATAGTCCAATCATAGCAGGCCAATAATGCTACGCTGAGGCCCTGGTGTCGCTCCCTGAATTTGGTGCTATTGACAAAGATAATACTCTGCCATTGATTGATGTATGCTCGCCCATAGAGCAACACCGGAGGGGAGTAGCCATATACAGGCTTTCCTCTTTAGTCGTAAATGTTTAAATGTGTGCGTGAAATTGTTTCTGTATTTTGTTAAAGTCAAGGTGTGAGTTTCGTGGTAATAGACGATTTTTGTAGTGTGCCTGCGTGTCGCACGCATTTCCCCCCGCAAAAAGTGACAGACTGTTTTGCATCGGTAATAAACGCTATGGCTACTCCCCTCCAGTCCGCCGCGGCCAGTGGTTCGTGTTGCTCTATGACGCTCGCCTTATTCATGCATTTACCTCTGCCCACACCTTCGGGGATTCCTGGCTTGTAGTTACGTAGTGTTGATACTAAAATTCCGCACTTTAAATACGTTCTCTAGACTGTTTTATATCATTGACACATGCACTAAGCAAATAGATGTCGCGTTCGTTGCGACATTTCACAAGTGTACAGGGAATACACATTGTATCGACTTATCAAGGAATTCGTCGATCTTCCAAAATCAATCAAGTATAGCTTTTATTACCACCGCATTAAGTGCTCATGTGTACTACCGAACTCTTTTCTCATAGTACATGTGAATTTGCACGGCCAAGTAAACAGAAGATGAGATGATTGATATTAGTCGATCATCATTTGTTAGTTGTTTTTACATTATGAAGTAACATGAAAAATTGTACCTTTAGCTTCTTAATGAATATGTTAGAAAAAAATACATTTGCATACAAATTAAAAATTATGTAACATCGTCGATAAGTAGAAAATTACCTCGCATACTTTCGTATCCGTTCAAAAATGATTAATTGTATTTACAAAGTTAATATGTCTGGCAAACGAGGATTTTTTATCGATTGGCAACGAAGTGTTTACATTCTTTTTGCGCACGGCGCCAAAACATTAAAATGAAGACATTTCTATTTGGCGGATTCGCAAAGTGCCCTTAGTTTAATTTAGTTTTAAGTGTTCTACCGATCCCGCTGGTCGTCTTTCACCTATCGACGTGGAAGTTAGACATTAAGATACAAGATCCAATATCAAAATCGAAGCGCGCATGGCCCGGCTGGTGTAGATCATAATCGATCTACTCGGTTAAGCACTACGGGCGCGGTCGGGTAGTGTGATGGGTGACCGCTAGTGGCTAATTAAATGCGCGTTTCCGTGCTTCGGAGGGCACGTTAAGCCGTCGGTCCCGGTTGCTATCGATAGATAGCAGTCGTTAAACCTTGTCGGAGGCCTTATGGGCGGTTTTAAAACATCCGACAGTGGGTTGGCCACTAACCCACCTACCTCCACCAATCTGCATTGGAGCAGCATGGTGGAGTAAGCTCCAGGCCCCCCAAAAAGGGGAGAGACTCGTGCCCAGCTGTGGGACGTATAATGGGTTGCCATTATTATCCAATATCAAATGAAATGTAGTCTGCTTCGTGTGTGCTTATCTACTTATACTTCGAATATATTTTCTTTTTTTTATATGTAAAAAGGTTGTCAGAGAAACAGACGACCCACCTGATGGGCATCGATTACCGTCGTCTTTGAATTCCCTCAAAATTTTCGAGAATGGTAGGTTCACCTATTCCGCCGAGATAGCTTCACCGTTTGAAATAGGTTCAGTCATATTCCTCCTAGCCGTTTTCGACTTAAGCAACCGATTTCTCTCCTACTGGCGTCGCTTATGGACTTGAATAGTCGTTAGAAATGCGGGGGGCCAACCGAATCATCTGATAATTCTTATAAATCAGTATTCCCTGCTTAACACATAGGAAAAGGCGTACCTACTCACTTAGAGTAGGTACGCCGTAGGGTCACAAAGTTATCCTGCAGAGCAAAGCTCTCTGCAGCAGTGAAATAGGTGAAGCCTCTATGTAATATGAATAATTTCTACAGTCCAATCGAATACGTTCCACGTTCTTCCAGCTACTTCGAAGCTGAATCATATATTTGCACGTTGTTTTTCACGTCCTATCTCCTCTATACGAATATTCCGGAGTGGCACCACTGAAGTCAAGCAAGCATAAAGATCGAAATATGGAGACAACATCGTCCTTTTCCTAAGATATATATCATTTATACCTACATACTGCAATTGCTCAATACTTTCGGCAAACGGAGCGTGGCCTTTGCCGTTGGTATATCTTTCTTTCTAGAGAATCTTGATGATGAGAAGTTTCACACAATGTTGCATTGTCCGTTCTGACAAAAATGCATTTTCGAAACTATACTGTCAAATTGCGTGTCGTCTGCTGTATTCAGGTCTTACATTATGTGTACAATTTTCCATGTCATTGACACATGTTACCAGCATGTTGTGCAACGCCACACAAGATGCTGCTGGAAAGAAGCATTAAGCGTTTGTATGGAATTTTGGTGGTGTCCGCGGCGTGCCCATACTGATGTTGACTTCATCCCCCAAAGTCTTTTTCTCCTATATTTTATACCTACGTACTGCAATTGCTCAATACTTTTGGCAGACGAAGCGTGGCCTTTGCCGTTGGTATATCTTTCTTGAAGATAATCTTGATGATGAGAAGTTTCACACAATGTTGCGTTGTCCGTTTTGACAAAAATCCATTTTCAAAACTACTCTAAAATTGCGTGTCGTCTGCTGTATTCAGGTCTTACATTATGTTTACAATTTCTCATGTCATTGACACATGTTACCAGCATGTTGTGCAACGCCACGCACCTGACGTCAGGCCGTTCAGACCTTTCACAATTCTAGGGAATGCACAAACATTTACACGGTCTAACGCATAGAGCAACACGGGACACCGGGCGCGGCGGACCGGAGGGGAGTAGCCATATGCAGGCTCTGTCAAAGTACAAGACCAAATGGTCCTATGCCTGTCGCCAAGATATTTAAATGTGTGCGTGAAATTGTTTATGTATAATGTTAAAGTCAAGGTGTGAGTTTCGTAGTAATAGACGATTTTTGTAGTGTGAGTGTGTTTCACACGTATTTCCCCCCGCAAAAAATTACAGACTGTTTTGTATCGGTAATAAACGCTATGGCTACTCCCCTCCGGTCCGCCGCGACCGGTGGGCCGAGTTGCTCTATGGTCTAACGTAAGCCAACGTGTGTAAAGATTTCTTATTAATAGCGTCGAAGGTCAATGATCGAAATTTATATGCCGTGCCAATTCGAAATGGGATTCTGAACCTGACAATGGACTGTTTTATTTTTGGTGGTTACGTGTTGACGGCGGCTCTGTGTCTCAATGGATAACCCGGTTGTTGCAATTTTATTATAATGTTAAGATTTCTACGAAATGTTAGAACGTAGGTATAGACTTGTAGAAAATACGAATATTATCAAAAAAAAAAACTGCCGATAGCCTAGTGGTAACAGGCCACTACTACTACGCTGAGGTCCTGGGTTCGATGCCCGGGTAGGTAGTTATCAGAGATAATGGTGTAAAGTCTTATCTCTGGTTCTAGAGATTTTTCAATTTTCGGGAAATTTTCCAGTACCTCGAAGTTAGGTAATGTGCCCGAAGATGGCTACAGACCGCCACCTGTTAAATGGGCCAAAAACGTAACCGGCGAATCGTGGGTGTTTGCATGTATGCTTGAATGCATGCATTTACCTCTGCCTACCCCTTCGGGGATTACAGGCGTGAAGTTACGTTTTCACTGGTGCTCCAGTGACGAAGCTCGCGGTCGTAGGCACCACCGCATTACCTTACCTACTTGCCGATAAATGGTAATGAACAGCGCTATCGTGTTCCGATAAGATGGTAATGTGTAGATTGAAATCTCTAGTTTCATGTAGATGTTCATAGGCTACTTACCATCAATGTGAACTGTATGTTTGTTTGACACATGAAATGAAAAAATGTAGATGGTTGCAAGGATTTAGAAAGACCAAATGTTTGATCAAATAAATAGGTCCGATGGTATCGTGACTTCGAAACTGACTCTCACGTTGATATTGTGATATAACTGAAGGACTGGAGGTTCGCAGGTTGCAATTTTTACAAATAACTAGCTGTTGTCCGCGGCTTCACCCGCGTGGATGTCGTTTTATAATCCTGAATTTTCTTTGCTATAAACCACACGGAACCCGAGACCTTTCCAACGAATGCAAAACCGTGGAAATCGGTTCGTGCATTCTGGAGTTATAGCGTCAGGAAGGAAAACCCGACTTATTTTTATATAATAGATAAGCTAAATAGTGTTTAGAACTATCCTGACATTGCGATCCACCACTGATAACACAGAAAATGCCCTTCGAAAAGCGACAATAATAGGAGTAAATCTGGAGTGGTCAATAATTCTTTCATGAAATCGGGATATCGGCCCGATGAATTTGAATAGATTGATTTCATATTGGAATTCCGCCACTTGGAAGTCAAAAAAAGTTTACTTATCTCTTGGAAGAATACTGCCGTGAAGTAGTTGTGTGGGTTTTTATTATTTTAGATTTAGGTATTTTGTAATGGCCCCGTAATATATGTTGTATGGTACGTACAACAGAAACGTTACTGGTGGTAGAGCTCCAGTGACAGAACTCGCGGGCGTAGGCACCACCGCATTACCTCATATACTTGCCGCTAAATGGTAGTGTTCAGCACTATCATGTTCCGGTCATGTACGGCCCTGTAGTTTCCGGCACAGAGGCATAACACCTTAGGCCTCAGGAGTGGTAACGCATCTGCATTTTGACCTTGGTCTTTGTGTGTTTGTCTATAGGCAGCAGTCATCACTTAACATCAATGTGAACTGCAGGGTTGTTTACCACTTCCATTACATTAAAAAAAAAATACAATTATCCACTTCTGATCTGATCTCTGCACATTTATTACATGTCGGGCTATTGAAAGTCTAATTATATCTTGTTTATTGATATTGTAATGTGCGATGCGATAATACACTCATTGTTATTATTTAATACGAATATAATAATATCTGCTTGTGAGATAGGTGTTATAACTTTATCAAATACGTCCTTTGTCTGACTTTCGTGGAGTGTTTACGCTTGGAAACGTGTTTCTAGAATGCATTCTATACCTATGTTCGAGAAATACGATAATATTATATTTCGATAAAACACTTTGAAACTAACGACCTCCCAGGACTTCGCTCGGGCGCTATTTAAGATCTGGAATGTATGAAAAAATTCAAAATTTTAAGGAACTTGGACAAATCGAGTTTTATTTTTGAGTTTTTGAAAAACAGTTTATTTTCCTGGTATGTCGGTATTTCGGGGTACCGGTATCCCGATATTATATTCCTTAGTATCAGCGGATGAGTGTGTTCGAGTTACTGTCTCGTAGTCACTTGCTTGTGGCACATGAGCAGATGACGCAAATAAAGTATTCTTGCCTCAGAAGTAGCAACATATCTGTAGTACACTTAATACCAATGTGACCTTCCATCACATTAAGACAAGGATTTAAAAAATCTTTTAATTTTACGTGTGTATGTCGATATTTCATCACGTGAAACTCTCAATATGAGAAAAGCACGTGGAGAAACATCGACTAAACACTTAGAGCGACACGGTCCACCACCCGCGGCGGACCGGAGGGGAGTAGCCATATGCAGGCTTGCCCCTTTGTCAAAGTACAAAACCAAATGGTCCTATGCCTGTCACCCAGATATTTAAAAAGTGTGAGTAGGTATGTGTCACACGTATTTGCACCCGCAAAATTAACAGACGATTTTCGGTTATAAACGCTATGCCTACTCCCCTCCGGTGCGCCGCGACTGGTGGGCCGAGTTGCTCTATGACTAAACACAATGGCAGGTGTGCCCGCCGTGATTGCATTGACGTCAACACGCTGATACGGTACATCCTCTTTAAATTATGATACTAATACACATGATAGTCTCGTGCACTTACAATGGCGAGAAATATAAACCATTATTCCAAGACAATAAGTTCTTTTTCAAATAAACTATTTTTACAGATTTATCTCGCGCACATTGAACTAAAATTATTTTAGTGGGCCCGGGACCACGGAATCTGGAAAGGAACCGAAACGTTGGGTTGATTTCGAAAATCGCACCGTTGAGCACTGCCACGCACGCGTCCATTCGTTGCGGGTAGAATTTTTTTACAAGTAGTGACCATGAAAAAAATCACGTTCGATTTTCTGTTACATCAGAGGTAAGCATACAGTTTACATTGGCGGTAAGAGCGAATAACTTCGAATTCGCATCGCATCGCAAATATCAGCGAGCTCGCACGAATACATCATTTTGTGTGAACTCTCCGCTTATCCAAAATCAATCAAATAAGTAAGATCGATCAAGCGACCAGTTCCCTGATAGTAGATTGATCTTTGGGATCAAATCTGTATTCTATTATTTTACACTTTTAATTAATCTAATCACTATTATTTTACACTTTTAATTCATCTAATCATCATGTTTTTGATTTCTTTAAAAGTATTTTTTATCGCAATTAGAGAGTTACTCTTTTTTCAAATTACTTATTCCAATTGGTGAACCAAAAATTTGAGGAGACGACTGTCCAGACACTTATTTTCATCCAATTGATTCGTGTATAGAATGGTATTGATACTTTACTTATCACATACTCGCATTAGCGTTATAATGCCAAAACGTGCGACAACGCATGACTCCGATATTTTGGTGCTGTCACGAAGTCTGTTAGCATTGTTCATTTTGCAAATATTATATTAAATCAGCCTTAGTTATTTTATTTAGCATTCTGTACAGTGGACAACATATTAACTTGCACAAAACTGTGCTAAATTGAACAGCTTTGTATAGGTTATAATGTCGCTAACATTACCCGTCAGTGTCCATATATCTAGAAATTTGCGAATTCCAATAAATGTTTACGACGCTTGTGTTTGAAAATTGAAGAAATTAGAAATGTGTTTTGATTTTTTTATGTTATGAAGTAGCAAACAAGCATACAGTTTACATCGATGACAGTTAATACTCCTATAAACATCTACATTAAAGATGCGATTTCAATGAAGATCCGTTGCAACTCCTGAGGCCTAAGGTGTTATGCCTCTGAGCCACAGATCACCGGGCCGTATACCTGACCAGAACGCGATAGTGCTGAACACTACCATTAAGCGGCAAGTAGATTAGGTAATGCGATAAGGAATCACCGCGAACTCTGTTATTGGAGATCTATTACCAGTAAAATCGATTCGATATTATAAGCTTATTCATGATTTGCAAGTTTTACAACTTAATCTACTTATCAGCAAACAATCAAATAAATAATACTTTCAGAATTAGTCTTAACGTAGAAATGGCAATACAAAATGCACAAGACTATATGGAAATAAATAATGAAAAAACTGGTCATATAGGTGAACAGAAATATGTTGAAACCTTCAAAATAATTCCTACAACTTACACACGGCAGCCTATAGAGAGCCCTAGAGTGTAAAATTAAATAAAGTCATGAGTGACAAATTATGACTTAACTGTAGGATACCTATAATTGAATTTTGCAGCCGGACTTGGAATGCCGCATAGTACCCTCAGTTTGAATTATTTTCGTCTAATCTTCAATAAAGATGGACATGGCGTGAAAATACGTACATTATAATATAGATTGGTCTAACATGTCTACTGAAACCTTAACTCTCCCATAGCTATCGCACAGTTTACCACAGGATGTTTATAGTGCCTATAGATACAATTTCAGCATCCGTGGATGCATCGGATGGCAAATTGCGAAATAGGCAAACGTCTTTCGTAACGCGATTACAATAGTATTATAACAATTAGCTCAATCGTTTGTAATCTAATCGATTGGTAATTTGTTCTGCTCGGTGATGTAAATATAATGTAATTCGCTTTGGCTCTGTTGATGGTTTCTTAAAGCGGATTGATAAATTAAAAAATAGTCGTTGAAATTCCGTGATAAAACCTGAAATCCCTGGAAAACGATACCAATTATATGCAAACTTTTTACACCTTCGAGAAGGAGGAAGTTAACGATATTTCTGCGGTGATTAACTTACTTTAATTTAAAAGGAGGTAAAATTCCCGTCCTTTTGTGCTAAAAACAATTTTGTAGCTTTTTGGACGAGTCATACATTTTAGATATTGTAGTTGAAGATTTACATATCTCTGGTGTATCACAATATCATCAACATTTCCTCGTTTATTTCGATCACCCTTTACAGCTACCTTGGTCTTTTTTGAACTACCATGGTTCCTATTTACATTGAAAGCATTTATCGCCTGTATTTCCAGAAATCGTTATCTACCTCAGTAACTTCTGAAACAGAACTAAAAAGATATATATTCAGCAGAATAGAATCTTTTTCAAGGCGATGACAACGGATACATGACAAGAAAGTTCTCGCCTCGTCTCCATTCCATAGTGTGGATGTTACCATGTGAACTTAGTAGCCAATAGAGCGGATCATTATTAAGTATGCAGATTATAATGGTAGTCTCTTTCTGCTCGTGTATGAAGTAAAGGGACGAGCCGGTTAGTCCAGCGGTGTGAGATGACCTTTTGATTCGAAGGGTGGCGGGTTCGATCCCCGCACCGGGACAAATATTTGTATAGCCTACAAATATTTGTTTCGGGAATATTTGTTTGAAACAAACTCCCGATGAGTAATTATAAGCCGCGCGCGGAATGCTTCAAAAATATTCAACTTTCGTGAGTCGTTATTGTTAGCTTTATTGTTATAATTTACGTTTATTTTTAATCTGTGTCATCAAATGTATTGCAATGACAACATTAAATGAACGAACAATGCATGTTTAAATTGTTCGTTCATTCATGTTAGCTTTATTAAATTTATATTTATTTTTAATCCGTGTAATCTATAAATGAACGAACAATTCGTATTTAAATTGTTCGTTCATTCATGTTGGCTTTATCGTATTTCGTTTATTTTTTTAATCTATGTAATCGATAAATATTTACGTTATTTTTAATCTGTGCAATCAGTGAATGAACGAACAATTCACATTCACATTTCAATTGTTCGTTCATTCATGACACAAATTATATAAAAGACAGCTGAGTTGTCAAATGGTCATTCTTACAACCGACACGAAACTATAAGGAAGTTTGGTCAATATACAATTGTTGAAATCACGAAGAACACGCTTTTATTTCTGAGATAGGGATTTGATCCTTTATCTCAGAAGTGGGATAGTACACAAAAAGCCCACTATTGAAACTTCGCCGGTCCACGTCGATATTGTTATGGACAACCAACGACCAACGGCGAGAAGTCGAAGCTGTAGAACGCCGTCTCAACCGCGACCAAGTGTTTTGATACCGAGTTTACCGTTCACATCATCTGATGTCCCGGCTATCGTCCACCGTAGAAGTAGAAAAAGAAGGAGGAGCGTTTCAACCGAGAGAGAGAAAAATAAACAATGCAAACAAAGGCGATCTAGACAGCGGCGATCGTTGAGTAAGGTTGCTTCATTGGAGAAATCGAATCGGGAGGGTTCCCGTTATCATAGTAGAGAAGCAGAACATCATCGTAAGAACATGAACGAGCAAAGGCCCAGTCGTAGCCGAGTGTGGAGGTGCAGTACCATATCGAGTTCCAGCCGGGAGCCCAGTCGTAGCCACGACAAGACACATAGCCGCAAGCGCGGCCATACCAGGGCGCGCAGGTGCAGCGGGGAGCCGAGTTACAGCCGTGATGGCTGCACGAGAAACAAGAGTTCCAGTCGGGAGCCGAGTCGCAGCCGTGACAAGACGCGTAGCCGCAAGCGCGGCCATAGCAAGAGGAGCAGCTGCGGTCGGGAGCAGAGTCGCAACCATGGCGAGACTTGCAGTGACATGGAACATTACCGTGAGTCTGTGACAAAGCCCGGTCAACCTGATCAAGGGCACGTGAGTAATTTTGATATTAATACCCAGACATTTTTTTTTACTGAATTAGCCAAAGCTTTAAATAATAACAGGCCAGAAGGAAATAAATTCCCAATGTTAGGCAATGTACTTCCTGATTTCGATCCAATGATTAAAGGTCAAACCATTCATATGTGGCTAAGTAAAGTAGAAGAATGCGCTAAACTTTATAATTGGGGTAATGATCAAATTATACATTATGCTTTGCCCAAACTATCTGGCGTCGCTAAGTCGTGGTATCAGGCGTTGCCATCTATGTCGTTTTCATGGCAAGAATGGAAACTCAAACTTATTGAGTCATTCCCTAGTAGCGATGATTACGCTGAATTGTTAAGTGAAATGTTGTCAAGACGAGCAAGGTACAATGAACCTCTTGAAATTTATTATTACGATAAAATTAACTTATTAAACCGCTGTGAAATATATGGCAAACGCGCCGTGGATTGTTTGCTTTATGGAATAGACGATCGGTCAATAAGGTTAGGTGCTAAGGCAGTTAAATGTCAAGAGCCAGAGTTAGTTCTGCAATATTTCCAGTCCATAAAAAGGCAACCGCATGACACTGAAAGGATGAACAAGTTAGTTTCAGATAAAAAATTAAATGTACCAGTGCACTTTAATAATAATTCTAAAATAAACCATAGTGTTGCCTCTTCAAGGACGTTTCCACCCAACAGATCTATAATTACGCCGCCTAAGTGTTACAATTGTGACGAACTAGGTCATTATAGTTTCAAATGTCCTAAAAAGATACTTAAGTGTAATATATGTAACAGATTAGGGCATACCACGATCAATTGCTCAAAATTGTCGAATGATGCTAAAACCACCACGAATACAGTCGTCGAAAAATCTGTTTTGCAAGTGGATACCGAAAATCCAAATGACAAATACGTAGTAACCTTATGACTAAATGGTGTAATGATAATCGGCTACGTTGATTTGGGTAGTCAATGCACGCTGATCAGACACAGTGAAGCCAGTAAGTTAGGTATCGTTTGGGCTAATCACAATTTACCGACACTAAGAGGATTAGGTGGTAATGTTGTCATGCCATTAGGAGTAGCAAATGTAGAAATAAAAATACAAGATATTCATGATCGAGTCGATGTCTTTATTGTAGATGATAGCGTGATAAAATATCCGGTACTTATTGGTCACAGTTTTACGGAAAAACCTGAAATCGTTATAATAAAAACAAATAAGTCTCTGATATTTACTAGGAATCATTCCACAAAACTCGAACTAATTTTGAAACACGATGTCACTATCCCAGCACGACAAATGATGGTAGTACTTGTCACTTGCAAAAATAACTACTCGGGTACTGTTTACGTCAAGGGGTCGCTAAGAGGTGAAATAGGAAAAGAATTTTATTTATTGCCAGGAGAGTATAGTGTTAGGAATGGATGTACTGGTATTTTAATACAAAATATAAGTATTAACTCTATTACCTTACACAAAGATAATTTATTAACACGGTCTTCGATCATAGACAAAATGTATGATGTCAATCTACTTGATTTTAATAACTACGATACGAATCAAGATCTAAATTTTGGGACCGATCTAACAATAGTACAAGTAGAACAACTTAAGGCGTTATTGAAATCATTCGAAACGTGTTTTTCTAATAATTTAAAGGATTTGGGTTATACAAATATTGTTCAAATGGATATTGAACTTAATGATTCACAACCTGTAGTATACCGTCCTTATAGATTATCCTATCCTGAACGTGAATTGGTTCGGACTATGGTTCAGGATATGATTGAAGCTGACATAGTGTGCGAATCAAAATCATCTTTTGCAAGCCCGATTTTGCTTGTTAAGAAAAAAACGGGCGAGAAAAGGCTTTGCGTAGATTACAGAGCCCTTAATAATAAAACAAAAAAAGAGCATTACCCCTTACCTTTGATCGACGATCAGTTAGATCGATTGGCTGGTCATAGCTTATTCGTGAGCCTCGACTTAGCTTCTGGTTATTATCAGATACCAATTTCAGAACACTCCCAAGACAAAACGTCCTTTGTAACCCCCGATGGTCAATATCAATTTAAGCGAATGCCTTTTGGACTAGCTAATGCGCCATCGGTGTTTCAGAGAGCTATGAATAGAGTACTCGGAAAGCTGTCCTTTATTATTATATATATGGATGACGTATTAATTCCGGCGCGCACATTCGAAGAAGGTATGTCAAGATTAGGCGAAGTGCTTACTTTATTAAAAGAAGCAGGAATGACACTAAAATTAAAGAAATGTTTCTTTTTCAACAAAGAAATAGATTTTCTAGGTTTTTCTGTTAGCGGCGATGGCATAAAACCCGGTTCTAGGAAGACATTGGCTATAACAAATTTTCCAAAACCGAAAAATGTGCATGATGTTAGGCGTTTTACAGGCCTTGCTAGTTTCTTCAGAAGGTTCGTTAAAAACTTCGCTCTTATAGCACGGCCTCTAACGGACCTCTTGAGTACAAAGTTCGAATGGAAGTGGACTGAAAAACAAACAGAAGCATTCAATACGTTAAAAGAGCGTTTAACTGAACGACCTATATTAGCCTTATACGATCCAAAATTAAATACCGAATTGCATACGGATGCTTCTAAATTGGGCGTGGCTGGTATTTTATTGCAACGAGGTGAAGATGGATTACTCAGACCCGTCGCGTATTATAGTCGAAAAACGACAAATGACGAGCAGAAGTTTCACTCCTTCGAATTAGAAACCCTTGCTGTCGTAGCTTCTTTAAGCCGTTTCCGGGTGTATTTACTTGGCTTAAAATTTAAAATTATTACAGACTGTAATGCACTACGTACCACACTGACGAAACGAGATCTGATACCTAGAATTTCACGATGGTGGGTTCAATTCCAGGAGTATGATTGTGAAATTGAATATAGACCTGGTGCAAGGATGACGCATGTTGACGCTTTAAGTCGTAATCCTGTTGATGAGCCCAAGTTGCCCGACGATAATCACGTTATAGATGTATTACATGTTAATATTAAAAACTGGATTGCTACTGTTCAGGAAAATGATGATGAAATTAAACGCATAAAAGAGATCTTACAAGATGATGGAACAAAACATATCGCGGACGTTCGTAATAGTTACCAACTTAAAGGCGATCACGTTTACCGACAGCTAGATAAAGGATTACGATGGGTAGTACCACGCGGTGTTAGGTGGCAAGTCTTAAAAATGAATCACGATGATGTGGGTCATTTTGGATTTGACAAAACTCTAAATCGTTTACAAAATACGTATTGGTTCCCTAAAATGCGTAGATTTACAAAAAAATACGTTGCTGCTTGTTTAGAGTGCGCGCACCATAAAGCCCCTGGAGGGCCAAAGGAAGGGATGCTACATCCTATTCCTAAAATCGAAATTCCATTTCACACACTGCACGCTGACCACTTGGGACCATTTGTTCGTTCCAAGAAAGGGAACATGTACATCCTTGTCATTATAGATGCATTTACTAAGTACATCAATATTCGTGCAGTACGAGACACAAAAACTGCAACCGCCATTAAAACCTTTAGAGAACACTTTTGCTACTTTGGGGTCCCAGCCCGACTTATCACGGATCGAGGGTCTTGCTTTACAAGCGCGAAATTCAAAGAATTTACTGAAAAATTAAATGTAAAGCATATACTAAATGCCGTAGCAACCCCAAGAGCTAATGGACAGGTTGAACGCTTCAACCGTACTATATCAGATGCGTTATGTACAAAATGTCACAATAAAAATGATAATACTTGGGATACATATGTAGGCGATATTCAGCTAGGTATTAACACTACAGTCAATAAAACAACGGGTAAAAGTCCATCCGAACTATTGTTTGGATGCAGATTAGTTAGCCCATCAGAAAATGTATTAAATGATATATTAACCGAAACATCTGAACGCGTGACCGGGGATGACTTGATGCAACTTAGATCGGACGCTAGCAACAATATTTGCAAACAACAGGAAACTTCTAAAAAACAATTCGACAAACATCGAAAAACAGCAACATCATATAGTGAAGGCGATCTAGTTAGAATCGAAAGAACTGTAACTGATAAAGATCATGTTGGAAAATCTAAAAAGTTACTTGCTAAATTTCATGGCCCGTACCGTATTACAAAGATTTTACCAAATGATAGGTTCGTTGTTGAAGACACACCCCTTACTAGGAGAGGTAATAAAAGATACGAGAACGTCGTCGCTTTGGATAAAATCCACCCCTGGCTCAGCTTTGACAAATATAATAGTGAAGATAATGAAAGCGATAAAGATGGCAATAGTACTGACTCAATAGAAGAAAATACTTAATTAATTATTACGACGTGTATTGAGTATGACATAATGTATTTCGAGTATGATAAATGTAACGGAAGTGAAAAAGCGATGATTATGGTATGCATATTTACATTATTAATAAGAAATTACTAAACTTATCTGCTAGCATAGGCTATGTGTGATCAGTGCAGAAAGCGAATGGTATTGGGTAACCAATGCTGCACAGATGATTACAGATCATAGCAGACTGTGCAAGATTGTGATTGTGAACGTGAACTTAATAGGCTATATGTGATCAGTGCAGAAAGCGAATGGTATTGGGTAACCAATGCCGCACAGATGATTACAGATCATAGCAGACTATGCAAGATTGTGATTGTGAACTTATCTAATTCTGAGTAACGTTTGTTATGTGGCACCAATGTATACTATTAATGACTTTGTCAAATTAATACATATGGTTGCAGATCATAAGCAAGCGTTGTATGATTAGCGATCATGATAATGATAAATGGAATAGTAAGAATTGAAATTGTATAATTAATTTTTGAGTTTATCATAATTAATTGTTGTAATTTTTTTTTTAATTTCATTGTGAGAGGACTCACCAAGATCGGATGGCCGAGTTGTTAGCTTTATTGTTATAATTTACGTTTATTTTTAATCTGTGTCATCAAATGTATTGCAATGACAACATTAAATGAACGAACAATGCATGTTTAAATTGTTCGTTCATTCATGTTAGCTTTATTAAATTTATATTTATTTTTAATCCGTGTAATCTATAAATGAACGAACAATTCGTATTTAAATTGTTCGTTCATTCATGTTGGCTTTATCGTATTTCGTTTATTTTTTTAATCTATGTAATCGATAAATATTTACGTTATTTTTAATCTGTGCAATCAGTGAATGAACGAACAATTCACATTCACATTTCAATTGTTCGTTCATTCATGACACAAATTATATAAAAGACAGCTGAGTTGTCAAATGGTCATTCTTACAACCGACACGAAACTATAAGGAAGTTTGGTCAATATACAATTGTTGAAATCACGAAGAACACGCTTTTATTTCTGAGATAGGGATTTGATCCTTTATTATCGTGTTGCAAAAGAAGTGAACGCGCACTTTCGTCTATACTCGTAGTTATATTTCCATAGCTGAGATCTCAAGTATCCTAAATGTCTTGTAAGATTGTATGTAAGTTCCGCTCGTCGCCCCGCCAGACACTATGCCCCTAAACTCGCATCACATTTGGCATCGCAATGAAATCGCGGAATCAACAACATCACATGGTTGTTACGTTACATGTTGCGCAATCGCGCCCACTCTTTGTTTATGTTTACACGCCCACACCATCGTCTTATCTCCATACATTCATCATTGTCTCCTGCATTCCATTTTAAACTATAAAAAGTATTTGACTTATATTTTACATAGGGTGGTTGCGATTTGCACTCCTTTTTATCGAACCACAAGGAGAAGTCCAAGTTACGTCACAGATGGTGTAAGCCACCACGTTGGCCATCACCGCTGGACAATAAACAAATTCCTATAACACAACACAAATAACTGACCTACCCCCTTACCTTAGCATGCAATCCGTGAGTAGTTTCGGTTATTACAAACCAATGACTACAGTAACA
The DNA here is from genome assembly GCA_036365455.1 of Macrosoma leucophasiata. NCBI lineage: Eukaryota > Metazoa > Arthropoda > Insecta > Lepidoptera > Hedylidae > Macrosoma > Macrosoma leucophasiata. The sequence continues at coordinate 20,049,224 of JAWQUS010000024.1, read as the reverse complement.
ATCGCACCCTTGCGCTCTTCCTACTCGCATTTGTCCTACCGTCCCGACCAACGGCCTAAGCGAGAGCAGGACACACAAGAGTTTCCTTTATGCAATTAATTAAACAAATAGGCTAAAAGCCATCTACTGTGTAGTAAGAAAAAAGAAAATTCTAGCTACGTCCGTGCTTTTGTCGGATCCTCATGTCGCATAAGCGGAATGTATATGTATATTTTTTAATTAATTTGAAGGGTTTTGTCGCTGAGCGACAATATTGCCCTATTGTAAGGAAATTTCTTGTTTTCTTGCTTTCATCTTCTTTCTTGCTTTTTTTTCATTCTTTAAGCTGAGAGCCATTTGCGCTCTTCACTTGCCCATTGAAGTAAGTCATAAGGCTCTGTCGATAAGCCCACTCCTACTGTCAATTAAAAAGGCTTTGAACTTTCAAGATAAATCGCAAAAACATCGCACGCCAGTCCCATTGTGTTGCGCAACCGCGTCCACTGTTTATATTTACACACCCACACTCTCATCCCCTTATCACCCATACATTTATCATTGTCTTCCGCAATATCAGCTAGTACAGCCTCCATTCATAGTTTTCCGTTGATAACGCTAATATTAACTAACAAAAGTGACATTTCTGTGACGCCATGGATGGAACACTTGTTGCGAATAAATCTGGCGACCGATGTGATCTACTGATGTATGAGATCAGTATTGTTGGTGGCGTGTGCACTTACGCAACAGTTCGGATTATTCTCATAGATAAATAATCTATTCCGTGGTGTTCTCACTTGAGAACTTCTTCTGAGAAGCTTAGGTGACCTTTCAGTTTAAAATGCCTTGGGTCATTCGTTTGCAGATTTCCCTACCTATTTATATTTTTAAAATACAGAGCATTCTCCCTTTCGTTCACTCTTATATTCAGCTAATAAATGATAAAACGCTTCTTCTTCGGGATCGGCTACTGTTTATCCTATAATGAAGTCTTAGTTGAAAATAAAATTATTTATTTATTTATTTATTTATTTATTCTTCAATGCACCGAGTACATTAGGCGGACTTAATGCCACTAGGCATTCTCTAACAGTCAACCTTTGGGATGTGGGACAGGATTGTAAAGGGTGCAATTTATACAAGAACAAAAATTTAGAGAACAATGTAAATTAAACAATAAATACCTTAATAAATAATTATAAATATATTCAGATACGCATTGCGTATATATAAACATATAATATATATAGGAATACGCACAAAATACATAAATAATATATATGACAACACATATATATATGACAACGAATTATTAATCAAAAGAATGAAGAAGATCAAGAAGAGAGTAAGAGGTGATCACGCACCTTTCGCTTAAAAGTAGATTTGCTAGCTGATTTTCGGATGTCAAGGGGCAGCTTGTTCCAGAGCTTAATGGAAGCTATAGCAAATGAATTAGCCAAAAAACGAGAGCGGTGAGCAGGTATTTCAAGAGTGAGATTTTCTGACGACCGGAGGGAATAACTAAGAGAATCGCCTAGATAGTTAAATTCGCATTTCAGGTAAGGAGGAGAGCAAGGATCGTTAATAATAGAATATAGCAAACAGAGCATCCTAGCGGATCTTCTCTGTGGGATGGTAAGCCATTTAAGGTGAGAACGATATGGGGATATATGGTCATATTTTCGTAAACCGAAAATAAAACGGATAGACATATTGAGTAACCGATCCAATTTATTCAGAAGTTCTTGGGAGATATCCGAGTAACTAACGTCCGCATAGTCAATAGTAGGAATGATGATAGACTGCACAAGGAGAGACTTAGTACTAGGAGGTAGAAAATTCTTAAACCTATAGAGAGATCGCAGAGTTGCAGTGGTGCGTTGGCTAATAGATGCAACTTGTTTCTTCCAGCTTAAAGAAGAATCAATGTACAAACCTAGATCTTTAACGCAATCCGTGAATAAAACAGGTAAATTGTTAAATAAAATAGGTGGTAAATCATTATAATTCAGTTGGTTGATGTAATACTGGCTGCCTAGAATAATAGCTTGACATTTTGATATATTAACGGATATTCCAAATTTATTAGACCAGTCAGATATCGCTTTAAGATCCTCGTTGACTGCGGCAATAGCAAGATCTATGTTAGAGACGTCAGCTTGAGCGTATATCTGAAGATCGTCTGCATACAAATGGTAGGAGTTATGAAGGACAGATGTGATAAGATTAATGAACAATGCGAAAAGAAGTGGTGATAGAATTCCGCCTTGAGGTACACCAGAGGCAAGAGTGCACCAATCCGAAATTTCCTGATCAGCACGCACTGCCTGCTGGCGACCGCGAAGATATGATGAGAACCATTTCTGCGCTACTGGAGAGGCTCCAAAATAACTAAGGACAGCAAGAAGAATGTCATGGTCGACGGTATTAAACGCGTTGGAGAAGTCAACGAGAACCAGGACTGTAAGTTTCGAACGTTCCATACCGGACCTGACATCATCAATGACTTTAATCAGGGCAGTAGATGTGCTATGACCCTGGCGGAACCCGGACTGATATGGTGTGAGGAGATCATTTCGAAATACATATGCAGAAAATTGCTTGTGCGTGACGGCTTCTAAGACCTTAGATAAAAACGGGAGTATAGAAATGGGTCTAAGGTGATTAGGTAAACTGGGATTAGGAATTTTAGGGAGAAGGGTTATGAAAGCTTTACGCCAGGCGGAAGGGAAGGTACCAGTCAGAAGAGAAAAATTAATTATATGAGTTAGAGCGGGCAAGATAAAATCAAGGATTAAGAATATCATTCTCCGGCTCACACCATCAGCGCCAACAGCATTCGACTTAAGGGACGAAAGAATTTTATGGATCTCATCACAAGTAACAGCAGAAAAGGTGAAGGTATTAGTGAATGGTGCCATGGAAGTAAGATTATGAATAGTTAATGATTTAATGTTACGATCAAGAAGAGGTATGCTGGAAAAATGCTGGTTAAGGCTTACAAGAGAGTAAGGAAACGAACAAAGGTTAAATCTAGGTTTAGAGAGACCAAGGGATTTGAGAAACTTCCATACGTCGGCAGGGGATGAATTAAGTACATTTTCGTAGATGTAGCGGCGTTTAGCGACCCTTACCATTTGGTTGCAGCGATTTCTTGCTGATTTATAAAGACACCAATTTGCATCGCTGCGATCTCTTCTAAAGGTCCGGAAAGCCTTATCACGTCGTCTCATTGCAATTCGGACACCCCTAGTTATCCAAGGCGCTGGAGGTCGTTTGAGGCGACGTGCTCTTATTGGTGCATGAGAGTCGAATAAATTTAATACTAAACGATTAAGAATTGACACTTTTTCGTCAATCGTAGAGGCAGCCTCAATCGTGGACCAATCAGTTGATAAAGCGTCAGATTTGAGACTTTCAACATTTAACCCTACAAAATTTCGCACATGGACAATAGCTGGCCGCGCCTTGGGAGGTTTGATGTTGTATGATAGATAAATAAGATCATGTCTAGATAGACCCGGGGCAGCACACTGTCCATGATTCAAACAAAAAGATTCCGAAGACACAATCATTAGATCAAGCCAGGAGTCATCAAATTGAATATTATGATGCGTAGTGTCAAGTTGAAGCAAAGAAAGATTTGATGACTCCAGGATTGATCTCAATTTATATGATCTCGCGTCCGTCTTCACCATGTCAGTATTAAAGTCTCCCATGACTATGAGGTGCTTGTACTCGGAGGATAATGATTCAAAAAGAGGTTCCAAAGACGAAAAATAATCTATTGTAGGCGGGCAGTATATAACTCCAAGAACAGCTTTAGCCCCTTTGACAGTAATTTCTATGAAAAGATACTCGGGATTCCCAGTGTAGGCGGGTGTCGAAGATGAGAGAATTTTAAAGGGGATATTGCTACGAAGATACATAGCAACACCCCCGGCTCGTTTGCCCGTACGGTCGTTGCGAATAAGAATATAGCCTGGAAGACTGAAAGAGGTAGAAGGGAGTTCGGGCTTGAGCCAACTTTCTGAAATAAGGATTGCATGTAGAGTTATTCCTGAAAATAAATTTAACAGTTCGGAATGATGCTGGGGAACACTTTGAGCGTTAACATGGCAAATATGTAAACAGTGCGGAAAATTCAAGAACTGTGCATTCAAATTATCACTAAGCGTAAATGAATCATCAAGAGAAGAGAAAGACAAGGATGAGTGATCACTATTGCTAGTAGCAGAGTAAAAAGTTTCGTCATCACACATACAAATATAATAAATAAGTATATAGATAAAAATAAAATATATAAATAGAAAATAAATAAACAGATTATAATAAATTTAGAGCGTTACTTACAAAACAAAAAAAAAAAGTATAAATAAATGAACTCACAACCTGCCGGTTGACTGTAACAAACGTTATACAAAGATTATCATCATTACAGGCAATGCAGAAATTTCAGAAAGAAAAAGAAAAAAAAGGAAACAAAAAGCATCGAGTATTTACCGCTAGCAATACCAAAACTAAGTAAAGAGAGAAGAAAAAAAGACATTAGAAAAAAAAACAAAAAAAAAAAATCTGTTCCAAATATCATAACGAATATCCGATCTACAAAAAAAAAAAAACAGACAGGCAGATGACAAGATGACAAGTTGATGTCAGATAAAGTCAGATTGACGTAAAGTAAATAACTTAGAAAAAAAAATTTAGTGAACAAATAATCTAAAAAAAATATGAGGGTGACAAGAAACACTAACATTAAAATGTTAAGTTAAACAAGAACGAAACAGACTTACACAACCTACAAGTAGTAACAAGACCAATAGTATTGCGAGCGGCAAACATGATAAGAAAAGTTCAATCACTTCTTCACTCTCTTCGACCTGGTGACCACAGGTAGCTCAGTTTTCGCTTGCAGACACTTAGAAGCGGAGATTGATGAATCCTCAAGCGCTTTATTATACTGAGCAGCTAGCGCTACTAGATCATCGTACACAAAAACGCGTCGTCGCTTGCCATCAGGAAGCTTGATGTTGATGTTCCCATCTAAGGTCCAGACGTTTGATAATCCAAATGTTTTTCGTGCTGCAGCAAAGGTAGTCTGTCGCTGGCGAGTGAGGAATTCCGAGAGTACGTATGGTGAACCCTTAAACTTCGATTTTGCATTCCAAATGCTGGATCTGAGAGCCGGAGTAGAGGCACGGAGCAGAATCGGTCTCGATCGGCCTTCACCAATTACACTTCCCAGTCGATGACATACCAGAAGGGAACCAGAGTCCACGCCGGTGATACCAAGATTGGTCTGCAAGACAGATATAACTGCTTCGGACACATTCTCACCTGCTTTCTCAGGAATACCGCCCAATAACAAAAATTTCTGTCTATGCCGCATTTCAATGACATCGACGTTCCGACCAATTTCTGATAGTTGTAATTGTAATGAACTAAACACCGTCCAAACGTGGTCCTTAAAAGTGTTAAAGTTCATGGCGAGGGTGCTCAAATCTGAAGCTGGAGTTGCATTCTTTAGATGTGATTCGAATTCAGCCATCCTTTGACTCAGAGATGCCATAGCAGTCTTTTGGAACTCAGCCAAATCCGCAAATGTAGACATAATGGTGTTGATTTTTGTTGAAAATGGATTGCAGTGATTGTATAATACAAGTGCAGTGTAGACAAGCTTGTCAATTTACCGGCAGGTTGGTACAGGTTATATTTCAATTTTTTCTCATGGATTGTAATTATTACACACTATATGATATATTGTGTAATTACTAATAAAATAAGGTGAATTTTATTTATTAAAACTGTATATTATGAATTGTAAAATAAATTAAATATGAGAGCACATCTGGTCAGTAAATTTGCACCTACCCGAAAAAAAATTCTCATCTTATACATCGGTAATATATCCCAAAAAATACTGCCTTGGTAGTTCGGTGGTGGTGGGTAGACTGTTTCACTCAAGTTCTTGGTTTATTCCCTAGGTCAGGTGGTTAATGCATTTAGGTTTTCACGATTTTTCAGCAGATTTCCAGTTCCACTTTCGGATTTTGGTAACGGTCGCACATCAATGAGCTCGCCACCTATTGGATGGGATAATCATTACTAGCGATATATTTATTTACCTCTATCTACCACTTCGGTAAACACAAGCGTGAAGGTTTTTTTTTTGCGAAAATCCGGGCCAATTTTTTTACCAAATATTCCAGTCGTAGTTACCTTGATATATCGTCGCACAAAATCTTCCAAATTGCTCTTCATTCCATTAGCATGCCCATTCGAACCGGCAAAAGACCAATTGAATCTTATCACGATGTAATTTTCCAATCGTCCTAATTAGATGTATGTAGTATCGTAAACATGCGCACTAAAACTTGGATCGCGACTTGTTTGTAAGCCAGCTTTTGTTGTGGCAACTAGAGTCTGATTAATTTGAATGAAAGTGATGCTATTTAAAGTAACTACTTAATTGTTGACTTCATTGTATGTTGGGAACGGGCTAACAGGCTTTGGTGCTCATGCTCAGCTCAATAGTGACTTTTTCAAGTTTAATCTTAAATGTATGGTATTATACCTATTAATATGGTTTAAAAGGTATACTTGATCCAATCATTTAAGAGCTCATTAATATCTGAAAGAAATTGCTTTAAGCAATAAGCCCGCCTATTGTGCATATCCATACTATTGTCTCTGTTAATTGTTACTTTTGGTGTACTATAAAGAGTATTACTACTACTACTACGAGTACTAATAACGTTGGTTTTTACGTAAATATCCTTAGACCGTAATATTCAGTAACGAATATGTGTTTACATCATCACCAGCAGGCTTACTTCCGACAACGATTCGATTTCGATCTCGTTTCTCGATTCGAACTCGATCTTGATTTAAAAGTCGTAATCCCGAGCAGCAGGCCTACTCTTGATTCCAATTTCGTGAAATCGCTTTTGGATTATCCAATAATTACGACATTTCCTACTCTTGAATACGATACTAGCGCCACATTGTTTTAATATTGAGTGATTCTTGAGTGAACTAATTGGGATTGTGTAAATCCGTTGTCTGGACAAAAATGCTACTCTTGACGCGATTTTGACAGCTCAATATTGTTTGATTATTGTGTTTGATATTGGTTTACTATTGCCTTCCACCCAATAAAGAAAGTGTATCTTTTTTGGGATTGTTTTACAAGAGTTTTATACAAAAGTCATTAAAATGGCCCGATTAGCTCTTATGTATGGTGAATTGAGAGAAGCACATAAACGAGAGCTAAGGGAACGCCGTAATGAACGTCGATTGATGCGTTATATGGATAGAGCATTTGCTGTGAGTGAAGACGAGTTTATGGCTCATTATAGAGTTTCAAGAGAAATATTTGACGGTCTCTTTGAAGATTTGAAAAACATAATCCCACAACCGAGACGAAAAAGTGATATATCTCTCAAACACAAGGTAAGCTCATGATTATAGCAGTGCACAAACTTATAAGTTTTCCGTGGTTCCACTGTTCCCAGTGTCTGTCTAGTCTTGTGCATTGAGGCCTAACACGACGGGCTTCGCCGGGTACACTTTAAAAATTAAAGGCCGCCAAGAGTCACTGCACCTTACCCTGATAAATGTTTCAAACTAAATTTTATGTGCTAAGTATATAAACAATGAAACATTTTAAACAATTACCCTATGTGTTGTTACAGATTTTTGTAACTTTGTCTTTTTATGCCACTGGGAGTTACCAAAGGCTTGTGGGAAGGGCATATGGTACAGTCATGTCCCAACAATCAGTCTCACGCGCAATAAGAGAGATAACAGAGGCATTAAATAACCCTGTTATATGTAATAAATGGATTAAGTTTCCTCGGACAATCCAAGAGAGGAATGCAATTAAAAGAAGGTATTTTTTATTATTTATTTTTAAAACTAGTAAAGTAAGAAACAAAAATATTTGTTTTCTTGGTTCCACATAACACACACATATTATATTTATGGAGAAAAAAAAATTACTTAGTGATAAAAATTTACAATCAATAATAATCTATGTACCTAAGTAATCTAAGTTTCCAAATAAAGTGCATGCTAAATAGTAACAACATTATTTTTTTCAGATTCTTTGATAAATTTGGTATCCCGGGTGTTTTAGGTTGTATTGATGGCACTCATGTAGCCATTATAAGACCTAAAGAGAATGAAGAAAGATTCTATAATAGAAAGCATTTTCATTCCAGAAATGTTTTAATTGTAAGTTTTTCCTATTGTTCAGGTTTAAGTTCATTTATTAACAAAAGTCACTTTTCTTATGTATTTTCTTGTTTTCAGATTTGTGATGCTGATCTTAACATATTGTCTGTGGACTCCTCCTTCGGTGGAGCTTCACATGACAGTTTTATATGGAATCAGCATCCTGTTAAAAATCATATGATAGCCTTAAACAATAATGGAGAGGATGTCTATTTACTTGGTAAGAAATTTCACTGAATAAATTGCAGGTATAAGCCATAACAAATACATTTGTATGAGTAAATCATGTTTTTATATTATTTTTAGGTGACTCTGGTTATGCACAGAGAGAATATTTGATGACACCTATTGTAGATGCCCCTGTAGGCTCACCAGACGAGTACTACACCAAAGTGCACTGCTCTGCACGAAATACTGTAGAGTAAATATCTATCTCTAAGTCATTTAGGTACAAGGAACTAAAACATATTTTTAACTGGTGACAAGTACCGGCTGCTTATATCTTCAGAGAATACAAACAGAGGTAACATATAAAGTAATAAAGGTGAAACAATAAAGGTCATAAAATCACAAATCTGTAACAATGAGACCAAAATTGAGAAAATAATTTGTAACTTTATGATAATAATAAAACTATGTTTAAAAAATAAAATGTTTATATTTGTTATTAAAATATTTACACTTTAATGAGATCTTTCATTTTAACAATATCTATGACAACAAAGTACTTCCTATAACAGAAAAAAAAAATCTTATTTTTATGAAATAAATTGCTAGCTGCAAGACATGAGAAAAAAATTAAATTACATTTTGGACTTATTCTTAATTGGTTAGTAATAGCTATAAAGAAATTCACATAATTAAACTCGAGACTCAAAAATTTATTTAATCACTTGGAAATAATAGAATTGGCTTGTGATACGTTGATCAATATGTCAATTTAAAAAAATATAAAATAAATAATGATTAAAAAAATAATAGGTATCAACAGAATGTTCCATACTCTCTTTTACAAACGGCAAGCTAAGACTCAATAAAAGGATATGGGGCATTCTTTGTCATTCACTGGCAGAGTTCCAAAGCCCACATTACTGAGAAAAAACCTGCCAAAACAAAACTCAGAAGGGTCTTTTCAAAATATGTTCACTTACAATTATATTCACAATATGATAATTATAACTATGTTTTACAATATCTAGTACAATGCACATTCATTTCACACAATTATTGTTTAAAGTCTTGTGGAGCTAGATCAGCATTCGTCCAGGCACCTCTATCCTTTATTTAGATAGTAAACGAGTCTATAGTATGCATTTTTACATAGTGTGCGTTTAAAACACGACTTGAATTTAATATCTATAAGTTCAAGAATGTTGGACGGAATTTTGTTATAAAACTGTATACAACATGTTAAGAAACATTATGTGTTTTCGATATGTGAAAACTTGGAAAAGCCAATATTTATTTTTATTTCTGGTATTATAAGTATGTATGTCATTAATTTTCAAAAATAGGTACATGTTTTCCCTATCAATCAGAATCAGAAACTCATTTAGGGTGACAGGCACCTCTTATGACAGGTCAAAAACAAAATAAATTAAAGTGATTAACAATTGATATACAAGTCAAACAAGATAAAAATATATATGTATAATATTAACATAATTAATAATATTAACATTACTACAACAGGCATTACGATAACTCCTTTGAAACAAGTTGCATCATAGGTAAAGTTGCACATTAACATTTCACAATATTTTAAGATAATAGCACCGTAGATTCTAAATTTTAACAGTTAACGAAAAAATAAATTATTATTATAGGTATATTGTTTTCATTTAGGTACACAAGTAAGTGTTACATTATTTGCCAAGAAAATCACAAACTCACATTAACTTAAATAATTTTGCAGATGTCTAGGGGCTGGAGTTATCACTTGAAACAAACATAAACTGTAAAATATAAGTTTGCTAATACAGGAAATTTAAGAGATATGTATGGGCAGTTATAATTTAGCATAAACCAGTGAGCTTATAAATAACTTATAATATCATTGGCATAAAAAAACAAGCTATATTCATGTAGAAAAATAATGATCATTTATTTATGGTAAAGCTTCAGTGGAGCAGCTGCAGCCTAGGCATTTAAACCTGTCTTTTGTAGATATCTATAGACACCAATACTGAGCTACCAGCAGCAAATACATCTGTCACCAAATGGTAGTGTTCAGCACTATTGTGCTCTGGTTAGGTGGTAATTTATGACTCCCTAATAACTATCACAGAGGCAAACCAGGATGGCCTCATGGGGTGGCCACATCTTTTTGTCTAGATGTCTAAAGGCTTCAGTATTCACTTACCGTCAATGTAAAATGTGAACACATTTGTTAAATCATTGATGTGGCCGGTTTATCTGCTCTAATGCTGCGGCAATGCGGTTCATTGCTGTAGCTATATCTTGTAAAGCTGCAGTAGCTCCCTGCAGTCCGTTGGCGACATTGACGAACGCCTCCGCCGTTTTGAGTTCGGCGTCGACACGGTTTCTTTCAATTTCAGCAAGCCGGTCCATCGCAGCATCTACATTCCGAGCCGGCCTGTTGCGTCGTCGGCGATTGCTAGCTCCGCTCCGCTCGCTGCTTGCCTGCAATTGGGCGGCTGGAGGTGTGGACTGAGTTGGACCAGCTGCAAATTTTAATATAAAAGAAAAATCAAATCAATTTTTATTACAACAACAGAAAATGTGAAGAGAAGTAAATAAGTATAAAAACTAACATGAAGTTGGTGCTTCCAGGTGCTCAATTAGTATGACAGGAGAATTAACATCAAGAACTGGTTCTGGTTCCTCTATGATCCGGGATCCTGTTTCCTCCACTGCACCAACCCTATCAATATTTAAATTCTGAAAAAAAAAGAGAATAATTTATAATTATATATAATAAATTCAATAAATAAATTCATATTTGTAAAATAATTACCGGATTTGGGAATGGATTTATTGCTAAACCCGAATCCCCTGATGCAAACTCTAGTCCACCCATTATTGCCACCAGTCTTTTATCAAGAGGTGACAAATGGGGCAATCCGTGGTCCACACCTCCACCCGTGCGCCTAGCAGAAGCATTTAACAATGCACTCTGTTTTTTCAGAGCACATTTCTTCTCTGCCCAGTACTAAAAATCATGCAATAAGTATACATGCTGTTACATTAGTAAGCAAACATGCCTTTATATTAAGACAAACATCAATAATTTTGCTCCAATAGAAAAAAGTTCTCTAATAATGAAGTAAGTAGGTACAATTCCTTTTTCATTTTCAGCTCAGTAACTGCATGCCTGTATTCCCCAGTGGGGTAAGCAGAGAAATACATCCATGCAAATACACACAATAAAATTCACAGGTAGCAAGCCTATTGACATTAATTGGGAAAATTAAGTAGGTCCATGGACGAAACTGGAATATTTTATACCCAGGGATCGAACCCGGGGACGTAGGCATATCGGTGGTGATATTAATAGTTATTATGTAACTTTCATAAACATGTAAGGTGTTTATAGTCAAAACTCACAGATTCGTATCAATACAGCAGTGTTGAACATAAAATACTTTATTATGAAATAATTAATCATCACTCACCTTAGCCCATCCTTGTGCCGTCTTATTGGCACCACCTAGAGCATTGATAGATGATGCCAATGTCTCCCATTTTCTACGAGTTTCTACTTTTGCTTGAGCCGTCCGCAGCAAGCCCTTCGCAATTCCTGGATTTTGTTCCAGGAATTCCACCAAGTGCTCAACTTGGCTGTAGCTGGGACGACTGCCAGCCATATTAACTTATTCAATCTTTGTATCAATACGAATAATCTAAAAAAAACACAACTTGGAAAAGTTGGAAACTTTTAAGATTCGATGTAATTTGAAACTTTAATAGATTCGCGGCACTAATATGACACATACTTGTCATTGTGAAGTATGACTTTGACATTTGCCCACTTTTTTTTTTCATTTTTTGTAGTTAAGGACAACACATACAATTGAAAACGTGAAATAATTTGTTAGTATATTAAATATTTGCCTATATTTCGTTAAAAAGTGAAAGCAATACTTTTGAAATTATGAAATGACTATCAAATTAGGTTAATATTGATGTTTAAACCCTAAAAGATTCACTTTGTTCGTAATACCGATTTATCGTTTAATGAATGTCATAAACTCCAACACTAGTACGAAGTGTAGCGTCCTTGTAACGACGCAATTATTGGCCAATGTCAAATCCAATTCCAATGTTACGGAGATTATTTTCAAGAGTACCAAATCACGTGACTTCTATTATTGGATTGGGATCGGATTGGAATCGGATTCGTATTGTCATTGATTTGAAGAGTAGACCTGCTGATTCGAATTGTAAAACGAGATCGTCGTTCGTTCGAGTGTTATCAGTGTCGTTACGCGTTTATAATTGTTTATTTAAGAACCGCCAGGTGGATTAAATAAACATGCCGTATCTTTTGTCCGTTGTAGTTGATTAGGGACCATCTATAAATTAATTTTAATGTTTGGGGGAGAGGGGGGGGGAGGATCAATGATGCGTGACAAAGAGCAGGCGGAGGAGGTCAGTCAGGTATGCAATTTTGTGTCACAAAGCACAGTTAGGAGAGAAGGTCAAAAATGTATAACTGTCGAATAGGGGGGGAGGGGGAAGGGCAAGAGTTATTGCGTGATAAGGGAGAGAGGGTAAAAAAATAATAATAATATTACGGAAAATGATAATGTTGGACATGGATGTTCTTATGGGGAAGGGGGGAGGGGGTCAACTGCCCTAACCGCTCCTTGATCCTACCTTCCTCTCAATGATATTATCCATGTCACCGGGTAAGTAGGTTCTTAGCAGGTTTACAGCCATTATGTTTTTTTTATGTTATGGAAGTGGCAAATAAGCATGCAGTTCACATTGATGTTAAGTGATCTGTGACTGCAGCCTGTAGACACCTACACTAACACCAAGGTCAAAATGCAGATGCGTTACCACTCCTGAGGCCTAAGGTGTTATGCCTTTGTGCCTGAAATTACAGGGCCGTACATTACCACCTGACCGGAACACGATAGTGCTGAACACTAACATTTAGCGGCAAGTAGATATACCTATTAGCTAATGCGGTGGTGCCTACGCCCGCGAGCTCCGTCACTGGAGCTCTACCACCAGTATAAAATGAATGTTTTTAATAAACCAGGTAAATATCATATTACGAGGTATATATTTTCATAAAATGTTGATCATTGATTACTCAAATTGTCTTTATAATAGGTTGGGGAAAAAGTCTTTTCGCATTATAGTATGTATAAACTTGTAATAAAATCTCTTTGGCTGTAGTATTTGTATCTGGCTGGTTTTGGTATCATTGAAAGTTAAAATTTTAAAAAACATAATTCCTAATTCAAATTAGGCAAATGTGTGATTTTCATTTGTTTTTCGTACTGTTAAGATGAGTGAATCTAATGAAGATATTCGATACATTTTAAAATTTTACTACAAAAAAGGTAAAAATGCAACGCAAGCCGCAAAAAAAATTTACGATGTTTATGGAACTAGTGCAGTGTCTGTGAGAGTAGCACAAATTTGGTTTAAGCGTTTTCAATCCGGAAATTTTGATGTCAAAAATGCACCTCGCTCTGGTCGCCCTATTACGGATAAAATGGATGCCATTTTGAAAAAGTGGAGCAAGATTGACATATCAGTATATACGACGTAGCTGAAGAACTGAGAATTGATCACAAAACAGTTTTGGCGCATTTGAAAAAGCTGGGTACAAAAAAAAGCTCGATATTTGGGTACCTCACGAGCTCACTGAAAGAAACCTAATGAACCGTGTACTCATTTGTGATTCTTTATTACGACGTAATTAAACCGAATCATTTTTGAAGAAGCTGATCACTGGTGATGAAAAGTGGATCACGTACGACAAGAACGTGCGAAAATGGTCGTGGTCAAAGGCCGGTCAGGCTTCACAGACTGTGGCGAAACCCGGGTTAACTCGCAATAAGGTGATGTTGTGTGTGTGGTGGGATTGGAAGGGCATTATTCATTATAAGCTATTACCACCAGGCAGGACTATCGATTCTGAACTCTACTGCGAACAACTGATGAGATTAAAGCAAGAAGTTGAGAGAAAGCGGCCGGAATTGATCAACAGAAGGGGTGTGGTGTTTCATCATGATAACGCTAGACCTTCTTCGCCACACATCTATAGCCACTCAGCAAAAATTAAGAGAGTTTGGCTGGGAGGTGTTAATGCATCCGCCGTATAGTCCTGACCTTGCACCTTCAGATTTCCACCTGTTTCGGTCTCTTCAGAATTCTTTATGCAATGTTAGGTTAACATCACGAGAGGACTGCTAAATCCACTTGTCGCGGTATTTTGATGAGAAGTCCCAAAATTTTTAAAGCAATGGGATCATGTCCTTACATACAAGATGGCAAAAGGTTATCGAACAAAATGGTACATACATACTTTAGTTAAATTTAAATAAACTTTATTAAAAAATGTTTTGAATTATCTTAAAAAATGTGAAGAAACTTTTTCCCCAACCTAATATACAAAATAACTTGTAATTTTGAGATATTAAGTGTTAAAAATAACTTTACAATCCAACTCGATCTCAAAAAAGTACCTCTATTGTTATCGAATAATTTGACGCTTAAATTCGATCGAAGAACTCGATTCATAACTGTCAATCGGAGTGCAGAGTACGCACATCTCGATCCTAACGAATTCTTCGATTTCATCTAGTACCAATTCGAACCACCGTACGATTATGCGCTAGTGTTGAATTCAAGAGTACGAAATTGCGTTCAGCCGAATCAAACTCGATTGATTCAGAACTCGATGCTGTCGGGAGTAAGCCAGCTGTACGCTGATTTGCTCTTTCTATTACATTAAATGTTTAGGTGCAATTGGTTACTACCTATTTTTAAACTTTTGAGTACTATAAAACCGGTGGTAAAGTTCTAATGAGGGTGGGGTCCCACCGTCAGCCGCCAAATGGTAATTAATGTTCAGCATTAGTAGCTTGGTGTTCCGGTTAGATGGTCAAAACTGCTTAGGACTCTTCTATTTTTATTAATTGTATTTTGAAATTATTATTCTTGGAAATTAATGACGAATATTTGAATTATTATTGTTATTAAATTATTTTATTTTATTTTAATATTTAGTTTAGCATTTGACAAATTATTAAAAAAAAAATATTTGTGAATTTGTAATAATTATGGGTTTATTAGCCTGAATAAAAAGATTTTATTATTTATTATTATTTCTACGTAATTAAGAGATAACATGAAACTCTCAAAAATGGCACAACTAACTGCTCCTACACTTCTCATCAACCATGCCAAATCTTGCACGTGCCTCTGAGCGTGCAATAGGCTTCTAAAAGGGGTCTACAGAGATTTCTCTTGCGTGTGCGAATGTAAAGATCAATGACCGAATGTGTTATGAAACATTTCGAATACAGTCGTATGGCATTGCAGCCCAAGTAAGCTTATTAAGCTCACAAAGTAATCTTCACGGTCACTGGTAACAGAGTTGCCTGTCGCTTAGACTTTCGGCAGACGGATTCCGACTGCAAATTTGCTATTTCAATGCAAGTACGACAACATAAACCTGCGAAACAAACTTTTAGTCCGATTGCAGCAAGTGTGCAATTAGCATTGAAATGGCACGCACACTGCACTCTCATTGGATATTGACAGTAATCAGACTGCAGGGTTGATTTCTAGTTTTATGGCAGTCGTGTCGTTTTTTTTTAAATAGACATGTAACATAAAATACTCAAGGCAACGCAGCAGATTGCTCTCCTGCACTCTTCTACAAATCTTGCACGTGCATCCAAGCGGATAATAGGCTGAACTTATTAAGATCATAGAAAATGCTTCATGGCCACTGTTAATAGAGCTTAAACTAATTTATCCGTCGCTAAAACTAGAGACGCATGCAATCCGCATTTCATATTTATTCCGACTGATAAAATGATGTACAGTAATTATGCAGGCGGTGTGCAGTTGCCAACGCGCACTGACTGCAATCGGCCTGCACCGCTAGTTTGCAGTTCTGTTACTGTTAACTGCATTCAAATTTAAAATTTACAGTTGAAATTCAGCCCGCCTGTTTAGGGCCTAAATGTTAACTTATTTAAAAAAAAAAACTGGGTTTATAATCCGCATATTAGCGGCATCTAATTACAAAACGAATACAAGTTTGCGGTCAATTAAATCCAGCCATTGCTACTTATTGAGCAAGCCACATATTGTTAATAACATGTGATTATTATGAAGGGCTTGTTCTTAATAATTATCTTATTGACATGACTAATAAAAAAGGTACGGAAAAACTAAGATAACTCACGGCCAAATGTACGGTTCTCCTTCGTAAATATTTTCTCATGCCTACATCATTGTAATGTTTAATTAATTGTTATTGCTATAATTATTATAGTATGATGTTCATGACGATTATTTGTATCGCATACATTGAATTACGCGATAGGCTATAACAACACTAAGCACTCGACGTCAGGTTCTTATCGCGGGCGTGTTGTTGATTTCCTAATGCTTTTCTAGTTGAACAATGCGCTTCCGATAGTGGAATAGAATTTTCACATATCGATTTTAAAGTGTAAATAGCCCCTAACTACAAAATTGTAATGCAGTAATATGAATTTTAAGAATTAATCCCTTTTTTTACCAGTGGAAAATGCGTTACGAATATCCACCCTTGGGGACAGGGGTGGGTTATATGGGACTCCGAGAAAAGACATCCGTCTACCCACTAAAAACCCCTGGGTGTTCCGACTCGTCTGCCATTAGTGGCGGGGTTACGGGAAGACTATCGCACACATCCGCGACCCCACCGGCGGCTGCCCGTTTCCGAGCCCTCCTCGGAGCCTTTCGGCTCCAACTAACATTAGTGGCGTACGGAACATCAGCACGCCAGCCAGCCTGGGACCTCTCCATTCGGGCGACGGTCATCCCTTAGTCCGGCGCCCGAAGGTCCCTGCCCTGACCACCCACAACGCCAGGCGTCCCAAGACGCCCGCGTGGCGAAGTCCAGGGGGAACGGCCACGGGGGAGCGAACGAACAGGGACGAACTGACCCTCAACCGCCCCCCCACGGCCCCACCACGTCCCTGTTTATTTATACTCCCGCCTCACTATTGAAATGGTTGACCGCCATTGTTCGGTTGCCTGACCAATCTAGTGGGATAATTCACCTCCACTAGAAAGCCGTCATCACGTCATAACGCCGTCAAGTAGTAAGTTTAAGTAAGCTTAATTCTGATTAATTTGTTTTGAATTTTTATTTTTATACATATTTTTCTTTGTTTACAAACCATAGATCGTCGCAGTCTACGCTCGCCATTGTATGTCTGTATAATTGCAACAATATGTGTCTTGTATCAAGGGTTGGGACTAGCGCTTTTAATACAAGTTATTCCCTAACTTAGCAAAAGTTCTAGTTGCGACACACATGAATTTGATGAAATATGCATTAACGCTATCTTATGTACAACTATGTTTACTGTATAATTGTAAACTGTAATAAGCAAATAAATACATTATTATTATTAAAAAAAAAAGTAGTGGTCTCGCCTTGGCAAATGCTTACCTACATGAAAATGTTTTTGGATAGTTATTACGTGGCCATGCAACATTGGCAATGGTTTTTGATCACCGGAAACTTCTTCGATGGTAGTTGTAGGTGTAGTAGTAGTAGTAGTAGATCTTGAGCGACCCCTACGCGATGACTACAACCAATAGGAGCGGAGCATTCTTAAAAAATGTAATGCGCGACAAATGTTTTCTAAGGGTCGGACGTCGCGAACGCACCTAGTGTAAAATAATTGTATAATTTTGTTCGCTGTCGCTTATCTGACGGCCGGCGAGACTATTTATAACAACAAGCGATTCTGTGTAGGTACATGTGGTCGTTGATAATGCACGCAAGGTTGTCGTTTTGCAGTTATTTTATTAAGTCTTTGTAAATTGTCGAACAAGAACACAGTTCTAAATTATCTAAAGTCTAATACTGCAGCCTATAGATGTCTACACAGGAAACCAGAAAGCTCCATGCAGATTCCTAGTCTTATATAATAATTATTAGGATATTTAAAAAATAGGACTCATACATTGCCAGCAAACCAATGGTAGCTCTGAACCATATAGATGAGTAATAATCAGTGCATACCACGCAGATCTCACTATTTTATACAAAAACCACATCACGTCGTGTGATCAGATACAATTTCAATTTCCAATTTATTATTGAAAAAAAACACAACCTTTCGCGCCATCTATCGCATTGTTTGATACGTATATTATTGTCTTTATTTCCCTGTCAACACTTTCAGAGAAATATAGGCGTTACTCATACTTTTTATTCATTTGCCTGAAACACAGGTTTTACCTAGTTCAGGCAACCCAAATATGAAAATTTGTTACATTTTAAGTAAATATTAAGACATTTTTGTAAACCTTTGTCATTATTTTGGAATAAACAATTATTGTATTGTATTGTATTTATTATGAATATTATCATACAACCCTACACAGCAAGTAAATTGACGGAAATTTCGATCGTTTCAAGGTGTTGTCGGATGCTGCTTGATAACCCCTGATCTCACTTTATTCCATAAATAAACGTCTCTCATAAATATTAACCGATGCGACGCGCTAGCTTGATATACGCATACGAAGAAGATAAGACTGTCTGGTTTCCTGTATACTGTATATCACACTTAACTCATTCAATGCTCTGCTCGCCCATCGGCGGGCACGACATCTCGTAAACTTGCCCGCCCACCGACGTCCCAACATGAGACTTTAGGTGGCATGGCATAGGCCGTAAATGAATTAAGTTTTTTAGAGTTCCATAGCGTACAAGGAATAAGAAAGACGTACTGACAAACGATAGGATAGTATCATCTAATCTAAACTAATGTTATAAAGAGGTCATATTTTTTTGTTTGTTTGTTTGTAATGAATAGGCTCAATAACTACTGGACCGATTTAAAAAATTCTTTCACTATTCGTAAGCTACATTATCCACGGGTAACATAGGCTATATTTTATTTTGGAAAAATAAGGTTCCGTAAGATATGTGGGTTTTTCAGACACAAGGTGTAAAAAATCAACCAGAAAGTTACTTATTTTGCGTACGCTGCCTAAACTATAAAAGATATCGAGGAAGACTTAAGGCTATATCTATGTATAATCACGCTAAGACGAATAGGAGAGGGTAGGCAACATTGCACCGCGCGAAGCCGGGGCGGGCCGCTATCTTATACATAAAATTTCCATGTCACAATGTTAGTTACCGTACTCCTCTGAAACGGCTGGACCGATTCTCATGAAATTTTGTGAGCATATTGGATAGGTCTGAGAATCGGCCAACATCTGTTTTTCATAACATTTTTAAACATTTTTTTTGTATTTTCTAGGGCGATACGACGTTTGCCGGGACAGCTAGTTGATATAATAAAGATAGAGTAGCAAAAAAATATGGTTGTTTTTATTTGGATCTCTTTTTGTTGTGCAACGTGCTCCGCTCCACCTTGGGTCTAAATCTGCGTTCTGTTATTAGTCACTTTTCAATAGTGAGTTTTTTGTCTGTATTTTTTTTTATAAATTAAACCTTTTCTTTTATATATTCACGCCAACTCCCTTACGGGGTATGCAGAGAGTGTAAAGCGCCAGCTCCGTAATTAATCGCTTATCGCGATGACGACACATTCTGCTGAACTGCATTGTAGGTAATACAAACACAATTATATATTATTATGTCACATTGCTATACGTGGTCTCCCCTTTCAAAAAAGTCTATGAGAAAGACGATTCATTCTGTAGTAATATATAGATTAAGGTCAACAAAACGTGGACAGCTCTTAAGTTATTCCCTTTCGGCGTAACCATTCGAATACGGATGAAGTAAGAATGCTATTTGTGATAATAGATTCCATGATGTAATGGATTAAACAGTAAAACACGTTGTAAATAAAGATAAAGGTCATCCACTTACGTGTCTGTGTGAATGGTATCCTGTACAGTTGCAATCTACGAACATACTAGACCTAGTATACATTCGTTTAATAAGCATTTAACATTCCTGTTTTTCGAAATTATTTTTTCAACTGACGCAGTAGTTCAGTGTTAAAAGGGCACTTCATTTTAAGGTCTTACTGGCGTTCGATCATTTGGTCTTGGCCTTTTGTGACTGTTTCCATTTTTCGTAGGCTTACCAGTGCCACTCTCGGTGCTTGGTGTAACGAAATGATCTTTAGGTTATACGTGTAGATAATATAACCTAAAGAACAATACATTTTGTTTTTAAATAAAAACAAACAGCACCTTTAAATTATAACTTTGAAATCAGTTGTAAACGTGGATATTACTGTTATACAATACTCTACATTCGCCCTGGATTTCCTTATCCGCTGGGAAATCTCTAGATGTGGAACATTCCATCCAATCGACAGAAACCTTGCAAAGTTATACTATGAACTATTTATCATAATAAAAAATAATGACAACCCTTGAAACGACTGCTTTACTCGAGTCTCTCCCCTTTTTGCGGGAGGCCTGGAGCTTACTCCACCACGCTGCTCCAGTGCGTTATCTGGGGTCATTGGTCATTTATCAATTGGTGATTGAGACAAAGGACGTTGACGCAACCAATCACGTTATCTAATTGCTACTAAATGATAGTGGTCAGCGTTACCGTGTTTCGATTAGGCGATCTAATACCGAAATTATAATCATTATTTTTCAACTTTCAATTAGGCATTAGGTCTTAAGGTGAGATTCACAGACCGCACCACGACTTGAGCAAATTACGGTTAGAACTGTCAAAACCCATACTGTACTGACAGTTCTAAGCTCTCTTTTCACTACTTTGCTCAAAGTAAAGTCATAATGTGGACTTACGACCCTTAATAATAAAGATAAGCTGACATTGGGAATAGTGACACAAAGTCTAAGAGACAGATTAGTTTTAAGATTTTCGGTTCAAGCTTCATGCACATTTTTATGCGCTGCATTATTCACAGTAGGCAGTATGCACTCTTCTTTGCCACTTTCATTACAAAAAAAACCTGTTTAGATGTAGTTTGTTTTTAAATGTCTCGGTCTTTAATAACTGCGACAAATTCATGTTTTTTTTTTTATGTAATGGAGGTGGCAGACCTGCCTGTTCACATTGGTGTTAAGTGATGACTGCAGCCTATAGACACCCAGACAAAGACCAGGTCAAAATGCGTTGCCAACTCTGAGACGTTCGTTTTTATATCTCTGTGGTAAGTTATTACGGGGTCATACATTGCCATCTAATCGGAACTCGATAGTGCTGAACACTACTATTTGGCGACAGAAAGATTAGGTAATGCGGAATTAAGGATTCAAAACTTTCTTAACACTTCCCTTCATTCCAAGTGCGTTCAACTAAATGCTTCTCATCTTTATGATATTACTTAAATGTTGTCATAAATGAGATGAGATATCAAAGAACCTTACACGTGCAATGATATATCAAAGAGTACTCCTGCTTTGATCTTTGTATTTAATCCTTTTGGTCGGATTTATAATCAAATATATGTTGTTCATTTTCCTACACAGATTAAGCTGATTATCTTTTGATGACTGCCGTCGATATCAGCTTTTATAATCATTAACGGGCTCTTTATTAATGTGCCAAAATGTCCCTGATTTCGTCGGTTCCCTTTCAATACAATTTATTAGCAAATAAAACATGAAGAGTCTTCTTGTAGGGTCACGCTCTTCCAAGTATGCTTTCCCGTTCTTATCATTTTAAGTATCTTTATAAATAAGATGAGCTCAGAAGTTACACGTGTACCAGAGTACAATATCTTAAACATAATCTACGAACGATCTTTGGATTAATACCTTCATTGCTGGATTTATAAGCGATACTTAGTTATCAAACACGTGGAACAGATTTACCACTACATCTTACTTTTGTTTGAATAACAGCGGGTTGGCTACTAACCCGTATCTCCACCAATCCGCATTGGAGCAGCGTGGTAGAGTAAGCTCCAGGCCTCCCCCCCAAAAAAAGAGGGGAGAGACGCGTGCCCAGCAGTGGGACGTATAATAGGTTGCCTTTATTAACTGTAGAAAAAAAGTTGTTGTTTTCCTAGGCTGTTTACTTTTGGAGTTTTCCTTTAACACCATTTGATAATGAAATGAATTTAATGTATCGCCTCTTTATCAATAGGTGTCTCTTTACCACGATTGCTTTGCCAAAATTCATCTTCTTATATCCCTGGTTCACTTAAAAGGTTTATCACGAACGTAGATGACAATTCTTCATGATAACTGGGTAATGGGATTTTGATTAATAATGTTTTTCAATAAGTTTTCTATTAGAGAAGTTAGAAAAAAATAACCATCTTTTCAATATCTTCGTAAATGAGCTAAGAACGATCTTACACGTATACACAATATCTCAAATAAAAATCAAATAGATTATTTGGCGATTATATTACAATAGATATTAGACTTTGTCGGATGAGATGCTACATGCTACATTTTAATCGTGCACGCGGAATGTATTTGACCGTTCTAGATTACTTTTGTTTGAATAGCTGTAGAAAAATACCGTTGAAGCTTTTCCTTGGCTGGTTTTGCTTTTAATATTTTCCGTTAGCTGGTTGTGTCAATTGTGGTGCCATTGTTCGTTTCTATATCCTTATTAAACTCCGCGATCTTATCATTAACGATAAGTGCAAAGGAATTATAAACATCTTATTTTTTTTTAATATCTTTGTAAATTAAATAATGAGAGCTCGGAAAGACCATACACGTGTATAGTGTGTACGCAATATCTCAAACATAATCTTCTTACGACCTTTATTGTCGGAATAGAAGATAAATGTTAGTCGTGAATGCGGAACAGATTGACCGTTTCAGATTAAATTTGTTTGAATAACTGTTGAAAAACTTGTTGTTTGAGTAAACTGTTGTTGTTTGTTATAAAAAATATATTTCACTAGCATGTGTTATTGCAAAAAATAATATGAAAATTTGCTTTTAATATTTGCCGTAAACACAAGTAGCAGTGTCATTGGTCGTTTCTTCATAAATGTCCTTATTCTGCGGTCTTCCATTATTACTGATGAGTGTCAAGAATTATAAAAATCCTATACTTTTTAATATCTCTGTAAGTAAATGAAGTGATCAGAGCTCGGAAGGACGTTACTCTTGTATCACGTGCACACAATATCTCAAACATAATCTGCTTACGACCTTTGGATTAAATTCCTTTATTGCCGGATAAGAAGACAAATATTTGCCGTACACACGGAACAGATTGACCGTTCTGGATTACTTTTGTTTGAATAATTGTTGAATGAAGGTCGTTGATAGAGGTTATGATGACTACCGTCGAACGACGGATAAGTGCTTCGGCTGATAATATTTGGAAGTTTTTAATTAGATCCATTTATCTGTGTACTTCTTAATTGAGACACGAATAAGTTGCATAATGATCACATCAGATTGTCACACTATTGTAATAAACAGGTATGTTCATTCTTGTTAGTAACACTCAGCGCCCGATCTAGGGAGGGGGGGGCAAACCGGGCAATTGCCCGGGGCGGCAAAATTATACAGCAAGGTAGATTACACCATAACCATTTTTACTATCGACTAGTGAGGTGAATGAAATATGTGTCAAAAGATTGACACCCAAGCAGAGGGCAACCTGATAGAAAAGGTTAATATCGCAATACCAGGGAAGTTGCCAACGCATTGGCAACTCTGGAGGATGGATTTGGCGCCTTTTTTGCACAATGTTTCTTCGGCACGCTGTGTAGCCTAAATAAACAGTTTGAAGGATTTTAGCTTAAGAGGTGTCACAGGGCTTTCAAACAGCTGAAGTTTCGAAGACACACATGCGCCAACCACATGTTTCTTCGAGTGTGTTCACAAGAGGATTCTATTATGATTCTATTCGGTGCCCTTTTACGAACTTAAATCACACGGTGACACAAGAAAACATCTTAACCGTCAGAAACCGAATGCCCAAGGCTTTAGATACGTCTTAATTGTGGCAGTGACATTGATATCAAAATGATGAATTTGTTTTCATTTCCTAACCAAGTCGGGTTTTTCTTCTTATTTCAATCATTTTTTTATCGTGATGTAGCCAACAAGCCTACAGTTATATACAGTTGCCTATTAACATGTGATTTCAATATTAGTGTTGGGAATTACTAGGTCATACATTACTACCGAAACACGATTTAGCGATAAGTAGATTAGATAATGCGGTAGTACCTATGCCCTCGTCATCGGTCACTGAAGCATTACCACCAGTAAAAAACTTACGAAAAATATTATGTCTCGTGGTGTAGAAAGATAATTGAAATTCTTTCAATTAATAACTGCATTCCACCTAATATTCAAACGAAAACATTTTTAGTATATTCTATTGTGAATGAGAAACCGAACGTTGACCCCAATACCATTTGATTGATAACTTCAGTCTAAATTGATTAAAACAGGTTATTTCTCATCAAATTGGAATGTTAAAAATCGTATTTATAGCGATACGCGTAAAAAACGTACGACCTCAAACACAACACGAACTGTATGACTTTCTAAGATGAAAAAACATGTGCCAATATTTCGGTACGAGCCGCTGCGTTTTTTCACTTTAACAGATCTAAATTATTTAAAAGGGCGTAGCCTCTAGCAAGAGTAAGGCCAAAGAGTCTAAAATTATTGTATAAAATAGGCTCTACTTTAATCTATCTATGCCACTGCATAACATAAACCGATCTACAGCATGATATCTAAAGTACCACGGTTACCATGGTAATTCGTGTCGATAATAACGTACCTCGCGTTGCTTACGGTTATTCGTATCGTAGCACGGACAACACCTCAAGTCTCGGGTGTAGCATCTTACGTTGAAACCTCGGGGTTTTTTTATGTAGTTGCTCAATGATAGGTATACTAATAAAAATGTTTTTTTTTATATCATATGAACATAATATTTCACGAGCAAACTGTTAAAAAAGTCATCTTTACATCTATACAAATAAATAAAATTGGCGTCTCTGTTTGTAATATTAAAATAACCGCTTTGTACTAAATTCATATATATGTATACACGGTACATATACCAAAACATTTTTTTTTTACAATTTTTGTTTGTGTGTTTGGCGGGGCTAATCTCGTTAACGGCTTAACGGATTTGACGGGACTTTTACTGCCAGATAGCTTACGTAACAAGGAGTAATTTAGGCTGCTTTTATACTAGCTGCGCCCACGACTTCGTCCGGGTAGACACTGAACAATCATAAATTCTCACGCGGACGAAGTCGCGGACACAGTTAATTAAATAATATAAATATTGTTAAAGTGCAAACAGTGTTATAACATAAGTGATGAAAATAACTTTCACGTACAAAGTAGTATTTTTTCTGTGATCCCGTCACTGAAGGCGAACGAGTCGGAGCAACGCGTGATTATAGTGAGTAAAGCCGGTATTGATAGACAGATCTCAGGCTGAGATTCACTGACAGCACTACGACTTTACTTTGTACGCTTAGAACTATCAAAACCCATACTACACTAACAGTTCTAAGCATACTTTGCTCAAAGTAAAGTCGTAGTGCCGTCTGTGAATCTCACACTCAGTCTTTGAGACGATCTTATGATTACGTTTCTCCTGACTAAATAGGATCTTAGTCGTATTCTTTGACTGAGATATGTCTTAATACGGGCCTAGAAATCCGCCCGCCGTCTGTCCATCCGCGGAACTAAAAAGGTGCTAAACATAGGATATATTCGTACTAAAGCACCAAAAGATTCGTTAGTAGGTTAATTTTTATGGTTTTTATTTACTATAGCGTTGCACGACAAGATTTGTGAACCTGTGTTTACAAGCTAACTTAACGAGTTCCTTTTTAGGCCTCATATTGGTATTTGGTCTTGTAAGGTTAACTAGTGACCGATCTCGATCTGTGATACTCTGTTATGGCATTAATATTGTTGATACCTATAATTGGTTAGGGAAAGCCAAACCTAAGCTAAATTAACTAAAGAAAAATAGCAAATTTTATCAACATTAATATTTATCATCTTTATAACAAAACTGGTTTTTTCTCTGCTAAAGGTTACTTACTTTTATCTTACGTTACGGGTTACTTTATCTTGGTGGTTAATCCTAGTAGCCAACTATTACTTTTGATAGATATGAGATTGTACATTCGATTAATTATTATATATTATCTAGATATATAAAAATCAATTGCTGTTCGTTAGTCTCGCAAAAACTCGAGAACGGCTGGATCGATTTGTCTAATTTTGGTTTTGAATGATTTTTGGCAGTCCAGGAAAGGTTTAAAGGGTAAGAAAATATGAAGAAATTGAAGGGAAATAGTAAAAACCATAATTTCAATTTTCCATGCAAATGGTCCGTACCTTTGACACATTATTTCATTGTGAGGCAATAAGTTTTCCGGGTCAGCTAGTTGAGAATAAGTTACTCTCTTACGCAAAATGTACATTTTATTCGATTGTCTGTCTTGGAATTGGTGTCGAATACTGTCGGAGCGACACCAATTTGTGGCAACAAGTTTTCATGATCATGGCACTTCTATAACTATTATCATAATTAGATTTCCGTAGTTATAACAATTGTTTCGCATTTACCCGCAGGTGACCTGATAATTTTACACATGACGTTTAAAATGTAGCCTACCCTATATTTTTGTTTTTTTTTGCGATACTGAACAAACTACATATTATTATATGGATCCACGGCAACTAAACGAACACAATAATAATTCAACGATTAGGTATAGGCCGTAAAACCCGAAGAAAACATAATCGCCAATCGATTCAAAGATAGATTTATAACTTTCAGGTTGTTTATCACATCACATATCTTATAGTTAACATTTGAAAGTGAACGCGCTCCCACGTTTCTAAAGCATTTGCTACATTCCCTCAGCGTGCAGTCAGACGAGTCCACTTCTATATATATCGCTTAAAGCGTGCCATTCGCACGAACTCTGCCCGATTAATTTCTGCGACGATTCATAGAAAACGCTAAAATCTTGGTTTTCTGCTTCTGAAATTATTCAAAAAATAGAGGTATTGTGTAAGCTTCGGAAACTTTAATCTCTTCCATTTGCGAAAATATAAAAAAATTTAGTTATATTTCTAAATTGCTGATTACTCACACTCAGCTAATCCTTGTGAAATAGTATGACCCTTTAAGACGGTATACCTATTGTCTGGTGGTACCATAATATCTACGGCGTTATCAGCAATACTTTCCAATCGGAAAATAAGAAATAAGTGAAAGAGTTTTCAAACAGAAACCTGACGACATTAACCAATAACCTTTTTAAGATATAATGAACAATCATCACTGAAGAGACGTTTTACTCGTTACATCTCGAGACAAATTAACCGACATCTTACTTGTGAGAATGTCTCATACTCCCTATCTTTTAAGCCATCAGTGGGCCAATTGAAATTGTCACTCCAAAACTACATATTACCATTATTTCTTTCCTTTTCAGTCTGGTAAAAACGCGACTAGTGCGTCCGTGAGTGGCAAATTTTAGAACTTCGTATTCACCTCGGTGTCAGCTCTCGTCCCTCCATGGCAACGCTCGTGTAATGTTAATGTATCTTGGCTTGTCTATTAGAGAATTCTAAGACATCAACTGTTTGTACAGAATATCTT
Source organism: Macrosoma leucophasiata (assembly GCA_036365455.1). Classification (NCBI taxonomy): domain Eukaryota; kingdom Metazoa; phylum Arthropoda; class Insecta; order Lepidoptera; family Hedylidae; genus Macrosoma; species Macrosoma leucophasiata. Next base: position 20,021,236 of record JAWQUS010000024.1, on the reverse strand, counting down.
GCGTTAGAGACATGTTTAGAAACGTCAACATTTTATATTTTAAGTTTTCTAACTTGCGTCGATGTTATGTGATCGACTAAATTTATGACTGCGAGTAATCGCACAAATCATTTGTGACTATTCGAAAAAACTCGTCCTAGTTGTATGAAGCCTTGTCACGTTGCCAGTGACACGGCAACGTGACACAAAACTCGAAAATTTATTTATATATATATATATATATATATATATATATATATATATATATATATATAGGTATATATTCATATCATATATGTATTGTTAATTATAAGTATATATACTTTTAATCTTTGTTGTAATGTTGTTATAGATTTAATAATATTACATAATATAGCTTTTAATTTATAGCACCCATTTCGTTGATCTCTTTTCTACCCAAAGGTTGACTGTTAGATAATGCCTTAGTTGCGTTAAGTCCGCCTTATGTACAATTCCTTCTTTTGTGCATTATAGTTACATAAATCACATCAAAATAAATAATAATCTAAAAATAATTAATAATTAAAATGGGGTATCAACAGAATGTTCCATACTCTCTTTTACATACGGCAAGATAAGACTAAGTCAACATCCCAATTCTGCAATATCACATTCATCAATGCTTATTTACAGTATGATTAACAACGATACGCAATACAAGTGCATAGTGTTCTTAAAATAGGTGATGTGTAACATTGAATCGACTTGTTATCTATTGACTCAGCGTTTGGTGTCGCATTGTTTTTGGTTGATGCAACGTCTTGCAGGTCACATTTAGATGGTTGACGTGTGTATCCTCGTACTGAGTGTTTAATGTGGTAGCCAGAGAAAGTGGAGCGCCTGATTTTGCATGTTTTACATCATCATTTCAGCCGGAACATGTCCACAAAGGCCTGCGCAGACGAAGGACTTCTCGGGGTACTCTTAGTCCTTTGTGTGCGCTATTGCATACAGTTTATAAGAGATCTATATTGATGGATAAAGTACGTAAGCAGAGAATATGTAATAATAATACGTATAGAATAGACACTTCGACGTCCCGCCCGATTTGCTCGCATCACTTAACCCCTTCCCCTCTTATGGGCGACGGTTCATATTTTGTACTTGCTACGCACACAGGTGCGCGTGTAAATACACGTCGCTGATTGATTTCTGTGTAATAGAAACCAAATTAAACGTTGGTATGGAATTTTGGCGGAGTGTCCGCGGTGTGACGTAAGTACCCCGGGCAGGGTACATCGTCTGCGCAGGCCTTAACGGGATATGCCACAATCGGCACGCTTGGCATGCGGATTGGCGATCACGGTCATCAGTGGCGGTAGTTTTATCGCAGGACGCTGCTGCCCATCTTGCGTTATTGCACTTACTACCGCTCTATTAGGATGATTTTCTTTCTTTCATTCTTTCTTTCTTTCTTGAAACTGGAACCGTGCTACCCAGGGGAGTATCCTGTCTAGTACATTAGTACATATAGGTTTTTTTATGTAGAGAAGGTGGCAAACAAGCATGTAGTTCATATTTATGTTAAGTGATGACTGCAGCCTATAGACATCTACACAATAACACGCCTGAGACCTAATAGTGGTAGGTAGAGCTCCAGTGACGGAGCTCGCGGGCGTAGGCACCACCACATTACCTAATATACTTGCCGCTAAATGGTAGTGTTCAGCACTATCGTGTTCCGATCAGGTGTTAATGTACGGCCCTGTAATTTCCGGCACAGAGGCATAAGGCCTCAGGAGTGGTAACGCATCTGCATTTTGACCTTGGTCTTTGTGTGGGTGTCTATAGGCTGCAGTCATCACTTAACATCAATGTGAACTGCATGCGTGTTTGCCACTACCATTACATAAAAAAACACATTCTTATTGCATTCCACTGCGTACCGGCCAGCCGCTACGTAGTAGCATTTTTATCTTTAATACAACAGTAGAATGTTACTAGTAACAGGTTTTATTGGCAGTGCGATTGAAAACAATATTATTATAGCCGCTCACGCCGGGCATCGCCGCGGTGGCTTGCTGCCAGTCGGGCCTACCTGAATTGCAAACGCATTTTGCATTCGCAATTGTCACGCTGCAGATTGCAGAAATATTGCGTATTTCGGCAGGTGACGATTCGTTAGAGTATAAATAACTGGCTGTGTCCAGAGTTCAATATGTTTTATGTAGGTAATGATGGCAAACGTTTTCTCATCAAACATCCCGCAGTCCTTGAAGACGAAAGTCTTTAACCTGTGCGTTTTACCGGTGATAACTCCAAGTCACTCAGCGGTCAATGGAGAGGGCTATGCTCGGCGTTTCCCTACTGGATCGAATTAGAAATGAAGAAATCCGTAGGCGAACGAAATTCGCTGACATAGCCAAGCAGATCTCCAAGCTGAAGTGGCAATGGGCAGGGCACATAGCTCGGAGAACCGATAGACCGAATACGACCTAGTCAAGGTTTCAGGTACCCGCTGGATGCACGTCGCTTTCGATCGGTCAGCATGGAGGTCATTGAGGGAGGCCTATGTTCAGCAGTGGACGTCCTATGGCTGATATGATGAATGATGGCAAACAAGCATGCAGTTCACAAAGATGTTAAGTGATGACTTCAGATGAGCTCTAGACAAAAAGCAGAGGTTAAAGTCAAAATGCATTGATACGCCTGAGACCTTAGTTATGTGATAGTTATTACAGGGGCCATACATTATCATCCATCCATCCATCTCACCGGAACACGATAGTGCTGACCACAATTTCAACTACCATTTGGCGGCAAAATTAATGCGGTAGTACCTACGCCCTCGAGATCATTTACTTGGAACTTGGAACTCTACTCTATGGATTCGATCCGCATATTTTATATTCATAATTGGGTATTTGCTTGAAACTGAAATAATTAAACCTTTTTTTTTATGTCTAAGGATTGACAGACAAGCAGACGCGCCACCTGAGGGAAAGTGGTTACCGTCGCCTATGAACATTTGCAACACCAAGGGACTTGCCAACGCGCTGCCCGCCCTGAAGGACTGAAGGACTCTTTTGACGCTATTTTTAAAAAGCCCCATATTGTAGCGCCGGGGGAACACCACAGAGGGAAGTTCGTTCCACAATTTGCACGTTCTGGGCAGGAATGAACGCGCGAATCGGACCGTTGAGCATTTCCAAGTATCTATGCGGGTGGAACTTCTGTCTTCGGCGGGTAGATAGTGCGATGTAGGAATGTAGACGATGGCACCAGATTGAACAGTTCATCAGAGCACTCACCATTGTAAAGGCGGTAGAAAATGCACAGACATCCGATGACAACCTTCACTGGTCAACCATAAAAGTACATCAATGCGTAAGTACACATAGATTCACCTTTGTGTACAATTTGGTTTAGAGCTCAATACTTACCTACATCAATTGGTACAAACATTATTATGCGTGAAGCCTATGAAAATCTAAGAATAGATTATCCCTTAGAATAGCTCACCGGAATACCTACGTGATGTAGGGCGTCTTATCACCAGAGGTCGCTAACCCGACGAGGTTACACTATTTATACACCTTACAGCAGATTAACGGAATCGACCGAGTTTGTCCTCTCTATTATAGGGTTACCAATAGGGAAAATAGCAAGTGAAAATATGCTTATCCTGATATTCCATTCTTAATAATAATATATTTTTAAAACAGTTTGTAGCTAAAACTTTCTATGCTTTTGAAAATTTGTTGCCACTTTTGCCTTTTTATAATATGTACCTAATAGTATGGAATATAAATCGTGGTGCATACAGTACTAAAATGGAGATACACGGTGATACACCGGTCATAAATAATTCACCATTTCGCATTGGAAAAATATTTACCCCCTTATTCATAAACGTATTTTAGCTAAAGTGTTGCTAATCCTTCCTTTGTCTTTTCCTATCCCGCACATTTGACAATGCAACTGACAAAGACAAAGCATTCTATAGCTAAAACGTATCTAATGTACGTTTATGAACAAGGGGATTAATGTACAGACACTCGATTTTACTGATTTATTGATTGATAATAACTTAAACTAAGCTGCTTCGTGATGTTATTAATTAAAAACACAACTAGTATAAACACATAAATTATTATACGACTATGGAGTCATTATGTGTAAAATTAGTTCTAGGAAATTAAATTCATCATGATTAATAACTTTTGTAGTTGGCATTCAATCACGCATTCATTGATAACATGATCGATGTGTTTTGGTGTCAAGCTTACAAATATTAATGTAATTTATGACATCTTATATTATTACGAAGCGCGCATGGCCCAGCGGCTGGTGTAGATCGGAAGCGATCTGCTCGGTTAAGCACTACGGGCGCGGTCGGGTAGTATGATGGGTGACCGCTAGTGGCAAATTAAATGCGCGTTTCCGTGCTTCGGAGGGCACGTTAAGCCGTCGGTCTCGGTTGCTATCGATGGATAGCAGTCGTTAAACCTTGTCGGAGGCCTTATGGGCGGTTTGAGAACATCCGACAGTGGGTTGGCGACTAACCCACCCACCTCCACCAATCCGCATTGGAGCAGCGTGGTGGAGTAAGCTCCAGGCCTCCCCCAAACAGGGGAGAGACTCGTGCCCAGCAGTGGGACGTATAATGGGTTGCCATTATTATATTAATTATACGCTTGACCTCCTTTTAGTTTCAAACGGGTGACTCTTAAAATGTATGGGACGCACCTATAAATGTTGACTTGATAATAGGCAAATTTACTTAGGACAAACAAACCGACGCGGCAAGTAAACCGCCTAACTGCATATACGTAGGTTTTGTTCTGGCTAGGTTTTGTGATAATCATATTTTTATTTCTCGCAATAACATAAAAAAAAAATTGGCTATAGGCAGGATCGACCCTGCGACCTTCGGGATAACCGCATCTGAGCGTCGATTTTTTTTTTTACGGACTTACTCGTATGTAGGCGTCACGTCTCGAGGCGGCACTAATCTACTTCACCGGGCAATCAGCGAGCGTAGAGGGCGCTCCAGACTTTTTTTTTTTATGTAATGGAAGTGACAAACAAGCAGGCAGTTCACATTGATGTTAAGTGATGACTGCAGCCTATAGACACCCACACAAAGACCAAGGTCAAAATCCAGATGCGTTACCACTCCTGAGGCTGAAGGTATTATGCCTTTGTGCCGGAAATTACAGGGCCGTACATTAACACCTGACCGGAACACGATAGTGGTGCCTACGCCCGCGAGCTCCGTCACTGGAGCTCTACCACCGGTAGCCAGCCTTAATAAAAGCTAGCACAACTGTCTAAAGGAGACTCCTGAGAAGCGATCTACTCAGTTAAGCACTACGGGCGCGGTCGGGTAGTGTGATGGGTGACCGCTAGTGGCAAATTAAATGCGCGTTTCCGTGCTTCGGAGGGCACGTTAAGCCGTCGGTCCCGTTTGCTATCGATAGATAGCAGTCGTTAAACCTTGTCGGACACCTTATGGGCGGTTTGAAAACATCCAACAGCGGGTTGGCCACTAACCCGTATCTCCACCAATCCGCATTGTAGCAGCGTGATGGAGCAAGCTCCAGGCCTCCCCCCAAAAAGGGGAGAGCCTCGTGCCCAGCAGTAAGACGTTTCAAGGGTTATAATGGCAATCCTTATATAATTTACTTTAAAAGTTATTTTAAAACTAACTGCGATTGAAACTGCAGTACAGGTCTATACATATAATAAAACAGTAAAACCCGCGTGTCTGTACATTGTATATATTTACGAAAAACCAATCGGGGGCGATGTTAAAATAGAATTAGAACACTTTTCAATGATTTTAAAATTTTTTGTCTGTCTGTTTGTTTCTTTGTCCAGGCTAATCTCCGAAGATACTGGACCGATTCGAATGAAACTTTTTGTGGTGTATAGATACTAAGCCTGGGCAACATAAAGGCTTTTTACTGCGGGAAAATCACTAATTCCCACGGGAATCTCTACATTTAATTTAATTGTGAGGCAATACGAAGTTTGCCGGATCAGCTAGTCATCAATAATTCGTCTCGTGACGAGTACCAGTAGTACGAGCACCTATACAGTCAGTATCTTCAAATAGAAAATGTAATTCCACAACTAAATAGATTTATCGTTGCCATTATATAAAATTACAGTAAATAACTTTCGCGTGATCCAAATGGCTTTCTAATAGCTTATGATTTTTCACATAGCAATGGAACTGGTTAAACGGTTTGAAATTGACATAGTGTCTGTCTGTGTCACTGTTGATCTGTGTTATGACATGTTTAAAAAGTTCACATTGATGATAAGTGAATAAGTACTGTAACCTATAAACAGCACATATCTACCAATTTTACTGGTGGTAGAGTTTCAGTGTAGGAGCTCGAGTGCGTAGGCACCACCGCATTACTTATTCAATCTGCCGCTAAATTGAAGCGTTCAGTACCTACTATCGTGTTCCGGTTAGATGGTGATGTATGGCCGCGTAATAACTTATCACAGAGACATATCAACTAAGGTCTCAGGGGTGGCAACGCATCTGCATTTTCACCTCTGGTCTTTGTGTGGGTGTCTATAGGCAGCAGTCATCACTTAACATCAATGTGAACTGCATGCTACCTTCATTACATAAGAAAAAATCTACATAAAAACCCTGTCAAATTTAAAACCATTATGCACAACACATTGATGACCACAGAGTTACATAATACGATGGACCAGACATGGCAACGCATCTTCATTGAATAATTTGTTTTTAAATAACAAGCCTTTTATTAAAATAAGTAAATACGAGTAATATCAAACTTTTTACCGTAAACACGGATAGTCCTTGATTTTTTTTCATTAGGCACGTTTTGTTTATGGTTATATCAAATCTTAACCAACCAAATTATATCAAGCGAACTAAAATTGTCATGTCCAAGGTTTCCAAGTACCAAAGTACAGATATCTACGCAGCAAACCTTGTATTAAAGCGACCATTAGTGAGACTGGTATACATTCTTGCATTGTTTACAAGTTTAAGCCAAATTGGCCCTTATATAAATATAAAACGAGACAGAACATATTATGTCGGACATTGTTGTTTCGAGTGATTTATGGTGATGCTTTTCGATGCCGTTTGGATTATTTAAATCTGACAAATTATGTTGGCGAATTCTTTAGTGTGTATACAGGGTGTCCCAGAAATCAACGATAAACCGAAAACGGGTGATAGGCCAAGTCATGACAGTTGTCAGAAAAATGTGAAAAAAAAATGTATTTTTAATATTATTAGGATTTAAAAAATATCGGAAAAACCGTCATCCTGCGATGATCCTTCAAGTCCCAAGACCACAAATATTACTTTCTTGTAACTCCCCCCTCTGTATTGTAGTCATGACTAACCCTTCTGTAAACTACAGTTTATAATTAACTGGCCTAATTTGACTTGGCTTATCACCCGTTTTCGGTTTATCGTTGATTTCTGGGACATCCTGTATAAGGAATAGTGGTTTCCTTGTGGTAATAACTTGCATAGTTAAGGGCCACGAGACAGGAGACCACTTTCTGACAGAAACTTGTCCACAGTTCCCATCAAGTCATATGTCTGACTAGCTGTGCCAGTGACTTCATCTGCGCAGAATTTAACAAAATTATCGTTCTGTATCTACGCGGACGAAGTCGTGGACACAGCTAGTATAATATTCATAAATAAAAGCCTAAGCTACTGCTTATTACATGAGCTATCTGCCGGTTAAAGTCCCGTCAAAATTGATCCAGCCGTTCCCCAGGTTAGCCGGAACAGACAGACTGTGCGTCATCTTCAAATAATGCCTGTGCAATATATCTGCATAAAATTAGGAGTAAGCAAATATTTTATTTAAAGAAAAATGGAAAGAAAAATTTGGCTTCAGGCGAGACTCGAACTCGCGGCCTACTGGGAATCTAGTCCAGCCGCTCTTCCAATTGAGCTACTGAAGTCCTGCCCGATTTGTCAAATCTTTCCTTCACATTTATTGCCTTGCTTTATGGTAGCAAATTTTTCTTTCCATTTTTCTTTAAATAAAATATATTTCACAAGCATATATGTAAAGAAATACTATTTCTTTCTTCGCACTCTGTGTGTTTACTTACCAAGAAGTTTGGTTATAGTTTTTAACTTTTTAATTGTCTGATTTTAAAGAAGAAACGAATTCAGAATGTCAGATGACAGATTTAAATACGAGTTGATTGACAATTGGATAATCAATGAAAATTTTAATATTATATTATTTTATGTTTTAAAAGTGAAAGAATAAACTTTCATTGTCGTTTCTTCTTTACAGGTTTGAGTTCATATTGTTTTATATTACCTAAATAAAATAGTCTCTGTATAAAAAAAAACTAACAATAAATCTTCTTTACAGCAACACAAGGTTTATTTCTTTCATGTAGTAAAACAGACTTATAAAACGACAATTTTGTTTATAAAAAGATGCAAATGGAGCAGTTACGTTTTGAATTCACGATTTTACCGGCGAATGATGGAAAATCTAATATTTGTTGTGTAACCTCAATCACAACTAAAGATGAAAAAAAATTTGCTATACCAGAGGAATTACAGTCTGTTGGATTTCACGAAGAATTAATTGAGACAGCTGTGTACAACAAAGTAAAAAATAGTTTAAAGAAAAGACATCAGACACGAAGAGTTTGGATAACTATGACAGATAAATTACGAGAAATTTACATAGATGCTGATGGTAACTTACAATTTGGAGAACAATATCTGGAGGAAATTGAACATAACCGAGCATCTGAAGAACAAATTAGAGATTCGAATTTATTGGAAGAAATGTTTACAAAGTTAATAGAAAATACACATGATTTAAAAAAACAGAATCTGAAATATGTCGCAGAGAAGTTTGTGATTGAGAAATTTACGAGCAAAAACTCGAATGCAAGGCAATGGATTGACATTTTTGAGAGAGAATGTTCTCGCTTCGGTATTATGAAAGATGAACAAAAAATTGAGATTCTCCGACTATTTATGGATAAAAGTTGTGTTGATTGGTACAGCTCAATGATTATAAAATTAACACTCAACTCAGAGTGGATAGTTTGGAAAGAAAAGTTGTGCGAGTCATTTGCAAACCAAAACTGGAACCAAGTGACCTATGCATTGTTATTTAAATATAAGGATGGTTCATTAGTGGACTATGCCATTAAAAAAGAAAAACTTTTATTGGACATGAGAAATTCAATTGATACAGGTACACTGGTGGATCTGATAGCGGTAGGTTTGCCAGGTTTTGTATTAGAGAAGATAAATAGAGAAGCAATGAACGATATAGTATGTTTATTCAATGAGTTGAGAAAGTATGAACATTTGGTAAATAAAAATAGGAATGGAACGTACAGAAAGTATGAAAATCAAAGGATAAATATTACAAATGAAGGACGTTATCCATGCAAAATATGCGTAAAATTAAATAAAGGGGTTCGCTATCATTCCGAAGCTGCATGCTGGTTTAGAGTTAGAGAAGATGATAAATTAAATAAAAGATATATTAAACATGTAAATAATTCAGTGATTGAAGCAGAGTTAAATGAAACAGAACAAAAAAACTAGTAGTGACACCATTAATTAAGATCAAACTACTGTTAAATAATAAATTAGAAATTTATGGAGTATACGATTCAGGTTCAAATGTATCTCTAATTAATTCCAAATTACTAAAACTAAATACAAAAGGACATAACTCGAATGAAGAAAATATAGTAACAATTAATGGTGTCCAAAAAACAAGTGGTTTGACAAATTTAAAAATAAAAATTTTTGAAATAGAAGAAAATGTGGATGTGTACATCATTGACGAACACAAATTCAGATATGATTTCTTAATAGGATTAGATATGATAAAGAAATACAAGCTAGTACAAAATGAGGAGTTAAAAATAACTCAGAAACAATACTTACATGAAAAAAATAGTAAAAAAATGGAGAAAAAGATAGACGAAGGTGAAAATGAAGGTAATAAATATGAAAACGAAAACAAAATTAATTTTAATGAACATATCAAAGAGGAGGAATTTGAAATAAAGGTTGGTCATTTAGATGACGATAAAAGGGAAGAAATAAATAAGCTAATACAACAATATCAATCAGTTTTTGCCAAAAACAAGTATGACGTGGAAAAGGTTAAAGGATATGAAGCAAGAATAGATTTATTAATGGATAAATACTGCAGCAAGAGGCCATACAGATGCACTATAGAAGACAAAAAAGAGATAGCAGAACAAATAGCCGAATTATTGGATAATGCGCTTATAGAAGAATCTTATAGTCCATTCGCAGCACCAGTAACTTTGACATTTAAAAAGGAAGAAAATAAAAAATCAAGGCTCTGTATAGACTTCAGGGATTTAAATAAAATTGTAGTTCCTCAGGCTCAACCCTTCCCATTAATTGACGATTTAATGACAAAAACAAGAAATTGCAAATTTTTTACAAGCTTAGACGTTAATTCAGCTTTTTGGTCTATACCTCTACGAGTAGAGGACAGGAAGAAGACAGGGTTTGTAACTCAAGAGGGACACTTTCAATGGACTTGCCTACCATTTGGTTTGAAGACTGCTCCAGCAATATTTCAAAGAATATTGTGTAACATACTTAGAAAATATAAACTAACCGATTTTGCTGTCAATTATATAGATGACATCCTGATATTTTCAAACTCATTTGATGAACACATAAGTCACTTGAAACAGTTACTAGAAGCAATTCAAACGGAAGGATTTCGACTAAAATTTATAAAATGTACATTTGCATCAGATTCGGTAAAATACCTGGGACATATCATTCAATATAATTCTATCCAACCACTGAAGGACAATCTCATTTCGATAAAAGAATTTCCAGTACCAAAAACCCAGAAGAATATTCGACAATTTTTGGGAAAAGTAAACTTTTACCATAAATATATACCAAGGAGCGCAATAATTCTTGACCCATTACATAATTTGCTAAGAAAAAATCAAAAGTTTGTTTGGTCTGAAGAATGTCAAAATGCGTTCGAAAAAATAAAGAGTCTCTTGTGTTCACAGCCAATACTAGAAATTTATGATCAAAATCTACCAATAAATATTTATACTGATGGTTCTCTGCTGGGTGTTGGAGCAATTTTAAAACAAGTACAACTAGATGGTAAAGAAAAACCAGTAGCCTATTTTTCAAAAAAACTGAATGGAGCGCAAAAGAAGAAAAAGGCAATATATTTAGAATGCTTAGCTATTAAAGAAGCACTAAGATATTGGCAGTACTGGCTGATAGGTAAATCGTTTACAGTCTACACAGACCATAAACCATTAGAAAACATGAACTTAAAAGCTAGAATAGACGAAGAACTAGGTGATTTGACTTATTACCTTTCACAATATGATTTTAAAATCAAATATTCCCCTGGAAAAGATAATTTAGAAGCGGACTGTTTAAGTCGGAATCCTGTATTAGAACCAGAGGATAATCTAGAAGAACAACTGAAAGTTGTGAACTTAATTACATTAGAAGATATTGTAATAGATCAGAATCAAAATAAAGAAATACAGAGAAACAATAATAAAATAATCAAAAAACACAATTTATACTTCAAAAGAATTAGGAACAAAGAGAAAATAATAATAACAGAAGAATTCAGTATTAAATTTATAAAGCGAATACATGAAAATCTATGTCACATTGGAGTGGGACAAATGCTAACGACTATTAGTTCACTGTACGCAACAAAAAATTTAACGAAAAATATTAAAAATGTTTGTAGGAATTGTGAAATTTGCATAAAAAACAAAACAAGAGGACAACACAAATACGGATTAATGTCATATTTAGGCCCAGCGACAAGACCCTTTGAAATAGTATCAATAGACACAATTGGAGGTTTTGGTGGTTCTAGATCAACCAAGAAATACATACATCTTTTAGTGGATCACTTCACTAGATATGCATTTATTATAACATCAAAAACCCAGGGTGCACATGACTTTATAAAGCTAATAAATAAGGTCGCTGACACCGAAGAGATTGGGATGCTCCTTACCGACCAGTATCCAGGAATAAACTCTAAAGAATTCAAGAAGTTCCTTACTGACAAACAAATAACAATAATTTTTACAGCAGTGAATGCACCGTTTTCTAATGGCCTAAATGAAAGGTTGAATCAAACGATAGTTAACAAAATTAGATGCAAAATCAATGAAGATGGAGAAAACAGAGCGTGGACTACAATAGCACATGAATGTGTAGAAAAATACAATCAGACTAACCACTCAGTAACTGGCTATGCACCATGTTATTTGCTATACGGAACAGATGTTAAGGTTTTACCAAAAGAACTACAACAAGGAGGTATAAATAGTGACTGGATCGGAGATAAGAAAACAGCGCTTAATAATACCTTGAAATCACATTACTATAACAAAATGAGGTATGATAGGAATAGAAAACAAAGAGAATTCAGTGTGGGAGATCTAGTATATATAGAAAATGGGAATAAACTAAATAGGAAAAAGCTAGATGAATTGAGAATTGGACCATATAAAATAATTAAAAAGAAATCTAATACAATTTACGAGATAGATACAGGACATAGAAAAACAGAGTCAAATCTTTTTCATATCACAAAACTAATTCCAGTACAGATAACAGAGGATGAGAATGTGCAAGTATCAAATGGAGAACTGGAGTGAAAATTCACGGGTGAATTTTCTTCCCCATGGGGGGAGATGTAAAGAAATACTATTTCTTTCTTCGCACTCTGTGTGTTTACTTACCAAGAAGTTTGGTTATAGTTTTTAACTTTTTAATTGTCTGATTTTAAAGAAGAAACGAATTCAGAATGTCAGATGACAGATTTAAATACGAGTTGATTGACAATTGGATAATCAATGAAAATTTTAATATTATATTATTTTATGTTTTAAAAGTGAAAGAATAAACTTTCATTGCCGTTTCTTCTTTACAGGTTTGAGTTCATATTGTTTTATATTACCTAAATAAAATAGTCTCTGTATAAAAAAAAAACTAACAATAAATCTTCTTTACAGCAACACAAGGTTTATTTCTTTCATGTAGTAAAACAGACTTATATATATATAAGCGAAATAATATAAAAAAAACAATTATTAAGCAAATAACCTATAAGCACATAGGAAAGCAATCACATATAAAATGGGTCAGCTCCAACTCACAATGGAGTGTGAAACGGACGTGTGGTCAATGCAGACTGGACACACATTGTTGTGACACGTGCTTTCCTTGTCTACCATGTCGGCCTATTTCTTCACCTATTAGAATACTGTTCATATCTTTACTAACGGACTCTACAAAAGTTGTCTAATTCAAAAATAAGCTTGTCGCTCCGGAATCCGATGACTACTTATGGGGTCGAATTGGAAATCTAAACTATCCCGGGACTCATTTTATATCATATGAGTATGAGAGTCTAACGCGTGGACAATGTGATGTTTTTTTTTTTTTTTTTTTTAATGTAATGGAAGTGGTAAACAAGCATGCAGTTCACATTGATGTTAAGTGATGACTGCAGCCTATAGACACCCACACAAAGACCAAGGTCAAAATGCAGATGCGTTACCACTCCTGAGGCCTAAGGTCTTATGCCTCTGTGCCGGAAATTACAGGGCCGTACATTACCACCTGACCGGAACACGATAGTGTTGAACACTACCATTTAGCGGCAAGTATATTAGGTAATGCGGTGGTGCCTACGCCCGCGAGCTCCGTCACTGGAGCTCTACCACCAGTAAAGACCAGTAAAGATGTGAGTGACATCACTTTGCCCACGCGTAGACTCTCTTTGTTAACGCGTAGATTCTCATTGCCCATGCGTAGACTCTCTCTCTCTCTCTCTCGCTTTGCCAACGCGTACTCTCTCTTTGCCCACGCATAGACTCAATCTCTTCGCCCCTGCGTAGACTCTCTCCCTTTACCAACGCGTAGACTCAATCTCTGCCCACGCGTAGACTCTCTCCCTCTCTCTTTGTCCACGCGTAGACTCTCTCTCTTTCTCTTTAAGCGTTAACTGCTGCTGGTTGCCCTGCTTCTAGATATTATACCATGATGTTATAGCTATCTTCATAATCATATACAAAAATATTTTTTTCAAACCGATCGGAAACGCTAGAGTTTAGTGCGTTCAAATAAACTATTCAGTTTTATTAATTCCGAGTCTGACCCAATGGATTCCGACCCGCTGAAGTGGATAAGGAAAGCTATCGATGTGATACGATACTTTATAGTACCAATTCAAGGTAAATGCCGAATTACCTCCCCGAAGTCGTAATCTTGTAATGGGGCCTACGCTTCCCTAAACGCAAGGAAGGTCGAATGAAGGTGATTTGGAGTTCAAGGTTATATGCCAATTCGAGGATAATTCTATCCGCTACGCTATATTAAGAGAAGAAGCATAAAATACTAAATCATTTTCAGGTATTCAAATCATGTATAATGCCTTCAGTTAATTGTCGTAAGTATATTTCAAAATTAAGAATGTCATATTAGCATTATGGTGACATATTTTTGTCGTACAAATATGTATTACATGAAATAAATATTTCCGACAAAAAAAACGATTCAAATATTTTTTTTAGTATTTTGCCATGATTCTACGTATTTTTCTCTATCTATTGATAAAGTGCACAAGGCGCAAGCCCAACTTGGAACTTGTCCTTTACATTTTTTTTTTTAATGTTATGGAAGTGGCAAACAAGCATGCAGTTCACATTGATGTTAAGTGATGACTGCAGCCTATAGACACCCACACAAAGACCAAGGTCAAAAAGTAGATGCGTTGCCACTCCTGAGGCCTAAGGTGTTATGCCTCTGTGCCGGAAATTACAGGGCCGTACATTACCACCTGACCGGAACACGATAGTGCTGAACACTACCATTTAGCGGCAAGTATATTAGGTAATGCGGTGGTGCCTACGCCCGCGAGCTCTGTCACTGGAGCTCTACCACCAGTAAAAAAGTTTACATCCTTCTCTAACCGTAACAAGTTTGTTAAAGTTAGAGAAGGATGTAAACCTGGTTAGCTGGTAGCTAGTTAATTGATGGTTTTCAAAAACTTGCGATACACCTCTTCAATAACGTCGTTTTGTTCATCACAGGCGTGTCTTTAATTGTCGCAAGTTATGCCTATCACGTCAACATACGAAGGTACGTGACCGCAAATTGCTCTCCATTTTACCGTGTTAATGTTTCTTTTGTTGTAATTACACATTCGAGACTTTTAATTGTCCTTATTTCCACCGGTATTAATTCAGTTCATGCTCCTTTTATATTTTTAGAGCGGATTTTTGCAAAACTTGCTTACGTAAATGTAGATTAAGTATGAAGAATTAAAAAACAACTTATGAAAAATATGTGTGCAGATTAGGCACACATTGTTGTCTCTTTTTACTTTAATTTAATAATTTAATTACGCTTTTTTGTTTTATTACAAATCTCAGTTTTTTTTTTTTTCAGTTTAGTTAACAGTTACTTCTTATGAGACTTCAAAAATCTAAATGCTACTGAATTCGTTTTTTTATCACAAAATATAGTAAGTACAGTCATCATGAACCTTATCCTCTTCAAATTATAACTCATGAGTAACCAATCTCATGAGACAGCACCATATCAAATGACAATCAACGGAGTGTGAACGGCGCCGGCGCGCGGCGGCGTCGTCGGCGCCCGCGCATGTCGCCACCACCACGTGCTTGTGCGCGTGCAGCTAAACGACCAAACACATTCACTTTATTGAATAAATTAAACAGCTTTTGGGACTGAAGTATTTTTATTATATAGGCGGATAAACTGAGACTACGTTATTGCTGTGTAACTTTTTTGTCGTCAGGTAACATCAATGTGAGCTACTTGCCAAGTCCGTTACTTAAAAAAATACTTATCATTGATGTAAACTGTCTTGTCGTTCGTGTCATTAAAAAGAATGAACAGACGCACTGTTTAAAAAGAATGAACAGACGCATGCCAAGTCCACATTTTTCTTTTTTATAAAGGCGCCAACTAAACAATGACGAAGAACATGACTAATTGGAAATGTGATTAATAAATATGTATGAGGTTTATACGTTAACTCATTTTATGTTAAACTGATAAAGAATTCTTAGGTAGCATCTGCACAATCTACACTGATACCTTAATGATGGGTCTATGTTATTTCACTTAAAATAAATTTACATTACATGGTACTTATTTCATTACCACCTGAACAGAACACCATAGAGTATAGAGTGGTTGTCTTTACTTGCAACACGTAGACAACTCGTACCACAACTTACTAAGTACGAAGTGATTAGCTGCGAGTCTAGCTTAAAAAACTACATAAAACCAGAAATTAAGGAGATGTTGCGAGCTCGGCCCTGGTTCGTACATGTCCTCAAAAAATGGGTAAATTATATAATGTTTGCGCTGCACTATCGTCGAATGACGCGGGCACCGCCGCGACGGCCATCTGAACCGGTTTGGTCGTGGGTTCGCGGCCGGCCCCGCTCCCCCGAGCCGCGACGAGTACTCGAACATTCTATATGTTTCATCGCTACTGCGCGCAGTGTCTTTCGCGCCTACCTTTATAAACTACTAATAACAAATAACTATTGGTGCTCTAAATAAATTCAGTTTTACTGCAAAGTTTCGCTTTTAATACATACTACAAGCCCGATAGTTAACATGGTGACCCCGACGTGATATATGCGACGTGATATATGCAACGTGATCCAGCCAGTCCCTGCTTCAAGCCAGCCGGTCAGCCTATCGCACCGCAGCCAGGTTTATCCAGAAACCAGCCGGTCAGCCTATCGCACCGCAGCCAGGTTTATCCAGAAACCAGCCGGTCAGCCTATCGCACCGCAGCCAGGTTTAGCCAGGGAAGTGCACCTTTCCTTTTCCTTTTTTTCTTGCTAATATCCGTCTAGCATTCCTATCTTCTCTTGATTGTATTAGTGTTTGCCAGTCTCTATTAATTATTTGCAAGTGAGCAAGCAATTGAAGTTCAAGCTGCTTCACCTTAAATAATTTTTGCAAATCATTTCGCTTAACCTCATTTTGCGTTCGCTAAATCATCTACCTACATGCGCACATCTATCATTTTTCTTTGTTCTTCAACAGTTATTTTATTACAATTGCAACTATTTTCAATAATTAAATATTAAAATAGCCTATTGCCAATTGATTTTAATAATTAAAGCTGGCTTACTTTTAGATTTTCGTGGGCTAATTAAATAATTAAGTAAGGTTCACTCCCATCCTAGTAATTTTCAGTACGTAATTAATATTAATCAACGCAATTAATATTTTAAACTAGATTGGTGGCGAGTGCGACGGTCAAGGTTACGTACCTATTGTTCGCACAGCTGATCCGCATCGTGCATGCCTACCGATAATTACGTCACATCGAGCTGCCGTACGACAACGCCGGCGCATACCTACTGGGAGAGCATAAGCCGTGCTCATTCACGTATTCATTTTACATATTTAATTAACTGTTTATCCATTTGAATCCCTTTATTTTGATTTTGTATCTCAATATGGCAGATAAATCTTCCCTTGTTACCACTAGAAGCTCAATTAAAGGTCGAGTGACTAAATTTAAAAATTATATTGATAAATTATGTAACAGCGATTGTTTGTCTTCTGAGCAAATGGATGAACTCGCATTGAGGTTGGACCGGTTTCGCTCCTTATTCACGCAATTTGACGAAGTGCAAACGCAAATTGAAAGTTTGAGTCCAACGTCATTGCAGTCTGAGATTGATGCACGTGAGGAGGTAGAACAGGACTTTTTCTGTTTAATATCTACGGCCCAAAGGTTATCTGATAAGCCAACTGACAAATTTACTAGTGTCAAATCGGAAGTCGTGTCTGGTTGCAATCATAATTTAAGTTTTAAACTGCCCATGATTAAAATCGCAAATTTTGATGGCTCGTATTTTAAGTGGCTCGAGTTTAGAGATACATTTATGTCACTCATTCATTGTAATGATCAAATTAAGGCAATTCATAAATTTCATTATTTGAACTCGTACTTAGAGGGCGAAGCTTCACTCGTGTTAAGTAATTTAGAAGTAACAGAGGCTAATTACGACGTAGCCTGGCATCTCCTCTGCGAAAGATACGACAATAAAAAACAGCTGATTAATAATCACCTTAACTCGTTGTTCAATCTCCAGCCAATAAGTCGTGAGTCGGCTAAAAGTTTACGATACCTGGTCGACCACGTATCTAAAAACTTACGAGCTCTAAATACACTGGGACAGCCCACGGATAAATGGGACACTATAATAATTCACATGGTTTCAGCTAAGTTGGATGCCAACACTAATTTTAAATGGGAGGAATTTAAAACCAGTTTTGATGATATGCCTTCTCTCACTGATTTTTATAAATTTTTAAAGGGTCGCGCCGACATTTTAGAATCGGTGCAAAGAAATAAATTAGAGAAGATCAATAATACTCCGAAAAACGATTTTATCAAATCACATAAGTCTCCCGTAAAATCTTTTCAAATTTCAGCCCCTCCTGGTGCCTCTTCTGCTGGTGCCCATGTTTCGTGTATCTTCTGTAGCGGCGGGCATCGCATCTACGATTGCTCGTCGTTTCGTTGCAAGTCAGTTGAAGAGAGGATATCCGAGGCGGTGAAGTTAAACCTTTGTCTCAATTGTTTACGTAAAGGCCATTCGGCATATCGCTGTAGGTTAGGTTGTTGTTTAAAATGTAAGAAGCGACACAATACTTTATTGCATAGAGAAATTCCTCAGGCTGCTAATATACCCGTAGACGTGCCACCGCAGCCAGACACTCAAATCACGGCCGGCATGGCAACATTTAACACTACGCACATTTTGCTGTCTACGGCACTCGTCGAGGTTTTTAATCCCGACACTAACGTCAGTGTAACCGCTCGTGCCCTACTAGATAGCGGGAGTCAAGCATCTCTCATTACTGCTAGCTTGAAACAACAGCTACAGTTGACTCCTCAGCTCAATAAAACAAATATAGTAGGTTTAGGTAATATTCCTTTATCAATTATTCCCGAGCGATGCACAATTCAACTGCGATCGAAACACGATGAGCGGTTCAAACATAATTCGTCATGCTTAGTTTTACCTACTATCACGAGTAATATACCGCACAAGTATATTGATATTTCTAATCTTAATTTTCCACGCAACATACAGCTCGCAGATCCCAAGTTTAATCAGCCCGCTCCAATCGATATATTGATCGGTGCTGATATTTTTTGGCATTTGATTGGATCCGAGCAGATTGTGTTAGGTAATAATTTACCGATAATTCGTAAGACGAAATTAGGCTGGGTACTGGCAGGCCCTATGTATGAGAAATCTATGCCACGGCATATTTCTTTTAATTCATTCGTGCAGTGTAATCATCTATCTACTAACGATACTCTTCACGAGGAATTATCTAAATTTTGGCAGCTCGAACAAATTCCCCAGCCTACACGACAATACACAGATATCGAATCTGAATGTGAACAACATTTTATATCGCACACATACCGCGACGAGAATGGTCGGTTCTGTGTGCGCCTTCCTTTGATTACCGAGCCTGACTGTTTAGGTAATTCGTTTCAGTTCGCTAAAAAACGTTTCATAAGCTTAGAGAAAAGATTTAAAAATAACCCTAAGCTTAAATCGCTTTACAAAGATTTTATTATTGAATATTTAACCCTAGGACATCTATCTGAGTCTAAAATCAATTTTCCAGATCCATCCTTTTACGTACCTCATCACGCTGTTCTCAAGCCGTCAAGCGAATCCACTAAGATACGCGTTGTATTCAACGGCAGCGCCCCAACCACATCTGGCTACTCGGTTAACGATCTTCAGATGGTTGGTCCTCATATTCAGGATTCACTATTTAATATTTTATTAAGGTTTCGAACATACAAATTCGTCTTGACTGGTGACATTGAAAAATTTTATAGAAATGTTTCAGTCCAAGAGTGTGATCGTAATTTACAATTACTATTATGGCGGGATGATGAGACGGAACGCTTAAAAACATATCGGTTAAATACCGTTACCTATGGCTATTCCAGTGCTAGCTTTTTAAGCACCCGCTGCTTGTGGCAGTTAGGTGAGGATTGTGTCGACAGTAAAATAAAAACAATAATACAAAACGATTTTCTGGTCGACGATTTACTGACAGGGTCGGACTCAGAGAATGAATTATTAAGTATTAAAAAGTCCGTCGAACAGGTTTTATCTAGTGGTTGTTTTACCATACGAAAATATCGTACAAATTCTACAATTCTATCTCAGGATAGCCAAGGCCCTATTCCTCAAGGAAGTCTAATTATCAGTTCTTCATCTCACACCTTAGGAGTAGGCTGGAATTCAGTATCTGACGTCATTAATTTTCCCACAAAATATTCTGCGAAGGATGACTGTCCCACTAAGAGATCTATTTTATCAGACTCATGTAAGATTTTTGATCCCCTTGGCCTTTTAAGTGCACTTACAATCATTCCTAAACTTCTTATCCAAAATTGTGGATGGCTAAAATTGATTGGGACGAGCCCGTACCTGAACACATTAAACAATCGTGGCAATATTTTGTTAACGGTTTGTCTTCTTTGACAACCCTTCAAATACCGCGATATGTATTATACGATTCAACTAATGCGATCGAAATGCATTGTTTTTGTGATAGCAGTTTGAATGCCTACGCCACATGTATTTACCTAAAATCTTTTAATATGAATGGTGAAGTTGTCGTTCGCCTTTTGTGTGCGAAGGCGCGCGTAAGTCCAGTGGCACCAGTTACTATACCGCGTTTAGAATTATGTGCCGCAGTGCTAGGAGCGCAGCTCGCCACAGCGGTCGTTAGAACGTTGCGCTGTCAGATAGCACGTACCTATTATTGGTCTGACTCATCTATTGTTCTTTCGTGGCTTAAAACTGACCATAATAAATTAAAGACTTTTGTTTCTAATAGGGTGGCTCTCATATCTGAGTTAACCGCAGGTTCCGAATGGCGCCATGTTCCCTCTGCATTTAATCCCGCCGATTTGGCATCGCGCGGTGTTGATGCACATAAACTAAATAATTTAAACCTGTGGTGGAACGGTCCGTCATTTCTATATGAACCCGAATGCAACTGGCCTCAACTAAAGACTACTGATTGTGATGACATTAATGAATTAAAGGTTAAAGTAATGTGCACGCATGAGAATCAAAATAATTTAAAAAATTTAATTAACTTAGAAAAA